>OY970821.1:65565209-66803602 GCA_963853835.1 Calendula officinalis | reverse complement strand
TTTAATTGTTGTCATCAACCTAGAATATTGTAATTATCTAGTTTTTCATATGTTCAAACAATAAATACTATGAAAGTAAAACGAAATATTATGTATAATACTTAATTTTATAATATGAGAGAAGAGAATTAGTAGATTACGCATATCAAGTTTATAAGTAGGATTAATAGATTTCTCATTAAAATATGATTGAAATGAGTTGATATTAATAGATTTTTTTTTGGGCAGGAACTTTATAAAACAAGTAAGTGTAGAAAATATATAAAAAATGTTTCTTTTATAGAGAAACATTCAAGATAGTTTATCTTTTTGTAAAGTAACGAGTAATAAATTTAGTATTTAGATTAAATGATCAAGATTAATCTCCAAACTATCACCATCACATGTGATTGAATATATCAACACAGCCACCAAGACCACCACCACCCCCATCCCCACTACCGTTGCCCACCACCTACTGCTACTTTCAGCCACCACTGTCGCCGGCCACCATTTATCTGTTATATCTCGCAATAACACGCGACAACTTTTTACTCCTTAGGAAACATTTGTTGGTATCTAAATATATTTGAAGTACATTTACTCTAAAAATATTCTAAAACCATCAAAGAATGGAGGGGTGAATTGTTCTAGACTTCCATGGGCCCTTCCTTTCAATTTCCAGCCGCCGCAATTAGATAAGTCGATCTCGTGGGGCGGCTCATAATTTTCGTAGGGTCAAAGTTGGTCACAAATCACAATAGTATATTTTCCACAACTTAAAAGTATATTCCATTTTCGTTGATATCATAATTCTTTTACTTCAACAAATATTATATATTTATATGTGTGCATATATAAGTAGTATATGACCCTTGAAGTTCATCCACATCACACATACACATCTACTTTGACATGCACTTTTGAGAGAGTTTTTTCTAAAAGTATTATCTTAACTAAAAAAATGTATAATTATCTACATCTTATCTTCATCATACATCGCCCTTAATAGAATTGAATATCATTGTTGTATATCATTTGTTAAAGTTTTATACATATTTATTGCCAAGATTACCTTATATTCATATATATAGACAAGTCAAACGTACCTATCAATTTATGGCGTGCAGTAGAAAATGGTCTTTTTCAACTTTAATATTATGTTATCTTAATTTGGACTTGTCGCATAATGTTTATATACCATCGTGTTTTAATGTGTTATTTGACAAGATTCTGAATATATAATTAGTTTGTATTCTGTTCTTTGCTTTTGGTGGTGTGTTGTTTTGGTTTGTGTGATAAGTTTGTATTTCAGGGGTCTGTATGCATTCTGTTCTTTGCTTTCCGAACAATTGTTTCTTTTTGCTAGTCTTAGTTTCCGGAGTTTTGAATGAGGATGATGATGACATTACCGAAACTCTGACTATATTTCTTTTGTTGCCGTTAAAAAAATGAAATGGTTGTCATGTTGACAGTTTCCACAGCCATGCAAACGTCAATCCCTAGAAAAGTTGACACGTGCGTGGATGAGATTAGTATTTTACTCCTATATACATTTTTGTTAGTATGAAAAACGTTCACCATATTGCATAAGAATAGATATCGACGTATGGTACTATTTTTAACTTCAATTCTAAGAGAAATGTTTAATGAGATCTATTAATTTTGTAAAATCTCGATAGATAAATTTCAGTCTTTGAATTAATCAATCCGCAAATCAACATCACCACCAAAATCGCACATGATTCAACACATCAACACCATCACCACCACACTATGTATATTAAATCACATGTGATTGCACACCGCCGACCCCCCCCCCCCCAATGTGTGAAATCACACGAGATTCAACACCGCCGACCACCACCACCACCACCACCACCAACCTCTTCCTAAAGATCACAAATCGTCGGGAAAGTTCCCTCCGGGCTCTCCTCTGACCACGAGTCCCTCGCCACCATCGGCTGCTTTCAATCACATGCGATTGTGTATCCAATCCAATCACATGTGATTACGTATCCAATCATATGTGATATGTGATTACGTACCCTAATCATATATCAAAACTTCATAAACGAATTACCTGAAGCGGCTCCACGAGTTTCCTTCACCCGATTCCTGTTGGCGGTTGATGCTGACGTGTCAGTTCTTTTCCTCGGGAACGCACTACTATAGTGTCCCACCTCGTGACAAGTGTAGCATTCCACTTCCTCGAGGTTCCTTACCTTGCAATCCTTTGCTCGGTGCCCTACTCATCCACACTTGAAGCATATAGCCGTATTTGCTTTACATTCCCCATGGTGATTCTTCCCACAACTTTGACAACTTCCAATACCACCATGTTTTGACGAACTCGGTTTGAACCTTTCTTTCTTCGTTGATCCTAAGCTACTATCGAGCTTCTTCTCTTCCCCTTTTGATGCCGATTCTTGTGCCTTTCGCCGAAAAACCCTCTCAACACCTCGAGTGGTACAAATGGCCTCATCTAACGTGGCCGCTCGTTTGACTTCCAATTCAAACTCCGGTGGTAGTCCATTCGCATACCGGACCACCTTCATACGCTCCGTCGGATAAGACTTGATTACGAATGTAAGTAATCCCGTAAACTTTTTAGTGTACTCTTCCACCGACATATTACCCTTCTTGATGAACATGAACTCTTCTTGCAACTCTTCTAGATCTCTCTGGGGACAAAACTTTTCCTTCAACCTACTCGTGAACTCCTTCCATGACATCTTGTACACTTTCCTTCCCAAAGTCTCATACATGGTATCCCACCATGTGAACGCTTCATCCTTCAACTGTCGGGATGCATAAATGACCATGTCTTTCTTCAAACACTTGCTACTTTCTAGCACTTGCTCGGTTTCCCGAATCCAACGCATCGTGACCTTCGGTTCCAAACTTCCATGATACACACCGGGGTTGCACGACATGAATGTCTTATATGTACAACCTTCCCTTTCCTCCGACCCCGAATCATCGCTTCCTTCGGTCGATGGCTCCTCGGTACGGGTCTTGCTACCCGAAGACTTACTTCCCCCACGGGACTTAGAATTATCATCCTTCTCTTATTGAACCGGTTAGTCATGATCCGGTTCACATCCTCATTCACCACTTCCCTTATTTGGGTAAACAATTTCTGGATAGCTTCCATAGTTATCGGGGTTTGGTTTGCACCCAAACCGGAACCCTCTCCATTATTACCGGGATGAGTCGGGATTCGATTTGAATCTGTCTCATGATCTCGTGGAATCTCTCCACTTCTTGGGTTCACCATTTGCTATATCAACATATTAAACCATTAGAATTCAAAGGTTGACTTATTAGTCAAACATAACCCATCAAGCCCAAAACATTATCTTTTCCCTTAGGGATCGACCCTAATATACCCATACTTTACGGTCTCAAAAGACTAATCGTGGACATCCTATGGAGAGCATATGGTCCTACTTAGCATAGCTTAAGACTAGGGAGGTCAAACTTACCTAATTCACTTAAACTAAAGCTCTGATACCAAGTTGTAACACCTCAAATTATCAAAACATCTTTTAAAACATATTTTTAAATAAAAATATTAAAATGTCCAATGTTCCCAAAATACGGTTTAACAAAAACCATCAAAAGTTTATCAAAGTATTAAAACCGGTGTTACAAAAACAATATCATAACCATAGGATAAACAGGATCTACTTACGAGCTCCTGATGCTAATCAACACTAGGCCACTTCTATCGCGACCTTCTAATCCTTCGATCATGAACCTGAGTACATAGCCAAAAACAAAGTAGTACGTGAGACAAAATAGTCTCGTGAGATACATGGGTTTTCGACCCATTCTCAAAAGATTTATAAATTAATATTTATATCAATGTAAATACTTATCCTCATCATTTCTATTAATTCATAACTCATCTTCTATTCAATTACTCGTATAAACTAATAAGCTTACCATAAGCTTAATCATCATCTAATCATATACTTGTAAGCTATCTCCAAGCTTACACTTTCTTTATCACATATGCAACGGACCTCTCCGAAGCCAACTCTCACGATATGGGACGTCATAGGTAAACTATCAAGGTAATTGGAGCCCCCATCTTACCGAGATTCATAAGCTCTCCCCGTTCCCGGGTCGTCATGCTCACCCAACACTGGGTGTCGTAAACTGTGACATTCTACTCTTTGCGCAGGGAGGTACCACCCCAAGTAGACATCTCATGCTCCCCCATTTCTGGGCGGTCTTATTCCGGATATATCATTAACACTTATGAGCCTCAGCTCCTTTCATCAAATATGAGCATTAGCTCCTTTCATCAAATTCATCACTTATTAGAATACACCTATTCTAATTTATCATATTATTCTCTTCACTTATTCATTTTAAATCTTGACTTTACCAAGTCCTTTACTAGTTTAAAACATATTTATCATCTATCAAAATCACAATATTTGACTCTTCTTTGACTAGGCTACATGTCTATTACTAGTCACTTTATACTTATTCTCTTAGTAATCCAATAACTACTTTTATTAGTATAATATACTAACCGATACTTATTACTAAAAAATCATTGTCTCAGGCTTTATTAATACATATTATTAATAAACCGATTATCAAGCTCTTTCAACTCATTATCTTTATTCTTACATCTTATTTATAAAAACTCATTAATTACTTTTCATTATCATAATCTCTTTCAAAATCGTTAATCATTTAGGCATACTCAAATAGTCTATTACTAGCACTTTCTCGTCATATCAATCTTATCTTTATTAAAAACATTTATCAATAAAGACTTCTAAAACATCATAGTTTTCAAAATCATTTGCTATGTACTCAGTAAAAGTCTCATGTACTCACCTTAGCGAAGCTAACTCCAAATGTGTCTATTGACACGAATCCTTGCTTCCAACTCGTGAAATGTCGCCAAACTTTAGGTCTTCTTGACCTACCATCAATATCATCATATAATCTAGTTATTATCCATAACTAGTTACCAATAACTTCATAACAACATTCTTAACCACCAAGTTCATCCAACTTGGTGGAACCCAAAACCCTAGTTCAAGATTTCCATCAACAAAACCCAAATCTAACAACAACACAAGGTTCTTAAGCTTACAAAGAGTGTTCTACACCCATCTTAGTCATCTTCCCCGTAGATAACTTGGTAGGTTACCCAAACCAACATTTTTCCCAAATAAAGTTCATAAATAGCTAGATAATCATCAAATCCATGTTATGAACACATTTTCCTTAACAATATGTTGTAGATCTAAGTTATATAAACCCAATTTCATCACCCATTACAAACCCTCCAACTAGGGTTTACATACTTCACCATTTTCACCCAAAAACATCATCTACAACTAAAAAGAGTAGAGATTTACCTTATATTTCAACAATGGAGTGAGAATCTTCAAGATTGAGTGTCAAAATGGGTTCCAATGGCCTCCTTACACTCAAAATCGTATACTCACACTTGGGAGGAAGTTCTAGGGTTTGAAAATGAGAGCAAATGACCAAAATCCCGTATTTAAGACCAGATCTGACATTTTCGCGTCGCTAAACAGAAGATCGCGTCGCTAACTATAGTCCCGCCATAATTCGCGACGCCAATCGCGTCGCTAAATCTCTCGCGATCTCAAATTCGCGTTTCAGCATGTCGCTATTTCGAGTTTCTGTCTGATTCAGCCAAGATCGCTCCGCTATCTCAGGAGATAGAGGCGCTGCGCTATCTTCTCAGCATTTCTCCAATTTGACATTTTTTTTCCAAGTTTTGACCCGATTTCGTCCATAACTTTCTCATACGATGTCCAAATGACACGAAACCAATTTCCACGTGTTTTAAATGATTTATCCTTATTTATCATATATATATATTTTTTAATTTATTCGATTCAAAATTTCGGATCGTTACAATATCCTTGAAAAACTCATAAATTATTTATATATCTTTCTCAAATTCATAAATTATCTATATGTCCTAAATTTTTTGTACTTAAATATTTAAAACTCTTTTTATGTACAAAAGCCTACGGAGTATTTTATTATTTATTAAATCGTGATAATATCAATAATACATACAAATAAACATGATTTTTAATACATAATCAATAGATATATTGCATACTTATTTGATAATTACTGATTTTATAATTTAAACATATAAAGAGTTCTAAAGATTTAGAAGGATATGGAAGCAATTACAAAGTTTAGAAGGATATAAAGATAATTTATGAATTTGAGAATGATATAAAAATAATTTATAAATTTTATAAGGATATAAAAGCAATTATCCCTAATTTTTATGTAGTTTCAAAGGATAAATCTCAATTATTGACCAATAATAATTAATGATTAAATTACTCACATATTTTATACATAGAGAGGTCTTTTGGTCATCTCACACTCAGATTTTTTTAAAAAATTTTATTTTAAAATTATTTTTGGTTATCATTTTATTTATTTATTTTTAGAAAAAATGAAATCATCGCGTCATATTCACATGTGATTGTATAAAAATATCACATGTAATCAAATATGCAATATATTATTATAAAACATCACATGTGATTAAGTATATAATCGCATAATATTTTTTTTATAAAAAATAATAATATATAAAATATAATAATAATAAAAATAAAAATAAAAAACCAAAATTATTAACTAACCCACATGGGCACATTTACCATTTTTGTAATTTACTCTAATTTATTTTCATTTATCGACGGAGCACCGTAACGGAGATGGTGTGGAGGAGTATGGAGACATTCCTCCGTCAACACCAACTTCCAAAGATCATAATTCTAACTTCTTCTTCTTCCACAATACACACAGTCGTTTATTCTCTTCCTTTTCTTTCTCTCTCACACACTTTCACCCAAAATCACACTCTGGCGTTTTACGTTGAATCATCATCATAATCATCTGCTCCTAATTGCAATTAGTAGCATAGTAGGTATTTTGGGCTTTAATGGAGGAGCGAACAAAGGAAAAGAAGATGTGTAGCAGTTCTTTGAGACAACTGAAGGCTATGCTTCGGAAGAATTGGCTTCTTAAAATTCGTCATCCTTACATCACCCTGGCTGAGGTAAATTTGATCAGTTGCTTTAAATTTCTTGTTTGATTTAAGTTTTTTAGAACAATTTATCATTTTACGAGTTGAATTCTGTGAGTTGAATGTTTTGTCTAGGGTTTCCGGATCATCTTTGTGCTTAATGTGCATAATCGTACACATAATGTTGAAATAATCATCAATAAAAAGTTAATTGTAGCATATCAAATTTGTGATCATCAAACACACCGTAAGTCATTTATACAATAATAAAGTAAAGTCAATTATGTCAAATTATTACAGCATTCTCCTCACAATTATATCATATTTCTTCAATAACGGAAAAAAGATGACTTTGGTTGTAAGATTGGTGGTTTCCATATATCTACCTACCATTGACAGAACGACAGTCTGATTCCTTTTGGTAAGTTCAGATATGGTTTGAGATCAAGATACTTTATCAGTTTATCTTTATATAAAACAACATTTACATCAGAAGTACAAGTTTTCAGTTTTAGTGGAGCCATCAAAGTGATTTTATTAATTTTAAAAACATCAAAATAGAAAGTTATTGAGAAACAATTGGGGGAAATCGTTAAGAAGCTAATAGTGGAGTGAGTAGATGTAATGCTTTTTGTTAACAGCTTTGTTTGTGGTGAGAGTACAAATATGCAATTAGCAGAACTTAGAACACTGTAAAGTGACATATTCTTCTCTTTTCTGGCCAGATTCTGCTTCCTTTGGTGGTGATGCTGATGTTGATAGCTGTAAGGACACAAGTTGACACAAAGATCCATCCTGCTAAATCGTATGATTAAAATTTTTGATTTTTAATTTTTAATTTTCATGGTTTATTAATCAATTTCTCTTCCATTTTAAAGCATACATATAGCTTTACAATTAATCACTGAAGAACCATGATGCACACACTCTATTATTAATAAATTCCTTTAGTTTCTACTAGTTACAAAAATGTTATTTTTCTCCAGACCAATTATAATATATTAGTTACCAGCTTGCGAATTCTATCACATTTTGGGTATGGAGCAATATATGTTTATGTTGAAAATATTTATAGGTACATTCTGAAAGATACATTTGTGGAAGTGGGAAAGAGCAATATATCCCCAACTTTTAATCAAGTTTTGGAATCATTGCTGGCTAATGATGAGTATCTGGCTTTTGCCCCTAACACGAGTGATACAAGAATGATGATTAACATTTTGTCATATAGATTCCCGTTAATGAAGGTATGTTGAACTGATTGTTTCAGTTTTATAGTTTGTTATTTACCTTATTTACATATAAACAATTTCATTATTATTTTAGCTGTTTCATAATCTGTTATGTTTGTAGATTGAGGTTTCTTGTCTAGTGAAAATTGCTTAAAATTATGAGCTTTGAGGTCTCCCTTTATCAGACCAATTAAATTATGTATTTATTAATTTTGTGATGGAAATAATTAAATAGTATTAAATTTTGGAAATGATGTGGTGGTTCGTTTTTCTGTTCATATTTGCAGATGGTTACAAAAGTATACACAGATGAATTAGAGCTTGAAACTTATTTAAAATCAGATCTATATGCTGCTTGCAGTGAAATAAAGTGAGTGATTTTCTTTCCCGTTTCTTTTATTCTATCTTGTTTGCATTTTCTGTCAGTACACAAACATAAAATGAGTAATTTACTCTTGATATAGGAACTGTTCAAACCCTAAAATCAAAGGAGCAGTAGTGTTTCACAATCAAGGACCTAATTTATATGATTACAGCATTCGGCTGAATCACACATGGGCATTTTCGGGATTTCCAGATGTACAAAGCATCATGGATATAAATGGTCCTTATGTTAATGATTTGGAATTAGGGCTCAATCAGATACCAATTCTGCAGTATGGATACAGTGGTTTTTTAACTGTATGACTCAACTTTTAATCTTGGTTATTAAAGTTTAATTTATGAGATTTAATAATGATTTATCCTTCTTTTGCAGCTTCAACAAGTTATGGATTCATTTATTATCTTTTATGCACAACAAAAAGTGGCTAATTCTGCAATTGAAGATATTATGGACCCAAATTTTGATATGTTCACACCATCAACTATAAGGCTAGCTCCATTTCCAACTCGTGAATATACTGATGATGAATTTCAGTCAATCATCAAAGATGTCATGGGAGTCCTGTATGTATCTACACACACACACACATATTATTATATATAATTTCTTGTGTATCAAAAAGATTGATTTATTTGACCTAGTTGGTAATGCAGGTACTTATTAGGGTTTCTTTTTCCGATCTCTCGCCTAATCAGCTATTCTGTTTTTGAGAAGGTTTGATACATCTTTCATGGTTTCTTACTAAATTTAGATTTTTTAATATTTAATATTTTGATTTTGATTTGTTCAGGAGCAAAAAATAAAAGAAGGCCTGTACATGATGGGACTTAAGGATGAGATATTCCATCTTTCTTGGTTTATAACCTATGCTTTACAGGTTATTTTCATTTTTCATTTTTTTTTTACAATATTACCAGTTGTTTCTTATAATTGTATATGTTTTTTTCTGCAGTTTGCACTTTCATCAGCAATCATCACTATTTGCACAATGTTCACACTGTTTAAGTATAGTGATAAATCTTTGGTATTCATGTATTTCTTTCTTTTCGGACTTAGTGCCATAATGTTATCCTTTTTAATCTCTACTTTCTTCACACGAGCAAAATCAGCTGTAGCTGTTGGAACCCTAGCTTTTCTTGCAGCCTTTTTTCCTTATTATACAGTAAATGATGAAGCTGTTTCAATGTAAGTTGTTATAAATATATAAAAGTATTAATTAATATTGGTGAATCATAAATACCAAAACTTGTTTTTGATTGTATATTCATCATAATATTTACTTGTAGGGTTTTAAAGATATTAGCTTCTTTGCTTTCTCCTACAGCATTTGCTTTAGGGTCAGTTAATTTTGCTGATTATGAACGTGCACATGTTGGACTTCGTTGGAGCAACATTTGGCGGGTATTTTCTTCTCATCTCTTTCAATTTAAATGATGGGATGGTTTTATAATTTAAATTTTAAATTGACTTTTTTTTTTAAACTTTTGTACCCTGTAGGAATCTTCTGGAGTGTGCTTTTTAATCTGTCTTGTTATGATGGTTATTGACTCTATATTGTACTTTGCTGTTGGCCTTTATCTGGATAAGGTATATTTTCGGGTTTTTCAGCTTCTTCCTTTTTATGGGTCCTAAATAGTTGAATCTTTAGTATTTTACATTTCGTCCCTTGACACTTTTTTATCGCACGTATAGTCCCTAATTATGAAACTTGTAACACCAATGGTCCCTAAAGGAAAAATACTGATAAGTTCTTAGGGACCGTTGATGTCACAAGTTTCATAACTAGGGACTGTTAATGTTACAAGTTTTGAATTTAGGGACTGTTGATGTTACAAGTTTCGAATTAGGGGGGACTATACCCATGTGGTAAAAGAAGTCGAGGGACAAAATTCGTAAATTCATACAACACGAGAATGATATATGTAACATATTCATGTATTAGACACTAATCAAGGGATAGTTATTAACATTTACTTAATCAGGTTCTTCACAAGGAGAATGGATTTGTGTACCCATGGAATTTCATCTTCCCAAAAGGCTTTTGGAGGAAAAAAAATATAATTAAAAAGTCTGCATCCAATTTAGAAAGTAATGATGATTATCATTCCAAAGAGAAATGTACTTCTTCTCAGTCAACTGTGGAAGCAATAAGCTTAGATATGAAGCAGCAAGAGTTGGATGGCAGGTAAAAAAAACTTTTTTTTTTAATCTTTTTTAATATAAATTTTTCATTTTAAATAATCGGCAGGTGAACATATTAGAAATGAGTTCCTATTATGGATTTTGTCTCTTAACTTTTTTATTACACGGATAGTCCCTAATTATGAAACTTGTAACATCAACGGTCCTTAATTTTGAAACTTGTAGCATCAATAGTCCCTAAAAACTTATCGGACTTTTTTGCTTTAAGAACCGTTGGTGTTTCAAGTTTCAAAATTAGGGATTATCCGCGTAATAAAAAAGTTAAGGGACGAAATCCATAATTTCATACAAAACACAGGGGCGATTTATGTAATTTACTCTAATAATATTGTATCCGCTAAGAATAGTTTTCTTACATTAATGTTTTTTTTTTGTGTGTTTGTTGCAGATGCATCCAAATTAGGAATCTGCGTAAAGTGTATAATAGCAGCAAGGGGAAGTGTTGCGCTGTTGATTCTTTACAGCTCACACTATATGAAAATCAAATACTTGCACTTCTAGGTTAGTTAGCTGCATCTTATTTACATGATTTATGATTTCATCAAAATGAAATTGTAGAATTATAAATATAAATATAAATTCAAGTTTAATCTATATCAACATAATGGTTTTGCAGGACATAATGGTGCTGGCAAAAGCACAACAATTTCCATGCTTGTTGGTCTTCTTGCTCCTACTTCTGGAGATGCCTTGGTTTTTGGAAAAAGTATCTTAACAGACATGGTAAACTTGTTTCCATTTTTTTGTTAATTATAATAATAATAATAATAATAATTATAATAATAATAATAGTAATAATAATAATAATAATAATAATTATTATTATTATCCATTTTCTGTTTTTGCAGGATGACATAAGGAAGAATTTAGGTGTTTGCCCCCAATATGACATCCTTTTCCCAGAATTGACAGTAAATAAGCACCTTTTGTTTGTTCTTGAGAATTTCATCACAGTTATAATTAAGAGTGAATAACTATATTAATAACATGATAATATTTATTTTCAGGTGAAGGAACATTTGGAAATATTTGCTAATATTAAGGGAGTGAACGCAGAATCTCTGGAGAACAGTGTAACCGAAATGGTTGATGAAGTTAGTTCCTAATTATACTAATTTTTTTTAATCTTCTTTAAATATATCCCAATTTGTTTTTGTTTTTTCAATTATTTTTTGGCGATTAGGTGGGGTTAGCAGATAAACTTAATACTGTTGTAAGTGCACTTTCTGGAGGCATGAAAAGGAAGTTATCACTTGGGATAGCATTGATTGGAGACAGTAAGGTAAGCTGATGAAATAAGGTAACTTGTATTTATTTATTTATTTTCAATTGTATAATTATTTTATTTTGTATAGGTTGTTATTCTTGATGAACCAACTAGTGGAATGGATCCATATTCGATGCGGTTAACATGGCAGCTTATAAAAAGAATTAAAAAAGGCAGAATCATTTTATTAACAACACACTCAATGGATGAAGCAGATGTACTTGGAGATCGTATAGCAATTATGGCTAATGGTTCTTTAAAATGTTGTGGAAGGTTTTATTTTTATCTCATTTCCTTATTTTATGCAAAAAAATAGGAAAAATGTGATTTATTGCTCATTAAAATTTGATACATTTTTTATGCATGAAATCATGAGCAGTTCCCTGTTCTTGAAGCACCAATATGGGGTTGGCTATACTCTTACTTTGGTTAAGGTGTGCTTTAAATTTCCTAACTGTGGTTTATTTTCAGTATTTACTGTTTTACCCTTTCTCACTATGCGTATCTTATTTTCAGACTTCACCGGGGGCCTCTGCAGCTGCTGATATTGTCTACAAACATATTCCATCAGCAACATGTGTTAGCGAAGTATTTCTCAGATATAAATATTATTTAATATTATGTTACTTGTTAAAAATCTAGAGAAATTAAAATGTAACTAAGTAACTAACTTTTTTGATCTGATGCTACAGGTTGGAACTGAGATATCCTTCAAGCTTCCATTAATATCCTCTGCTTCATTTGAATACATGTTTAGGGAAATCGAAAGCTGCATTTCAAAATCAGATTCTAATTTAATAAATTTGGAAAATGAGGGCCCCACAGATTTTGGTATAGAAAGTTATGGTATTTCTGTAACAACCTTAGAAGAGGTTTTTCTACGAGTTGCAGGATGTGAAATAACTGAAGAAGAAACCCTAACTAACTCAGTTATACCTGATTCTACTTCATCTCAAATATATGATGATTATATTGATGAAAAAGATAAAGAATCACGTTCTACCAAACTTTTTGGAAATTATATAATTATTTTTGGGATAATGATTTCTGCAATGGGGAGAGCTTGTACTCTTTTCCTAACTGCAGCCTTAAGTTTATTTAATTTTGTTAGTGTGCATTCCTGTTGCCCTAGTTTTGTTACAAGATCAACATTCTGGAGACATCTAAAAGCATTGCTCATAAAAAGATGGATATCTGCTAAAAGAGACAGAAAAACAATTGTTTTTCAGTTATTGATTCCTGCTATTTTCTTGTTTATTGGTCTTCTAATGCTTCAGTTAAAACCACATCCTGATCAACCCTCAATAACGTTTACAACTGCCAATTTTAATCCGTTACTTAGTGGTGAAGGTGGTGGTGGTCCTATTCCTTTTGATCTATCTTTGCCTATAGCTCAAGAGGTGTTTTTCTTTTCTTTTTCTTTTATATTTATTTAATTTAGTAAGTTACTGATACACTCTGGATCGATTAATGGAATAGAACAGTAATCAAACCAAAAGCTTCATTCTTATTGCTTGAAATGAAAGGTAAACAATACAGAGGAAATTAGATAGCTAGAGAGAAACTAGGCTACGATTATTCTAACAGAAAACTCAACATGCCTAACTCTCCTAACATAACAGACTATAAAGGAAATGTAACAAACTCATGGTAAAACCCCAAACTACCCTTGGCCTGCTACCTTCTTTCTTCTCACATAAGTAATCCTAATAGGATTAGGATTAGCCGGAAGTGTATCAGTTACCTGTGGTTTGTATGAGAATTTGGGATTTTTTTCTATTACACGGAAAGTCCCTAATTTTACAACTTGTAACATCAGTGGTCCCTAATTTTGAAACATGTAGCATCAACGGTCCTGGCCTTTTTTGCTTTAGGGACGTTGTGTTACAAGTTTCAAAATTAGGGACTATCCGTGTAATGAATAAAGTTGAGGGATAAAAACCTACGAATCACAATTTACTCGCTTTTATTAGGGTTATTTAAGCGTAAGTTATATAAATCGTCCCCTGTGGTTTGTATGGAATTTGGATTTCATCCCTTGACTTTTTTTTATTACATGGATAGTCCCTAATTTTGAATACTTGCAACACCAACGAACACTAAAACAAAAAATCCGATTAAGCTTTTACTGACCGTTGATGTTACAAGTTTCAAAATAAGGGACTTATTTCTGTAACAAAATAGTTGAGGGACGAAATCCAGAATTTCATACAAACCACAGGGACGATTTACGTAATTTAACTTTTGTTGAATGTGTGATGATTTCATCTTGTGGTATACAGGTTTCACATCACGTAGAAGGTGGTTGGATTCAAAAGTTTAGAAACAGCACATACACGTTTCCTGATCCCAGTAAGGCATTAGAAGATGCTATTGAGGCAGGTGGGCCCACTTTGGGCCCACTACTACTTTCCATGAGTGAATATCTAATGTCCAGCTTCAATGAATCCTATGAATCAAGGTGTGCTATACTTATTTATTGAGTTAATTGCACGGATAGTCCTTTAGGTTTATATCAAATTTCACCAATGGTCCTTTGGTTTCAAAAATTGCACCGATCGTCCTTATTTTTGAAATGTTTTTCACCGATGGCCCTTTATGAAAACGACCGTTAATTTTTCACGTTAAGTGACCTCACGTGTGATGCACGTGAGGGTATTTTGGTCATTTCATCTTTTGCTTCCCATTTACTCCGAGTAAATTACATGGTTGATCCTTTATGTTTATAACAAATTTCACGAATGGTCCTTTAGGTTTATATCAAATTTCACCAATGGTCCTTTAGTTTCAAAACTTACACTTACACTTACATTGATGGTTCGTAATCCTGAAAGATTTTTCATAGATGGTTCTTTATGAAAATGATGGTTTATTTTTCACATAAAGTGACATCACGTGTGATGCACGTGAGAAGCACGTCAATACATCTCTTCGACAATTGGGTATACGAAACAAAATGATGGAGAAAAATCGTTTAAAGGGGAGTAAATGAAAAGGGGAAAGCGAATTGACCTTTAAAGAGCCGTTTTTTCACGTTAAGTGACATCATGTGTTATGCACGTGGGGGTACTTTGGTCAATTCATCTTCCTCTTCTCATTTACCCCCCTTTAAACGACTCTTCTCCATCATTTCATTTCGTTTACCCGATTGTTGAAGATATGTATTGACGTGCTTCGCACGTGCATCACACGTGATGTCACTTTACGTGAAAAATAAACCGCCATTTTCTTAAAGAACCATCTCTGAAAAATCTTTCAGGAATACGGACCATCAGTGTAAGTTTTAAAACTAAAGGACCATTGGTGAAATTTGATATAAACCTAAAGGACCATCCGTGAAATTTGTTATAAACATAAAGGACCAACCATGTAATTTACTCGGAGTAAATGGGAAGCAAAAGATGAAATGACCAAAATACATGCACGTGAGGTCACTTAATGTGAAAAATTAACGGTCGTTTTCATAAAGGACGATCGGTGAAAAACCTTTCAAAAATAAGATCGGTGCAATTTTTGAAACTAAAGGACCATTTGTGAAATTTGATATATACATAAAGGACCATCCGTGCAATTAACTCTTATTTATTAATTTATTTTTATTTGAAGTTTTCAGATATAGTTTTTCATTCTTGATGCAGATATGGGGCCATTGTAATGGA
Organism: Calendula officinalis; assembly: GCA_963853835.1. Lineage (NCBI taxonomy): Eukaryota > Viridiplantae > Streptophyta > Magnoliopsida > Asterales > Asteraceae > Calendula > Calendula officinalis. The sequence goes on along the minus strand of OY970821.1, from coordinate 66,787,812 downwards.
TGCTCAAGATAATGATGGTAGTATAGGGTACACAGTTCTACACAACAGTACATGTCAGCATGCGGGTCCCACTTTTATTAATCTAATGAATGCAGCAGTTCTTAGGCTTGCTACACGTAATGAGAATATGACTATACAAACACGTAATCATCCACTGCCTATGACCCAGAGTCAACGCCTGCAACGTCAAGTATACTTATTATTTATGTTTTGTATTTATTTCTCATGAAAACATAATTTTGTAAGGTGTTTTATATTTCTGAGATGTATGATATTTGTAGGACTTGGATGCGTTCTCTGCAGCTATTGTTGTGAGTATTGCTTTCTCCTTCATTCCTGCTTCATTTGCGGTTGCTATTGTGAAGGTAAACTCTCCAATTGCACTTTTATAATTAGGGTTTATTAGTTATAATAGTATTTCCTTGATAATCTTATACATAGGAGATCAATCTATGATAGTTTTTATGCTTGATTTTGTTCTACATTAGTTATAGCTTAAATTAGACCTTTTTTTATTAAAAATTTGACTTGCTGACATTTTATTTGGTATTTTAAATGTGGATTTAGGAGCGTGAAGTAAAAGCCAAGCATCAACAATTAATTAGTGGGGTAACTTTTTACTTTTGTTAATACAATATTATATGAGCAATAAAAGCTTGACAATTAAATTTTTAATTGGCTATTAATAACACTCAGGTGTCTATATTATCATATTGGGTATCGACATATATATGGGACTTCATAAGCTTCTTAGTCCCTTCATCTTTTGCAATGATTCTCTTTTATATTTTTGGTAAGTCTCCAATTTTTAATTAATCTACATGTTTTAGGTATATAACATCAGCAATATCTGTATGTAGACAAACAATTACAATAATTAGACTGAAATAACTATGGTTGTCGTGTTTTAGGTTTGGAACAGTTTATTGGAAGTGGTTCTGTATTACCAACAGTTCTCATTCTATTGGAATATGGTTTTGCTATTGCATCTTCAACATATTGCTTAACCTTTTTCTTTTCAGAACACAGTATGGCACAGGTACACTTATTTCTAATTATAAACCACAAATATTCTTAATTTTCTTCGTTTTTTACGTTAATTTCTTTATTATATATGCAGAACGTAGTGCTCTTGGTCCACTTTTTCACAGGGATCGTTCTTATGGTAATATCATTCATTATGGGATTGATACCAGCAACTGAACACATGAATTCTCTTCTCAAGGTAGGAATACTTGGAAATCTATTATTATTATTATTGTTAGATTAAATTCAAGTTTTCTAACATTTTATAACATATTAATTCAGAATTTCTTCCGATTATCTCCATCATTTTGTTTTGCTGATGGACTAGCTTCACTAGCTCTGCTACGCCAAGGAATGAAAATTGGATCAAGTGATGGATATTTTGGTTGGAATGTTTCTGGTGGATCCATTTGCTATCTGGCTGCCGAGGTGTGTTTCTAGAATATTTATTTAATATTTATTAAAAATTAAATATTTATAATTTTTATTTTTATATTTCTGTGACAGGGTGTCATTTATTTCCTTTTGACACTTGGACTTGAATTTTTCCCTCCCCAAAAATTAAACTTATTTGCCATTAAAGACTTCCTAAGAAGCTTCAAAAGAACCAACCAAACTGTTTCAAATTCACATTCTGAACCCCTTCTGACATCTTCTTCAAAAAGTGCTGTTATTGATCTTGATGAGGATATTGATGTACAAACTGAAAGAAATAGGGTTCTTTCAGGTTCAATTGATAAAGCTATTATATACCTGCGTAATCTCCGCAAGGTAATTTTTTAATTAATTATTTTTCATCAAAAAAATGTAATCTTTTTTAGTTTAAGTTATACAAAACAAGCAATCGGTTTTGTTAATGTATATTATATATTATAATTTTTTAGGTATTTCCTGGAGGGAGAAACCATGGTAAAAAAGTTGCAGTCCATTCATTGACTTTTTCAGTTCAAGAAGGAGAATGTTTTGGTTTTCTGGGAACTAATGGAGCTGGGAAAACCACTACCTTGTCTATGCTATCAGGTGCAGAAAAATACATATTATTAACTATTGAAGATTATAAAAATCAATTAAAATATAAAAGTTCGAAAATATATAGAGGTCAAGGGTATTTTGGTCATCTTAGTTGGACAAGGGACCAAACGTTAAAGCAAACAGTGACATTAGGGATGAAATTCTTAATTAGTTCAGGAGGGACCAAATCCATAGTTTTCAGCAAACCACAAGGATGATTTTTGTAATTTACTCTAAATTTATTTGCAGGAGAAGTATATCCTAGTGATGGAACTGCATTTATTTTTGGTCAAGATATGCGATTAAACCCCAAAGCTTCTCGCCAGCTTGTACGGCAATTCTTTTTTACTAACTTTTATTTATTAGATAACATATATACAGTTCATATTTATAACATTTGCTTAATAAATTGTGTTTCAGATTGGTTATTGTCCACAATTTGATGCTCTGCTAGAATTTCTAACTGTCCAAGAACATCTTGAGCTCTATGCAAGAATAAAAGGCGTTCCAGATTACATGCTAGAAAATGTATTTCTCGCAATTAATTCTATATTAAAATAATGGAAAATTACCAAGAGGCTAACTAAAAATCTCAAATTTGACAATGTGGGGTACTAAAAGTTTTCTCACTCAAAAGGAGTTAAACTGCAATTTTCGGCAAATTTAGGAGTGATTTTAATTTTTGAAAAGGAGTGAAGGTTCAATATTTGACAAATTTAGGGATCCAAATGTTTAAAATTAAACTTCTACTCTTTTGATGAGCGAGAATTTTTTTTGTCAAATTTATGATCTTTGGTTGGCAATTTTCATATGAATTGGTCATATGGTTTATGGTTAAGTTATTGGTTTATTTTCCTGAGATTTAAATTTTGGTACAAATGAAAATTGTCAGGTTGTAATGGATAAATTATTAGAATTTGACTTATTAAGACATGCTTCTAAGCAATCATTCACCCTTAGTGGGGGTAACAAACGTAAACTATCAGTTGCAATTGCAATGATTGGAGATCCACCTATTGTATTTTTGGACGAACCATCCACAGGTAATAAATTCTCTTTAATTTTTTTATATTTTTAAGAGATAAGATTTTTGAGTTATTTATTGATAAATAATGATTTGTAGGAATGGATCCTATTGCAAAACGGTTTATGTGGGAAGTTATATCTCGTTTATCAACTAGAACTGGTAAAACAGCAGTTATTCTAACTACTCACAGTATGAATGAAGCTCAAGCACTTTGTACAAGGATTGGGATAATGGTAACAATTTTTTTATTTTTTGTGAAATACAGCTCATAGTGAATGAAATCGCTATATTTTTGTTGCATAAAATCACATTTTTTCTTTTTATAAAAGAAGTGGTTGAATGAAAAAAGAGATTCCTATATCCCTTCATATAGTTCCACATTTATGAAATTAGATTTTTACATCCACTGATCTAACAATGTCATGTGTATTAAGGTTGGGGGAAAGCTAAGGTGTATTGGCAGTCCACAACATCTCAAAACACGATTTGGAAACCATCTTGAACTCGAGGTAATTCATGATTAAATCATATCAGCATTTTCTTGTTTGACTTTTTACTTTTGAATTACAATGTTGCATGGTGTACCCTTAGGTCAAACCTACTGAAGTCAGGCCTGTTGACTTATCAAATCTTTGTCACATGATTCAAGAAAGACTATTTGACATTCCTAGTCACCCAAGAAGCATTTTTGGCGATCTTGAAGTTTGCATTCGTGGGGATGATTCAATTACCTCTGAAGATGCTTCAGCTACAGAAATCAGTTTATCAAAAGATATGATTATTTTAATTGGAAAATGGCTCGGGAATGAAGAAAGGATAAAAACTCTGACAGATAATGTCGGTCCAGCTGGCGGTTCCAATGAGCAGTTACCTGAACAGCTGGCCCGTGATGGTACGTTTTGGATAAATTTTCTGTTTATGGATTTTATAAAATGACCAGCTGGCGGTTGGTTGACTTTGACATATAGGTGGTTTGCCATTGCCAATATTCTCAGAATGGTGGTTAGCAAAAGAGAAATTTTCAAAGATAGATTCGTTTGTTTTATCTTCGTTTCCTGGTGCAACATCTCAAGGTTCTAATGGGCTGAGTGTCAAATATCAGTTGCCACGTGGACAAGACTTGTCACTTGCTGATGTTTTTGGACTGATTGAACGAAACAGGTGATAATTCATAGTCTCTAATATCATAAATCCAATTTAAGTTTTGTATGACTGAATTTGATTGGTTGCAGAAACAAACTAGGGATTGCAGAGTATAGCATAAGCCAATCAACACTTGAAACGATTTTCAGCCATTTTGCAGCCAATTCATGAGTCTTTTGCTTGTTTGAAGGTTGATTCATGATGATAAGAAGGGGAGGGAGGTGGTAATTATTTTTTTGTCGAGTGTTTAGTTAGTAGGGTAGTTGGAGATGGCACACAAACCAAGAATGTCGGCTTCTATTATCATTATTGTTATATAACATATAGTAAACTTGTATATATTAAATTAGATGTATTTAGAATGAGTAGGCATATTGATTTAGAATTTAGTTTAGGCATTCCACTATCCCCTTAGGATCTGAGATTCCCTGTGCCCTCTCTTTCTTTATCTTATCTCACCCTGGTGAAATTTCACTAATATGCCTAGTAATTACCATCATATGTGTCAAAAAGTTCCCTTTTGGGGGAGTTTTTCAACATCTGCCACTAAAGTCAAGTAAGATGGCTTAAAGAAACCAGATTTTAAGGTGTCTTGTATAGTAGAGAGACCAGTACTTCCACTCGTGTATGATTAATTGTTAATGATCTTGATCTTGTTCTTAAGATAAGTTAATTTTGATTTTGGGAACAAAAATCTCCCTTGAATGAAAACCTTACGTTTAAGTTGAACAAAATCAGGTATGGTAAATGGAGAATGCATAAAGTGAGGGTTAAGTGGTAGTACCTCTTTATGGTTAGCTAAATATATTCGACACATTTTCCACTACACACTTTTGCTAGAGATTTTTAAAGTAGCAGTCTGTCTACTTCAAAGTAGATGTATGAATGTCTAAATATACCCTTCCCTGCATTTGGTGAGATTGGGAATCATATTTATATATATTTGCCCCTCATTGTCCAAATATAATCATTTAAACTGGCTCTTTGTTGAAGATTATATCACACTTAATTGGTTCACTATATTTTTATCATCCAAAAGTCCTATACTTGACACTAACATCAATAGCATCACAACAGCTTTGCATATTTAGTAACACTAATGTATACTAGAATAATTTATACAACAAACAAAATTAACAGTTACATTGTAAGACTAACATAAACCAAAAAAAAGGAATAATTTAAGTCTAGGATATTAAGGAATAACGATAGGAACATCATCAAGGATAAACGGGCCAAGTTTACCGGCCCTAAATAAAGTAAGAAATTTCTTAGATACCATCATGCGAGCTTCATTTGCTCTATTTGAAATCTTGAACGCCTTTTGTAATGCTTCAAATTGTTGTTCTATCAAAATCTCTAATTCATTCTCATCTGATAAATCACCTTTGAATTCTGATAAACTTGAATATAATGCAGATTGCACTTCTTTAGCAACACCCTAAAACACAACATCTCAAACAAGTGAAGAAAGAAAAACGCCAAACACCAATTTCTTGATAAATATTTTATTAATAGCTAGTTAGAATTAATACATAATTTTTAAAAAGTTACCTCAACATAATTCACAGTGGATTCAACAGGAACAAGTCGTCTTTTAGGCAAAAGATCCTTAAGATTATACACACGTTTATCATCAATTTCATTATTTAAACTATTATTATGCACGTTTCTCCAATGAAGAGGAGTTTGTCTTGTATTCAAAACAGCAAGCAAATATTGAGCAATTCGTTCTTCACCCACAACCGAATCTTTCACAGATCCTGCATCAAACCATATATTTTATTTAATAACATTTTGATTTTAGTTATTAAAAACAATTATAGTACTTTAAACCTGATAGAGCTAATTTTAATCCTGTTTCAATGTCAGAAATAGTTGGGACCAGAACTCCTGGGGTATCCAGTACATATATGCTAGGTCGTTGTGCAATCTGCACAACATAGAAAATAAAATAAAAAAACTAAATACCAATTTTTATATATGCAATTCACTTGTAGACTTTTTATTAAATTATATACTAAAAAAATCCCGTATATTTGGAAAACTTGACCTTAAATCCTGCAATATCTTGAGTAACACCAGGCAATGGTCCTACTTTTGCTCGCTTTTTTTTCTCCTGCACTAATAAAAATCTAAAATTGTTATCAATAAACAAATCACAATTCTTCTGTGTGTTTTTTGGTGTGTGTGTGCGTGTGTGTGAATTAGATAAAAAATTACCAGGAAAACGTGAAGATGCAATTTGATGAATGCAGTTAATTAGAGCCGATTTCCCAACATTGGGCACACCTACCACCATGACAAGAAGAGTAGGTTCTTTTGCAATCTTTTCCTTCAATTTCAGCTCAACAAGTTCTAGAAGCTATTTTTTTATTTAATTTTAAAAAAAAAAGTTAGACCACTGAACGATGAATATTAAACTAATATTTCATCCAAATAATTTCATCAGTAGAAATAAATAGAACATGCCTTCTGAACAGAGCTTCTGCTATGTGCATTGATCGGTAGACAATCTTGCTTACATGAACCAAAATAATCAACCCATTTCTGACAAAAAAAAAATGAAACCAAACAAGAGATATTCTCAAGTGACAGACTAATTAACACTAAAATGGGAAAACTATAATACACAAAAAGTGATGTAATACATACATGCATAATATTAGGATTAGCTAAATCCTTCTTGTTGAGAGCAATTACACGCCGTTTGGTGGATAAACGAGGTTGAAGGTCTTGATTTGCAGACGACAATGGTATCTGTTCACCAATTTTCACAACTAGAAACCATAAAATCAAAAAATAAAAACAAATTTAGTTAACTAGGGTTTGCATACACGAGAATCACGGACTTCAATGACAAGATCAGCAAGCTTCAGGCGGGCATTAATGGCGCGTGTGGCAGCTGCCATGTGACCAGGAAACCAATTGATGATACCGCCACCACTGTTGAAACTCATCTCTCCTAATCCCTTTTTCAGTATCTTCCCAATTCCACCCATTGTTGCTTTGCTGATTAAACACTCGCAACCATTAACATAACATTTTTATGACACCACCTACACATATTCATACCAGAATCACTTTACAATCAAATAAATCTTAAGCAATTAATAAAAAATTTAGTTCATTCTATATAGTGAATGCATATGTTAACTTATGAACAGAAACTTATATCTTTTCAATAAGCCTAGACATACATTTACTTAGTCTGGCATTTCATCGAACACTTGATGTGCGTGTAAATGAATCCAGTCTAGAAATCATTACAAAAAGACACCAAGAGCTTGTACATTAATAAAAAAAATTATATTGACTACCAAACACACATTATAACATTCAAAAACAAAGTTAACATATCCACACACAAAATTATAACATCCAAACACACATTCTGAAATCAGAAATTAAAAACCGAGTCGCCGAAAGGACATGAAGAAATCAGAAATAAAAATCAACGAACGATTGATTACTTACTGCGAATCTGTGATACCCAACGAATTGAACGAAATGGAGAGGTACCGAGTTTCCAATTCACAGTTTCATTCTCCCTTCGATATCGTCACAAACGATTTGAGAAGCAAGAGGAACCAAATGGTTTAAAATGGGCCCTAAATTTGGAAACGGATTAATAAGGCATTCGGGCCTTCAGTTTTGACTGGGGAAAATTTCACAGAAATGGGCCCTTAAACCCATGAACCGATGGGTTGCAATATACGCAACATATAGAGTCAACGTGAATTCTCTTTACACATTTTTCTAAAGTTTGTTAATAATATACCACTTCCCTCCCACAAAAAACTTGTCATTTTACCCAAAATATTTGTCACACAAAAAACTTTCCATTTAAAAAATTAGAAGGATCTACTAATAAATTAATATTATCTATATACTTACATCAATGAAGCAATCAAATGGTCTAAATAAGTTTTGCATACACGAGAAGATCAGCAAGCTTCAGGAAACCAATTGATGTTACCGCCACCACTGTTGAAACTCATCTCTCCTAATCCTTTTTTCAGTATCTTCCCAATTCCACCCATTGTCGCTTTGCTCATTAAATACTTGCAACCATTAACATAACAATATTGTAATGTGGTTTCTATCGTATGTGATTTTAATTGTTTAACAAACCTAGATTGACTAATTAAACCTCTTGTAACAAGTACTACATATTGAACAAATTAAGCTTCAAATATCGCACATTATCCTACTCAAAAAAATTTCATCTTTCGACCATCATTTTTTTTCTATGGCCATTTGAGATTAAGAATTAACATTTTCAAATTGGTTAGTGAAGAAAATGATAGATCGATCAGACGAAGAAGAACAATTTAGACAAAGGGATAACCATTGATAAAACAGAAAATTACAGGTACAAAATACAAAGGAAATCCTCACTACAACTCTCAAACTCTCAACCTAACAAAGATTCAAACATGCTTGAATCTATCTAAAACAAAGACGAATATAAACCTTGATCGTGAGAGATGAACAGAGAGAGAATACACACTAATAATATCATCTCTCACCTAACTAATACAATATATACTAAGACCAGATATCGCACCGACTTACTTATCAAAGTTACACTTTGATCCCTGCAAAACACAAACTATACAGATAAAGAGAAAAAAAAAGTAAATGTTACCTCTTTTTACCTTATTTCCACATATGCATAACATTTTTAGTAACCTGCAAACAACACTAAGTAAAATTATTAGACAACTAAGATATTCCACAATATGATTATTATATTTCAATACCCTCTCATAATCTAATTGTGGAACAAATCAACAAGTTTAAGATTCTCACAGAAAACTTCATGACCTTTAGAACTTAGCCCTTTTGCAAACACATCTGCAGTATTCAAGGTTGTATCAATTTTACAAATATCAACAACTCCAGCAATAGCTTTATCTCTTACAAATCTCAAATCAACTTCAAAATGTTTTGTACGATCATGAAATACAGGATTTGCAGCAATTAATATTGCAACCTTATTATCACAGTAAACCTTTGTTGGTTCACAACAAGTCATATCAAGTTCAACCAGAATCTTTCTTACCCAGATAATTTCACTAACCACTGCAGCTAAAGCTCTATATTCAGCTCAGTATCCTGTTTCTTACTTTTCCAGGAAATTAAACAATTTCCTAGATATACAGCATAACCAGTGACAGACTTTCTTGAGGCCAAACATTTACCCCAATCTGAATCAGAATAAGCACTTATATTAAAACTTTCACCTTTTGAAAACATAATACCTTTTCCAGGGAAAGATTTAATGTACCTTAACACTCTTAAGGCCAATTTAACATGTGATTCTAATGGACTATGCATAAACTGGCTCAAATAATGTACATCATAAGATATATCAGGTCTAGTTAAAGTAAGATATATCAATTTTCCAATCAGTTTATGATATCCAGTAAAATCATTCAACAAATTATCATCAATTTTAGCATTTGCCTGATCAGTGATAACTACATTAGTTTCCATAGGAGTAGCTACAGGCTTGCAACCTGTCATGCCAAACTCAGCAAGTAAATCTAATGCATATTTTCTCTGAGACAAGCAAATTCCAGATTTAGTTTGTAAGACTTCTATACCAAGAAAATATTTAAGAATTCCTAAATCCTTAATCATAAAACTTGAATTAAAAAATTCTTAAAATTTTCAATTTCAACACGATTATTTCCTATGATAACTATATCATCCACATAAACAAGCAAAGCAATAAAAATTCTATTGTTATTTTTAATGAGCAAAGAATAATCATTATAACTCTGCACAAAACCATTACTAACTAGCACTTCAGTGAGTTTTTCATTCCATTTTCTAGGGGCTTATTTAAGCCCATACAAAGACTTAACAAGTTTATAAACTTTGTTATCACTTTATTGAAATAACCTTCGGGAAGAGTCATATAAACATCTTCATCAATATTTCCATATAAGAAAGCATTATTAATATCTAATTGATATAAAGGCCAACTATTTTCAACAGCTAAAGAAATAATAATTCTGACAGAAACCATTTTAACAACAGGAGAAAAGGTTTCTTCAAAGTCAATACCTTCCCTTTGATTATACCCTTTAGCTACTAATCTAGCCTTATATCTTTCAACTTCCCCATTGGCTTTATATTTTATTTTATATACCCATTTACAGCCAATAGGTTTTCTTCCCTTAGGAAGATAAGTTATTATCCAAGTTTCATTCTTATATAATGCTTCCATTTCAGCATTCATAGCTTCTACCAAATTATCATTTAAAACAACTTCATTATAATTTTTAGGTTCACTGATTTTTTTTAAACTACTTGTAAAACACAAATTTTCAAGAGACAAATTTGAGTAGTTAACTACTTTATTTATATTATACTTCACTTTATCATTCATGTTTTGATTTATAAATTCTGTTCCATTGTCAGATCTAAAAATTTTAACATTTTTACCAAACTGATTTTTAAAAAGACTTACTAAATTTACAATATTTTCAAAAACTTCATTTTTTGACTTCATCAAATATACTCATACTGCTCTAGAATAGTCATCAACAACAGTTAAAAAATATCTAAAACCTTCTTTACTAGTGACTCTATAGGGTCCCCATACATCTAAATGAACTAGGTCTCCTAAATCTTTTGATTTGTGATCACTCAAAGGAAATGGTTCCCTAGTTTGTTTAGCCTTATGACATATATCACATGGAGATACTTCTACATTACCATCTAGTTTTAATTTTGATTTTAGAGTATTAACAACTTGATCAGCAGGATGCCCTAATCTATTATGCCAAACAACTTTAGACAAATGACACACATTAACAGTAGAGTTATAAACAGAATTAGTACTTATATCAAGGACATACAAACCACCAAATTCTCTACCAATCACCACATTTGTCCTTGTTTTCAAGTCCTGAATATAACAATTACTTTCATCAAATCCCACAGACACTTTACAGTCTTTAGATAATTTTTGAACAGATCCCACAGACACTTTACAGTCTTTAGATAAACTAACACAGTATTCTGGTATTACCAGAACATCATACAATATTACATTATTATTTATTTTTAGATTTCAAATTTGTTTTATATTAGCATGTGTTCCATTTGGATGACTAACAAATATTCCTAAATCAGAAACATCAACAACATCTATAAGATTTTTTGAGTTGCCAGTCATATGTTGATTGGCACCAGAGTCAACAATCCAACCAGGAACAGATTGTTTCTCATTTAGCATAACATTAGAATTAAAAAAATTATTAAAATTTGAATTAAAACTTTTACTATGATTAATAAAACAACCTGCCGTATTTGATTGAATACTAGATGAAGGTCCAGGACAGCTTTGTTCCCCAATCATGCTCAACAATTTTGAAATCTGTTCATTAGACAAACTACCACCCGAAGAACTTCCTTGTTTTTCAGAAACAGAAACATTATTAGAAGTATATTTAGATTTAAAATTGTTATTATTATTAGTCTTTTTCTTATACCCTGGGGGATATCCAACAGGATCATAGCACTTGTCTATAGTATGACCTAACATGTTACAGTTTGTACACATAAGATTAGGATTAGGAGGTCTATCATTATATTTTCCAGTATTATTAGACTGACTGCTTGAAAAAGTTTTAGTATTATTAGATTGATTGTTTGATTGAGAAGAAAAAACATCATTTTGTCCTTTAGAGACATTATCAATGACAGATCCTTTCCTATGTGATTCTTCACGAGATATTATACTATAAGCAATTTTCACATCAGGTAGAGGGTCTCTAGTTAGAATTATACTCCTAATGGGCATATAAACATCATATAATCCCATTAAAAACGGCATAAATTTTAAAACTTTATTTTGAGTATTAAGAACATTAGCATTATTACACTCACAGACATGAACCTCAACCATAGAATCATATTGTTTCCACAACGAATTTAATTTGTGATAATAGTCAGATATAGGTATACTATTTTGTTTTATAGAATTAATTTGGTGATGTAAATTGAAGACCATAAAACCATCTACTTTATCATAGGTTTTTTTTAATTCATTCCAAACAGTTCCAGGATTAGTATTAAAGATTTGACCAGCACATAATTCATCAGAATTTGATCCTAAGATCCATGACAAAACCACAGAGTTACACATGTCCCATTGACTAGCTAACACTTCATTAGTTAAACTTCTAGTACATGTACCATTAATAAAGCCCAGTTTATTTTTAGTTCCTAGAGCTAATAACATTGTTCTACTCCATATACTATAGTTCTCTGTACCTTTTAGTTTTATTGAAATAATAGGAGTGTCTGCAGTATCACTAGCATGCAAAAATAATGAATCACTAAAGTCTAATTTATTGATTAGAGTAATTTCATTGTGGTCTGTCATATCTCCTCCTAAAATGCTAAACATGCACAAACAAATAACCACAGTATTGACAAACAACAAATAATGAATAAACAGATATCACAATTTATCACAAAGAAAATTCCAAACAAAGCACACACACAGAATCACAAACTATTAGCAAATAAGAGCAACTAATACCCTAGTAAGGCAGTCGAGCAAGTTACCAGATTCCAGGACTCTCTGAAGGAGCCTGGACAAGTATTAACTCGAGGCCTTCTCTTCTACAAAAGAGGTTAGTACAATTTAGATAATCAGAACAACAATATAAACCACAGAATCACACAAAGAGCCCAGATTATAGGCCAAGTATGAGATCCATGGGCGGTTGATTCCTGTTAACCAATAGAAACTCCCAGATCCTGGTGCTTGCTACAATACAGGAAGGATAAAGTACTTACAGAGAGTACTCCACTCCTGCTACACTTGAAGACTTTCAGCGGAAGGACAACTATTTCTTCTGGAACAGCCAAGAAGATAATATCTTAGGGTTTTGAAACCCTAACTTCACCAGATCTTGATCAAACCAACTCGGAAATGCAACAGAAAACGAATAACACCAGGATCAACAACATATAGACCAGATCTGACTGAAGTTGAGACAAACGAGAGATGATCGAACAGAACGTTGAAACCCAAACTTTGACTGAGTTTCGAACATAAGTAAAATACGAACAAACCACCAACAAGGACGATCGATTCGATGCGATATCTATTCTCGCTCTGATACCATGAAGAAAATGATAGATCGATCAGACGAAGAAGAACAATTTAGACAAAGGGATAACCATTGATAAAACAGAAAATTATAGGTACAAAATACAAAGGAAATCCTCACTACAACTCTCAAACTCTCAACCTAACACAGATTCAAACATGCTTGAATTTATCGAAAACAAAGACGAATATAAACCCTAATCGTGGGAGATGAACAGAGAGAGAATACACACACTTTTCACACACTAATAATATCATCTCTCACCTAACTAATACAATATATACTAAGACCAGATATAGCACCGACTTACTTATCAAAGTTACACTTTGATCCTTGCAAAACACAAACTATACAGATAAAGAGAAAAAAAGTAGATGTTACCTCTTTTTACCTTATTTCCACATATGCATAACATTTTTAGTAACCTGCAAACAACACTAAGTAAAATTGTTAGACAACTAAGATATTCCACAATATGATTATTATATTTCAATAGTTACAAATTCATAACTTTCTCAAAGTTATGCCCTAATAGCAAGTAAAATTTTGCAGGTTTCTCTTAATTCTGCAAAAGTTTAGGTTAATGGATTACCAGTAAATTTAAGGTTGGAATTCGATATGAGCTGTCGCCGGTCAGGATATATAGCAGGCTTCGCCAGTCGTTGCGTTTACGGTTGGGAAGTTGAAGAACGATGTTTTTGAACCGAGTTTTTTTTTTCCCGTTATGTAATCTGGGCTGACGGCATGTTAAGAAAAAACCCGATCGAATCCTATTGGATCAGTTTGAATCCGAATTTTACTGGTCTTAAGAAACAGGATTAGGGGAACCAGTTTTGAACCGATTAGATTTTATTCAATTTTGACCGAATCCGGTCAGATTTTGAACCCACGAACCAATGTGGTTGCAGTATATGTCACAACATATAGAGTGAACTTGAAATCTCTTTATACATATATTTCTAAAGTTTGTTAATATTATATTTATTCAATAAATTTCATATATACCCGATGAGAATACTTAAACTCTCATATTACATATGTTAGATAATATAGTGTAGGTTTATTATATGGCCCAAGCCCAATTGTATAGATGGGCTTAGGGTCCAGTAGGATTTCTAGGTATCTTTGTAATCTATATATAGTGATCAATAATACAGTTATCCCTACAGGGTTTTCATTATTTTACATGGTATCAGAGCCCAAGGTTCTCTGACCTAAGGTTTCTATGACCTAGCCGTCATCATCGTTGTTTGTCGTCCTACCCCGGGGATGTTTGTTTTCAGTTTATTCTTTCTTGCCTTATGGCTTTCTTATAATTTATTCGTCGATCTTTTCTTTATTTTGAAGACTCACACACAATTGTTATTGGAAACCTTAATTGCCTCCACCATTACCTCCGTGATTTAGTCTACCATATATATAAATCCTTCCATGCATAACCCTTAATTTTAGAGTATTCCTTTTATCTTTATCTCTAGTTTGGCTATATATGTACACTGTTTCGTCATAATGAAATACAAGAATACTGACACCAATTTGTTTATGGTATCAGAGCAGCTGGTCCAAAAATAAACACACAAAAAAAAGAACGCCACAATCGATCTCCATGGCAGGTGACGATGCAGACAAGAACAAGAATGAGGGAGAGTCCATCAACCACAACTCTCCTTTCTATCTACACGCTTCCGACTACCCAAAGCAAATGCATGTGAATGATGTGCTCACCAACAAAAACTACGGTGATTGGGAACAGGAGATGATGAATTTTCTGTTCGCCAAGAACAAGACCGGTTTCATCGATGGCACCATCAAAAGGCCAGAGGTGGGATCGGATAAATACCTTCCTTGGATGCGTTGTGACGCAATGATCAAGGGTTGGTTAACCACGGCCATGGAAAAGGAGATCCGTAACAGTGTGAAGTATGCAAAAACAACAACTGAAATCTGGCAAGATTTGAAGGAACGTTTTGGCAAAGAGAGCGCGCCTAAGGCGTACGAACTGAAACGGGCACTAAACATCACTCGACAAAACGACACCACCGTATCAGCCTACTACACTAGGCTCCGTATTTTATGGGATGAGATGGAGTCAATCCTTCATATCCCTCGATGTTCCAGTGATGGTTGTTCGTGTGGGCTCGCAAAGAAAGTAATGGAACTAAAAGAAAAGGAAAGGACTTACGAGTTCCTGATGGGACTCGATGATCAATTCGGTGTTATTAAGACACAAATATTGGCCATGAAACCGACACCAAAACTAAGTGCAGTCTATCACCTTGTGGCGGAGGATGAGCAGCAACGTATAATCACCGCCTCGAACAAACCCGTTCGTGAAGTGGCTGCCTTTCAAGCAAGCTTTCAAGGAAGGCGAGATCAAGCACAGAATCAACAAGAGAAGAGGTGGACAAATCCCGATAAGTCCTACACTTCCACCAATTCTTGCATTATCTGTGGGAAAGACGGGCATGTTCAGGAAGGATGTTTTATAAAATTCGGCTACCTTGATTGGTGGCCGGGCAAAGGAAAAGAAGACAAACCCAAACCAAGAGCAGTTATGGTGGAAACAAAATCGTGCCCAATACCGGGCATGACGGAAGAATAATATGCTAGCTTTCTAAAGTTATTTGGTGAAAAACAAGACGAACCGATTGTAGCAAATATAGCAGGTAGAATAAATATTCGTGACGATTGGGTTGTGGACTCGGGTGCCACCGAGCACATAACTCACCAAGAACACCTCCTTGAAAATTTATCTATGAACAAGATTGAAAAGCCAGTCACTATACCCAATGGTGAATCGATCCCTGTAAAAGGAAAGGTGAAGTTATTTTTAAAGGAGGGTTAAATATCAAAGGAGTCCTTTTTGTACCAAATTTTACATGCAACCTCCTGTCCGTTCGTAAACTCACCAAAGATCTTTCTTGTGCAGTAACATTTTTTCCCGACTTCTTTGTTTTGCAGGATCTGAAAGCGGGGAGCTTGATTGGAGCGGGTGATTGTCGTGGTGGTCTCTACTGGATGGGTGGAATAAAAGAAGAAAGGAAGGCGATGGCAGCAACTATAGGTGCATGGCACAAGCGTCTCGGACATGCATCTGACGTTAAGTTGTCTCGTATTAGCTTTCTTAAAAATGCTTCTTCAAGTTTTAAAACAAAAGTTTGTGATTCATGCAACAAGGAAAAACTCACTCGATTACCTTTTCCAGTTAGTAGTATTAAAACTATCAATTGTTTTGATTTAATCCATTGTGATGTTTGGGGAAAATATAGAAGACCGTCACTTACCGGGGCTAATTATTTTCTCACTATAGTCGATGACTATAGTAGGGCGGTGTGGGTATATTTACTTAAACATAAACATGAGGCAAGCTCTTGCCTAAATGATTTCTACAACATGGTAAAAACACAATTTGGAAGAAACATCAAAAGAATTAGATGCGACAATGGTGGGGAATTCGTGTCAAACAACATGAATGAATTCTATAGAGAGCGGGGAATTATTTTAGACTCTACGTGCCCGCATACCCCACAACAAAATGAGGTAGTTGAACGAAAACATAGACATCTCTTAGAAGTGGCACGAGCCTTACGGTTTGAGGCAAACCTTCCCACAACTTTTTGGGGGGAGTGTATTCTCACAGCTACATACATAATTAACAGGTTGCCTTCCAAAGTGATCGATGACAAAACTCCATATGAAGTCCTATTTGGACGACATCCCGAATACTACATATGAGAATTTTCGGGTGCCTAGCCTACTACAAAAACACCGAAACAGGCGGGGATAAGTTTGAACCAAGAGGAAAACCGGGGGTGTTTTTAGGCTATCCTCCGGGTAAAAAGGGGTACAAAGTTTACGATCTAGAACAAAGAACAATGGTGATAACTAGAGACGTAAAATTCGTTGAAGATATGTTTCCTTTTTCAAAAGTCGAATCATATGTTGTTGAACAAGAAATCTTCGATCATTTAAATCCTATCACATATTGTGATGAATCACATGAAGAATCTGCCAAGAATGTAGAGAAAAAGGAAATTCCAACACAAAACAGTGAAGTGGAGGAAATAAATGACATGGAAGATGTATTGGAAGATTTAGTTGAAGAACAACAAAACATGCATGATAATGATACCTATATTGAAAACATACACATGGAAAACCATGTAGAACCACCTGTTGTCCAGCAAGAAATGGAAGAAGGAAGACAAAAGACACAACCAGGACACTTAAAAGATTATCAAGTAGAGCTTCCACCATCCATTGACCACACACAACCCGCTTCCGGTCAAGATTCCTCGACGGTACACCCATTATGTCATTATGTTTCTTATAAGCATTTTTCTAATACTCACAAAGCATTTTTATCCGCCATCAATAATCATGATGAGCCGAATTTTTTTCATCAAGCAGCTCAAAGTGAACACTGGAAAGAAGCTATGAGGAAGGAAATACATTCACTTGAGCAAAATGGAACATGGACCCTAGAAAAATTACCAACAGGAAAAAAGGCGATCGACTCTAAATGGGTATACAAAATCAAGTTCAAGCCGAATGGTGAGATAGAAAGGTACAAAGCAAGACTTGTAGCAAAAGGATTTACACAAATGGATGGGGTGGACTATCATGACACGTTCGCGCCCGTCGCAAAATTGGTGACCTTAAGAACACTTCTCGCCATTGCCGTGAAACGAAGATGGGAACAACTTGATGTTAATAACGCCTTTTTACACGGAGAAGTAGATGAGGAGGTTTATATGAAGATTCCACAAGGGTTCTCAAACAAAGACGATACGAGAGTTTGCAAACTCAAAAAGTCGATCTACGGCTGCAAACAAGCATCTCGAAATTGGTATCATAAGTTCATGAAATCCCTTGTTTTCCTCGGCTACAAGCAAGCTAAGGCTGATCATTCTTTATTCATTTACAAAAATGGTGAAACGTATGTGGCAGCTCTCATATATGTGGATGACATGATATTCATAGGAAATAACATGAAATGGATTGAAAGAACAAAGTCCCACCTGGACAAAGAATTTAGCATAAAGGATCTTGGCCCGTTGAAGTATTTCTTGGGCATTGAAGTGGCAAGGACGTCCGAGGGTCTAGTTCTTAGCCAACATAAATACACGTTAGACATACTTCAAGACAGTGGGTTAATGGGGTGTCGCCCTAGCTCGTTCCCCATGGAACCAAATCACAAACTTTACAAAGGAGAAGAAGAAGAAAAGATTGATGCAAGTCAATATCGAAGACTTGTAGGTCGCTTGCTATATCTACAAGTCACCCGTCCGGATATAGCCTATTCTGTGAGCATCCTAAGCCAATTTGTTGGAGACCCACGACATGTTCACATGGAGGCTGCAAACAGGGTTATTGGTCAAGGCATCCTCTTACCGACCACAAATGACACCGAACTTGTAGCTTATTGCGATGCCGATTGGCTTGGATGTCCACTTAGTAGACGATCAAGGTCAGGTTACGTTCTCTTATTAGGGGGAGCCCCGATATCCTGGAAATCAAAGAAACAGTCTGTAGTATCACGTTCTTCTGCCGAGGCAGAATACCGATCAATGGCCACTGCAGTTAGTGAAGTTATATGGGTTCGTTGGCTTTTGGAGGAACTTGATGTGAGGATGGTCGGTCCTACACCGTTATTGTGTGACAACCAAGCAGCGAAACATATATCGAACAATCTTGTTTTTCATGAAAGAACGAAACACGTAGAAATGGATTGTTTCTTTGTTAGAGAACGAGTTGAACGGAAAGAGATCGTGCCGGTTCATGTCACTTCAAAGCAGCAAATTGCTGACTTGCTTACCAAGCCACTTGGTTCTCATAAGTTACAAACGATACTAGTCAAGTTGGGCATTCGGAACTTACATGCGCCAACTTGAGGGGGAGTATTGGAAACCTTAATTGCCTCCACCATTACCTCCGTGATTTAGTCTACCATATATATAAATCCTTCCATGTATAATCCTTAATTTTAGAGTATTCCTTTTATCTTTATCTCTAGTTTGGCTATATATGTACACTGTTTTCGTCATAATGAAATACAAGAATATTGACACCAATCTGTTTAATTGTGTGCTTTTCTTCTTCTTCTTTTTTGGTGGGGTTATTGTGCCTTTGGAAATTGTGACACGTACGTTAACACCACTATTTTCATTCTTGTGTTTTTTTTCTTACTTTTCGATCGTTCGTTCAACCGCTTTGTGCGTCGCCGTCCACGACAACATAAAATTACATGCTCTTTGTTTTTCTTTTTTGTATTGAAGACACATCACGTGTTGGCTTCGTTCTTTTCTTTTTTCAGTATTGTTTCTCAGCTTTAGGTAATTTTGCACAAGAGATAAATTGGTGATTGACATTTGTTTATTGTCTTTTACTTAATGTTTTTATCTATGTCTTTTTTTTTCATGGTTTGCAATCACAACCTTTATGTTGCCGTTATTGCATATATCTATTGATCCACATGCCGCCGCTTTTATGCCGCCGCTCGTGTTTGGTGTTGCTTTCTTTGCTACCGACCTCTTCGGATCTTGATGTTGCCGTGTTTGTTAGAGTTTTGCTCGTTTCTTTCGAGGCACAACTCTTATTTTTTGTTTTTTTCTATTATTATGAAGCATTATTGCTACTCACCGTCGCTCCCTTATATGTGACGCCATTAGTGCCGCTTCATTTTATTAGGGTTATGCTCGTTTCTTTCGATGCACGATTCTTGTTTGCTATTCGGACCAATTTTCGATACCGGCTGTGTTATTGGCCCTATGGTTCGACATGTGTGCTATAGTGTTTTAATCTGTTTTTTGTCACGACTTGCTATCACAGCCTTTATGTTGCTGTTATCGCACATTTCTATTGATCCATATGTCGCCGTGTTTATGCCGCTGCTCGTGTTCGGTGTTGCTTTCTTTGCCACCGACCTCTTCGGATCTAGATCTTGTCGTGTTTTCAGTTTTTTCTGTTATTATAAAGTTTCCTCACTGCTAATTGTTGCTCCATTATGTGTGACGCAGTCACTACCGCTTCAGTTATTAGAGTTTTGCTCGTTTATTTCGATGCACAACTCTTATTTGCTTTACAGTCCCACGTATCGACTCTTGCCCTTTTATGGGCCTTGCTCGATCCCGGTCCGACTTTTCTTCCGCTGCTATTATACGATGACTTATCTTCGCTTGATTTTGGAGATTGTCACCAACAACAACTCTTACATGTATTATTTCAATTTTATTTTTACTCCAGTCTCGAGCTTTCACAATTTCGCCGCTCGGACTGGAGGGTATGTTAGATAATATAGTATAGGTTTATTATATGGCCCAAGCCCAATTTTATAGATGGGCTTAGGGTCCAGTAGGGATTCTAGGTATCGTTGTAATCTATATATAGTGATCAATAATACAGTTATCCCTACGGGGTTTTCATTATTTTACAACATCAATGAAGCAATCAGAAGGTCTAAATAAGTTTTCCATTTCCGCATCAAATGTAATTCCAAGAACCTGTTATTAGGTGGCCGGTCCAATCAATTTTAGGGCCCTGAGCAAAATCATAAGAAAGGGCCCCCAAGAGTAATTTCTTCCCAAATAAGTATATTTATATAGCAGTTTAAAAAAAAAAAAATTCATATAGAACATATGTACCCTTAAACGAAGAAGATTATGAAGAGATAAAGAGCTTACAATTAAATGACTTGACCAATATTGTTAATCTCGACTTCAAATATTCAAAACTCTCTTGAAATTATTTGTAACTACAAAAAAAAAAAAAAATCATGAAACTCACAAAAGTAAAACAGACATTCAACTACTTTAAAGTGTATTAATTTCATTCCAAAACCATAATCACAATAATGATTAGAAAAAATTAGTATAACAAGAACTTAAACAATTGATTAGGTAACAAGCTACTTGTTACTGGCTTAATCAATTTGATCCGTTCCTTTTTAGTCGATTTCTTAAATTTATTTGTTTGACTTTGACCATTAACAATTCAAAGTTGCCGCTGTGTTAAACTCCATCAAATATCTATTTATATCTTACAATGCCTGGACTTGTATAATATTCTATGCTATTTTGCAAACATGTTGCGACATCTGTAAAGTGCATATGCTGATTTGTAACTATCTGATTGTGAGGTCAAAATGGTTGTATTCATCTTGTATTCTTAGCATTTTCTTACTTGGATCCTTTACCAAGTATTTCAAAATTTCGATGGATGTGCGGGGAAAGAAACAATATAAATTCAGAATTTCAATAGGAAACTCATTAAAAACCGAATCACTAAATCGGACAAGAGCAGAATTTCATAAATTGAGAATCAAATAACATCCATTGTACCTGATTAGCCGATAAATTCTTAACTATATAAGATCCGAGAGTCGAGAATAGAAATCAGGAACAAAATCACAAACGAAATCACAAACGAAATCACGAACAAAATCACGAAGACGATTGATTACTCTCGTCCTCCCCTTTCTCTCACTGTTTCCAACTCCAATTCAACCCAATTACGCGAATTTTGAAAATGGATTACCCAATAGTTAACTGGGCGTTTGGGCTTACCACTTATATCATAAACGAAATAGGCTTAATTTTAATAGCGGGAAAATCTTATAAAAATAGACCGTTAAAAAATTGTGGGTGCAGACAACCAAAAATTATTAAAAATTAAATACTTTCAAATCCAAACAAAGTGAATATAATTAAAAAAAAACAAATGCATTTCACATACTCATCATTAAAATTTCTATATAAGAATGGATAAAATGCGCAAAAAGATACATGTAGAGGGAAATTAAAAGAACCATACATTAATTTGGTGTGAGAGCTATATATTTATAACGATAAGTTATAAAGAGATGAATAGAAATATACATTTTAAATTCATTATTATCTAACAACCTAGTTATTTAATATCCCCTCAAGCGAATAGGTGGTGGTCCAAGACGGAGCATTGCACGAAATTGTTCAAACTGGGCACGCGGAAGACTCTCGGTAAATATGTCAGCCACCTGAAGCTTAGTTGAGATGAACTTGGTATAGAGCTTTCCAGAGGTGACTAGTTCCCGAATAAAATGATAGTCAAGATAGATATGTTTGGCACGTTTGTGTGAGACCGGGTTTTGAGTCATAAAAAGTGCACTTTTGTTGTCACATAAAAGTGTAGGACGAATACAGGGCAACGCATGGAGTTCTCATAAGAGATGTGTAATCCAAACTATTTCAGTTGCCGTATTTGCCATGGTGCGGTATTCTGATTCGCAACTTGATCGAGATACCGTAGGTTTTTTTTTTGCACTCCAGGAAACAAGATTACCACCGAAAAAAATAGAATAACCGTAGGTTGATCGTCGTGTTTCAATGCATCGTGCCCAATCCACATCGGAACACCCCAGAATGTTATTTACTTGTGGACGGCGAAAAGTAAGTCCAAAGTTGGTCGTACCTTTAACATACCGCAAGATGCGTTTAACTGATTGAAAATGAGCATCAGTGGGACTGTGTAAATACTGGCTACCTTGATTAACGACATAGGATAGAACAATTAAGTATTACAGTGCACCCACTAAGGAGCGATAAGTGGTGGGATCAGAGTGAGTAGAGAGCCATGAGGATTAAGTCGTTGACATAAACAAGTAATACATAATCCAAGCATCCGACAAAGATAAATAATGAAGTATCTACACGACTACAAGTAAAACCGTTAACAATAAGAAATGCACTACGTCGCTGAAACTAAGCTCTAAGGAGCTTATTTTAGTCTATATAGAGCTTTGGATAGCTTGCAAATATGATCCAGGAACTGAGTATCAGTGAAACCATGTGGTTGCTCCATAAAAACGGTTTCACTTAGACTTCACATGATCCGACATAAAGGCTGCTGGAGGAGAAGTAGTGGTGCCATGAAGTGATTGCAAAAACATCTCGTGACTTTCTGCTTGAGACATGAGGTCTCTAAATGATAGTGATGGTCGAGATGTGTGTATGGCTCTGGAGAAAGTTTCAAATGAGGGTCCCAAACCACACACAAACCAATGCATTTTGTCCATCTCTTCCACCGGTTGACCAATGGAGGCTGGTTTATCGTACACAACCTTCAAATTTAGACCATAACCAGCGGCGGTCGAGATGCCTTTGGCCATTTGACGAAGGGAATCCCGAAGTGAATGGATTCACTCAACCAAACAGTTGTTGTAAGCTTGCTTTAAAGCTGACTAGATTGATCGAGTTGTGAGAAGCCCTATGGTTTCGGCGGCAGCCTCTTCAATGAGGGAAGTGTTGAGAAGTATGACAACCCGTTGATCAAGGTCATTCCATGTTGTAAAGGCTAGATTCGGGGCATATTTGTCCTCAATTTGAATTGTTTCGGATGGTGCAAAGGAGGAACCATCAATATGAGGCATAAGTTTTTGATAGAAGAAAAGAGGTAGCATTTGATTTCTCCACAATATTGTTTGAAAATTTTGTGATAAAATGATTTTTGCACCACCTTTGGACCTATATAATGTTATATGAGTTATTTGTTGGTAGCTTTGTTATATATAGTAATTTGGACTGAGTGGCCCGAAATGGCTTGAACTCGTGTACGCCCGGGCATCCTGCAGACACGAATGCAGCTCCAAAAATCCGGGCTCGTGCGGGTCAATTTTTTGCATCGTGTCGACACTACAGTACGCTCATACTAACCTCCTCTGTACTGACTGGTCAATACCGACCACCTCGGTACTGAGTTTTTCGACATGTACTGCGCTGCAGTACTGACCCTGCGCTGATCTGCAGTCCAATACTGAGTTAATGCACTGACCCGCAGTCTCAGACTGACCTGCTGCGCAGACTGCAGTACTGAGCTGTTGCGCTAACTTCCTGTACTGACTTCCAATACTGACCTGCTGCGATGAGTTCGTATACTGAGTTCTCGGACTGACTTTCTGGACTGACCAAAAGGACTGAGCAAATAGTTACGAAAATTCTACAATTAGTGCAGAAAACTGTTTTGATTTCTTGTTCAATGACATTGAATGCATTTAATGTTTTGAGTAAACATTAGCATTCATTCTACACTATAAATAGAGACCTTGTGTCTCAGTGTAGACACACTTTCACCCATCTTTCTTCTAAATCACAACTTTTTTTTCTTGAAAACACTCTATTTTCGGTGAGTGTTCTGGCTTGGATTATATCCGGTAGTGTAAAACTACTCAGTTGTTTTACCCTGGGAAATAGACCACGAATCTATTTTAAGGGGATCTTGAATTTTACGAGACTCAACCGAAACCTTATACTTGTTTGTTCTATTTTATTTGTTTCAATCTATTGTAAACGTTTTCGTCAATTTCCCTTATTGTAATTGTATTTTATTAATGAAATTTGGTATTAGCTCCTAAATATATCTAATTGGTTGAACGTAATTTAATGGGGATCAGTAAGGTGTTCATGGAAAAGGTGTTATCTTGAGAAGAAGAAGACACGGTGGGACTGTTGGGGACGAAAGGTACCATGGGAGGAAAAAAAAAATTCAAAATATGATAGGGTAAGGAAAAGTGAACGGAAATTTTAGAGGAGGAGAAGCTAGAATTAGGTTGACACCATGTAGATGGAAATTGAAAGAATCACACATCAATTTGATGTGGGAGCCATGTATTTATAATGATAAGTTACAAAGAGATAAATACAATTATACATTTGAATTTTAAATACATTACTATCTAAATACATAATTATCTAATAATACAAAATTTTATGAATTACTTATATTTTCACAATAGAAAGTATTGAAGTCTTTTGCGGGGAGCAAAATGATGAATTCTTTCATCTCGTAAAAATATTAGTAGTATTAAAGTTTTATTTTAAAAGAAAAGTAACCAGAATGTAATCTAACATGAAATGGCTTATCGCGTGATGTTGCGGGTTTTTAAACATAATTTTTTTTACTTGATGATTTATATTCAGTTTTGATAGGTATTTTTATTTTATATTCATATCATCATATCTATTATAGGTAAAACAACATTATAATGCATATTTTCTTGAAAATCTTAAAATGATATGTAAACTAGGTGAAAGTGCAGATTTTGTAAATTAGGAGTTTTTAAGGTGATTTAGAAAAAAATAATTTAAAACCTAGAATTATTTAATATGTTTTTCAATTCTGCATTTAAATCTATATAAGATCTTAATATAAATCAATTTTTGTTAAAGTTTAAAATGATTATAAAATTTTCAATAATTTCTTTTAAATGTGGAGTTAGTTAAGAAATCTAAAAACGATAATAGCCTCCTTAGCGTTGAACTTTCATTAAATATCAGTTTATAAAATCTTAAAAGATATATATAGAAAACCTAATTACTTAATTTTCAAAATTGACCATGTAGAATTATGAATTTATGAAGCCATGATTTATATGGAGCACGTGCTTGCTTGATGTATCAAGATGGTTTTCTTAATGATCAAATAACTTAAGAAATTTACAGTGAAAATGTAACTATTAAAAACCTTAAAGGGGATATTGTAATTTTAAATATCTTATAAATAGTAACTTTTTGAATGGACACTAAATGCATATTAAAATAATACTATTAGGGTAAAATTAAGGTATGATTTTATTACTTCATTGTTTCGCTATTTATGTACTGAAAAATCTTGACTGGGTGTGAAAGTTAATCAAGATATTCACGGGTATATAAAGAGTAAAATAATGAAGTAAAATCAGCTTACATTGCACACATCACAAGCTTCCTCATTTTCATAGGTTGCACGTCAAGTTGGGGAAGAAGTAAACCTCTAGCACAATGTACAATTTTTAATGCAAATGTACAAGTAATTTGAAAGAAAGGACATAAAAAACCCTTACTTTTTTGGCATCCTCCGTTAGTTAACATCAAAATTTGGATGGAAGGATATAAAACATGAATTTAAGTAGTATATGGACAGAAATCCTGAAAAAAAAAAGTATAGGGACAAAAATGCATAATCGGGAAAACCACAGGGACAATTTCGGTAACTTATTCTATATTTTGTGTGTGGACAAAACAATTTAACATATGCCCATGGACGAACTTGGGTGTTGGAGTGACACACTTGAATATGACGTATGCTCATTGACCAACTTGGGATGTTGGGTTGAAGTAGCGCAACTATGAGGTTATTATGTTTTAATCCTTTATTACCCGTCAAGCGTGCCGGTAACACGGGAGCGACACTTTTATGTTGAATAGGAGACCTTATACATATGTCTGGTAGGCGTATGACCATCATATATATGTATGCATTTTTTCATAAATGAACTATGTTAGGACATATTATATTGTAATGCATAGTGTAGGGGTAATATTGCCAACACTGTATAGTTACTAAGAATAGTCATTAGGACTAATTAGACAATTAGTGGCTAGGTATAAGTACTAGAATCTTAGACACTAATTGCAACTTTTGTCATTAATCACATTTACTCTCTTGCAATTGTTCTCTCTCCATCTCTCTACTTTTGCCATTAATCACATCCTATCTTCTTCACAAAGTTTGATCCAAAACCATCAACAAAAATCATACAATGGATTAGTAGCTTATTCTAGGATCATCACTTGGTATCAAAGCACAAATTCACTCTGAATTCGATCCATATCCATTGCTTGCTGTCCAAATCAGAAGATTTATTAGGTTTTTCAAGTTTTTGAAGAAAAATGGGTCAAAAATCAAAATCCGGATTTAAGGTATTTTTTTAGATTTTATTGCTTGAATCTGTTCCTTTCTTCATATTATTAAGCTTAGAATCAAGTTTCAATCAATTTCAATCTGGTTTGACAAAGAAATCATGATTTTTATAAAAGTCCATTAAAGCTTGAGCTTCAAGTTTTTCAGTTCTTAAATTCAAATTTTGGATAAGGTTTTGTTTGTTTTTGGTCAAAATTAATAGAATGAATTGAAGAAAAACGATTTTAGAACATTTTGCAAAAAGTATCAATCGTTTTGGTTAAGATTTGAGCAAGTTAGGATCATTTTAGTGGTATTTTTCGCTGCACGTTACTTTCCGCTCGAACGACGGTACTGTTCACGACTCGAGATCCTCAAGAACAATCTCGACTCGAGATCCTCAATCTTCTCGACTCGAGATCCTCAATCTTCTCGACTCGAGATCCTCAATCTTCTCGACTCGAGATCCTCAATCTTCTCGACTCGAGATCCTCAATCTTCTCGACTCGAGATCCTTCAATATATCGGCTCGAGAACCTTCCACTTCGACTCGAGATCTTCCAACATCTCGGCTCGAGAACCTTCCACTTCGACTCGAGATCTTCCAACATCTCGGCTCGAGAACCTTCCTGACTTCGAATCGAGATCTTTAACCCACTCGACTCGAGAACTCTCAACATCTCGACCCGAGATCTTTTATACATCTCGACCCGAGATCTTTCTCATCTCGACTCGAGAACTTTCAACAATCGACCCGAGAACTTTATACTTCTCGACTTGAGATCTTTTCCAAACACTTCAAATTTTTACCCCGTCGTAATCTCAACTTAACCAATCAAACATGACTTCCAAAGCTGCCTTGTCCATCGGATCAGATACCAAACCACCTGTTCTCTACCGAGAAGAATATGGTCGATGGAAGAAACGTTTTCTCCATTTTATCCTAAGTCAAACTGCGAGTCCACTAATCCTCCAATCCCTTGAAAATGGACCAGCAAAATTCTACCGAACTGTGGTTGCTACTCCAAACTCACACCTCCGGTAACTGGAGGTGTGATCGAAATTCCCCCTGCGGAATACAATCAAGAACATAAAGAAAGGGCAAGGGCTGATGTATATTCTCACTCATACATGCTGCAAGGTCTTACAATTGAAATATACAAATGAAATATACAACAGTCTTGGCAATCTTTAGTGAGATGTGGTCCTCTGCATTTATCGCATCCAACCTGTATGGCATGTAAACAACTTGTTATTTTATCTAATTTACATTCAAATACCTGTTGGTTATTCTTCATCGCGGCCACTTCATCATTCTGCCGATCATCAACTGCATTTAATAGTCTGACTCGTGTGTCAGATGTCCATTCCAGACTGTTCATGGAGATGTCTTCGAGAAGTTTATATGCTTGAGTTGGGGTTTTGTACATGAATAGCCCACCACTTGATGAATCGAGTAGGGAACGAGATGTATGATCCAATCCCCTATAAAAAATGTGTACTGTGTTATTTTTCTCGAAACCGTGATTTGGGCACTTCCTTAGTAGGCTTTTTAATCTCTCCCAAACTTCTGTTATCTTTTCACCTGTATCCTGCATAAAAGCCATGATGTCAGTTTTTAGTTTGTCAGCCTTAGCTGGTGAAAAATAACGTGTAATAAAGTGACTTCGGAGTTCATTCCAAGTCGTAATAGAGCCTGGCTCTAACGATTTAACCCAATCTCGTGCGTCCCCAGTTAAACTGAAAGGAAACAATCTTAATCTTGTGGCATCCAATGTTACGTCTCGTTGTTTAAACAGCTCACAAATTTCCAAAAAGTTTTTGAGATGTCTGTTGGGATCATTGCATAATCTGCCATCGAAGTTCAGATCCCGCACCATACCAAGGAATTGTCCTTTAATCCCGAAATTTATATTATTTAATTCGGGAACTGTGATGGATGGAGTAGGGGCAGTTGGTGCTGTTTGCCTGGTACTCCACATGGGTTGCTCTGGTGGTGGTTGATCTCCCATTTGATTATCAAAAAAAGGAATTTCGATAGTCTGAAAGTTGATTGACTCTAGGTATTATGTTGCTAAAACTGCTCTACATCGCTGGCGAAGAAGTCTCTCTGGCTCAGAATACGGTGATATCGGATCAGAATTAGAGCTACGGGTCATACACCTGCAAAACTTAAAGCAATTGTTAAAAACGCAACTGTTTAACACAATCAATAAAGTAATTCAACAATTTAAAATAAACTTGTCCAAGAATAAATCCCTAGACAAGGATCGATTAATAGATTAGTTTTAAAAAACTAATCAGGCAACTGTTCCCCGGCAGCGGCGCCAAAAACTTGATGTGATAAAACCAGTTATAAAATAATAACCTAAAATACGCCTTCTCTAGATTACCACACTCTTAGGCAAGTATGACCTAATCGTGAGCAATATAGTTCAGATAAGTACTTCGGGTGTTTGTTTCCGCAGGGAACAGTTAAGCCGACTAAATAGTCTAAAACTAATGATTTAATCTAAACAAATGCATAAAGTAGGGGTTTTTGTTTTTAAACTAATCTAATAAAGAAACTGATTAAAAGTAAATTGAGCTTTTGAAAACTGAGACAAGTTGACAAAGTAGTAAACTGTGTTCAAATATGAGAGGGAATATTCACTATGATCGATTCCATCTAGTTCTAGGTTTGGTTGGTTAAGTTCCGATTTAATTGGTGTTCTAGAAGTCAGGTAAGCAGTGGTCTCTGGCTTCCTACAATGACCGTATTATCATTCCTAAGAAATGTTTTCCTAAAGAATCATACTATGGTCACACTTCGGCTTGTTAATTATATCTAGGCCCGGATTTCCATTGCCTTCTAATCTCGAATTCGGTCGTTGCTAAGATTAGACTTTCGGTTTCACCTAAGTTATTTGGTGCTTAAACTCGAATCCCTAGATCTAATGGATTGCCAACTACGTCACCGGGGTGAAAAGTTGAAGTAATTATTAACTACAATTGCTAGTGGTCATTCAACAAAATAATTAATAATCAACAGTTAAAACAATCAAAAATTCAAGAATTAACCGAAAGAGTTTTTGATATAGATAAACAAGTGTTCAAAACCAATGTTAAACTCCTAAAAATACCAAACCTAAAGCCTAGATTTCATCTAATCATAGTGAATATAAATGATTAGCACATAGACATGTTAAACATCGCAAAACAAACGTAAGTATTCAATAGAACAAACATAATAAAGATCGATAATGATTAAAAACCGAAATATATGAATGGAATTGAAGATCTTGAAGCTTGAAGCCCCTTAAATTCGTCCACAATGGCTTCCCTAGGTCAAAAGTCGGCTGCACAAAAGATCCCCAAAAGAAGGGCTGAATTTTGGCTTAAATACCCCTTTTTTCGATTTGCTCGAGTACTCGACCAAGGGTCTGTCGAGCACCCAACAGTGGGACACTCGCGCGCGACAGGGGTCTGCTGAATATTTACGTTTTTGCCCTTTTCTTCTATAATTTGGACTTTTGACCTGCATTTTATCAACATCATAAATTAGGCATAAACACTTCTTTTTTACTATAAAACAAGCCTAAAAAAATACAATATTGACGGATTTAAATATGTATAAATCCGTCGATATCAAAATCCCTTCTCCCGAATGTGAAATGTTTGGCAACAGTGCGATGTAGCACAAAGATTTGGGCCAGATTGATGTTCATGAACTATATGAATATTTACATCAGAATGATCCGATGGTAAATTGAATTGCCAAATCCAGGCAAGACAATGCTGACGCATTTGCACTACTGGCTAAACAAAATCAAGCACTGAACAAAGGAGTTAATGAAGCCCTACTGGCAGCTCAATCAAAAGAGGTTGTTAAAGATGAACCTGAGACTCTTATTCCTGAGGGAACAAATGAAGAAATCGAGTTTGTTCGTCAGACCATAGCTCTAATCTCAAGCTACAACAACAAATTCTACAAAAGCCAACGAACAACAACCTCAGATCTTCATCGAACTTAAAATTCAACTCATCTTCCCAAACCCTAAACAACAAAACTTCATCTTCCACTACTGAGCCACTGAAAAAGTGCTACAACTGTGGCATGTCTGGGCACTTCGCCAAAGAATGCAAGAAGCCAAAGGTTAAAGATTCTGAATACTTCAAAAGAAAAATGCTCCTGGCTAAGCAGATCGAGAATGGAAAAGTCCTACTGGCAAAGGACAAGTAGTGGTTGGAAGACTTTGATGATCATGAGGAAGAACAATACACAGCCAGTCTAGCTCTCATGGCTAGATCAAATGAATTGAGAGCTGAGTTGGGCATCCCGGAGAATGATGAAAATGAGGTACACTCTTCACCCTTAAACTCCTCTCTAACTGACTCAGACGCTGATTTATCTGATAACTGGATTAAAAATGAAAAATCTCATTGGATTATTCAATCCTCTGAAAAATCTTTCAAATGGGTCATCAAATCCACAAACTCTGAACTGCCTCCTAGCAGTTCTCCAAAACTCTAAATTGATCATAACATAAAATCTGCATAAAACATCTGTCACTAATCGTTCTGGACCCATACATCATTGGGTACCTAAAATGTTTTATTTGTTTTATGTAGAATATATGGTACCTTGACTCGGGCTGTTCAAGGCACATGACGGGAAACAAAAATCTTCTGACCAACTTTCGTAAAAGATATTTGGGAACGGTCAAATTTGGTAATGATCATTTAGCTGCCATTTTAGGACTCAGTGACATCATTCGTCCAAACCTCATTATAAGTAATGTTGCTTTTGTTGAAGATCTCTCTCATAATCTCTCTAGCATCGGCAAATTCTGTGACAAAACTCTAGAAGTCAACTTTTGCACAAAAAAGTGTGCTATTCGTACTTATGATGGAGAAGAACTTCTAACTGGAATTCGTGATACAAACTTATTCACTATTAATCTTAATGATCTTGTTCCACTTGATAAAGTATGTCTCGTATCAAAAGCTATTTCAATGAGCCATGGTTATGGCATCATTGTTTGTCACATCCTAACTTCAAAACCATGAATAAACTAGTAAAAGGAGGCCATGTGTCTGGATTACCTGATGTTGCTTTTGACAAGGATCATAAATGTTCATCATGTGAAATGGGAAAAATGACCAAAAAGTCTCGCAAACCTAAACCTGCACCAAGCACTTCTAAACCTCTTGAATTACTGCACATGGACTTATGTGGTCCAATGAGCGTTCAAAGTTTTGCTGGTAAACGATATGTCCTGGTTATTGTTGATGACTATTCAAGATACACATGGGTTCATTTCCTTCGCTCTAAGGATGAAGCCTTAGAGATCATCATTGCTTTTATCAAGAAAACTCAAGTGAACCTGGAATTAAATGTGCAAACAATTCGTACTGGACAATGGTACTGAATTTAAGAATCGAGTTCTTGGCTCTTATCTTGAATCTGTTGGCATCACTCATCAGTTTTCCGATGCACGAACTCCCCAACAGAACGATGTTGTTGAAAGACGAAACCATACGTTAGTTGAAGTTG
This sequence comes from Calendula officinalis, assembly GCA_963853835.1. Lineage (NCBI taxonomy): Eukaryota > Viridiplantae > Streptophyta > Magnoliopsida > Asterales > Asteraceae > Calendula > Calendula officinalis. The sequence continues at coordinate 66,755,234 of OY970821.1, read as the reverse complement.
CACGTACAATGCTTTCATTTTCAAAACTTCCACTGTCTTTATGGGCAAGAGCTATCAGCACCGCATGTTTTACTCAAAACCGCTCCATCATCAACAAAACATTCAGCAAAACTCCATATGAGCTAATTAACAATCGAATACCAAAGTCAACTTCTTCCATATTTTTGGTAGTCGATGCTTCATTCTAAATAACAAAGATAAACTCAACAAGTTTGAAGAGAAAGCTATTGAAGGAGCCTTTATTGGATATTCAAAGGAATCAGCTTCATTCAGAGTTTACAACCGATCAACTAGAATTGTCATAGAAAGTGTCAATGTCTCATTCGATGAAACCTTTCCGCTTGATTCATTGACAATTGGCAGTGAAAGACCTCTACCTACAACCTCCTCTGATCATTCAACATCTCTGAATGATCTTGATATCTTATTTGAACATTTTTATGATGAATATCACAACGTCAGACATCCACCACCATCTCCACCCCCACCCCCACCTCCACCTCCACCTCCACCCCCATCCCCACCTTCGGCTGATGTTCAATCAATCACTGCTCCAGAAATAAACATTCCAACCACAAATGAATCCCCATCACCCACCTCACCTGCTCCAACCTCACCAATACCTACAACAAATACTGGTCCTTCAACTGCAACACTAGAAACTCAATCTACACCAGCTGATCTTCCACCTCCGTCAAATACTATTGCTCCACTGATGATTGACTTCTCTAAATTTCATCTTCCACGTGTTGAACCACCACCACAGATTCACCCCCCAAATTCTGAAACTGCTATCATACCACACCCTGCTTTCACCGATAATTCCAACATTAACCCTGGTCAACTTCCACTTCCACATTCCACAAAGTGGACCAAGGAACATCCCTTGGATCTTATCATCGGAAATCCTGAATCATCTGTCCAAACTCGAAGGGCCTCAGCGGATGGATGTCATTATGCTTCATTATTAAGTTCCACTGAGCCTAAGAAAGTTAGTGAAGCTCTTTCCGATCCAGACTGAGTTAGTGAAGCTCTTTCCGATCCAGACTGGATAATTGCAATGCATGAAGAAATTAATCAGTTTGAAGGATTAAAGGTCTGGCGCTTAGTTCCAAAAACTCCAGGATTATCCGTCATTGGAACTAAGTGGATTTTCAAGAACAAGAATGACGAAAATGGAATTGTCATTCGTAACAAAGCAAGGTTGGTTGCTAAGGGTTACACTCAACAGGAAGGGATTGATTACGAAGAAACATTTGCTCATGTTGCACGTATTGAAGCCATTCGCATTTTCTTAGCATATGCATCTCACAAAAACTTTACAATCTATCATATGGACGTAAAGACTGCATTCTTAAATGATTTTTTTAAAGACGAGGTGTTTGTCCATCAACCAGAAGGGTTTGTAGATCCCAAATTTCCAGATCATGTGTATGTTCTCGACAAAGCTCTATATAGTTTAAAACAGGCCCCTCGGGCATGGCATGATATTCTTTCCCAATTCTTGGTCGAATCTGGTTTCTAAAAGAGAAAGGTCGACACCACTTTGTTCATCAAACGTCAAGGGGAAGATATCATATTAATTCAACTCTATGTCGACGATATCATCTTTGGCTCTACAAATCCAAAATACTCTAAACGTTTTTCCAATCTCATGGTAAAACACGTTGAAATGAGCATGATGGGGGAAATGAACTTCTTCCTAGGTATTCAAGTTCGTCAACTTCTGACTGGCATCTTCATCAATCAATCAAAGTATATCTCTGATTTATTGACAAAGTATCTCATGGACGATTGCAAACCTATCTCAACACCAATGTCCCCTGGAACCAAACTCCATGCGGGTCTTGATGGTAAACCGCTAAATGTCACTAACTATCGGGGTATGATTGGATCATTACTTTATTTAACTGCCAGCCGCCCGGACATTATGTTCTCAACACGCATCTGTGCTCGGTATCAAGCTGCTCCTAAAGAATCTCACTTTCTAGCTGTCAAACGAATCTTTCGTTACCTCAAAGGCACCAGAGATCTTAGTCTTTGGTACCCAAGATATTAAAAGATAGCTGGTGAAATATATGTGGTTGTTTCTTGATTGTTGAATTTTAATGAATAATGGATTGAGAGATATTTATCTTTTAGCTTAATTTCTTTTGTTGTATTATTTAGTTGCATGTCTATTATTATAAACTTATAGTACTTTAAACCTGATAGAGCTAATTTTAATCCTGTTCAAATGTCAGAAATAGTTGGGACCAGGGGTATCCAGTACATATATGTTAGGTCTTTGTGCAATCTGCACGTCATAAAAAATAAAATAAAAACTAAATACCAATTTTTATATATGCATATATGCAATTCACTTTTAAGTTTTTTATTAAATTATATATTTAAAAAAATTCATGTATATTTGGAAAATTTGACCTTGAAGCCTGCAATATCTTGAGTAACACCAGGCAATGGGCCTACTTTTGCTCGCTTTTTTCTCCTGCACTAATAAATATCTAAAATTGTTATCAACTTCTTCTGTGTGTTTTTTGAGGGTGTGAGTGTTTGAATTAGATAAATTAAATTACCAGGAAAACGTGATGATGCAATTTGATGAATGCAGTTGATCAGAGCCGATTTCCCAACATTGGGCACACCTTTTGCAATCTTTTCCTTCAATTTGAGCTCACAAGTTCTAGAAGCTATTTTTTATTTAGTTTAAAAACAAGTTAGACCACTGTAAAACGAATACTAAATTAATAGAGTAAATGTCAGAATTTGTCTCTGTGGTCTTACATTTTCTGCTATTTTGTCCCTAAACATTTTTTTTTTGAGATTTGTGTCCCCATACTCTTTGAAATTCTGTTTTTTTTTTCGGTCCAAATTTAGCCATTAAGTCAGGTCACATGCCAAACATATGAGGGTATTTATGTATTTTTTTCATATTACTTGTACCTTTTGCTTCATAATTTGTATTTTTTTAATTTGTTTTCCCCAAATTATTGTAATAAAGAAACATGACCCACATGTCTCTTCAACGTCTTTCACCTTTAACTTCTTTCACCCAAATCATCAGCATCCGCCTGCAACAAATTCACCCGATCCACTGACTCATCAGCAGCCTTTGATGGAGGCTGCGGAAGAAGAAAGATAGGTGTTGCCGGAAGTCATGGTGGTCCGGCGAGGCTTCGATTTACAGATGGGGAAGAATCGGTCTTCTTCTTCAATCATCTTCACTGCTTCCTTCAGTTTTGTAGGGTTCTTCTTCAATCTTCTTCACTGATGGAATTCATTCAATCGTTCCATCTGCTTCAACAAATCTGTTTTTCCTTTTCAATTGTTCATGCTTTGAAGATGCGGCAATTAGGGTTTATGCTTTGAAGATTCTTTTTTTTTTTTTGGAAGATCTACAAGTGATAAGAATTAGGGTTCTTCAAACTAGTGAATGAGATGAAGAGAGAAAAATTAAAAAAAAAATAGAAATAAAAGAACACTTAAAAAGACGAAAATAACCTCACTATTTTGGCATATTCCGTTAGTTAACAGCCGAATTTGGAAGGAAGGACAGAAAAACATAATTTTAAAGAGTACGGGGACAAAAATCCCAAAAAAAAAAGTTTGGGGACAAAAAAACATAAAATGCAAGACCACTGGGACAATTTCTGACATTTATTCAAATCAATATTTTCATCCAATTAATTTCATCAAAAGAACATGCCTTCTGAACAGAGCTTCTGCTATGTGCATTGATCGGTAGACAATCTTGCTTACATGAACCAAAATTATCAACCCATTTCTGAGAAAAAATGCAACCAAACACGAGATATTCTTAAGTGACAGATTAATTAACAGTAAACTGAAAAATTATATTAGGAAAGACCATATTTGAAAAAGTTAAGACACATAGAGTTAATACGTACATGCATAATATTAGGATTAGCTAAATCCTTCTTGTTGAGAGCAATTACACGGCGTTTGGCGGATAAACGAGGTTGAAGGTCTTGATTTGCAGACGACAATGGAATCTGTTCACCAATTTTCCCAATTAGAAACCACAAAATCAAAATCAAAATCAAAATCAAAATCAAAATCAAAATCAAAAACAAAAACTTCTGTTAGTTCACGATTGAAAACTAGGGTTGCATACACGAGAATCACAGACTTCAAGATCAGCAAGCTTCAGGCGAGGATTAATGGTGCGTGTGGCAGCCGACATGTGACCGGAAACCAATTGATGTTACCGCCACCACTGTTGAAACTCATCTCTCCTAATCCTTTCTTCACTATCTTCCCCATCCCCCCATTGTTGGGTGGTTGATTAAACACTTGCAATCATTAACATAACAAGTTTATGATCTATAGATTGTAATGTCTTTTCTATTGTATGTGATTTTAAATGTCTAACAAACCCTAGATTGTCTAATTAAACCTCTTGTAACAAGTTATCCCCCAAAAATAAGTAAAGTTCATACTTGAACATACGTACCGATGTACCATAGAAATTCCACTATGTTAACCAAATTCCGTGGTAGTTCAACTCACCAATATTACAGCTAGCACTTTTCTCAACTCAAATAAATTCGCACAGCCACAGCTAACAAAACCAACTAAACCTAACTTAAAAAATTCAGTTCACCTAAATTTGAACTAATTAAGCAATAACATACCCGGATACAGCTAAAGCCCAACAACTAGTAACACTTTTCACAAATAATGAACATATAGAGAGTTTATAATATAGCAAGCTCCAATAAAACCCTAACTAGCCTTCTCATTTTTTAAGCGAGTACGGATATAGAGCTCTTTATCAACACGTAGTCATTCCTATTCTATATTACAGCAATTTCGAACGTCAGAGATGAAAACAGGAAGACCACACATACCTGATTAGCCGAGAAATTCAGTATCAAATAAGATCCGAGAGTCGAGAGAAGGAAGTCAGGAGCGAAATCACTAAGAACAAAATCACGAATGATTTACCGTCGTCTTCCCCTTTCTCTCGCCGTTTCCACTTCCAATGTCTCTTTCGGCAATTCAGAATCAAACGAACACACGAAGTCAGGAACCAAATTGTAATACGGCCTTTCTGAAAATAGACTACCTTTTTGGCAATGGGCTTAAGGCTAACCACTTATATAAATGGACCTCAAATTAGTTAAATCGTGTAAATTACAATCATAAACAGTTTTTTTTTTTTTTTTTTTTTTAACAGCAAAAGGAAACTAGACGGGGCTTTAGCTAAGAGAACGTTTATAATGGAAATACCGTTTTATAATTTACAGAAAAAAGAAAAGAATTCTAGTTCACTCTAAATGGTTGCCATTGTGACATATTGCAATCCCATTGGTTCTAAATTGTTGCGAGTTGTGACATATTGCAATCCCATTGGTTCATGGGGCCTTGGGGCTCCGAATTAACATACCATCAAGAAATAGTGAAACACAAGAATGAAGTAAGTAGGGGTGAGCATTTGGACCGAAAAAATCAAACTGAACCGAAAACCGACCGAAACCGAACCGAAATCGATAACATGTTATCGGTCCGGTTTTGGTTTTGAAAAATCATCGTTTTCGGTTTTATCGGTTTCGGTTCGGTCTTCATAAAAAGATGAACATTTGGCCTAAAAAACCGAACCGAACCAGACCAGACCGTAACCAAACCGAACCGAACCAAAACCGATAACATGTTATCGGTTCGGTGTCGGTTTTAAAAATTCATCGTTTTCGGTTTCGATTTTATCGCTTTCGGTTCGGTTTTTGGACCGCGCTCACCACTGGAAGCAAGACTGAAGAATTAAAAGGTTGACGGACCCAAGCAAATAAAAGAGGGTGACGGGGCCCCAATCTGATTGGCCCAATAGTGAGGAAAACCATATTTGTTTTTTTGGAAATGGAACATGTGTAATTTATTGATTCTTTTTCATCATATTACCCCTTAATTTTGACATTTATTTTGATCTTGATTTTCCTTATACTTATTCAATTAAAATTCATATAACATCATATACTTCCTCCGTATCAAAATAAGTGGCACAAATTGGCTTACACGTTTTTTGAGGTACAAGATTAAAGTAGAGGTTAAACTAGATTAAAGTACATAGTTAATGGAGAATGAGTCCCACTTTTCTTGAATAAAGTGATATTAATGAGTTTTTAAAGTAAAAGTAAGGGTATAAGGGTAATTTCATTTTATTAAAGTGGATAGTTAGTGGGTATGAGTCCCGCTATTTTTACCAAATAAGGAAAATTTTCAAAGTGTGCCACTTATTTTGATACACACCAAAATGGAAAGTGTGTCACTTATTTTGATACAGAGGAAGTATATGCCGATTAGAATACTTAAACTCTCATATTACATCAATGAACCAATCAAATGTAATTCCAATATGCTGTTATTAAGTGTAGAAAACCAAAAAAATGTTAAAAAAATAAATACTTTCAAATTCAAAGAAAGTGAAAATAATTTTTTTTTTTTTAAAAACAAATGCATTTTACATACTTATTATAAAAAAATTTATATAAGAATCGATAAAAATGCGCAAAAAGATACAAAATTTTATGAATTATTAATATTTTTCACAATAGAAGGTATTAAAGTCTTTTGCGAAGAGTAAAATGATGAATTATTTTATCTCGTAAAAGTGAAGTTGTATTAAAGCCTATTATTTAGTCCTATCTATAGTCTTATCCAGTAGATTAAGACAAGTGTCAACATTTAAGGATGATATTAAAAAAAAATAAAAAATTAGTGAATTATACGTGTCACGTTTAAAAGTAAGTAGAACTATGTATATGACTAAAATGTATAAATAAATATAATTTCTCCTCCTAAAATTATTAGAAGTATTAAAGCTTTAATTTAAACCCAAACTAACCAGAATGTAATCTGATGCTTTCTTAAAAACTACTCCGTATATATTTAAACAAAAAAACAAAAAAAAAAACGTTTATTTTTTAGTTAGTTGAGTAATTTATGGATGATTATGCACCGGTGACAACAAAGATATCAAAATTTTAAAGGTGGCGTCTCTACTTGAAAATTGAAATATCTAACCCACATCCTGTTTTCTTCAATATTTATATTGCACTTTTTGTAAATATCTTCTAATTAAATATGTTTATAATTTAGTTTATTATAATATAATAATTAGTAGAACCAAGATCTTGTTAAGTTATATGCATTTCATACAGTTGTATGATGAATTATTAGTAATCATATTATACTATATCACTTGCTAATTAACAATAAATATAATCAGAACTTTTGACATTTGTCTATCATTCTTTATGTAATTTATTTTTTCATTATAATTTAAAAATTAATAACTAAATGATTTTCAAATAGTAAACATGTAAATACATATTATCATCAAACCTTGAACATCATATACATTTGGGTAAATTCACGATTATACTATCATACACTTTCCGTAATGATATATGAATTAATGCCCACATATGTGTGCTATTCAGCTATTGGGTTTTATGTGTACAACAATTTCAAAGACAACACGAAATACGACGCAGATACAATATAGAAATAAACGAGTTAAGCTAAGTCTAAATGAGTTAGGATCGTAAATGGGTCGACAATGCCAACATGCTTAATAAATGATGTGACTTACGATTGAGCTTTCCAACATGTTTATAATCTTCCAACCTGTTTTAATAATACCAACATGTTTAATAAAAATTTGTATGGTATCTATTACAAGTTGAATTTGATTTTTAGTAGAAAAAAACACTCTAGTACAAGTATTATATAAGTAGTTATATTTCATGTCTAAATATTTGTTATCTGCCTTCAAACATTAGTAATGATTGTTCATATTTATGCTCTAATATTATCATATACCCTCTAAATATTTCTGACACTGATATTCGTTTACCTTTTTTAATACTTAATAAGATTATACACGGGTTGACACGACTATCCAATTTAATTAAGTCAGTCAGGTTAAGATTTAACTTTTTGACACGATTTGTTAAATGAGTAGGTTTGGTGTTGAGATATATGAACCCGCCGACAAATCAACCCAAATAAACTAATAAAAACACTATATGAATTGACACTCTACAATATTCTCTACTATACTTGCACATTACTAAAATGAAATAATAATTTATTAAAAAGATAACAACCAATAACTACTACTTAAAATTAGAAGATTTTATAACCCATACATCAACGCATCTGCAACATCAAACAGAAAACAACTATGAACTTCAAACCAAAACTTCATTTTAGATTATCGGGAGTATACAACCATATAAATTAATATTCATAATAGTTCTGTTATTGTACTTCAATAAACTTGGAGTTTTTTTATTCCTATTGAACAAAATTAGAAATTGTATGAATATTTTCAATGGTCCATCTTGTCATCAAATATCCTTTCGAAGTAGCAAAACGGCATCTAAACATATATCTCAACCAACAATCTTATATATACATATCTTTTTAAATATTATAGTTGAAAAAACATGAAAAGTGTATATAATTTATTCATTGGGAAGGTAGTTCATGATGTATTATTAGAAGATCTTAATATTATATTAGGGAATCCAAATATCTTGGTGTATACAAGTGAGGGCTGAGTGTGGATCAGTTTGGCTTCTTGATATTTTAGTGATTTTCTGGATAAAAATAGTGAGCATAGCCTAATTGGAAATTATATCCCGATGCAATATGAGTCAAAATTAAACTTTTTATGTGTCAATTTAAACTTTGATGTATCAAATTTGTTTAATATACTGTTTATTTAATTATATATTTTTAAGCTCCAACTTCTAGTTATTTTTGTCAAACATCTTTATACAAATAAACACTATAACTTTCAGCTTCAAATAAAAGCTCCAACTTACGGTTACAACTACTAATTACTTAGTTAGTGACAACAATTTATAGCTAATTTTGTCAGATACACTTGCATCTCTACGTTAGTCTAGCTTTTACAAAATTAATTCAGTAGCTTCATCAAACAAAAAGAATTCAATCTTCTCCATATACGGATCATATGATAGGCACATAGCAAATACTGAAATTTTCTTCCGTATATAAAAACATCTAAAACCAAATTATACTGAAATTTTATAACATAAACATTATATATTAAAACCCGTATTATCAACAATAACACAAACAATGTCTTAAAACATATTTACGTGTGTTTCATGCATCTAACCTGATATTTCGGATCGGATATCCGAAAATTTTGAAATCCGAATTCGGCATCTGAAAATCAGATTCTCGAATACTCGGATTTTCGGATATCAGATATTTTTCGAATATCTTCTTTTTCGGATATTCTTGAACACCTTAAGACCCGTGCCAACGGTCCGTCTGTAGGACCCGTCGTGGGGCTTTTTTGGCCGTCGCCCCACGACGCCGTTGGCACGGGGCCGTCGTGGGTGCCGTCGTGAGGGAGCCGTCGGGGTGAGGACGGGTTGCATTGGGCGTCGGGGGAAAAGAGGTGGGGCCGAGGGAGCGTGTATTTTGAATTTAAAAATTCAAAATTTTATTTATTTTTTTTTTCTTTATCCTAATTTTCTACTATAAATACAATACCCCCTCATTCATAATTTTATACTACTTCTCCCACTTCTTCATTACCTTCATAGTAATTTTCATCATGAGCCGTAGATCCAACTCCTCCCCGTCAAATTATCACTTCAAAAATTTGTTAAACACTCGTATCCCGTCACCAGCATATTCGTCAAATGCTGGTCAGACTAGTCAGCCCACCCTGAGCAACGTAGCATCTGGTTCGGGTTCGGGTTCTGGTTTTCTTCCGTTCTACTCATCTCCCGACGGTTTCCCGAACCAAGGCGCTGTTCAACCGGGTTATCAACCCGGTTTTCAACCGGGTTATCAACCCGGTTATCAACCGGGTTATCAACCCGGTTACCAACCCAGTTATCAACCCAGTTTCCAACCCGGTTTCTATGGTGGCGGTTATTATCCCTGTTCGGGTTCGGGTTCTGGCTATCAACCCGATTTACAAACTGAATCCCCGCCCGAAGTGGAAGAGGAAGACGAAGGAGAGGTACCCGAACCGGTCGAACCAACTAGGGGAACAGGAAGAGAAGAAGAAGAGCTACACCAGCGGTTAGGTCGGCTGGTTCGGTGCAGAAGTGGTCCATCCAGGAGGCCATTATTTTATGCCAGCGGTGGATAAATGTTTCACAAAACGCAGAAATTGGGAACTCACAATCCGGTGATCGACTTTGGGGGCAGATTGAAGCCGAGTACAACTCACTAGTTGATGAAAAACGCACCAGAAGTCAACTCCAAGGAAAATGGAACAAGATAAAAACGGACGTTCGGAAGTTTTGGGAAATCATTAAACGGTTCGAGTCAAGGCGACAAAGTGGGGCCGATGACCAAGGCATGCTCAACGCTGCAAAACAACAGTTTTATGACAACAACAACAGAAGACACTTTTTGTTCGAACAGTGTTGGGAGGAACTAAAAGATTACCCCAAGTTTTGGGTAGATTACAACGTGATGAATCCCCACCCCGCTCCCGAGCCCAACCCAGTGAAACTTGGCGAAGACAACACCAACCCGCTCCCGTCTGCAAATATGGAAGGTCTATTTCGTGACGACCCGATCCGTCGCCCACCGGGTCATAACGTTAGCCGGCGTACGGCAAGTTCCTCGAATGCGACTTCGTCACGGTATTCAAGTGACGAAGCTCGTGACCGTATATGTGATGCCGCCATACTGCAAGCTGACGCTTTGAAGACTATCAAAGAAGCGACTGTGGAGCGCAGGATATCGGATGCTTTCAGAGTCCTTCATTGTTCGGTTCCCGATAATTTGAACCGAAGAGCGGTTTTAAAATATCGCAGGAGTTTATTGGACAAATACGCCGATCCGGACTCAACCGATGACGGAGAAGACGATGAGGACGACGAGTAGTTTTTTTTTTTTTTTTAAGTTTAATATTTTTTTATGTCTAATGTTTTTTTTCTATGTCTAATATTTTTTTTAGGTCTAATGTTTTTTTTTAAGTTTTAATGTTTTTTTTTATGCCTTAATGTCTTTTTTTTTAATTTAATGTAATGTTTTTTTTAATAAATGTTGTGTTTTTTTTATTAATTAAAATGATGATGTGGAAAGGATGAGTTTAGTGATGGGTTAAGGCCTCTCCCAACCCTTACCCATCACTAAACCCATCAGTAGCGTCACGTCATCACATCCTTACTGACACGCTACTGAGACGGTCGTGCCAACCCTACCCATCATTTACCCATCACTAAACTCATCATTTCTACATCATCATTTTTAATTAATATTTAATAAATTAAAAAATATAAATTTTTTGAACAAAAATAAAATATATTATACCTATTAAAACAAATATATAAAAAAAAGTTTAAAATTAAAAAATAATGAAAAGAAAACAGAGAAAAGGGATTTTATATTAAAGTATATACAAAATGTACAAGTTTTGGTTCACAAAGTACAACTCCCCAAAACCCCTTCTCTCTCTTCCCCCTTCCTCTCTCCCCCCTTTCTTCTTCCTCCGCCTGCAACGACGCCAGCCTCCCCCGTCCTCACCCTGACGGCTTCCCAAGGACGGCACCCACGACGCGCCCGTGCCAACGGCGTCATGGGGTGACGGTGAAAAACTGGCCACGACAGGTCCTTGTGACGGACCGTTGGCAGGGGTCTAAGGGAGATCATACCCATGTCACTTGCCATATTTATTAAAAACTAATACCCGTATCACTTAAATTTTAAGTAAATAACAATTATTGGATCCAATGACAACAATAATTAAAATTAAATTGGTGCACCTAGCTTTTGATCCACGCTGTCTTTCTTTTAATATTTAAGTTGCACTTTTCATAAATATCTCCTAACTTAAAGACAGAAATTATTTAACTAATCTAAAATTTAAACTAATCTATTTAAAATTGGATATATGTTTTATTAATTTTCATTTTTCTCATATTTATCTTTGATTTTAACAAGCAACTTAATATTCTTGTTAAGTTAATTTGTTAGTTTTATAAATTAAGTTGCTCTATCATTACCTAAATAAACTGGTAAAACTTGTACACGCATTTTTATAGGTATACACACATTTTACATGTTGGGTTATAAAATGACAATTTATTTTTACATGTATCTTAATATACTACTTGCACTTTTTCTTGTTTACTTGCAGTCAAGTAGCCAGTCATTCAACTAGAGATTAGCTTTGACCCTCCAACTTTTTGACAGAAGCAACGAGATTTAGGATGTGTTTAGGAAAGCTTATTAAGGAGACTTTTTAGCTGATTAGCATAATAAGCCTAAATAAACTTAATTTTTAAGTTTATTTAAGCTTATAAAATTAATAAGCTAAAAGCCCTCTTAATAAACTTTCCAAAACATGCCTTTAGACTTTAACCATAGTCATACCTTCCGATAGATTTTGTTTACATATGGATAACGTGTGCATCTCTTACGGGTGAGCTGATAGAGCTACATTGCGAACAGTGTTTGTAGTTAATATTAATGATCGATATATTGGCCGGGTGTTGGGGTCAGAAAACTATTTGGGATGATGTTTGCAACTAACACTATAAAGCTTATAGCCTAGCGGTATTAAGTGAATTAGGTGTTTTACAAGGTTGTAGGTTCCAGTACCAGTGTGGACAAAATGATGTAAATTAGGGAGTGCGTGTGTTTGTTGTTTAAAAAAAAGTTTGCAACCAATCTAACTATGTATTGTATGTAAAGTTATACCTTTGCGGCTAATTTGTGTTCCTCTAAATATGAGAAAATGAATTTCTACTACATTTTGATGGAGCGGAATTCTTTCACACACCGCATACTGTACGTCAAAATTGTTATGTCTTTTTGAAAATTTCTCATTATATCCATGTAAACTCTGTTATTTTATGTCAATATAAATAGATTTGTTGCATTAAATAAATTTTATTGGAACTTTTCAAGTGAAGAAATGACTTCTAAATATTCGTTGTTGAAAAACATGAAAAGTGCATATATTTTATTGAGGACTCGAATAGATCGAAGATTGCATAATCAGAAGATCTTAATATGTATAGTAATCGAATTATCAAGGCATCCAAATGGGTGGTGATTTGTTCAAGGATTTGTATTTTTTGCACAAGGAAATTTGAAGTTAAAGTACAATTTTACCCTTAACATAATAAAATCTAATTTTTCACATTATACCCTACAAATCCTATAAAAAAGGGGCAACCATTTTTTCCTATATTTAAGTTCCAAGATACTGAAATTAAAATGCAGCATACGAAATATCATAAATATAGATATGCAACTTTATTATATTTTATTTATAATATAATGAAATTACTAGTATGTTTATTTTAACATGCGATTTTAGTTTATTAAACATATTAATTAATATTAATATGATCATGAAATTAAAATGTAAAACCCTTAAGAAAATACATTATTAAAACACAAAATAAAATATCAAAATGTTGCACGTTACTGTACCAAAACTTCAAAAAGTTACGATTACATGAAACAACGTCTACTAAAAAGTTGAAACAAACACAAAAATGTGTTTAAAATCATAAAAGAAATCCCAGGGTCCTTATTAAACAAATTGGATCATATTACAACCAAAAAGCATCATCTGAAAAATCAGGGTATGTATTTAAATCAAATAAGTTGCTTTCATTATGTGTATGATTAATCTCCTCACCATGTTCATTGTTACTTTCGAATGCACCAGTAGAAGTTGAAGGATTATGTTTCTGTGATGATTCCACGTACTCAAATCTTGAAGGATCTCGTGTTGTAGGAGTCATTCCCTTTTTCTTTTTCGATTTTGGAGGTCTTCCTTTTGGTCGATGAATAACCGGCTCAAAGAATGCATCAGATTGATTTAAAAGTTTAACAATCATCGACTTAGCAACTTCTTTCTTGTTTAGGGGTCACACTTGATACTCTGAATGCAACTCATCAAGCAACTTAGCAAACTGGTCATCCCCACCATTGTGTGGGTTGTCTTCTGAATTTAAAGATAATGTATTAATCCGCCAATGTGGATGAATAAGATCCAATGAAAGTGTCATTCTTTGACCATATTTTATCTCGTGGGCACATGGAAGACCCATAGTTGCCATAAATTGACCGGTGCACGAAGTCATTGCACCTAAAAAACCAAATAATAAATAAAGGTTAAAAAGAAATTTTAAAACTGTAGAATCTAAATAGAAAACATTTGGAAATATTACCATCTTTTGTTTTTTCATATTGCTTATATATTTCATTTAATGCAAAATGAGATACATTGTACAAAAGCTCTCTAAAAATAGGTATATTACACTTGTGAGAAATTTGAATTTTCTCACTTGCGAGTTTCACTTTAAGCTCATTAAATTCATGCTCAACTGCAAGACAAATTTTGTCTTTCACTTCTTGAAATCCACCTGTAGAAACTTGTAAGTACAATTTGAGTTTAGCATGAGCACCTTCAGCTCTTGAGGTCGAATGGTTACCTAAATGTAAGTACTTACCCGTCCAAGCGCTAACAATTTTTTCTTTCCAACACAACCATATGTTCTTTATGTACTTAATTGCATCATTTTCTTTATAAAACAACTCAAATTCACCCTAATTTTTCTCAAAAAGAGCATCTGTTCTTGAATATACTACATTTTTCCAACTTATCATAAAAACATCAAACTCTTCTGCACGTGGAAAATGTTTCTTACAATTAGCCAAAACATTCTTTTCAATATGCCAAACACACAAAAGATTTATTGCATTTGGAAATACATCATTAATTGCATTCATAAGTGCCAATTCCCTGTCCGACATAATCACAGACGGTTGATTATCATATTCGATAATCTCCTTAAACGCACGTAGTGCCCAACTATAACTTTCTTGATCCTCTTTTTCCAAAAAAGCAAACCCAGCATAAAAAGTGGTATTAAAGCATGAAACTCCGACTATATCAAGGAGAGGCATATTATATTTATTGGTTTTGTATGTGCAATCCATGAGAAATATATTAGAGAAAACTTTAGCCAACTTAATTGACAATGGGTGTGCGATGAACAAACGAGTTATACGCCCTTCAGGATTATGTAAAATATCATATGAAAACCCACCTTTTTCAAGCTCCTCAAATAAGGCACTAATCATTGACCGGTTTCTTAAATTATCCTTACGAAATTTTGCCTTCAAGTTGTATATAGTTCTAGAGATTGCCGGGATATTTGGATTTTGTTGACGCAGTGAAGAAAGAATTTGCCTTGGGGGTATTCCAGAAAGGGCCATGTGTTTTACAATTTCCACATCATCGGGTAGTAATTGACGGAACGATGGATGCCCAGACATATCGGTAGACGGTTCATGGTTATGTGTCAAGTTTTTTGCCTTAAATACCCAAGTTCCATCACTTATCTTTTTACCTTTAATTTGGAAAGGGCAATTGATCAACCGCGATCTACTACTTTTTTTCGTTTATCCCCAAGACACCGTAAATCTCGATAGGACCCGCTTCGGTCGCATTGGAACGTGACATACTTATCTTTTTTTGAATCACAAAGAGAAAGTTCATATCCTTTAGCGAAATAAAATGTCTGTACACTCTTTAGTAACTCATCATAGGATCCGAATTTAGAGCTAGACAAATAAACTTCCTCACTTTGAGTAATCGGACTTATTGAGTCAACCGAGCTCATCTGATTAATAGAAAAAAAAAACATTAAAAGTAAACATATACAACTAGCAAACTACAACTTGAGTAAATATTTAAAATATAATTTTCTTCAAACACACCTAATCAATGAATTATTAAGTGACGTAATATCAAACTAAGCTTGTAAATGAAACAAACAAATTTATCGTAATATTATGAGAAAATTAAATTGTAATTAAAAAAATATCTTGGATTACATCCAAACAGTATACTTAAAATTAGTTAAATGTGAAAAGATTAAAGTGCAACTTAGCATTTAGTGGTCATTTAAAAAATAATTGTGATGGTATCAAGAATCAATTAAAGCTTGAAACAAAGGAATTTACCTTTAGTCGTAGTGGCAGAGAGAGTTGTTGAAGTCATGGAAAAACTTGACTGGAAACGAATATAGGATCGGCCGTTGTTTTTAGGGTTTGCAGGGTATAAGGTGAAAAATTAAGTATTATTATGTTAAGGGTAAAATTGTACTTTAACTTCAAATTTCCTTATGCAAAAAATACAAATCCTTGAGCAAATCACCACCCATCACCACTATCAGTTGGGATAATGTATTTTTTTTATTTGATTAAATAATACAAGATGAATACTTTCACCTAAATAATAATTATATGCTGATAACCTATTTATTAAGGCTTGGGAATAACTTTCTAAATGTCCCAAATTAAATTCTTCACCGGGTAAACATTTACTTGATAATCATGATAGATAAAGTTTGAAAGCATCAATAACAACGTTTAGTTTGCGAATATCACAAGCATAAACATATTTAGCCTTTTAAATTAACTCAAGTAATTTCTTAAAAGATAATTATTAAATTATAGAGTAAATTACACGGAAGGTCCCTGTGGTTTGTCACTTATTACATGCATAGTCCCTAAACTTCGTTTATTACACTGAAGGTCCCTGGTGTATACAATTTGTTACACCCATGGTCCCTACTGCCCTTAACTTTTTCTAAATGACGAAAATACCCTTTTGGCCTTTTATAATAAAGTGAAAATAAAGGACTGTGAATGTAATAGGTGATAAACCACAGGGACCATCCGTGAAATTTACTCTATTAATTGATTTTTTTTTCTTCTATCTCTTTAATTCATGTTCTCCCGCCACATTCAGACTCACCACCCACTTCTATCTCTTGGAATTCAAAAATCAATCAATAGAAATTATCGTCGTGCCACCAAACCCCTTGAAAATTCAATCCGTCACCAACCCCTGCTTCTGGTTTCCTTCTCCCGTTGTTCCGAACCAATGACGTTCTATCGACCATAATTGATTCAGACAATTGTTGCACGTCAGCAGAGGATTTGGTGGTTTGCACACACGGTGATTCAGACAATTGATGCACGTCGCCAGAGGAGTTGGTGTTTTGCACACTCAGATCGATAGAACGCCATCGGCGGCGGAACAACTGGAGAAGCCAACCGGAGGCAGGGGTTGATTACACGACGATAATAGTTATTAATTGATGTTTGAATTCAAATAGATAGATGCGAGTGGTGAGTCTGAATGTGACGGAAGAATGTGAATTAAAGAGAGAAAAGAAAAAATCAATTAATAAAGTAAATTTCACAGATGGTCCCTATGGTTTATCACTCATTACATTCATAGTCCTTTATCTTCACTTTATTACAAAAGACCAAAAGGGTATTTTCGTCATTTAGAAAAAGTTAAGGGCAATAGGGACCATGGGTGTTACAAATTGTATACACCAGGGACGTCTTGTGTAATAAACGAAGTTCAGGGACTGTGGCTGTAATAAGTGGTAAACCACAGGGACCTTCGGTGTAATTTACTCTAAATTATACTATATTATAGGTGAAATATTCATTGATACTAAAACGTTACGCCAAATTTGAACATGAGGTCCTTTAATTTTATTATACATATCTATAAGTTATCTTTTGTAACTTTTGATGGATCATGTACGTGTTAGAGAACTATCTCTTACGATATTGGTAAGATATGTTATAGAATGGATGCAAAGACAAAAATGGTCTTTCCCATGTGATCCAAACATGCAAGTTGTGTTCCTCTGAACTTTATTTATGTTTGGTCAAGATAAAACCAAATCAACTTCATACGTGGCTTTATGTCCACGTGAATATCGGAATATACAAGGAAATCAAGGGAGGCAATATGGGTTACATTTGTTTTCACTTTAAATGTTTTCCTACAAGTGAAATGGAATCCGCATTCAGTTGCAGGTTTTATCATGATTCGTCAATTTAGTTATAGGAATTATTACACTAAATAACATTTGTTTCAAAATAAGTGATACACTTTTTATTTTGAGATATTTTCAAAATAAGCGATACACTTTAAAAACTTGTTTATTTGGTAAATATTAGTTGGTTATACACTCACTAATTATCTTTTTTAATAAGGTGAAATTATTTATTTGCTCTTACCTTACTTTTAAACATTATTAAATTTACATTAATCAAAATATGTGAACCTCATCCTCTACTAACTATCCAATTTAATTTAATCTAATCTAACATTTATTATACACTTTAGTTAAAAAATGTGAAACTTTAAATGTATCAATTGTTTTTGAAACGAGGAAGTACAATTTGTATCTTTGCAATTTTGATCCTAAGGTGCTGTTTGGTTCGCAGAATGTTTCTGATGGAATTAGAATGTATGAAGGAATTGGAATCTGTCAGGAATTGGATTTCAATTCCATAATCTGTTTGCTTAGAAGGAAATGGAATTGTAATTTCATTCAATATTTTATTTGGTTGACATGAATTTGAATTGGAATATTGTATTATGACGAATTTGCCCTTATCGACAATAACTTAGGAATTGACAATAACATAGTAAAAAACATAAACAGCATAAATCTCATTGAATTGAGTATTGACAGCATGAACTGAAACTAACTTGTAGCATATTTTTGAAATTAAAATTGAATAGCAGTAACATAACATGGAAAATATCACCATTCATGGAAATTGTTAACAGTTTATAATTGTTTAAAAATCACAGTAACTTTCCATGAATTCGAATCCTTCGAATCACTTGTTCGTATAACCCATAAATTCTATTATTCTAAACCAAAGTAGGTTAAATGATTACCCATAAATTCTTTAACCTAGAATTTCGTTTAACCCAGATTTCCGTTAACCTGTCCGTACAACCCAGAAATTGGTTAACCAATAAATCGATTACCCATAAATTCATTAACTCAGAAAATCGATTAACCCATAAAATCGAAAGACATATGTAAAGATTATGGTCAAACCTCTTAATGATTAGAGAGGTTTAGCTTTGTATTTATAATGAGGATTACAACAAACTACCTACAATATAGTATGGAATAAGGAAAGAATAAATTACAATAATTACATAAATATTGTTCTTAATTATCGGTTAATATCCCCCTTAAATCGAATCGGTGGCGGTCCAAGACGAAGCATATAACGAAATTCTTCAAATTGAGGGCGCGGGAGACTCTTGGTAAAAATATAAGCCACCTGAAGATTGGTCGGTACAAATTTCGTAACTAGTTTGTTGGAGTTGACAAGCTCACGGATGAAATGATAATCAAGATCAATATGTTTGGCTCGTTTATGCGAAACGGGATTTTGAGTCATAAAAAGTGCACTTTTGTTATCACAAAGCAAGGTTGGCCGATCCGGGGGAAGAGCTCGAAGTGCTCGAGGAGAGACCTTAAGCACATAGAGACCGTTTTCGCATTTTCTGCTAGCAAGAATTTTTTGGGTTTTCCGGTCCTGAATATGAAAAAATGGTTGGGAAAACAAAACATCAACAAGGTGATCAATGGTTAGTTTGCTAACGGAAAGTAAATTTTTAGTAAGATTTGGAATAACTAAAACGTCTTTTAGCAAAAAGTGAGTATTAATATGAGAAAATCCTTTATGAGTGATGGGTAAAGTTTTACCATTACCAAAAATAACTTATGTACTACCTTTGTAGGGGGCCGAGTGATGTAGAGAATCACTTGAGGAAGTCATATGATCCGTAGCACCCGAATCAACATGCCAATCAGGTGAGTTAGAGTTAACATGACATTGTGCATAAAAGGCTTTAACAAGATCATTATCAGCGGTAGGAGCATGACTCGCATAGGTAGCGAGACTAGGACAGGCAGAAGCATAATGCCCATTCGTCCTGCAAAGCTGGCAATGAGGTGCTCGGCGATTATTGGAGCCACGACCACGGCCACGAGAATTGTTGCCACGATAATTCTGGTTTCCTCGGTTTGACGGCTGCGAGTGTTGAGCCGGACTGTGTTGAGCCTGGAAAGCAACAGACGCGGTCGATGTCATGCAAAGAAATCATGAAGAGTTCATGACTTTCTGCTTGGCTAACAGGATCACAAAACACAGGGGCCGGTTTAGTGGTACGAATGGCCGTAGAAAAGGTCTCATATGCGGGTAAACCACACAGGAACCAATGCAATTTATCGAGTTCAAGAACTGGATGTCCGACGGCCGCAAGCTGATCATAGATGGCTCGAAATCGGCGAGAAAAATCGGACACCGTAGCAGTACCTTTGGACAGTTGGCGAAGAGAGTCACGTAAGGAGTGAACTCGTTCGACTGAGGTATTGCTATACGCTGCTTCAAGTGACGTCCAAATTTGGCGAGCGGAGGATAGCCCAAGGACCTCTGCGGCAGCCTCTTCGGTCAAGGAAGACTGAAGGAGGATGACTGCGCGTTGGTCAGTTTCGTTCCACACAGCAACATCATGATTCAGAACAGATTTATCTTCCACAGTAATCATCGGAGGAGGAGCGTCGGCAGTACAGTCAATGTGGTCGATGAGCTTCTGATAGGTGAAGATGGGAAGAATATGATTACGCCACAACAGGTAATTAGATGATGAGAGCTTAATCGTCATCATATGAAGGAGGGTATTCATCGAAAAAGAGGAATCATTGTTCGAAGAAGAAGAACTAGCCATGATGGAGAACGGCGGCCGTAGGGTTGAGCGACGGCAGCCTTAGGGTTAGGTTTAGGGATCGAAGAATGAGGGGAGAATATTAGGCTGATACCATGTAAAGATTATGATCAAACCTCTTAATGATTAGAGAGGTTTAGCTTTGTATTTACAATGAGGATTACAACAAACTACCTACAATATAGTAAGGAATAAGGAAAGAATAAATTACAATAATTACATAAATATTATTCTTAATTATCGGTTAATAACATATGCAGGAAGCAAGCGTGGAAAGATGAAGAAAGATATTGCCGATTCTTGTTGTTAGCCTGAGAAGAAGTCGTTCTCAATGCAGTTCGCCGGAGATGATGAAGAAGAGGATGATCTGATGTGCCGGAGAGGATGAAGACAATGATGAACTGACATGGTAAACGAGTAGTTTTTAAGGTATTGAAATCACAGGGTATTAAGATAAAAATGACTTTCCATTGAACATTGGAATTTAAATTCCATCAAGTTTTGGATGGAATGATCTTTCCCTCATTTGATGGAATTTTAATCTCATTTAGGATTCCAATTCCTTATACTAGTTTGAACCAAACGGTGGAATGTGTTGGAATTGGATTCCAATTCCATCAAGTTCCATTCAATTCCAACGAACCAAACGTCCCCTAAGCAAACAACTCCTAACTGGTGATTTCAAATAGCCATGGACAAACTGGAATAAAAACTGGTTGGCAGGGCAAGCTTTAGTGTGGTGTACGGGGTTAACCTTGCAATCCCTGAAATTTATTCGCATAATGTTATAATAGTGTTTGTAACACCTCAAATTTTTAATACAAAACATTTTACCAAAATATACCATTTTATAAATAGAAGAACGGTTCCAAAATATGGATTTACAAAAACCTTTGGTATGAAAATCAGAGTATGAGGTTTGGTGTTACAAAGTATATCAAAACCAAAGCTAAGCACAAATCCGCTCTAATGTTCTTCTATTCTAGGCCCCGCATCTCTATCCATGCGAACCTAAATCTTCGATCCTGAACCTGAGTACATAGCAAAACAAACAAGGAGTACGTGAGACAAGAAAGTCTCGTGAGCTACATGGGTTTAGACTCCGATAAAACAAACAGGTATCACATTATATATACATATATATATATATATATATATATATATATATATCTCATCATCACACATTTAGCCACCCTATTGTGAGCCTTCCTAGCAAGTCTATCTAGTTATCCGGAACGTCTCCAAATAACCCGTCATCTCACATACTTATTAATCGGGGATCCCCCGCCTTAATAAGCCTTACGGTAACGGTAAGAGGGAATCGCCCAATCTACCGTTACCTGACTTCTAGCCGGATCTCGTCCAGTAGCAAGCCTCCTAACACATGATGGTCCATGGGTCGATGCCCAATCCGCCCCATCCAAAGTGACCGGGGATCCCCCGAATCACCGCCACACTATCACACGTCATAACTTCTCCAGTTATTCCATCTAAGCCCTTGGCTATCTCATAAATCATCAAACAAGTTAGTTCTAATATTCATAATAATATATAACTAACTCTACATACTGATTAGTCTACACAATTAATCAAATAGACCAAATCACAAGTAAGAAAACATATTTCAATGGCTATGTACTCAGTAAAGTCCACACGTACTCACCCTAGCAATAAAGATGCTTTAACCGTATTCTTTCCGCCGGTTCCTTGTTCACAATTCGACCACTTCAACACTTCACCGAATGTCTAAAACAATTATAACAACAAGATTATCATCACAAACTACTACCAATGTGTTCATCTACCTCTAGATAACACCCATCAATCCGTTTCCCCCAAATATGGTGATTTGCCAAACCCTAGGTTTAACCAACCCTTAAGATTCTTACAAATCATAATCATACATTTGTTTCCTTTGTTAATATACCATCAATTAAGTGTATACACCATTTATATCACCATAATCCATAACCCCAAGAACTAGGGTTTCAACCCCAAGCTTCTAAACCCATAGATCTAAAGCTACAACTACAAAGGATTGAAGATATACCTTAAATCTTCAACTAGGAGTGAAGAATCACAAGATTTGATGAAGAAATCGGCTCCAAATGATGTTTTCTACTCAAAATCGTATACACACACTTTGGAGGAAGTTTTTAGGGTTAGAAATGAGAGAAATGGCAAAAATCCCGATTTTTAACTTGTTCCAGACAAAACTCGCACCGCGAACCACCAACTCGTGTCGCTAGTTTGCACCCCGCGCAATCTCGTGTTCGCGATCCAAAACTCGTGTTCGTGAGTCCGATTCGCTGCTCCACTTAGTCGTGTTCGCGAGTCCATTCTCGCGTCATGAGATGGGTCTTCGTGACACGAGTCCAATCTTCGTGTTCACGAGGATTCCCAGAAATACCATTTTGATTTTCCAAACTTGTTTCCAACCAAGTCTTGACCCGATTTCGTCCGTAACTTTCTCATACGATGTCCAAATGACACGAAACCAATTTCCACATTCTTTAAACGATTTATCCTTATTTATCATATTTTTGTACAATTTATTTAACACAAAAATTCGGGTCGTTACAACTATCCACCCCTTAAAAGGATTCCGTCCCCGGAATCACCCAGAAATTTCAAATCCCCATAATCGACCCGAGCGTTCCGTTCAAATTCTCTTGTGGTCATTACCATCGAACTTTTCCCACTCCAATTCAATCAACAATATACATTCAAACATTCACTTAACCCCGTTAAGTCCAAGCGGGTCAAAAATCAATCTTAAACCTTTAATACTTAAACGGGTCAAAATTTCACCATTTGACCATAACACTTTCAATCCTTCAACCAATCCTTTTATTCATAATAAAGATATGACACAATCATTACATTTAGTTAACCGATTAGAACGAATGTCAAAGCCTAGCTTCGACCAAATCGCCATCTTACAACACCGACCAACCTTTGACTTAAGCATAAAGTCAACTATACATTGACAACTTCTTTATTCACTAGAGATTCCATTAATCATTATTTTCATTACAATCGACCTTTAATTTATGATCCATCAATAATCATACACTCGATTCCCAAATTCAACTCTAAACACCCAACGGGTCAAATTCGCATAATTCGACTATAATTCTTTCAATTATTCCATTAGCCTTCTCACATACACGCAATCAATACAATATGCCCTCTTCGTTCACTAGTCACTCGAAACGAGAGTCAAGGTTCATCCTTGACCAAGTCAACCAATTCACAAATTGACTAATCTTGACTTTTGCATAAAGTCAACCATACTTTCCCAAACCAACAAATTCCCTACTCGCGGGGTATCATTCTCGACTTATCACTTCCGGTTATCTTCATTATTGTTTCCCTAACCATTGTTCTCGTTTTTTTTTTTTTTTTTTCAAAAATTTCTATTTCTACCCAAACAATCCGGGAGTCGCACCTTTACTTAAGGTCATACTAGTATTTACCATTACTAAACCTTCATTTGGTTACTTATACTACCACTTAGTATCATTTCAATCATCTTTGCATCACATACCATAATTTCGCACAAGCTGACCATATATTGATAACCATTGCTTTCCAAGAGTACTCTCTTACTCATATTCTAGAGGTCGTAGACATCCTATACACATACATGACCTAATGCAACCCGCATTTCACACCAAATTTCCACTAACCATAAAATCATAACAATACACATTAACCACATAGTTCTACATTCATCACGTAAATACATAAACATTGTCATACGGACATAACAATCCATAATTGTTTTTTTTTTCACCCTTAATATCGAATTCATCATTATTGTCACAAAACTTGACATGGCTTTATGCCAACTTTTTACCCAATCACATTCAACAATCAAAATCCGTCGTTCCCGACACTTATTACTTTCCACATACATCCCATTTATGAGCTCTAAGACATCACCCTACCTTAGTCATTCTTTTCTTTACCATTCACGTGTAACAATCATTACATTACCTATCCGGCTTCTCGCCGAACATCCAAGTTCCATTTCCCCAAGGTTTCTATTCCTAGAATTCCAATCCACATTAACATTCCTTACCAAGACTTTGTACTTCCTGGTACTACTAACCCTTGTTGAAATACATTTACCATCCTCGCGGTTCATCCTTCGATACTACATAATAGCATCAATCCTTATATTCTTACTACACGCGACACACTTGTCTATAATCCTTCAAATACATGTTTCCTTATACATAATTAACCGGGAAGACTATTCCCAAAATAAGTCTCCACATCACGCGACTCATTTCCAATTTCTATAGGCATCAACTCGTGCAATCAATCAAACAATTAAACCGTAATCACATAATATCTTGACTTGGTGCATACCCAACCAATCCATACCGATAATCATATCAAAATCCTTTATCCTCACGGGCAATAAATCGACTTTAAACTTTTTCCCACTTATTTCTAACTCACAATTTCTATAAACACATCTGACCATTGAGATTTCCCATTGGCTAGCTCTATTTAACCGACTTAATCTAACAATCCCAATATCACATTCAACTTCCCACCAAATTTGCGAGACACAAACGAATAAGTAGAACCCAAATCACATAATACATGAGTTGACAAGAAATTAATGAATAAAGTACCTGATACCACGTCGTGCACCTCTTTTGCTTCCTCCCGAATCAGTTGGAAGGAACGCCCCTTCCCTATAGCCGGTTCCGCCTTCTTTTGAGCCGTGGGCACCATTGGCTCTCTTCCCTTTTTCGGGCACACATTGCTATAGTGTCCCATCTCGTGGCACGAATAACACTCTATCTCGGAAAACGCCTTGGTTCTACAATCCCGAGCCAAATGCCCTACCTTGCCACAATTGTAGCACGCCTTCGAATCCCCTCGGCATTCGCCGGTGTGGTTCTTCCCGCACCTCTTGCATGAGGCAACACTTCCTTTCTTGGAGGAATTCGATGTGAACTTCCCCTTTTTGTAAGTTCCCGAGCCGCCCTCGGCTTTCCTTTTCTCGTCCACATGGACCCTCTCGGCATTCCTTGCCGCATTTACCTCTTCCACACCCCGGGCGGCACCAATGGCCTCATCGAGTGTGACCGCTCTCTTTACCTCCAATTGGTACTCCCAAGGTAGCCCACAAGCATACCGGACTACCCTCGATCTTTCCTCAAAATAAGTTTTTGCAACAAACGGAAGCAATCCCGTGAACTCCCTTGAGTACTCCTCAACCGACCTATCACCCTTCTTTAGGGTCACAAACCTCTCATGCATCTTTTCCAAATCCCTTTCGGGGCAAAACTTTCTCCTCAACCTCGTGGTAAAGTCATCCCATGACATCTTCTTCACCACCTCCCTTCCGAGGGTTTCATAGACAATATCCCACCATACCATAGCATCTTCTTTCAAAAATTGTGACGCATACGTCACCATATCGGCTTTCTTACATTTGCTACTTCCGATGACTCGCTCGGTCTCTCGGATCCATCTCATAGTTACCTTCGGGTCCGAACTACCCGTGTACACGCTTGGCTTACAAGCCATGAAAGACTTAAAAGTACAACCATCTTTTTCATCGGGCATTGCCCCAACATCACCGCCACCACCGGTTGAGAACTTATCCTCTCGGGTACCACTACCCCCGGTCCTCTCATCCGACCTAGCTTCGGATTCACGATCACCTCCCGACCTTTCACGGTTTCTCATAATACGGTACACTTCTTCGGCCACCGTCCCTTTGATTTGATCAATAATAGTTTGGAGATCCGCCATGGTTACCGGAGACTTATTAGCTCCGACCTCCGATACTTCATGCATCGACGGTTGATTTTCTTGTTCAACCACAACCTCAACGCGGGGTATTTCATCCCCTTGATCTTGTGGAGCCTTTCCACTTCTACGAGTGTTCACCATTTTTTTCCGTTCAAGTCTATACGGTAGACATCAAATAATTTAGTACCTCATGTACAACCCATTAGTCGCATAGGACTCAATATACATAATCATATCAATTCTCATCGGTCCCCTAGGTTCAACCACAAACTTAATATAAAGTCTCAAGGTCAACCTATGCTCTTAAGGAATCTTATATTCCTAATGCTACAGTCTAAGACTAGGATGGTCATCCAACCTAATTCACTTAAACTATAGCTCTGATACCAAGTTGTAACACCTCAAATTTTTAATACAAAACATTTTACCAAAATATACCATTTTATAAATAGAAGAACGGTTCCAAAATATGGATTTACAAAAACCTTTGGTATGAAAATCAGAGTATGAGGTTTGGTGTTACAGAGTATATCAAAACCAAAGCTAAGCACAAATCCGCTCTAATGTTCTTCTATTCTAGGCCCCGCATCTCTATCCATGCGAACCTAAATCTTCGATCCTGAACCTGAGTACATAGCAAAACAAACAAGGAGTACGTGAGACAAGAAAGTCTCGTGAGCTACATGGGTTTAGACTCCGATAAAACAAACAGGTATCACATTATATATACATATATATATATATATATATATATATATATATATATATATATATATATATATATATATATATATATATATATCTCATCATCACACATTTAGCCACCCTATTGTGAGCCTTCCTAGCAAGTCTATCTAGTTATCCGGAACGTCTCCAAATAACCCGTCATCTCACATACTTATTAATCGGGGATCCCCCGCCTTAATAAGCCTTACGGTAACGGTAAGAGGGAATCGCCCAATCTACCGTTACCTGACTTCTAGCCGGATCTCGTCCAGTAGCAAGCCTCCTAACACATGATGGTCCATGGGTCGATGCCCAATCCGCCCCATCCAAAGTGACCGGGGATCCCCCGAATCACCGCCACACTATCACACGTCATAACTTCTCGAGTTATTCCATCTAAGCCCTTGGCTATCTCATAAATCATCAAACAAGTTAGTTCTAATATTCATAATAATATATAACTAACTCTACATACTGATAGTCTACACAATTAATCAAATAGACCAAATCACAAGTAAGAAAACATATTTCAATGGCTATGTACTCAGTAAAGTCCACACGTACTCACCCTAGCAATAAAGATGCTTTAACCGTATTCTTTCCGCCGGTTCCTTGTTCACAATTCGACCACTTCAACACTTCACCGAATGTCTAAAACAATTATAACAACAAGATTATCATCACAAACTACTACCAATGTGTTCATCTACCTCTAGATAACACCCATCAATCCGTTTCCCCCAAATATGGTGATTTACCAAACCCTAGGTTTAACCAACCCTTAAGATTCTTACAAATCATAATCATACACTTGTTTCCTTTGTTAATATACCATCAATTAAGTGTATACACCATTTATATCACCATAATCCATAACCCCAAGAACTAGGGTTTCAACCCCAAGCTTCTAAACCCATAGATCTAAAGCTACAACTACAAAGGATTGAAGATATACCTTAAATCTTCAACTAGGAGTGAAGAATCACAAGATTTGATGAAGAAATCGGCTCCAAATGATGTTTTCTACTCAAAATCGTATACACACACTTTGGAGGAAGTTTTTAGGGTTAGAAATGAGAGAAATGGCAAAAATCCCGATTTTTAACTTGTTCCAGACAAAACTCGTGCCGCGAACCACCAACTCGTGTCGCTAGTTTGCACCCCGCGCAATCTCGTGTTCGCGATCCAAAACTCGTGTTCGTGAGTCCGATTCGCTGCTCCACTTAGTCGTGTTCGCGAGTCCATTCTCGCGTCATGAGATGGGTCTTCGTGACACGAGTCCAATCTTCGTGTTCACGAGGATTCCCAGAAATACCATTTTGATTTTCCAAACTTGTTTCCAACTAAGTCTTGACCCGATTTCGTCCGTAACTTTCTCATACGATATCCAAATGACACGAAACCAATTTCCACATTCTTTAAACGATTTATCCTTATTTATCATATTTTTGTACAATTTATTTAACACAAAAATTCGGGTCGTTACAGTGTTAATATTTTTAAATTTTTATTTGTTAGTAGATGTAAAATCCCTCGATTCTTTTTCTGCATATGCAGCGGCCGGCCGGAACGGCGAAACTGTGATACATCATCTTACTTCTTTACAAAATTTGAAAGGTTAATATTACATGCATCTAACTCTCGTCCAACTAGCTTTTTATCTTTTCATTTTTTTTACATCTTATTGTTTAATTTTTACGTAACGTTAACATAATTAACCTTTTTATTGAAAAAAAGAAAACTATATCAATAACTTGAGATGCATCTTCACATCTTGCCATGATTTTTTTTTACCGTGATACATTTAATTGTTTAATGTTTTCTTTTACCGTGATACACAAGAGTTTACAAAAATGTCACATTTAATTGTTTAATGTTTTCCTTTACTGTGATACATGATGAGGGCCGCTCTAGAATTTTTGGAGGCTCGGTACATTTTTTAAAAATATTCCTAAAACGTAAATGATCAAAAATTATATATATACTTTTTAATTTTCATTGTAGTTATGTGCGGTTGTTGATCTCGCTATAACCTAATATTACTTGCCTCAATAAAAAAAATATAAAATAAATTACTAATACATATGCAAGAAAAATATTGGGGCCTTTATTTTGGTGGGCACTATTCACATACACATTTTGAACACCTTTGAAACCGCCTTCTACATGATCTTCAATATTTAGTATTGTTCACATGTTAAAAACTAGCGGGATTTCCCCCCGCGTGTTGCCGCGGGGGATTTTCATGTGTTACCGAGAAGAATATTACTAATTAGAAAAAAAGAGGTAAATTGTAAGTATTTATAAACTCAAACATTCAAGCTAAAACTTAAGAGAAATAATAATAATAATAATAATATTAAATATAGCTATTAAATATTAAAGTTTAGGGAGTAAATTGTTATTAAAAAAATTAAAGTTCAGTATATTGTTATATTTAAAAAAGTTAAAGTTGAGAGGGGGGGGGGTAAAACATAATTTCAGCAAAGGTTAAAAAAAGAATGTAAAAAAATATAATGTATTGTTATTTTTAAAAAAGTTAAAGTTGAGGAGGGTAAAACGTAATTTCAGCAAAAGTTAAAAAAAGAATGTAAAAAAGTATCCTACAGGGACTCGAACCCAGGTGGTTTGAAGGGTGGAGAGTGTTAGCAGGAAGCGCCAACCATGTTGCCAAGGGAAGCATCTGTGAATTAAATTGCATATCTAGTTATATATTTTGAATGGAAAGTCAGAAAAAGACAAAAAAGAAAAGAGCTGGCTGGCACTATTCATTCAAGTTGTCAAATGTATATTAGTATAATATACAGCCAATTGTAAGAACGTGTCCTGATCCGGTGATCCTTATGATGTTTTTGTCCTATGCTTTTCATTTAATGTGGTATTTTTCTTTTTCTTTTTTTGAACAGCAAAAAAAGGCAACTTAGCAGGAGCTTCGGCTATGCCATCATCCCACCAAGAAACCCCACCACAACTATATATAAACAGCTAGAAAAACTAGCAATGAAATACAGAATTCAAAGAGCACCACCACCTAAACATATACTAAAACGACCGCCCTTCCCACCTACTAACAACGGAGGGAACAAAAAAAAAGACATACAACAAAAACCAACAAACGCCAAAAAAATCAAACCCCTAACACCAGCATCACGAAATGATCATGTCGAGATCGGATCAGAGCACCATACACCCCAATGAACACTACTCAACTTGCATTTCGACATATTCTTGATCCAATAGAACGCTTGAGCTTGGACTTCCCCGAACACAAAGTCGAGACCGCAACTTTTCTTATTAAAAATGATATCATTCCGAAGCTTCCGCACGAACCAAAGAACCGATATGAAGGCAGTCTGGAATTGTTTAATCTTGGAAGTAGTCAAACCTTATCTATCCGCCCATCCACGCAAATGTTCGACACCTGTAATCAAGCCTATGTCTATATGCCACCAATAACAGAACTGCACCCATAGATTACGAGTTTTGCTACAAGCCCAGAATAAATGATCTAAATCCTCAGTTTCCCTCTCACAAAGACAACAAACGGTAGACTGCAAGATGATAGCACGTTTCAACAGATTGAAGCATGTAGGTAACCTATTTTGGACTCATCTCCAGAAGAATATGTTCACTTTAATCGGAGCGATTATAATCCAAGAATAGTTGACCAAAGGCAATGGACCACTAATCGATCCTTCAATCGCACGCCTTGCCGATGCAACAGAAAAAACCCCATCATTCTCGAGAGCCCACGAGCAGTGCAAGGATGAACTATTTGGGCTTTGAGAAACCTTTACGAAGTTATTTTGTTTGTGTTCTAGCTCATTGCTAGTAAATAGTAACACTCTATCGTCTTAATTTAATTTCTTTAGGGATTTGAGGTAGATAATGACATTGCCAAACCTCTCATCTTTTTTCTTTTGACGTTAAAAAAATTCATACATCTTGAAATCTAGCATAACTACCACTCTAACACAAGATCGCCTTCTAATTTCAAATAATATAAAGCTTAAATCTAAAATTATCATCAAACTGATTTTGCAAAATCATTTTGTGTTTCGTTTATAAATTTGATTACCAATCTGATGATTTTCAATGTTTACTCGATTTAAGAGGGTTGGGTGTGTCACACCAAATGTGCAACAATTGACCTTTAACACCATCAACACCACTCAGTTTATACTTTATTGTGCCATACTATGTCAAAATGATTTTTCTTTTTCTTTTTGTAAATTGTGATATGTTTGAGATATTTTTTCGGATTCTAAATAGATATTATATGAATGTTAAACGATAAATGATAATTTTAAGAGATTTGTTGAAATTATATACGGAGTAGTATTAAATTGTCAAAAATATATTTATTATAACTTTAACTTATAACCACACAAGAAGAATCATTGTATGATGCAAATCGGCTAACTACTTAATTATTTTTGTTTGTGTTGTGTACTTGGAGGGTATACGCTATATAAAAAAAAATGTTTATTGATTATTATTTTTGGAAAGACTTAAATAATTAAAAAGTTAATTTATTATAGTTGAAATAATTGAATTTTAAGTTATTTGATGAAATAAGGAAAATTCAGTAGAATTCATAACTATCGCTATTTTTTCCTTTTCTTTTTTCTTTTTGTTTGTCTGGATATTTAGGAGCTAAGACCATTCCACACTCCCTTTGACTATGCATAAATTAAACCAACAATTAAAATAAGTACAAAAATTAAATCTTATACAAATACAGGTACACCTAGTACATCTCTAATAATTGTGATTTGTGAATCATATTCTGAGTAGAAAAATACTGAGTTCAGGGCCTCCGTTTCCATCCGGGTTCAACATATAATATGCTTCCGAGTCACGACTCCCCGCGACTCGGTCAAACCTCGCTCTCATATACAACAACTCGCCACCGCCACTTCCTCCGGCGTTACTCTTTCTAACTCCCTCCACCACCGGAATGACTCCAGCTCCCACCGAGACACTCTGCACCGTGCTCAGCACGTGCCAGTCAGAATCCGAACACGCCCTCGACGACGAGTACCCACACTTTCTTCCGTTACAATACATAGTCCACGAAGGCTCATTAATCAGCTTACCGTCACCTCCACGCGCCCCCACACGCGAGTGGTGCTTCAGCTTCTCGCACTCAAGCGCGATCCTCACAAGCCCGGAAGACATCTCTTTCACCAGCGCCGCCGTGGACACCGCTAACTCAATGATTAAAACAGGTGCGGATCGTATGTCGTACTGCACCGCAAAGCTGACGTGTCCCCTTCGGTTTCCGAACAGCGTTCCAGTGACTTTCCGGCCGAGCGACGGCGTTAGTGAGAGTTGGGACGGTAAACTTAGCCGCCGAAACGTAGGAATTATAGAGGGGATTGACATAACATTAAGAAAGGATCGCATTAGTGTGTTGAACCCAGAACGAGTTTTGGAGAAACGGCTGAAGGATAACGGAGAGCCTTTTCCGACGAGTGGTTTCTCGTCGGTGGCGAAATGGGGATCGATAATGAATGAGGCCATGGTGATGTAATTTGATGGGATTAATTGGCATGAGGAGTTTCTGGATAGAGAGAGAAGGCTATCATGCATCATTGTGGCCGGAGGTTCTGGTGGTGGTGGTTATGCAAAGAGGAGACGATGAAGACCTTTTGTGAGTCCGTTCATCATTTCGTTTGTAATCAATAAATATATATACAAACATTTGATGACCAAAATGCATTTATTTATTTTTTATGCAAGGCCATTATGCATGGAACCGGTTTCATAATTATTAGCTCGGGTTAGACCGGTGCCAACGGTACCGCCGGTTGGCACCGTCGGTTTTCCGCCGGTACCGGCACCGTTGGCACGATCCGCCGGTTTGAGCGCCGGTTTGAGGTGCGCGGGTTTGGAGACGAGATGATGGATGGAAAATTGGTGGGACCCCTTGTACCTTTTAGCCGTTAATAATTTAAAAAAAAAAACTTTTTTTTTAAACAGTAAAAATTTAAAAAAATTCAAAAAAATTCTCACTTATTTTTACATCTATATATATTCACTCATTTCTTCTATTTTTTACACCACATTCACATTCTTTATCTCTCAAAAAAATTCATACTTCCTCCCAAACTTGAAAAAATGTCCAAAAGATGTCAATTATCGGTATCCAACGATGTGTGGGATCTATTTCATGCAAACCCCATGGATCCCCCACCCTCACCGATCGGTTCTTCTTCGGGTCAAACAAGCAACCCGACACCATCACTTGGTTTTGGGCTTACTCTCAACCAGCACCAAACTACCAATACCAACAACCACACAACTTCCATTACTCTCAACCACCAAACTTTCAATACCAACAACCACCACCAAACTTTCAATACCAACAACCACCGCCCAACTTCCAATCCCAACAACCTCCACCAAACACACCTCTCTTTTCACAAAATTTCCAATCACAATCACCATCCGAAAATGTGGGGAACACTCAACCACAACCGACACCCACAGGAAAAGGGAAAGAAAAAAGGAAAGAAAAAAGGAAAGAAAGAGCGGCGCCAAAAAGGGCACAAACAAAAAGGTCAACCCAAGACGCGGTGATTTTAGCCCAACGTTGGATTCATAGCTCCGAAGATGGTGTTAAGGGGAATAGCAAAAAACATACGGTCCATTGGGGCCAGATTCTCGAGGACTTCAACTCGGTTGCTTCTGTGAAGCGTAACATGAACCAACTAACGGGCAAATGGTCCAAAATAGCGGCTGACGTGAAAATTTTCAGTACTATATACAATTCTTTTAACGACATTTGTGGAAGCGGTACGCGAGACGAGGACGTTCTAAAAGCTTCTCGTCAACAATTCCATGAAAATGTTGGCCGTATTTTTATATACGAGGACTGTTGGGAAGTGGTAAAAGATTGCCCAAAGTTCTATTTTTCTGAAGGTGTCATGGATACCGAGCCGATAAGCCTCGGTGAAGACAACGACCCGGTTAGCATGCATGGATACAAGGGCGACGGCACCGGCTAACATGCATGCGTTGTTCCAAGATGAGCCGTTGAGGCGCCCCCCGGCCGCGGTGTTAGTAAGAAAAGTCAAAAAACTTCGTCTTCGTCCGAAGCCGCAACTTCTTCAAGGTCCATTAAGTTGGACACTTTGGACGTGGTTAGGCAAACCTCCCATAAGCAATCTAACGCTATCTCTAAGGTTGCAAAAATGGTTAGGCAAAAATTAATTTTGAAAACTTGGAAATTCCTAGCCACAGCCGTACCGAATAATATTAGCGAAAGTTGTAAGAAAATGCTTGAAGAAGCTCAAGAATCAATTGCAAGGAAATTTCATAAGGATTTGGCGATTTTTAACGAGGATGACGAGGAGGGTGACGGTGAGGGTTCGGGAACACAAGGACCGGTTGACGAAGACGAAGACGAAGACGAAGAAGACAATGAATCTATTGACTTGTAGTTTTTTTTAATGAATGTCTTTTTTTTTAATTAATGTCTTTTTTTTATTAATGTCTCTTATTTTTAATTAATGTCTTTTTTTTATGTAATGTTTTTTTTAATTAATAAAATTTATTTTTATTAGTTATATGTTTTAATTAGTTGTACATTTTATTAGAAAAAGAAAAGTTAATGGTGGGGCCCAAATTTGGTGAAGTGACGGAGTGCTATTGGCATGACTACATCAGTTTAATGTTAGTTAGTTTATCTGCTGACGTGGCGATGAGTTGGCAGCAACTAACGGTGTCAGTTGCATTTACCATTGGGAGTGGTCTTATGGGTACCACCACAACTTGAATATTTCTGCCACATCATCTGCCACACCACACCACACCACTCCACTTTATCCAG
Organism: Calendula officinalis; assembly: GCA_963853835.1. Lineage (NCBI taxonomy): Eukaryota > Viridiplantae > Streptophyta > Magnoliopsida > Asterales > Asteraceae > Calendula > Calendula officinalis. The sequence continues at coordinate 66,720,264 of OY970821.1, read as the reverse complement.
GAAATACCCATCACCCCACCCCATACCATTTTTTTCCAACTCATCATTTCTTTTCCCTTTATTTTAATAAAAACACAAATTACATTTTAATAAAAATACAAATAACAATTTAATAAAAATACAAATAACATTTATTTTAATCTTCGGCTTCATTATTGTCTTCATTTGGTTTTGATTTCGGTTATTGTAGAAATGCTCCGCCAAGTCTTCTTGAAGTCTATCATGTATTGCATTGTCTCGAATGTCAACAACCCTATGCAAATATTTAGAGGTTCCTGGTATATACAACGTATCTCGGGGACCGTCCGACACGTAATGTGAAATATTGCGACTTATGTCTTCGACAACCATATTATGCTTTATGACACATGCATACATAATGGATCTTAAATTATGAAGTTGATAGGTACGCGCCACATTTTTAACAACGTGTCACTTTGCCTTGAAAACCCCAAAAGCATGTTCTACGTCCTTACGTGCCCGATTCTTGTTTTTGGGTAAACAAGGTTTCTTTTGGGTATGATGGATGCCGGTAAGCCTTCACAAATGTAGCATGACGAGGATATATTCCATCGGTAAGGTAATAACCAAATCTATAGTGATGGTCATTCACAACGAATGGAGCATCTGGTGCCCTTCCTGATAAGATCTCGTTATATATTGGTGACTGGTCAAGCATGTTGACATCATTGTTCGAACCTGCAACCCCAAAAAAGGCATGCCAAAACCATAGATCTTGTGAGGCAACTGCTTCTAGTACCAACGATGGCCTTCCATGATGACCTACAGTGTACTCTCCTCTCCACGCTTAACGGCAATTCCTCCAGTCCCACTGGGTACAATGAATGCTACCAAGCATTCCAGGAAAACCATGTTTCTCTTCATGATGCGCATATAAATTCTGAACATCAGTGACCATTGGTTTCCTCAAATAAATAGGGCCGAATATTTCTACAACCCCTTGCACAAAGTTATACATACTTTTCCTAGCGGTCTTTTTAGACATGCGTAGGTACTCGTCAAGAGAATCAGGGGACGACCCGTAAGCCATGGATCGGATTGCTACAGTACATTTCTGCAACTGAGAAAATCCCCGCTACCTCTAGCATCATATTTAAATTGAAAGAAAGGATACCTGTTTTCTAATGCACTACATATGCGCATGACCAAACTTTTGCTCAAACGAAACTGTCGTTTTAATTCTCTGTCGTTATAAACGCTATCATTCACAAAATAATCTCGATAAAGCCGTCGGTGTCCAGCGGTTCGATTACGGTTGAGCTTCGTCGTCCTACTGTTGAAGCGGGCGGTGCTACTTTCCGCCAGTGCATTCAAACGCGCCGCGCAATACACCATCAGAGCCGTATCGTATGTGTCGGATGATGATGACGATGATGATGATGATGGTGGTGGTGGTAGTGGTGGTGGTGGTGTAGCCATGAATAAATGTAGTGATTATAGGTTAAAAAAGATGGTAAGAAAATGATATATAGATTGTGTTGTAAGATGGATATTTATATTGTGTTGTGATTGGGTGTGTATATATATATATATATATATATATATATATATATATATATATATATATATATATATATATATATATATATATATATATTAAAAATATATATATATTTTTAATATTTAACGGTCATAAGACCGTTCAACGGTCAAAAAACGCTCCTCCGCTCCCGTTACAAGCCGTGTCTGTCACCACCACCGAGCATGACACGCTCCTACGTCGTGTAGGGGGCGGTGTGCCCCTCCCCTCCACGCCGTTGGTCTGCCTCCACCTCAGCTCCCCCACGCCACACAGGCCCATACCGTGCAACCTAAACAAATAATATGGCTGATTTGAGATATAAAAGCAATTTAAAGAAGTTTATCTAATTTATGCCTTTAACTACGAACGTTGAAATTAATGAATATAAAATTTGACTAAGAGACAAATGTTATTATTGATTAATAATAATTAATAACTAAAAAAAATTATATATTTACATTAAGAGGTATATTGGTCATTGATATTATGCATAAATATGAGTTAATCCATATTGTATATACTATCTCCGTATCAAAATAAATGATACATTTAAATTGCGGGTTTTAAGGCAAAATATTAAAATTTGTTTAAAATATATTAAAGTGAGTAGTTAGTAGATAACGGGTCCCACTTCTTTTTAATGAAGTAATATTAAGATCGCTACAAATGGTGCAACCATCTGACGCCGTCAGTTGCTGGCAACTTAGCGCCACGTCAGCAGACAAACTAACTAACATTAAACTGACGTAGTCATGCTAACAGCACCCATTCTCTTTACTAAATTTGGGTCTTACTATTTACTTTTCTTTTTCTAATAAAAATATACAACTAATTAAAACATATAACTAATAAAAATAAGTTACATTAATTAAAAAAAGACATTACATAAAAAAAGACATTAATTAAAAAAACATTGCATAAAATAGAAGAAATGAGTGGCTATTTACAGATATATAAAGTTTCATATTATTTTTTTTTGAATTTTTTTTGACTTTTTTTGAATTATCACCGTTAAAATAAAAAAAAAAATAAATAAGTTTTTTTTTTTTTTTTAATTCTGAGGTATTATTTCAGAGGGGGCCATATGAAACCAACAAATCTCCTCTCTCGTTCTCGTCTTCAAAGGGGCGTGGCAAACCAGCGGCTCCCAATTGGCGGGCCGTGCCAACGGTGGGACGCCGCCGGTTGAAGTGGCGAGGAAAGGGCGGGATTTGTTGGCACTCGTCTAATGATTTTAAAAATAAAAGTAAGAGTAAAAAAATACTGTTACTTTATTAAAGTAGATAGTTAGTGGATATTAGGTCCCATTTTTTTTTTAGATAAGGTAAGCTTTGTAAGCATATCACTTATATTGTTCCACCCCTAAATGAAAAGTGTATCACTTATTTTGATACGGAGGTAGTATAACATTTACATTGCAATGAACAGTTAGCATAACAAATTAGAGTCTACCAACACATCAATTTGTGTTCGTTTACTTTAGGCCCCAATGGTTAAGGCGGCTCTTTATTAAAGCGAATGTCCCAATTTCGAGTCATCTTCAGCGTATAAATTTTATTGGCTTGCTGGCCACTCTTAGTTCTATTTATTTTGTTTTTGTTTTTCCCTTTTTGTTATTATTTATATTTTTTTCCTGCTCATGCAAATGTAAGGAGCCACTTTTAGTTTTTTAATTTTGTTTTTCTTTTAATCAATGTAGTGACCGTGAGAACTAATATCAATTTTAATTAATAAAATACATTTATAATAAAGGAACTTGATGAATACATTTATAAAAGATTTAAACAAAATAAATAGAACAAACAAGTTACAAAGTTTTGGTTGAGTCTCGTGAAATTTACGATCCCCTTTAAATAAATTCGTTGTCTATTTCTCAGGGTAAAAAAACCAAGTAGTTTTACACTACCGGATATATAATACAAGTCAGAACACTGACCGAAGTTAAGAGTATTTTCACAAGAGAGGAAGATGTGATCTTTAAACGTAGGTGTTGAGGTGTGTCTACAAATGAGACTCAGGGTCATTTTTATAGTGTAGAATGGTAAGTAGTGTTTAATCAAAACATTAAATGCACTCAATTCCATTAAACAGGAAATCAAAATAGTAAACTGCATTTACTGCCGAATTTTCGTAACTGGTCAGTCCTTCTGGCCAGTCTAGGAGGTCGGTACGAGAACTCAGTATTGGAAGTCAGTACGAGAACTCAGTATTGGAAGTCAGCGCTGCAGGTGAGTACAGGAACTCAGTCCGAGACTGCAGGTCAGCGCAGCAGCTCAGTCCGAGACTGCAGGTCAACGCAGCCCAGGATTTGTATTGCTACACAGTACACGTCAAACACTTGATATCGAGGATGTCGGTATTGACCAGTTCAGTACGAGACTGGTCAGTACTGAGGAGGTCTATACAAGTGTTCTGCAGTGTCGATAAGATGCAAAAAATTAACCCGCACGAGCCCGGGATTTCGGAGCTACATTCGTGTCCGCAGGTCGCCCAGACGCACATGAGTTCAAGTCATTTCAGGCCACTCAGTCCAAATTATTTGCACACAATATCTTATAAGAAAATACCTCAAAAAACACCCTTCACTCACCATTCTCGTCATTGTAGCCGCGCGCACCACTCACACCACTTGCGGTGTGATGGCGAAGGCAAAATCTCGCCAAAAGGATGTCATGTCACTTTGGTGGATACCCTTCCTTTATTTACACCCCCCTCCTCTTACAACAAAGTTTTCTTTCAAAAGTATATAGAAAAAGCAACTTTCAAAATAAAAAAAATATGACTTGTTATGTAAAATTTATATTACAAAAAAAAATTATTCTGAATCGTCAATAACTAAAATTTCTAGTTACCCTGGTGTATGTATGTAATCCATGCGCGATAGAATAAATTATGCATGAAGTATATGGACGCTTGAGCATATTGGACTTATTCGAAGAAGTTAATTTGTGGATAATTTTTTAAGAATGAAAAAGACATTGTGAAAGGTGGAATATGTCCCGTAGTCATCATCGTATTAGGCAACCAAAAATTGATTGGTGGGATACGGTTTTAATTTCATTGACTAATCTTATGGTGACTTAAACTAAATACCGACTTCAGCGACACATTAACGTTATCTTTCCATTCATCATTTCATGTATGCACCTCCAATATCTCTGAACTCATAATTCCAACCAAAACATTCATTTTGGCTCCACCAAAATACCCTCATTCAAACCACGTAACACATAAACAAAAAAAAAACATAAAAAAAGAGGTTTTCGATGTCAGCAGGTTGGATTGAACTTTGACGCAAGGATATCCCAGTGTGGTGGCCGGATGATGGTGCGCCAATGTGGCGGGACACGAGGATGGCGCAATGTGGAGGCCACCACATGCCCCACCCCTTCCTTTTAAAAGGATTGGTAGGAGTAATTTGGAATTTACGACATTATTAGTCAAATTTGGGATTAATTATTCCCTTATGCTATCGGTTAATTTTATCAGTCATATATAGCAAACAGTTTGAGTGATGTGAATATATAAACAGTTTTGTGCTATTATATATTTAAAATTGTGTGTCCAAGCAAGTGAAGTTGAGTTTTAACATAAGTTTCCTATATAACATTTCATGAATTATAGTCTTTTATTTTATTAGACGTTTTTCATTTATATTATAGAGTTGTTTAGTAAAAAGAATACACAAAGCATGTGTTTCCCCCAATGGTTTCTCCCCTTATCTAAGGTGTTGGTTGTGATTAAGGTATTAACGAGTCGAACTTTTAACGAGCTACTCGAGCTCGAGTTTATGCTAATTCGATCTCGAGTCGAGCTCGGACATAAAATAATACTCGATTAATATCACGGTTCGAGCCAAATAATTTAATACTCGACTCGGCTCGTTCGAAAGTTCGTTTACTAGCCTCGAGCCGAACGAGTCTAACGAGCCAGACGATCTTAACGAGTCCATCCTAACAAGCCGAACAAGTGTTGTATACAATAAGTACAAGTGTTAATACAATAACTAAAAGAATATACATATATTAATAGCGGTGTTAACATGTTGAGTATTTAACGGGCTTTTCGGTTTGTAAATTAGTTGATCTAAAAAATATGAAATCATAAATGAGTATATATATCGATCTCGAACTCGAACAATATATAAACATTTGAGCTCGTGTTCGAGCAGAATTTTAAAAACTTATTCGACGAGTTGGCTTGGGCCGAGTATTTATTAAACGAGCCGTTTCGGGTTGATCCAATTAGACCCGGTTGAACTTTAAATATTTTTTCTTTAAAATTTAAAATATTTTTACCATTAAATCAATGTATTATAACATTAATAATAATAATAATTAAAATAATAGTAATAATAATAATAATAATAATAATAATAATAATAATAATAATAATAATAATAATAATAATAATAATAATAATAATATAACAATCAATCTTTTTCGTAAAAACTGTTAACATGTGAATTAGTTTATGAAATTACTTTAGGCAACCCAGAACATTTTCCTTGTAAGCGATAAGTATAAACATTTATGATAATTAACATTAAAAGACGATTAAACCGGAAAAATGAGAAAATTTCATATCTCAAATAAAGCATTTGTGTTTTTCACTTCAATAAAATTAACAAAAACAAAATAAAGTTCATTCTCGGATTGTAAAATTACAACACCTTCCTCATACTCTTTCAAACTTATGGATCATACTCTATTTTGGGAATTTTCCTCTTGTGATGATGATCCTCACGTGCTGATAACCTGCAAATATTACAAGAGGATGACAATTACGGTCACTTTATGACGTTTGTTAAGTCGAAAATAATTTCTACAAAGGGTAGGTACTCACCCTAAATGCAAGGAAATGCCAACTTCTCCGTCATCTGGTCTTAGATACGTAAGTGGGCTTGGCCTTACGAAACCCTTCGGACCTACTAGACATATATCATGATTGGTTGTTGTCCTATTTAGATGCTCCGCGATCTGCAAAGAACAATATATTAGACATTATGATTGGTAATTACCGGTACATGTATTAATAAAATCAAATTTTAAAGTTTGGTCGTAGGTTTGATCACCATTATGTGGGTTGGTCATGTGTTTAGTCACCATATATTACATGGTTTGATCATATGTTTAGTCTATAGAAAAAAATTGATGTAGTGTTGCATAGTCTTAGAAGACTTGAAATAGTTTAAAATGATTAAAAATCCAAAATCCTAATGAAAATATATATTGTCCTTGTTGAATAGTCAATATTGTTTATGAACTTTTTACCTGTTTCTTTAAAGCTTCGTTTTCTTGCATAGTCTTTTGTTCCTGTTTCAACATAGTCACTAGATTAAGATTACACATAAAAATGGGTAAAAGTTATATAAAAATAGTTATGCTTGCTATTTGCTAATGATTTGAGTTCAGAAAGAAATCAAACATCGAATAATTAATCATACGGAAACGTTATATGCATTAACGAGTCGTTTACCCGTAGTTTTATTTTCTCGATCTCTTCCAACAATGCGGTATCCTGAGACATAAAAGGAACACTTAATAATATAAAGTGTAAGTGTATCCATGTTTAGTTCATTTGGAAACACATACATGTAGTAAGTTTTAAATTTGAAAGACATAAATACTGAGTAACGTATATTAGCCCGAAAATGAAATAATTGACCACCTTACGATTCTTCACGGCTAATAAGCGACCATGGAGCTCACGCTCCAAGCTTTCGAGCTCCTTGTAGTTTAAACTTTCCAACTCCTTTCCCATCATGAAACTTCAAACATAGCAAGAAATTTTGTTTAAGAAAATGTATTATTTATGTTTTGAAAAAGTACTTTATAATAATCTCATGCAGATCCAGAGTATTTGGTAAATATATCATTCTAATCAAGATCTGAATAGAAAATTAAACATTTATTTACTATTAATCGGACAGATGTAAGGGTAAGTCTGAATCATTCATAACTTTGTGTCATTTAGATATTAATCATTAGTACTACCAAATACCACGTAGTACTTGAAGAACCGGTTTAAGTATATTTTTGCTTTTAAATTGTTCTTAGGAATGCACGAGTTAAATTTTTGTCAAATTTGTCCATTGAAGTTACCTTCTTGAATATCATTTGAATTACTATGTATGAATTACTTATATAAAATGGTTTTAGCAAGCTTTCAAGCCTGATTAAATTTACAATTAGAAGACTCACCTGTGCCCCTTCCGCAGCTTAGCAATTTCAGCCTTCAAAGCTTCTACCTCAGGTCCCACTCCATGCTTAAAAATATTAAAAATGGTAAATGTAATTAACCTCTTGTTTATGTTAGTAATATTAATAATTTTTCACAATGTAGTCATAAATATGTGTACCCCCTTAGTGTTTGAATTTTTTTATTTTTACATACGAATGGATTTATGATGTTAATTGCTCGTAAGGTAGTAATCAAAATACAAAGTAGATACCTGTGTTTCAGGTATTTGGTTATAAGAACAATCCGAATTCTTTTCGTACCGTGAGATGATGTTTTGCAACCTTCAAAATACATTGGAAAATTATGTTTGTTAAAATAAGGGTTAACATGCATTAAAAACTTGTATTTTTATCAATTGGATAAGGAATGTCTAAAATGCAGGAGGTGATTTTCTTATTAATGTACAAATTTTAATATCATTATTAAAACCCTTAAAATAAAATTAAAAGACTATACATCTATATAGTGGGCAATAAAACCGGTTAGGGATTCGAAATCAATTTCAAAACTAGTTTGAAACCTGTTTGGAACTGAATTATGAAATAGCAGAATTATAGATGGTCTATAGACCTTTTGGGCCTAAATGTCTCTATTGGGCTTATCAACCGAATTTCTGACGATTTAGTAAGCTAAAAACCTTTTACAAAATTAACCTGTCTTGGTTGGTATGTAAAGGTTGAAATATTATCTATTAGTGATTAGTGATTCTAGGTATGCTGCCAATATCATTAAATCACATGTACAACCCTAGTAAGCATGATATTGTAGTGTACAAATGACCGTCCTAAATTAATATTTTATTATAAAGTCAGTTTTGACAAATACAAAAAAAATTGGGCACTGCCAGACCGCCTAGAGGTTTTAAAACATCAATTTTAACGTATATGGGTCCAGTTAATTATATTCATAGAAATTATAATGGCCCATTTTCAGACAAATTACAGTGACCCAATTCCAAAATCTAAATCCCCTTTTCCTCCAACCAACCTAGCTAGCTTGAATCCTTAGACTACCCGTAATGGGTGACCAAACTACATTTGGTCATCCCTGCCACCTCTGCGCCACATCAGTTTTCTCTCTCCTGATCAAACACATGACCAGACAGCGACCTATAGCCCGTAATGGGCGACCGAACCGGCGACCAAATTATTATTTTTTATTTTGCAGATTATTAATATATATATATATATCTATATTACTTTTTTTATATATAATATATTATTAAATTATTAATTTATTAATATATATATATATTTATATATATATATATGTGTGTGTGCGTGTGTATAGAAAGAAAGAGGCAGGCAAGACGACCAAAACCATGAACGGTCGTGGAATCGACCATTCGCCAAATCAGACGCGTCGCCGGAAACGGGTGTAAGGGGGAGGGACGCGTCGCCGGAGGTGAGGTGGCGGTCGTGACCGAACGAACGGTCATGCGTTACGCCCAGTCTTATTAGGGCAACCTAAATCGGGTGACCATTTTCCTGTTTTGGTCACTAACGGATTGGTGGTGTGTCAAAATCCAATAATTTGAATAAGTTTAGGAATATATTTTATACGTACCGAGAACTCGAAAATTCATAAAGTTTTCCGGTGCTAGAGAAAATAATAACGCCCACTTCGGCATCACATAAAATCGCCAACTCTTTAGCCTTTTTCATAAGCCCCGCCCGGCGTTTAGAAAAAGTCACCTGTCGACTACTCGCATTTTCAATCTTCTTTATCTCAATTCGCCCACGACCCATCGTTTTCTTCCTTGTGTCTTCTCCTCCACCACCACTGCCGCCACAACCGCCGCTAGATGAAGATGGTGAAGAACCACACATGATGGAACCCTTAGAGGGCATCTACTTTAATATGTGCTCAATGAGCTCTACTACTTTGAAGTGATCTCTTTTAAAGGGTAAGAGTCGCTAAATTTGGGAAGAGAAAATGGAAAGGAAGTGATGGAATTACTAAAATTGGAAAATGCCATTCTCATAATTTGAAATAGATTTAAAATAAAATAAGTTTAGAGCAATTTGGTGTGGTGCCAACACAAATTTACAAGGTTGGTTTTGGAGTATTTGCCATTTTTGGAGCAAATTGACTATAAATGGAAATATGTGGATTCTCAAGAAAGAAATATTTGGTCTTTATTCGTATTTATTGCAACAATTTCAACATTTGAATACATTAAATTTTCTTGTGACTCATTTCCTATTCTAGAAATCATACCTAAACCGGACAATTTCATTTTTCAAGATTTACTCAATATTCCTACTCCACAAACTATATTTGTATTTCAATTTTTAAAAATACCATTTCTACATATTGTATTAAAAGATATACTTTATTCCCACGAAATCCTTTTTGGGTATTCTCGTTACATAAGGATTCTTTGGTTGTCGAGCTTTCATCGTGATGTACGTGACTACACTATTATCATGGCTGCTTCTGAACCTTCCCGTAATAAATATTTACCCATGGAGAAAGAACTCGTGAACCCAAGAAGTCATTCGAGAATTTATACTATCACAAGATAGTTATATTTCCTAGAAATCATATAACTATAAAAGGTGTGCGCCAATAGTAATTTAATACTGTAAAAAGTTATTGTTGTAAATCATTTTCAGAAGAAAAAACGAGAAAAAGCAGCCATGTTATGCTAATGCATTAAGCATAACATGTAAAGGCGACAATTTCATTTTATATCAATTGACTACAAATGTAGATTTTCGAACTTTATTATCTTTATAATTTAATGAAACCGAACAAAACTCACTTTAAATTAAGGGTGGGTATGGGTTCGTTTGAGGCGGTTTTGACTAAAACCAAAACCCAAATCCAAACCCAAACCCAAACCCAACCCAAAAGTTTTGCGAGTTTTCAAACGATTTGAATGCAGTTTTTAAAGGTTTCGGTGTTTGATTATCGGCTCGGTTTTTTAGTTTTTCAATTTACAATAAAATTTTTTTTCCTGTTATATATGGTTAGTTTTGTTGTATTCTCAACATATGCAAAACAAGAAACTACATAATAATTATTGTTAAAGTGCCTAAGAAATAGAGAAAAATAAAGAAAAAAATTGCGTAACTTATCATTAAATCAAATCTTCCCCTATATATGTACCTAGGGGTGTCAAATTTGAACCGAATAAAACCAACCAACATGCTACCAACCATACCAAGAATAGATGGTAGCCAATATGTTGGTAGCCAACATGTTTGGTTGGTAGTACCATACCAATCAAGTAATCATGGTACGGTAATAGTACAAAAATTTAAATACCATGGTAGTACCGTACTAACCAATTATATATAATTATTTAGAAGAATTCGAGAAAGTTAAACTAAATATGTATTATTTTTAATAAAAATTATGATATCATAACATGAAAACATCCAAGTTATAACTTCTTAGCCTTACATATCAATATATTACATTTTTGTTATTGTGTTTCTATATAATGTTGATAATTGAGCGTGTGAAGCAGACGAGAATGCTACAAGCTAGTGTATTATGACAATAATACTACATAATTTATACTTTATCGTACATAGTGTTTAATACATTTAACGTATACTATTACCAAATATAATAGTATAGAAAAATGTCTTGTTTTTAGTAATAATTCCAAATAAGTTTGTGATCTTGGTATATACCACTACCAATTCGTACCAACCATGATTGTTGGTAGCCAAACAAATTGGTACCAAGTATAATTGGTACGATACACGGTATGAGGAAAATATATGTGATACCTTACCATGTTCACCCCTATATGTACCTACATATGATTTTGATTTGCCAACTCACTCATTCGCAGCTCCAGATTGGTGGACGCATTCAGCACAATCATCAGCTACCTTGCCCTAATCCCTCCTCAAACCCACCCACACACGCCTGACGCCTTCTTTTTTTTATGACGACAAATCAAGATTTCCGTCAAGATACAGCCGTTAAACATACAACTATGCCATCCGACAGAAGAATCGTTCAATACAGTTATTTATGTCTCCAATTTTGAAAAAAAAATGTAAGATCCGGCTGCCTGTTCAACCTTTTATCAAATAGAATATGCAATCAAAGCCTTTACACAAATGAATGACCCAAATGTATTTGTGTACAATGCTGTTATTCGAGCTTGTGTTTGTTGTTCTTCCCCAATTCAAGCTCTTCAATTCTACATAAAAATGTTGAGTGATCAAATTAGTCCCACTAGCTACACATTTTCATCAGTTATCAAAAGTTGTGCTTTAGTTTCACAATCAAGAATCGGAGAAGCCATTAACGGGCAGATATGGAAATTAGGGTTCAAATCTCACGTGTATGTTCAAACAGCATTGATCGATTTATATTCAAGTTTAGGAAAGATCTTTGAATCGAGACAAGTGTTTGATGAAATGGTGGAAAGAGATGTGTTTGTACGGACTTCAATGATTTCTGTTCTTGCACGATCAGGAGATTTGGTTTCTGCACACAAACTGTTTGATGAAATGCCTGAAAGAAATTTTGCTTCATGGAACTCATTAATCGACGGGTACGCTAGAATAAAAGATGTCGAATCTGCAGAGATTTTATTTAGCAAAATGCCCGAAAAAGATTTAATTTCATGGACAACTATGATCAACTGTTATTCCCAAAACAAATTATACCAAAAAGCATTATCAACTTTCAATTATATGACTACAAACGGTATTACACCCGATGAAGTAACAATGGCTACGGTTATCTCAGCATGTGCTCATCTCGGGGCACTTGATATCGGGAAAAATATACATTTTTATATAAAAACACATCAATTTGATGTGTATATCGGGTCTTCATTAATTGACATGTATGCAAAATGTGGCAGTTTAGAACAATCTCTTTTAGTGTTTTATAAATTACCTGAAAAAATTCTTTTTTGTTGGAACTCGCTAATCGAAGGGCTTGCAGTACAGGGTTATGCAAATGAAGCACTGAAAATGTTTAATCAAATGGTGAAAGAGAATATAAAACCAAATGGGGTTACTTTTATCAGCGTTCTTAGTGCTTGCACACATGCAGGAATGGTCAAAGATGGTCAACAATGTTTTTCAAGCATGATTCATGATTTTCATATTTGTCTTTATCTTCAATTGCAATTGTTTATTATACTTGTCTTTATCGGAACATACTTAATGATATTTAAATTGCATTGATTCTTAAATTAAACTTTTTGGTTTTTTTGCAGCACTTACATGACCAAATGCAGCAAACGATTAGGGCATCACAAGTATGTTCCTCACCTTATATTCCATAACTGTTTTTACCCCTCATTTTCCAAACTTAAACCTAATTTACCAAATTAATTACTGATTATCCTATTATTGTTGATCATTATTATAGTTTTGTGTGTAATTTATTTTTTAGTTGCAGGGTCAGCAAAGATTTTCACCTTCACCCTATTACAATTCGACAGGTGGCAGACATTTGGAACAGAATTATGATGGTTCTGAATACAATCCTGAAAATGACCATAGAGAAAGAAATAGTTTAATGGTCAATAATGGTCAAATGAATCAATCCTTAGATAATGATAATCGACAAAAGTTTGCTTCAAGGCCTGTTAGGTTAATCTCAAACTTATCATAAGTTTCTGCTTTTGTTTATTACATCAATATGTTATTGCATATTTTACTGATTACTTATTTATTTATTTGTTTATTTTGTTTTCAGTCAGAATGAGCGCAATGTTTATGAGTATAATAATACGATGAATAATAACAGATTCGAAGATGGTAATGATGATAATTATATTCAACCGCATCCCATGAATGATGGGATGGATTCTTATGCTTTAGAAGGTAATTAACATAATTAAATAAACTTAATAGCAACATTATATAGTTATTACAAATGCAGGTGGAATTTTTGACCCGTTTACTTAAAAATGTGTCGATTTGGGTTGTATTTTATGTCTAACCGGTCAAATTTGTAGAAATTTCAAAGCTTAGCTTAAAATGAAATGCTGATAAAATGGGTCAACTGGCTCAAGCAAGTCAAAAGTTGTCCAAATTGTTTTAAAATGCTATGACCTTATAAATTGCTTATAAAAAAAATTAGATTATTATTTAAGGGAAAATGTAATTAAGTAGCGTAGTCCTATTAGGTAATTACATGTTTTTGTTATTTATGACATTTTCCCTTTCTTTAACTAAATTGTTCTTATAATCTTTGTTGACTATTTATTTATAAATTTTAAAATATGAACGAACATAGTGTTGACGGGTCAGCCTGACCTGGCCCGTATGAAAAAAATACCCGTTAAGCGACCCGTTTGACCTGCCTGTTTTATTACCTCTAATGGCAAACTATGGTTTTTACCCGTTATAGAAGCTAATAATTTATTTCTTTTTATGTTTTATAAATTATCAAATAGAAGATGGCAAGGATACGAACCCGTATTCGTGTTGACCCGCATTTGAGGCTCTCCATTTGAAGCCCGAATTGGAACAAGCAGTCAACTCTATTGCTAGGAGGCTAAGAAGCCGTGACCCGAATGGTCAATTTGTTGCTATGGTCTTCAAATATCAGTTTTTTAATCCATTTTGGCCTAAAATGACGAAAATACTCTAATAATATTTTTTTTGAAATTTGAATTATAAGGGTAATTTAGTTATTTTAGGTCAAAATGGATGAATTTTTTTTTAAGACCATAAGGATGAAAAAAAGTATATGAACAAAAATTTGAAAAACTACAGAGACAATTTGTGTAATATACTCTTTGGATTTATTTTCAGGGATTTTTTTTTTTTTTTTTTTGTATTTTTGTCCCCGTGTTCTTCAAATTTTATTTTTTTCATCAATTTTGATCTAAAATGACTAAAATACCCTTATAATTCAGAATTCCCAAAAAATAATTATAAAGGTATTTTGGTCATTTTAGGTCAAAATGGATCTAAAAAATTAAATTTGAAGATCTTAGGGACAAAATCACGAGAGAAAAAAATCAATGGACAAAATCGTAGAATTCGAAAGACTACATGGACAATTTTGTAATTTACTCTTTGGATTATATTTCAGGGAATATGTGCACACGTTGACCTAATGCGATTTGAAGACGGAATAGCCCTAATCTCACTAGAATCATCATGTGTAATACATTTCGCACGTGCTGAAAATCAACTTACAGCCAATGAAAAACAAGCATTAACATATACCAAAATTCACGTTTACTTAACACCGGAATCGTTACTTTTAATATCGGGTGCAGCCCGATACAAATGGAAGCATGAAATCAATCGAAAACCCGGTTTTCGAATATGGAATAGCCTTGAAATTGATCAAAAAAGAAGAACCTCAATTACGTTAAGAAAACTCTGCAATCGTAGATGCACATCAACATCTAATAATGAGATAGACTACCGGCTTACGACCCAGAAAGGATAGAAGATTATTTGTTGCGACAAAGATAACAATTACACTAATTTAACAATAAATGTCGTTTATAAAGAAGTTTTATTTCGTCTTTAAATTTCCTATACCATTTATTCATGTATCAAGATAAGTTTATCATCATTTCAATCATGGATTGCTATATTCTTTCAATAGTATTTTGTTTATTATTTTCCTATTTATTTTTTGAAGCATGCCCGCCCAGTCGGACGGGCTTTGAAGCTAGCGTCTAATAAATATAGGACAATAAGCAAAATTGTTAAATACAAAATTCTAGGAAATCATCCTTAATTGTATTTTCTATTAGTTTTAAGGAAAATGCTAATGACAGCCCTTAGGGCTGTCAGTAAGAAGGCAAAATAACAAAAGACAACCCTCCCTGAATTTTAGGAATATTACTTTTTTAATAAATGTACAAGCTTTTTATGCATGTTAGTGACAGCCCTTAGGGCTGTCATTAGCAAAACCCTAGTTTTAATGGTTTGGTTTTTCTTCCTACATCTATTAATACCCATATGTAGGGGTGCTTATCGGGCCAAAACCGAACCGAACCGATAGAACCGGTAACCGATAACACGATGAATTTTCAAAACCGAAACCGAACCGATAACATGTTATCGGTTTCGGTTTCGGTTCGGTTCGGTTATTTTAGGCCAAATGTTCATCATTTTCTTAAAACCGAATCGATAGAACCGATAACCGATAACGATGAATTTTCAAAACCGAAACCGAACCGATAACATGTTATCGGTTTCGGTTCGGTTCGGTTTTTTCGGTCCAAATGCTCACCCCTACCCATATGTCTCCTCATTTATAAACTTGGCATGTATCATCTATAAATTCTTTAATTTTTCCTCATATTATCCTTTGATTTTAACACTTATTATGATCAAATAAGTATATAAATAGGAATAAATAGTAAAAATAAATATCATTAATCATTTCATTTGGGTAAGCATTTTTAACATAGTAATGTACGAAGACACTGGGTTAGTGAGTTGTATGCTTTGAATCAGGTCATTTATATTTTATAGCACGCTCGAAAGTCCAAACTGTATCATGTAAAAGCCCAGCCCAGAATAGTCTCAACTAGTGTCAAAACGTAAGCTACAACTAGAATATATAGAATACACGTTTGCCTTAACCCAAGAAACTTATGAGTTATGTCCCAACAAAATTAAATTGACAAACTAGAATGGAAACACCATCAAGAAAAATATAAACATCTCCAACATCTAAACCACCGACCCACCTTAACAATGCCATCAAAAAAAGTTTGGTTTTGTTGAATCCGAATACGATCAACCTTGGAATTTGCACGACCGAGATACAAAAATGTGAACCTTGAAGACAAAGCTTGTTTTAAAATGAGGGTATTGATAAATGTTGGACGGTATATTATTAAGGAAAATGATAATGACAACTTTAAGGGGTTTCAATAAGAAGTTAAAATTAATGTTAAGACAACTTCTTGAAATTCAAGATCAATATTTCATTAATGAATTTATACACTTTGTAGGTATGTTAAGGAAAACCTTTAAAAGTGTTATTAATAAAACCCTATAATTAATTGGATTCTAGTAATTTTAGTTTCAAGTAGTATTCAACTTTATTTAAGAAATTTATTATTAATAATTTTAATTATGTAAGTTAGTCTATATAGTCAAACTAGTTGACTTAATGTAAACTAGTGGTATTAAGCAATGACCATGCTTTTGACCTCAAAGTCTTGAAGAAGTCACATTTACCCCTATCAGCAATCAATTAACCATCAAAGCTCCCAAATGAAACTAGTTGGTATAGATAATATGAGGAATTGAGGCCCGCGCTTCGCGGTGGGTTGCAAAGATACACATTACATATATACAATAACATGTTACTAATTGGTTGCCGGAATTTATAAATATAAATATCAATATCCATTGGCAAAAGAAAAAAGAACTTTTTACTATTCATGTACTGTTTAGGCCGCTGATAAATGTGTATATAGGTAATTCGTTACCAACGCAATAGAATTTTATGAAATTAAATTTACCCATAAATAACAAATATATGTCCAGGGACGAAAATATATAAAGTAACAAATTCTTCTGAAACCTAGGCCATTGATGCAAAAACATTTAATCTCATACAGAGAGTCATTTTGAACCATAGGGAAGTAAATTGTCATGCTCCTTCATCATAGTGTTCGGCTCCCGACATATGGTCGATCCTTCCTAAATAAATATTTATTAGATAACAGTGAAAGGTTTGAAAACGATCACCATAATAATAAGATCGTACATAACGAACATAAACTTGATCATCTCAGGAACCCTTATAACAAAGATATATTAAAAAAAGAAAAGCATCATAGTGTTGCAAGGAAATCACGTCAATTTATCTAAACCAACATCGAATGGTACAAACACAAGTTATTATAATATAAAAAAATCATTATTTTCATAATTACACAAGTTAAGGCAAACTGAATAAACAACTAAGTGGGTCTAAAAGAAATGTCAACTTGCAAGATAAAATTACGATGGAATCTTATCTATAAAACAGTGATGCATCAGTAACAAGGTGTCAGAGAGTAGTTTACATTTGCATTGCATTTCGGAATAAAACATCTATGTCCAATGGATGAATTTTTTATTTTGTTCATTTTTTAACGGACAAGTTAGTTAGTTAGGGTTTTGAATTGGCCACCAAAGATATTTTAGAAGATTATTCTTCAAGAGGCCTTGGGTTTAAAATTTGTTGGAGGCATTCCTTAAGAGATAAATAAAGAAGGTAGGATTAATTCCTCATGAAAAAAAGATTTGTTCGAGGAATGCATACCTGCCGCTTGGATGTCACTGCATGACTCAAATAACTAACTTACTAATTTTCCGTTCAAAAAAAAAGTTAGTGGTTCGAGTCAGACAAAGACATCTGCAAGAGTCAATATGCCCACCATCAAATCCTCCACCTATGAGGAATAAACTCCACCATTTTATTCACCTAAGAAAAATCTTCAACAAGACTCGAACCCGAGATATTGTGAAGGAAAACTCCTAATGATTTCCTCTATTCACGATGTACACAACCTAATTATTATGATTATTTTTTAATTCTCTACTATTTATCTTGAAGATATTTAACTAGTAACTAATTGAATTATGTATTCTAAAAAATTATTTTAGAATCCTTCACCACTAGTTTTATTTATTTATTTATACCACTAGTGAATCACACAAAATGGTTGTTCATTGGATGGATAATGTTGTCAAAAACAAGGGCACATTTAACCAAATTTGTTAATCAAGAAATATGCCACTCTGGCCAAGAATAATAATATTATCCTTCACACTCCCAATAAGATGGAGAATCCAAGAAGAAAAAACTGAATTAGAAAATTATAATTAATTAATATGTATTTAAATATTTTTGTTTGGATAATAAGAAGGTGATGTCACTTTTATGAACAGCGGATGGAATCCCAGGCATTACCTTTATCATCTTTCCGTTCAGAAAAAAAAAAAAAGAAAAAAACCTTTATCACCTTAGTCAGAATTTTTTTTCTTCTTTTTTAAAGCTTCAATAATTATGATGTTTGATTTTTAAAGTCAGAAAATTATATATAAAAACAATTGACTATTCACTTGTGGAGAACCAAAATTTTTAGATGATGATTCTAACACTAGATTTAAATAAATAAACTTCCAGTGACCATCAAATAGATGGAAATAACCGCACATGTTAGCACTTGTTTCCTTTACTTTAACCCACTAAATCTTGTAATTAAAAAATTATTTATAATCCAAATTAATATTATACGCCTCCCAAATTGAATCTGTTGCTTTAAAAAATATTCTAACATTTTTATATTATTTTTCGGTAACATAAATTCCGACTTACTCAACGAGCCACTAATCCCAATGAGGCCATCTACTTTGCGAGTAGTTTGAGTCGGCAGGGGTAAATATATGTAACCACAAATGGGTTTTTTGCTGCAAATAGTTAAATATATGAACTCTGAGAAATTTTATCTTTATGTAGATAAATTCAACCATAAATCCACTAACCTTATGATTTACTAACATTATTTAATGAGTTAGGGGTCATGACAACCAATTGACCTAGATTAATTGGCAATCAATGATAGTTTTGAGATTTACCTTAAAAAAATCTTAGATTCAAGACTTGTTGGAGGCATAACTTAGAGATAAAAAAAAAAACATGGTGGATCTTATTTCTCAAAAAAAAAAGATGTATTCGAGGAAAACTACATGCCCGCTTGGATATCACTGCTAACTTAAACCACTAACTAACTTGTCATTATAAAAAAAAGTTAGGGGTCATGGCATTTAATATGTGACGCAAAGTCATTGCATTGGGAACCACTACAAGAAACTGACCTTTTAGCGACGACCAAAGTCGTCGCTAAAATGTAAAAGTCGTCGCTAATTCAAGCTTTTGAGACGACAGTCGTCGCAGCTTACGTCGTCGCAAAAGATTCGTCTCTGACCAAAAATTAGTGACGACATATAACAAATGTCGTCGCAGAATATGAAAAATAAAAATAATAAGACTTATTAAATTACCGACTTATTTGCTACGACATGTCGTCGCTAGAAACAAAATAAATTCATTTTTTGGTTTTTATTTTCTGCTACAACATGTCGTCGCTAATTATGTTGTTTTTTCAGTTTTCATTTTTTCCAATATTAGGTGATTTATAAATTCTACAAAATCCCAGATTATTTCTATTATATTTAAATATTGCTAGAATTATGTAGCAAAAACACACCATAATTAATAAAACCCAAAGTAGATGTATATATGTGCCAATACATAATTAAATCTAGATAGATGTACGGAACATAATGTACATAACACATGACGATTAAAGCTAATGTACCAAAACACACTAATTTAAACGAAATCAAGTTCAATCCAAATCAAATGCTAGAACTAAAATGTATCAAAACTATTTGTGGATCATCCCAAACGGAAGGTCATCCAAACCCATTTTGGCCCGGTACACAACCCGACCATCTTGCCACCATTAACTTGTTTGCCATACTGGAACTATATGAAGCTTAGATATAGTCTATACATCACAAATAACAAATAAAAAATCAAAACCATATATCAACTTTGTTACTTCGTAAAAACCTGAAAATATATAAAATAACACACGCACCTTGACCTTTATTTACTGTTAATTCTCTGTTGAACAAGCCTGCAATAAAATAACCAACATTAAGATATCATATGTTAAGTTTTTATTTTATTAAAGGTAATTCCAAACATGAAAACATCATTTTTACCATCTCCCAATACATCTTTGAATAACACGTGATATCGGGCCAAAGGATGATGGATGACGTTGAACATAGAGTAAACCAACCTGTAAAGTTTGAAAAAAATGTAAAGCAGCAGATGACCAAATATCATTACATTAAAATAATTAACATGCACAAGTTTTATACACCAAAATAGAATATATAAATTTTGAATGATGTAAAGCAAATGAGACATACACAGTCATAGAAATGTTAGCATCAACAAAAAACCTGCACCTGCACAAGAAAACATGAATAACTATCAATTGTTCCAATTAAGAGGATTCGTCTCGTTTTTTTCCCGAAAGAAACTCAAAATTCTCTTCCCTTTAGAAATCCATCTCCATGGGTTTCGGTTTGCTGTGTGAACATATAAATTAGAACATAACACTTGAATGTAACGATAGATAATTAAGTGACATTAACTCACAACATATTTAATTTAAATACAAACATATTTGTGAAATCACCTATCTGCATATTTAATTAAATTTTAATTACCTCCAATGCTTAATCAAATGCTTTGATAATTTAGCTACTAGCTAGTAGCTACATGACTGTAAATGAAAACAAGTTACATGAATAAATCCCATATTTCTCAATGAAAAACAAACATCCATGGTCTGACCTGAATTATTCTCGATCTGACCTGAATTTGGTACTGATCCAATCTCAAGTTGACTTGCTTCATAGGATAAACTGTAAGCTAGTCATGAAAACATAACATATTACTTCATACTCATATAATAATCATATTTCTTTTTAAATTAAGAAACCTAAATGGCTAAATTAGGAGTATAGACTTAAACCAATTAATCATTTTAAAACTACTAACCTAAATCAAATAACCAAACCAATTGTCAAGTACCTAAATCAAAGAATTAATTCAAGTAACCAAACAATTGATTCAAAAATTGAACAAATAAACTTAGAGAAGAAATCACAGAAACAAGAAATTCAAGGAATAGAAACAGTTATTAACCATTTTCAAAGTTGGAACGTAGAATTAATTAATTATTCTCCCAAATGTATACGTTAGAAAGCCAAAATGAGAAGGCAACTCACCTGCATTCGATAACAAATCTTCACTAGGGTTAAGATAATTTACAAGAAATAAAACTACTGGTGTTTAATTGCAATTCTGTCCCACCGACTTTACTTTGTAATTACGATATAATTTGAAGGTTTGATTGTACACCCGACACCCTAGGTACAACAATTTATTGTACAAAATAAAATTAGAAACCCTAGGTTCGAACCTGAAATCCAAGAGAAGCGTGACAATGGCAGCTGGCAGAGGTGAGAGACGATGGGTGTTGGAAAACCTTTTGATGGACGATGTAGAAGGGGTTGTCCATAAGTTCGATGGAGAGAATGGAGAAAACGATTTGGGAGATGTACGCAGTATCTGTCTATCTATTTTGGGGGGAATGAGTTTTGGCGGAATATGAAATTTTTGGAGTGGAGGGAAAAAATATTTAATTTATTTTACCTTTGCAACAACCTTTTAGCGACCACAGTTCGTCTCAAACCGAAAAATTATTATTATTTAATTATGAAAAAACTAATATTTTCGGTAGAAATATTTCAAAATTCCTTTGCGACGACAAAGTCGTCGCTAACGAGGTGAAATAAATTTTTTTTTTTTAATAATTCGCTTATGGGATTCGCAAATAGGAGGGAAAATTTCCCGCACAGCATTAGAGACGACATGTCGTCGCAAACGTTAAAAGGTCGTCGCAAATATCAACTGTCGTCGCAAAGGAACAATGTCGTCGCAAAGTGTGTCGTCGCAAAAGAGTGTTTTTCTTGTAGTGAACTTTCAAAGTTCAAAGGTGAAAAAAAAACCTAGCATGTGGTGTGTTTTCATGGTAAATGTTCAAGATAGTCCAAGATTTTTAATTAGTCATAAGGGATAATTAATAGTCATTGGATTAAGAAAAAGTCAAAGGTCAAGGTTAAGATTTAAACCATACAAGCACATGTGTTTCAATACATAAATACCCCAGCCACCTCCGGTGGCCGGAGAAGGCGGCCGGCGGTCGGCGGCTGGAGGTGGCCGCCGGCGGTGGTGACCGATGGTGGTGGTGGTCGTGACTGGAAGCACATGTGTTTGAAACACATGTGTTTTGAAAATAAAGGAGTGTATATGTACAGCCAAGCACATGTGTTTCATGACTTGAAACACATGTGTTTCGTTACTAGAAGCACACGTGTTTCACTAATAACAGTTGTTTCGAAAATAAGGGAGTGTATATGTACAACCAAACACATGTGTTTCAAGTAATGAAGCACATGTGTTTCATAACGTCAAGCACATGTGCTTCGTGATTCAAAGACAAATGACTTGATTGTAAGTTACATGTGTTCAGGAACAAAAACACATGTGTTTGGCTTTATGAAGCACATGTGCTTCATAATGATATGTTCGTCACTTGTTTTGATTTTTTTTCTTGTTAGTGAAGCACATGTGTTTCATAACGTCAAGCACATGTGCTTCGTGATTCAAACACAAATGACTTGCTTGTAAGTTACATGTGTTCAGTAACAAAAACATATGTGTTTGGTTTTATGAAGCACATGTGCTTCATAATGATATGTTCGTCACTTGTTAGTGAATCACATGTGTTTCATAACGTCAAGCACATGTGCTTCGTGATTTAAACACAAATGACTTGCTTGTAAGTTACATGTGTTCAGGAACAAAAACACATGTGCTTGGCTGTGCTTCATAATGATATGTTCGTCACTTGTTTTGATTTTTTTCTTGTTAGTGAAGCACATGTGTTTCGTTACATCAAGCACATGTGCTTCGTATGCTCTCCTGTGTGTTTAGAAACTCATGCTTTTAGTGACTTGAATCACATGTGTTTCGTGACCTGAAGCACATGTGCTTCGAAAGTAATATGCTGTGTTTTATTGAAACACATGTGTTTCATTACATCAATACCACCAGCACCCCCATTACCACCAGCACATTCACTGTCAGCCACCACCACGGCCACCGGCCACCGGCGGCGGCCGGCGGTGGCTATAGGTGGCTGTAGGTGAGGGATTTGATCTTGACCATCTTGATCCAATGACTAAGTTTGTCCCTTGAGACTATGCAAAACCCTTAGACTTCCTAGAATACAACTCGTGTTTTCATATTGGGAAATTTCAAAAAGATAGATCTATTGCGCACAATTATTCTTTTAATCACGGTTTCTAATTGTCGCTAAATCTATCTAAAACGAAAAATTATATTTTTTCATGTTAAGTTTTTATATTTTACTTTTTTATATATAAAGTAATTGATATATAGATACTATTAATTCTTTTTTCTAATTTTATCATTTAATTTTACTACTTATATTGATTAAATTAATATGAAGCTTTAAGTATAAATCAATATCATCTCGACATCTCCCTTCTATAATACAACTTATATGTTTAAATCTATATTTCCTGTAAAGCTGTATATATTATAGAAAAAAACTTATTGGAAGGCACATTGTATAAAACAATACATATTTCAAGATAACTTTATATTTCTTTTAGGACATACTATTTTATTTTTTTTGGAACGATGATTTTATTAGAACACTGGCAAAAAAAGAAAATAATTATAAAGTTACAAGCAAAGAGTTCTTTAACCAATCGACCCAACTAAAATTTGAGTTACATCTATATCTAGACCAGTTGAAAGAACATGAAACATAACCTCTTTTTTAGGAATAATCGAATCAAATAAAAGTTTATAACGGAAATTCCATACTCGTCACCAACTAATGTAGAAAACACCTTCCAGCATAACTTTGTGTTTATAAGGAAGATGAAAATCACCAAACCAAATCAACCATTCCGCATAAGAAAACATCACCGGAATAGAAATCACCCACAAATCGTGATCTTGTTCACAACACTTCTAACCATGGAGCAAATAAAATAAATATGAGTTGTTTACTCCACATGATGCTCATAAATAGGGCAAAGAATAACATCAAGGTCGATTCCTCTCCTAGATAATTTAAGACGAGTTGGAAGATTATCCAACTTGACTCTCCAAGCAAATACATATACTTTAATTAAAACACTTTTAATCCATCTAGTCTTAAAAGAAACCTATGATAATCTAACATTATCAATAATTTTCTAACGAAAGAAACTGAAAAATCACGCGACTGTTACTATAAATATATTATATATTTTAGCGTTTCTACTTAATTTGAACCCAAAAACGGTTTGGTTAATGAGCCCACTCAGATGCATTTATGAAAATATTTCAGTTTTTGATTAATATTATTGAAATAAATATTTTAAATTTCGTACTTTTTACAATATCTTAATGATCTTTTTATTTATTTATTAATTTTGTTATGTTAATATATATCATAACAACTTAGGTCTTATTTGATTTGTTGGGTACAATCTTGAACTCGATCTACATGTTTATGTTATGATTTGCTCATATTTTATATGACTCAGTTAAAATTTATCTCTTAATAAAAAAAGACTAGACTTGGTCTTTTCTCTTTGCCCTAATCTCCCAAGAACACAAGAACGCAACCTAGGCCTCCTTCCTTCAAAGTGACCACGCCACACTTTCCTCTCTGTTGTCCTCCTCAGGTGCACAACAAGTCGTGTTTGAGTGGATTGTTGTCTGATAAGGGTAAATCATTTGAAGTATTTTCTTGTTTTAGGATTTTTTGTTGTCTGATTAATTTTGAAATTTAGATCATTCTTGATGCTTACTTTTTATCATTCAGTAGAATTAACCATACAAATAATCAAACAACATTATTTAAAGTTAGAAATTATAACTCTATAAGCAATATACTCTGTTAACAACTATAAAATGGCCATTGTATACATAAATTATAAAATATTAATTGTGAAAGTGCTTAACTGCTTGTTAGGCACCATTATTTTTAGAATATGACCAAAAGAAAGGTGTGCAGAGCAAAAGGACCCAACGTTCACAAAAACCAGCAAACACCCTTTTTTTATTAAGACAGAAAAAGAAGAAAGAACAATGACACCCCACTCCCAAACCAACCATGGTGGTACAACTAGTGTTGTATAAAGTACAACTCTTTTTAGCATATGTTCTATCCAAGGGAATCAAAACAGCTCAAAGCCAATTGTTTGTATTAACAAAAACAAGATTCACGTCACCAAAGCAACCAAAAAGAGTACAATTTAAATGCACAGTGTACAACACATGTTGGGTTGGTATTATACTATGCCTAATTGATACGTATTAGTGTTATATTAGTTTTCTCTCTGCTGACACACTTTTTTTAATAATAAAATTTAAAATATTATTAAAAATACATTAACATTTATAAATATATAATGAAATTTAATATTTAAAACTAAAAATTGATTAATATATTATTAATTATAATATTATAATATGAATTAATATTTTATTAATAAATATATAATATATAAAAGAGAAAGAAAAACAGGCGATCTCTAACGGTCGCCGGGGCGACCGAATGCCCCATTGGGACGCGTCACAGAGGAGCCATGTAGGCCTGTAAACGAACCGAACATTCAATGAACCGTTCGGGGGGAGTTCGTTTATGTTCGTTCGTTTATGTTCGTTCGTTTAGCTAAACAAACGAACACGAACAAGATTTTGTGTTCGTTTAGTTAAACAAACGAACACGAACAAATGCATGTTCGTTCGTTTACGTTCGTGAACATCCGTTCGTGTTCGTTTGTTTACGTTCGTCTGTTAGTGTTCGTTTGTGTTTGTTTGAGTTTGTTTATGTTTGTTTGTGTTTGTTTATGTTCGTTTGTGTACGTTTGTGTTTGTTTATGTTCGTTTGTGTTTATTTCGTGTACGTTTGTGTTTGTGTCTGTTTATGTTCGCTTGTGTTCGTTTATGTTTGTTACCCTCGTTCACGAACCGTTCGTGAACACTAAATTTTCTTAACGAACCGTTCGTGAACACAAAATTCCGTTCGATACGTGTTCGTGAACCGTTCACGAACACATTTTTTCCTTAACAAACGAACACGAACAAGGCCCCGTTCGTGTTCGTTCAGTTCGTTTACAGGCCTAGAGCCATGTAAGGGGTGACACGTCGTAGAGAAGGGGACGAGCGGCGACTTTCACCGGGCGACAGACTGTTACATATAGTCTTATGTCAACAGTGCGGGTTTCCCTTCCTTATTGGTTTTGACATAGCGGTATCGGGAAAATTTTTAAAGGTGAGTAACGCTTCGAGGTGTAAGTCAAATACCCGAGTGGTTATTTTTCAAGGTTAAAACATAAACCAAATCAAACAAATTTTAGTTTAAAGAAAGTCCAAACGTAAAACAAATCAATCAAAATTTAAATCACGTTCTTAGTTATCTCGAGAGCAAAAATTCAAAAATATCTAGCAATGTGAAAAAAAGAATACAAATTTTTATAGTGGTATGTTTTGTATATTAAGTTTGTATTCAATTTAGTTATAAAGTTTGAATAATTTCTTTAACTTATTCATATATGAATTATGTCAACTAATTAATAATATATCACTAGTTAGATTACATAATTAATCAAATACATGGTAACAATAATATTTTACACTGAGAAACAAAATGGGTCATTGTAAAAGAAAATTAAATGGAAATATAAATACAAAATGATAAATGTTTGCGTTACCTGTCGCACATATTATATGCATCTTTGGCGAACAAAAAAAGTTAACATAAAAATTTATACTAACTGGAAAATTTTAGGGTGTACAGACGCCTATTCTGACCACCTTTTGATATCGCCCATATAAGCGACTCATCACCACTTTCCTACGACAAGAAAATAGACATATTCATGTCAATAACATGTCTTCCTTCGGTGTTCAGTTTTGTCACAACAACACTATATCATAATATTTTTGTTAAACACAAATATTAATATATTAAAATTTATAAAAAAAATATTTTTTTTAAGATTATTAAAAAACTGTTAATATAAAGAAAAAATATACTTCCTCCGTATCAAAATAAGTGACACAAATTGGCTTACACGTTTTTTGAGGTAAAAGATTAAAGTAGGGGTTAAAATAGATTAAAGTACATAGTTAGTGGAGAAGGGGTCACACTTTTCTTAAATAAAGTGATATTAATGAGTTTTAAAGGTAAAAGTAAGGGTATAAGGGTAATTTCACTTTATTAAAGTGGATAGTTAGTGGGTATGGGTCCCACTATTTTTACCAAATAAGGAAAGTTTTCAAAGTATGTCACTTATTTTGATACACCCCAAAATGGAAAGTATCTCACTTATTTTGATACGGAGGAAGTATTAAAATCTCTCTCTTCCTTTTCCCTCTATCTCTGTACCCTCAATATCTATTATCCGAAATAGTATTCTTCCCAATTTCGTTTGTTTTATTTATCCTGGTACTCAGATTACAACACATTGCATAATGAAGAGATTAACATTAGTTATAGAATTAATAAATCTTTTTATTGAGTATAAAATAAAAGAATATATGAATAAGGGAACAATCGTTTTATAAAAATCTATTTTGCCTATGATAAATCATATACATACAATCTACTAAATTTATACATACGGGTCATTTCTACTTTCATTTTCTTAACAGTTACAGATTTCATTGAGCCTGAACCATGTCGTTCCTCCTTGCCATCGTATAGATATACGATCGCACCAAACGCTTTCTAAATCTCCTGAGATTTAATCTAACTTTTTGTCGATCAAGATAAATCTTTTTCGTGAATTCCCACCCTCTATCATTTACACTATTCGGGTCTCTTAAAACCGGGTCATTACTTTCATATTCTTCATACAACGAGCTTTCCCGAGGGAGAATTTCATAACCAATGTACCTTAACCCGAGCTTTTTCGCGGGCTCGCCATAATAAGTCTCTGCAGCCCAAGTTGTACCCAAAGGTACAACTTGAATGAAAACTGAACCCGGTTTCATAAATAGGAAATGAGTCATGGCAGCCCCGTGGACCCCAACCATGACATCACTCGAGTTAAGTTCCCGATAGATTTTTGCCAATTCCGAAGTCCTTTGCGGCTTTAGAACCGTGACAGAAAACCCGATTTTTGAAGCCATTTTCACCAATACGTTTTCGTTCAAAATGGCCCGAGAGCCGTTTCTTGATATGATGACAAGCTTCGGTTTTTCGGATCCTGAAACGAGTTTAATAGGGTTATTATTATTATTCAGTTGTGCATTTTCTTCTTGAATTAAACCCTCGATTCGAGGGCGATACCCTTTATCCAAAATGTCACGAAAGTCTTTGATCGTTTTGCTTCCTTCGGTCAAGGATGAATCGACAGTTAATTCATCGTGGATTTTTAACCCGATAACGGATTCCGAGAAGCAATGAGTTCTTTTATCTCCATTAAAATCAATCGGTTCAAAATCCGAAAGATGAGTGAGGATATTTGCGTATTTTGTAATCCACCAATCATGGTATTCGAGAATCACAAACACAACTTTCTTGTTGTATTTCTGAGAAGTTATATACAGAGGAATCAGGCCGTCATTGAATTCATGATAAACATTTCCGGTGTATCCTCCGGTGGAGAAGAACACCGCCGGAACGTCATGATTCACATCACATTTGTGTTGCTCCACGGTTGTAGAAACATTTGGGTTCTTGGAAATAAGGGTAAGTTCATCAATGGTGGCCATGGTGGATGGCTCCCATTTTCGTGTGTACGGTCTTATCTTTTCTCGCCGGAGTTCCCCTTCTCCGGCACCGGAGTTGTAGAGGAACACCGAGAAGGAAGAAGAATGTGTTCTTATATCACCTTTCATAACACACACGTCCGACCGAATGCTACTTCTGTCACAACATATTGTTCCTGTAAATCAAAACCCATAAAAAAAAGTCAATTTTCTAAATACTCGCAAAATCAAATATAAAATTTAAGTTTTTATAGTTAATTACTAACCATTAGAGATAGAAGAACAAACATTAATCTTTGAATCAGAAAGGGTTTTCTCTTTATCACTTGATGAATCTGTAAAACACAAAAAACAGACAGAATCTCGTTAGAAACAAAAAATAAAGCATAATCTGAAGAAGAGGGAAAAAAAGAAGCGTACAGAGGTGAGAAAGTGTTGATGTGGGGAAAGGAAGGAGATGTGGGGCAAGAATGAAAAAGAAGGAAAGAAGTGTGGAAAAAAGAAGAAAGAAAAAAAGTTTGGGTTTTGATCTCTTGTTGCACCCACTCATGTTAACACATGCATCTTCTTCATCGACATATGTTATTGTAACTCCTTTTCTGAGCTGAATGTATCTCTGATAATGCACCATTTTTGTTCAAGTTTCAAGAGAGAGAAAGGGGAGGAATTTGAAGGAAATGAAAGAAGGATGAAGGGGTTTTATGGGGTTATCTCTACGTTTCTTATTGGGGAAGTTGCATGATGAGCTGGCAAAAGAGGGATGGCCAAGTCACCCATTGGTTTGTGATTTTTTTTTAAAACACATAATCTACTTCAATGATAAGATTATAAGACTGCTCCCAACGGTGGTCATCACCGATACCGTTAGTTATTGTCAAATCAGGGTCATGTTAGCAGACACATTAACTAACATTAAACTGACGTACACATACCAACAATATCACTTCCTTTTAATTTTTTGGGACCCGTCATTAGAAAACCGGCCCACATACACAAAATACCCCTTTGGGCCCACTCACCCAAACTAACGCTTCTTCTTCCTCCGTCTCCAAAGTGGCGTGTGTAAACTGGCGGGACCACTGGCGGACCCGTGCCAATGGTGTCCCCAAACTGGCGGAAAAGTGGCGATAAACTAACGCTATTGTTGGCACCCGTCTAAGTTTTCATGTTTTCGTCTTACAGTTAGGGGTGTTCGTTTGGACGGTTTGGATATATCCGAACCAAATAGATGAAACCAAATAAAGTCTGGTTTTCAAAAGTTCAAACCGAACCGTCCAAACTAATTCGAAAACCAAACTGATCCGAACCAAATAACAATTTGGTTGGTTTGGTTTTATCCGTTTGGTTTTTCCTTAAAATTTACAAAATACTACAAAAGTATATAAAATAAATAATATTAAGTTCGATATGTAAAATTCCAAAATGATAAACTAGTTTGTACATAAAAACAAGTCTAATTCATAGCTTGTGACATTTATAATGATACATGCAAAAATCGGCATCAACTTTATCAAAAAATCCAAAACGACTGGTATATCGCCAAATGATACAATATAAAATGGAACAAGTGTTAGTATATAAATCATTTTACTATAAGAAATGTAAAGAAAAGGAATACCATAATTGCTTACCATGGAAACCAACAAGTGTTAGTATATAAATCAATTTACTATATATTACTATTCGGTTTTTTTGGACAATCCGGTTTTCACGATGGAAACCAAATCCAATCCGAAATCCAAACTATTAATTTGGTTTAAGTCCAAACCGATCCAAAAAACCAAATAACCAATCCAAATAGTCCGATCCAAAATGTCCAATTGGACAATCCGGTTATATCCGAATACTGAACACCCCTACTTACAGTGGTGGAAAAAAAAGCGGGTAATAAGAACTAAACTACCTTA
The DNA here is from genome assembly GCA_963853835.1 of Calendula officinalis. Taxonomy (NCBI): domain Eukaryota; kingdom Viridiplantae; phylum Streptophyta; class Magnoliopsida; order Asterales; family Asteraceae; genus Calendula; species Calendula officinalis. The sequence continues at coordinate 66,689,208 of OY970821.1, read as the reverse complement.
ACTCCTTAAGCGGTTTGGATTAATTAAGGAATTGTTACAAGCTGGTTTCGGTTTATATAAATTATGCAGTTTTAAGTAAACATGTGCATTTTGTTAAATTATATTTGTGCATTTTTTAGTACATTTATATTCAAATTATGCTAATGTAGTAATGTTAATTGATTCAAATATCACTTGTTAATTATGTGATATGTGATATACTAGAAGTTGAAATGAAATTGAAGGAAATTTATTTGCATTCGAACATTTACTATCATGTTTTGTATTCGTGTTAAACAAAATTTGTAATTGTTTTTTCTATTTGACCAATATTTGACTATTTTTAAACTTCTTTTTTCTATTCGAACAATATTTCATGTAAAATGATGTGTAGCCTTTATCGAAGTGGAAGATGATATGGTAGAAAATAGTATAGTTAGTGATATCAATATCTGCTAGCATGATAGTTTTGAATCTTAAGGGTCAATTTGGACATATTTAATGATTGAGGGGTTAAGTTACAAATATTAAAACATGATCACTGAGGGTGCTCGGTGGTGGTAGGCATGTAATTGAGTTGAATCAAGACGACATACTACCAAGTTCAAGTCCGACTAGATTACAAAACTCAAAGCTTGTAACTTTACTCGAGCTCAATCAAATTTTAAATTTCAAGCTCGAGTTCGGTTCAATTAAGTAATCATCACTTACGAGTTTTGCTCGACACAAATAGTAAGTATAAAAAATGAAATTTGTCATTGTTAGTATTAATCAACTCAAACCCGGCTTGATTTGGGTCGTCATTTTTTAACTCACGATTAAAATAGTCATCAATGTTAGTATGTTAATATAAATACAGATAAAAATGACAAATTTGTAAAATGGTTTAAACACGATTAAAGTTCACGTTTTTTTCGAGCAAAGTAATGTGATAGTTGAACACGACTAAAAAATTACTCAAGTAACTCGATCACTACTCGAGTTAAACAGGGTCGATTTTTTGATCAGTTTTTTATTTGCAATGTATCAAGTAGCTCGCTCGATCACACCTCTGGCTCGCATAATGCATTATCTAGTGTCTATGTGGTGAGCGTGGGCTTCACGCGCATGGGATACGGCGTAGTGTCCTAATTGGGGGCACGGAGGCCAGCTAAGAGTGTAACGGGACAATTTTCTATCTAGGGTACTTCTACATTTGGGAACATTATGGGCTCGTGGGAATATTTTCATGGAAATTACAGACTTCGCACGAGTTTAATAGTTATAATTAATTTTATTCGGTGTCATGGAAATTAAAGACTTTGAATTAAATTTAAATTTATGTTATATTTTTTAAGAATCCACATTTTAGCTTATTTATTTTAATTTGATAATATTTAAGAGTAATATCTTCATCTAACATCTACAACTTTAAAATATTGATTTTGAAAATACAAACCATATCAAAGAACTTATCTTAAAATCTAATTTCATGCAAAAGTTTTGCTACCGAAACCCCCGACCAGCTTACAATCGGCTATCTATCCATAATATGGGTGGCAAACCTGACTCATCTAACAATCGTGGCTATGAGAGTGTCACAAGTTTTGAACTCTTGGCCCTGTGCTTCTTATTGCAAATATACTCAAACCATTAGCAACAGGGCTAGACACAATTGACAAAAATATAACATTTAAAAATATCAACAAAATTCTCTGGGCCTGTCAAAACATGGCACGACACGATAAAAATACACGAAACGAAATGAATACTCGGTTCGGTCTGGTCCAGTTCTGTTCAGTCTAAAACCAAAAGAAACCTGAGAAATTCGAAGAAAAAAACTCTATTCTCTGTTCGATTCAGTTTCGGCCAGCTCTCTATCCGGTCTAAGATGTTATCTGTTCGGATCTCGGTCCGGCCAAAATTAAATTCTCAGTTCGCTATGATTCCGAACGATTCGGTTTGCGTGCATATGCGTGAATTGTATAATCATCTTGGAAGGAGTTGACCTAGTGTTGATTGCATGAGGTCTCCTGAAATATCAAATCTTATGTTCAACTCCGCAATTTTCCAGGATCGTGTATATAGAATTAAAAGATTTAAATATAATAAATCATAAGAAAATGGTTTTATAAAGATCTAGTGAGCTAGTCATTAGTGTATTAAATATGTTATATACCATGATCGATATAAACAAATACATAAATAATGGTGTCATTAACCAAGCATTAACGTTCTTTAGCTATCACTGACCTAAAGTCATATTCCCTGAGACATATATAATTAAAACTTGACTTTGTTTTGGTGTTTTTTATTAAAATACAAGAAAATATATGTAATTAACCAAAATGCCAGCAATGAATGTGCTATAAAAAATTTAAAAGTGGGAAACAAAAGAGAGGGTACGCATGTGATGGTATGGAATCCCTAGAGAGTGTGGAGCCATACCATATGCATTTGTCACAACCTTATAATTTATTTTTCAAAAGATTAAATACATAAATTAATAACATAATTGTGTTTAGTTATAATACACAGATAAGTGATAACATACTTTATTACAAAATAATATCATGTTTTAATTTTACTCCATTTAGAATAAAATTGAAAAGGATCAAACCGTTAGCAATTTGGTAAGTAATATGTAGCATAGTTGATAACAAGAAGTTGGTTCTTTTCAAATATCAAGTGTGATATAGTTATCTACTTCACTGCATGGTTTACACCAAATTGCTAAAATATGTCCTAAGGATAGGTTTACAAGCATTAAAAAATCTAAATTTTTCTTTATTAATGTAAGTTGTTATTGATTATTCGTTAACTATTTTATGTTATACTAAATTTATCCTTTTTATAATTGAGAAATGAATGTTTTACAAGGTTAATTCAAGAACAAAACAGTAATTTAATAGTTATTATCATATATCTCTGAGTTGAATATTAGCAAAAGCCATTCTAAAGTGGTATACTATATTGATAATGTCGACTTGTGAACACATCACCGTTTTGGAACACATCCTACTTCGGTGGTTAATTCAGAAATGGTCTAATCCCTCGTTGAGGATGCCTATTTAATTAAGGTGCTCAATACACAGGATGTTATTTTCTTGGGTAAATTACAGTTTTTGTCCCTGACTTATGGCCGATTCGGGGTTTTTGTCCCTAATGTTTTTTTGTCGGTTTTTTTGTCCCTTAAGTTTTTCAAATTCTGGAAATTTGTCCTTCCGTCCAAAATCTTCCGTTAAATGACTAAAAATGCAAAAACATTAAGGGTATTTTCGTCCAAAATCACCCGTCATTCTCTGGCGAAATTAACAACTGTAGATCCATTCAAACCCTAATTCCCTTCGACTCCTTCAAGATTCTTGGAGCAATTTGACCCCAAAATCCCATTCCGATTCTTTTTCTTTTACTTGATATGATCTCAATACTCACAAAAACCCAGATGTTTGTTCCTAATTTCAATTCTTTCTCTTGCTTTAGGTTCATGTAGGCATTAAATCCTCATACTTGATCTTGGTCGCCGCCTCCACCAACACCTGCAACCCCATCTCCGCCTGCAACTCCATCTCCACCACCACCTCCACTCCCGCGACCGCCACCTACACTCCCACCACCGCCACCTCCTCCGAGATCTCATCCGTCGTAACACCGTACACCATCAAAATCACAACACAGGAAACACCACCGTCCCCGCCGCCGCCACCGGAAAATCTCAACATTGGAAAGAAACTCGGGTTTACATTCGAAGCAACTCAAGTTGGGTTTTAAGCTAGATAATGGGAGAAACGATCTGCATCTGAAACCTGCACAAGTTAGTCTTGTAGATCTAAACCCATAAGTGATGTCTTCTTGCAGATCTGAAACAAGTTCGTCAGGATCGAGAAATACTTCTGCATCTGAAGAATCGGCATCCAAAGAAGACGACCACCACACCTCCCCGGTCGTCTTCTCCCACTAGAACCTGCAACAACCCGCAACAACTTTACTGAAGGCGGTGGCGCACCGGAGCAGAAGCGGCGGAGATGGCGGCGATGGTGGAGATGGTGGTTAATGTCGTTTCTTCTCCACATATTGTTTTTGGGTACTGTCTGAAATTGATGAAGAACAAGTTCTCCACATATTGTTCTTGGCGATGATGAAGAACAGCTTGCTGATTTAGTATTTAGGGTTATTTGGGGGATTAGGGTTCATTGAAGGAAGAAGAAGGATAGAACAGGGGTAATTTGGTAAATGGACAAAAAAACCGTCAGTTAACGGCCAAAATTGGACGGAATGACAAATTTTCAGAATTTGAAAAACTTAAGGGACAAAAAAACCGACAAAAAAACATTAGGGACAAAACCCCCGAATCGGCCATAGGTCAGGGACAAAAACTGTAATGTACCCAATGTACCCAATTTTCTTATGCTCATTTAGTTAGTGCCATCAATTAATGAACAATAATCAGGTTTTGGTTAAGCCTAAATAGGTTCCGATAATAAACAAGTCAACCCATCCAACCTATTTATTTTCAAGTTGGCATATGTATAAACCCGTGAACCGGCCAACCCGTTTAGTTTTACAATTTTTTCTATAAAAAAAGATGTAAATACCATAAAATTCCATAAACTCTGCCTGAAACATCTCTGAATATTTGTTTAACCTCTCAGTTCATCACGATTACTATTATATTTGGATCCATTTTTTATTACTGGTGCTGATCTGATAACTCATTAGACGCCCCAAGTTGTTAACTTATATGAGTCAGATGGGTCGTGTCTAGGTTATCATGATTTACATCAACCTACCAACTTGAACATAATAACCCAAACCCGACTTGATTCCCGCTACATTAAGTGGGGTGATAATATGAAGATACCATCTTATAAAGTTGACTTATTTTAGATGTTCTTTTATAGAATATTTAAATTCTCTTGGATCATGTGTACATTGGATCCGTGATGAACATGTTAGGACAATAACAAGTTTTGATAAGAATTAAATGCACATGATTTATTGTATTTCAACATTGACTATGTCATAGATAATTTATGCGTAAAATATACTTGCGTGAACTTAATAATCAACATGCTATCCGTATAAGTAGTGATTTTGTGAGCAAATAGATATAGAGCCAATTGTAATCTTATTATTTGGTCTATGTGGTGTTGTAAACTGTCATCTTTTTCTTAACTTTGGTTGTATTTTTAATCTAACATCTTGCTAGTTTTATTTATATGTTTTTTCTTGTGGGTCGCTAGTCTAGGATGATAGTATTGTCAAAACTTATTTCTAGTGGTCCATCTCCTTCTTGCTATTAAAAATAAAATAAAATCAGATATAGTTCTTGATGTAGATATATAATAATGTAACGTAATTACTCCAGTTACATTGTACTTGTTGAAATATTCAAGGCAATTTGATGCGCGACGGTCCAATGATAGAAGAGCGAGTCCTTGTTTTTATGGAAGCCCAAGATCGTGTACGAAAAAGTGCTCAACTAAAAATATGGTCTTCGTTTCAGGCCCATGAGTACCCAACTTTCCGGCCCAGAAACACCGTTTTTGGACACTTTATTTGCGTTTTTTGTGTTTTTCTCTTATTTTGTTGAACTTTGTTTAAGCCTAGTTTATGGCATATTTGTTGTTTTTGACACATTGAAAAATCAGGCCCATTTTATAATGTGTTTTACTCAATTGAATAATGAATTGATGTTTTTGAAAAAAATTAAATTTTCTCTCTAGAATTGTGTTCTTCATGCTAAACAAATTTTAAATATCTTCTTGTTAGATTGTCTTATATTCGTTGAATCAACATAGTATCATTTCTTAATCTACATCACAATACTATTAACTTGAAAAACAAGTATTAAAAACTTAATGCAATCTACCCTTTATCTCTTTCTTTATTCAACTTCTTAACAAATTTAGTGGATTTTATAAAATTAGTAACAATAAATAAATAACAATAAACAATATATAATTTTGTATATATGTTTTGCTTTCTCCTCGTACCTTTGAGCATTTGAACTTCCTTCTGGTGCCTCAAATTCAATAGTGGTTTGCTGAATAATTAGACCTTCATTAAGAACTTTCATAATCTCTTTAATGAATAGTCTTCATGTACGATGCCACCTTAAACTTCTAGGGTACGTTTGGTACAGAGAATGAAATTGCAAGGAAATGGTTGCAGAGAATGGAATTGCAGAGAAAGGGAATTAGTCTGGAGAAAGAGAATTGACTCCTCTGTTTGGTAGCACAAAGACTTCAACAGAGAATTGTAGCAGAGAATCATTTCTCTTGTTTGGTATATAACAAAAAAAAATCAGTTGAGAATTGTACAAACTTTATAATTAGCAAACATATTTTTTTCCCACAACAATCATTATTATAACATACAAAATTCATGGATAAATTAATAACGAAAGTGCATTAATAAAATCAATAATAACATCCAAAAACATAAACTATTGTCACTTTCAAAGACATCAATTCAATCAAAATGTAACAAAAAAAAAAAAAAAACAGTTCTAAGTACTTAAAAACACAATGTAACCAAGACCAATATTTGAACCATAAACAATTATCCCATAGAGCCATCAGTGTAAGATTCTACCATGCATATTTTCTCTTCTTGTGTCAATCCAAGAAATAACCGTCCTAGAAGGACATCCTTTCCAATCAAAATAGATGCTTTAAAATATTTGGTCATTGTAATACCCGGTAAAGCTTTCAACTCATCACTAACCTTCTCAAAAATTTCACGAGTCTCAAAACCTTCTTTACTCAGATGTTTGCCAATAATTTCTCCAAACTTACCAATGACTTCCTTCATCTCTTTGCACGACTCCCGATATATTTCATCTCCATCCGTGCTTTTGCGTCTTTTACGTTTGCTTATTACATTGGTTAAAAATTCAAAATTGATACATAAAACATGTGACGGACGATTGTGATACATAAAACATATATATAATCAAAAGGAACCATGTGATACATTAAATATTGAAACGTAGATACATAATTATTGCTGGACAGAATTGCGAGATTAACCTTTGATGCATCGAATAATGTATAATAGAGAAATCGAGAGATAGAGTTCGAGAGACAGATAACGAGATTAACCTGGAAGAAGTGGCGGACGAATTGACGACGGAATTGCAGTGGATAGCGGACGAAATTGAGGACAAAGGGTTTCGTATAAAGAAAAGAAGAGGGCTTTGTGGGCTTTGTGATTCTCTACGTGTTTTTTTTAAGTCTCGATATATCATTCCCTCCTTTTCCCCTTATTTAGTAGGGAATTAAAATTAGGGAAAAAGAAAAGTTTTTTTTCTCCATCTTCCTTTCTCAATGTAACCAAACAAAAGACTTTACCTTATTTCCCTTTCTCTCTCTTCAAATCTCTGTACCAAACACACCACTAGTGATGGAAGCTTCTTCCGTCAAAGATTGGAACATCTTTGTCGGCCATAATAAGAGATTTTGGATTGTGAGTTTTGAGTTTTGAGAATACATTATTGATTGGTTGATAGATAAACTCTTTAGATCGAGGTTTGAAGATCGAGAAAATTCGAATAATTTTGTCGTTTTGATACCAATTGTTAAGTCACAACAACTCTATAAACGAATTGAATAAGCTTAAACTTAAGAACACATATTAAAATACAATTTGTCAAAGAGAAGTAATATTTCTGCCTACTTATGTACTTATTCATTTGATCATGAGGAAATAGAATTAGTGTATTATGCATGTCAACTTTAGAAGTAGGTAAACACATAAGTAGGCACCAATATCATTTCTTTTTGTCAAATTATTGTATTGATCACATAGTTTGTTCACGATAAGTAGATACTAATAATATGCACCAATATCATTTCTCTTTTTAATATCATCCATATCTTCATCTCCTCTTATCTTATTTAGAACAAATTTTCTAGACTGTTTACGTTTCAAGTCGACTAGTCAGCGTGTTCAGTTTGATTCTTCGTTTCCAATTTTCTCCAAATATTAAAAAAAAAAAAAACCCTTTAACACATAAACTAAGTAAGTTAACAAATACTTACTAATATTAAGTATTAACCTATTATTTTATGGGATGTGATTCAAGAGTAATTTTTATCCATAGAGAGCAATCCTATTAATATATGGGTTTTGTAAGGGCTGTCACTAACATGCATTAAATGTTTGTACATTGATTAAAAAAGTAATATTCCTAAAATTCAGGAGGCTTGTCTTTTATGTATTTTGCCTTCTTAATGACAGCCCTAAGGGCTGTCATTATCATTTTCCTTAATATATAGTAGTATATCCTAACATGAGTTTTCCATCTAAATCCTATAAATATATATAGTAGTATATAGAGGTGTGTTCGGTTCCGAAACCGGACAGAACCGGAACCGGTAAACCCGGAAACCAGAAAAATGAAATTTCAAAGACCGAGAACCGGACCTATTAAACCGGTTCCGGGCCCGGTCCGGATCCGGGTCGGTTCGGTCTTCAAGCGCGTTTAGAACCGGTAAACTTGGTTTTTGTGTTTGCCATCCAATTATACATTTTGAGTGCATATTTTCATCTTAAAATATATAACTTCAATATTTTAGCTTATTTTTAATAAAAGTATGATGTTTGCGGGCATTCACGGGTTGCTTCAAGTAAAATATGTTTCTATTTAAAGCTTATATACCTATTATTTCCACATATATACATGAAAATTCATAAGCCTATATACCTATTTAAATGGCGGTTCCAAACCCGAAAAGACCGGGACAGGAACCGGTAAACCCGTTTTTTTTTTTTATTTTTGATCGAATCTAAGAACCGGAAACCGGACCGGTTAAGCCAGTTCCGGTTCGGTGCCGGTTCTGGTTATGGTTTTCCGGTTTTTATACAAACCCCTGGTAGTATATCCTTTTGCCAAACTTAAAAGGCCAGTAGAATTGGGTTATGGTGGGCCTGCCTAGCGGGTCTCTGACCAACAGTTATTTCACTAAAGATTTGTTCTTTTTAACTTCTTCTTGCACCCACAAACGTAAGCTTTATAGATATTACAAAACACTAATAAGGAAACACTCAACACCGTACCGTGCAATAGTGGTCAATAAAGTAATATGATTTTATGAATTAATAAAAATAATAAGATACATAAGTAATTGTAGTTAACTAATCAACATCTGCTCTAGTAGCTCGGTTGTTTAGAACTCTTGCTAATAATATGAAGGTCGCATGTTCGAGTCCTAAATTGTTAATTTTTTCAAAACTTATTTAAGTTAATAAGTTTCGTGTTTGGAAGAACTTATATAAGATTACTATAAAATGACTAAAAAGAACACTACTTATAAGCTAATAAGCTTAAGTGTTAAGCTTAAAGTGGCATGAGCCGCATGATTGCAGGAGAGTGCAAGGATGTGAAAATCCCTAAATAAGCTCATAATCCTCCTAGAAACAACTTATTTAAAACCCTCTAAATAACTTATAAGCACAACCTTATAAGCTCTCAGAAAACACTTAGAAATGAATATAAAGCTTAAATGAGCTTTAAAAGCTAATAAACCCTATAAATAAGCTCTCCCAAACACCCCTTTGTAAGAGTGTCAAATATTTTTTATAGTAAGCAAATGAAATCCCATCGGGTCCAGGAGATTTTTCAGAACCATAATCCCTAATTGCATCATGAACTTCAAACTCAGAAACCGGATGTCAAGTAAAGAGACCTAATCAAAAGATAAAGACTTCTCGTCTATTGGCTTCTTCCCTTCAAAATGCTTGAATTTACCAACAACAAAAAAACCCCTGAATATGTCTTTGGGACATGTTTGATTTGCTTCTGACTTAGACGAGGTTCGAAATCGGTTCCGAGTCAGGATGTTTGATTTCCTCAATTCTGTTTAACTCGGTCCGCATATCGGACTCGGTCTAAACGATTTTACTTATCCGGTCCACATGAATAAAGCGACTAACTAAGTCAGAACCCGTTAAAGACAAATAAGAGTAGATTAAGTGTGTTAAAAAAAATCAAAAGTTTTGACTCAGTAAAAAAACTAACTCAGTCAAGACTAACTTAGGGGTCGTTTGATAGTTGTTAACCGAGTTAATATTGACTGAGTTAGTTGTTAATTGAGTCAAAATTTTTGACAGAATCTATGCGTTTGATTATATAACAAATTGAATGGGTTGATCGATAAAAAAATGGCTATAATGGGTTCTTAATTACAGAAATTGACAAATCTGATATCAGTAGCTAAAACCAATCACATAATGGGTTCTTAACTCCTTACCAATTTCAAAAATCTAATATCAAAAAATGCAAGCAGCTCATAATGGGTTCTTAATTTACGTATTTGAATGACAAATCTGCTAAGAGCATCTCCAACCATAAACTCTATAAAACTCACTCTATCTCTATAATTGGTGGGTCCATTCACTCTAAACATAACCTCAACTCTAACCATAAACTCTATCAATCCCTCTAAAACTAGTGGGACCCATAGAAATCATATTTTTAATTAATTTATTTTACATTACAAAAGAAAATTGGTGAGGATGTGTGAGGTTCATAGATAAAGGCATGGATAGAGGGATACTCTCTCACTTCAAATATAGAGGGAGCTTTTCTTTCGCTCTATATTTAAAGTGAGGGATAGAAACTTCATATATAGAGATAGAGGGGTTGATAGAGGTGGGTTGGAGATGACCCATAACGCTACCAACGGAATCAATTGTGCTTAAAATGGCAGAAAATAGAAAAAGGGAATCACTGAATCACAGTTAATCGGAAAATTGCAGAAGGTAAAAATTGAAAAGAAGAACGTAAAGATTGCACAAAAACATACGGAATAATGAAAGAAAGTGCAGGCAAGAGAACAAATAAACAAACAACAAAAAATCCTACAATAAAATCAATAGGTTGTGTCACCGGTAGTATTACCTGAGGAAGACGACGGAAGAAGGAGGAACGAGCTCTGCTGCGACGGAGGGAGGCTGCGTCGTCAAAGCATTAGCCGATTAGGGAGGAATACTCTTTTCTTATCAGACCGAATCAGAAGATGGGCTGGACCCAATCCAAAATGCGAACCTTGTCATTACAAGTTTGAGCAAAACAAAAATTCGGATTCGGAAAATATTTCCCCAAATCAAACAGTAACTATTAAATGGCCCCTACCGGATCAGTAAACCAATTTCCATCTTTCATAACATCTTTGATATCAAGGACCGGTCGCTTTTTACTTATAATCCGATGAAAGAATTTGGCATTCTCGCCAGCTTCAATCCCCATTTGATTTTAGCTTTTGGTTATGCATCCAAGGTTTTCGAGTGTTCAATATGTGTCTATAAGAGCATGTCTTTATATAGCAAATTTATACATATTAAAACTACAAGTGAATTAATTCATGTAAAATTGTGTAAATGACATAATTATAAATCAATATGTTTTATATAGTAATTTCGCAACGCAAAACATGAGTAAACCTCGTTTTCGTCAAATGTTACTCATATATAACCAACGTTGTAAATTACATATGTGTGACGTGGTATCATGGTCCGGCTTTAAGTCTTAGAATTTAGAAGTCTTGACGAAGTCGTGAAGTTTTCTAAGATGTGATGTAATTTGATAATTTTATACACAAATCATTACAATTTTGCATATGCTCTTGATTTTATTAAACTAAATTTGGATGAATTAAAACAAATATGGATAAATTTGGTTTTCAAATTTTGTTATTAGTAACTTGGTTTTGAAAATATCGATAGAAATATAGAAATTGATAAACGACATCAGCCTTGCCATCTAAATATGAAAATGCCATATTTAAAACTAAAATCATATTGACTAATTGATGTAAATATGAAAATACCATATTTACATCAATCAGTCAATTAGCAATTAGCAAACTGCTGCCACCCAGACACCAATTACTGTTTCAAGTAAGCAATCGTGCATAACAGTCTTGATTATCATAATAATTCATCAGTTTGTATATTCAGTTTGTATATTGTAGGTTTTGGAAGAATTGGAAGATTGTATTCATAATATTTAATTCTCTCTTAATTGAGAGAGATGATTTTATTGATTCACTATTTATAGGATACAAAAGATACAACAATATATAAATAAAAGATATACACAATCTTTATAATTCTATCTAATATTTGAAGTATTTAATAATTATCTCTATTAATATCAACATTTAGAGATGATATTGAGGTCGTTGCGGTAAGTTTCTTTGTCACAATTGCATATAGATTGATGGCCTTGGTGGACGGGTTAATAATAGGTCGAAACTTTGTCACAATTGCATATAGATTGATGGCCTTGGTGGACGGGTTAATAATAGGTCGAAACATGTTCAGGACAAAATGGGTTATTTTTATGGTTTAAAATGGGTCGGGCCATCTTGACCCGAAACACATTTTGTCCAAATTTTTTATATTTTTATAATAAATAAATAATAATAAGCAAAAAAAATTGCTTGCCAAAAAGTCCTTGATTGACATTGATTCACATGAACTATTTCTATTTTGATTCTTACACATGTTATCATTCTTAGTGATGCCCTAAATTTGAATGAGGATTTACGTTTTGTAAGGATCCTACGTGAATTTAATAAGGCTTAACATTGATAAACTGTAAAAGAGTAATGATATTTTGTCATATAATTTGGTCAGAATGATAGTTCTACTCATTAGATGAAGACATGTGTCAAAATCAAGGGATAATATTAAGAGATGGAATTAATAGAGTACACATGTCAGCGTATCAAGTGGGTAAGCCTATAAGTATGACCAAATGGTATGAGTAAATATTATTTCTCACTGTAAAATATCATATTGATCGAGAAACCAAACTTGGTTCATGTGCAAGAAACCAAATTTTATACCCCCTTTGGTCATTATCTTTATGCCATTACTATTCTTCCACTAGAGCCACCAAAGATACTTATTATGCAAAGTAGAGGTGTTCAAAAATATTCGAAAGACCGTGTAACACCTCAAATTTTAATACAAAACATTTGTCCAAAATATATCATTTTTATAAATAGAAGAACCGTTCCAAAAATATGGATTTACAAAAACCTTTGGTATGAAAATCAGAGTATAAAGTTGGTGTTATAAAATAGATCAAAACTAAAGCTAAGCATAAATCCAATCTAATGTTCTTCTACTCTAGGCCCCGCATCTCTATCCATGTGTACCTAAATCTTCGATCCCGAACCTGAGTACATAGCAAAAACAACAAGGAGTACGTGAGACAAAAACCTCTCGTGAGCTACATGGGTTTAGACCCCCGATAATAATAATAATCATAAGACATATAAACGAACATACAAGTAAATCATCCATCTATCTAGTCACCCTATTGTGACTCTAAATCCTTGCTTTCCTAGCAAACATATCTAGTTATCGGGTTGCCCCCAAACTAACTAGAACCACATTAACTTATTAACCGGGGATCCCCCGCATTAATAAGCTTCAAGGTAAAGGCAAGAGGGAATCGCCCAATCTACCTATACCTGCCTTACTCGCCGGACTACTTCCAGTTAGCAAGACTACTATCATGGAATGGGCCGATGGGGATCCGCACAAATGCTCCCCATTCCATATCCTCATGACCGGGGATCCCCCGCATCATCACAATCGTCTCATCCTTACTATAACTCAACATTTATTCCAATCAAAGCTCTTGGCTATCACATTGATCATCAAACAAGTTAGTCAACTATATTCAACAATATATAACTAACTCTATATACTAATTTCTACACAAACATCAAATAGACTCGACATATGTAATAAAAGGTATTTTCATGGCTATGTACTCAGTAAAGTCCACACGTACTCACCTTAGCAATAAAATGCTCCAACCGTATTCTTTCCGTCGGTTTCCTTGCTCCAACAATCAATCAACTTTCCAAGACTTCACCAAAAGCCTAATACAACAATCACAAGATGTTCAACATCACATACTACTAATAATGTATCCATTTATCTCTAGATACCACTTACTATCTCATTCCCCCAATTTTGGTGATTTACCAAACCCTAGGTTTAACCAACCCTTAAGATTCATATCAATCTTAACCATACACTTATTTCCCTTGTTAAAACACCATCTATTAAGTGTATACATCATTTATTTCACCATAATCCATAACCCCAAGAACCAGGGTTTCAAACCCAAGCTTCAAGATCCATAGATCTTGAGCTACAAAGATGGAGGAGTGAAGATTTACCTTTAATCTCCAACTAGGAGTGAAGAATCACGAGATTTGATGAAGAAATCGGCTCCAAATGGTGTTTTCCACTCAAAAACGTATACAAAGTCGTTGGGAGAGAAACTAGGGTTTTTGGTCTGCAATAAATGAGCTTTCCCGCATTTAATATTAGACAGACGGAGAGATCGCGTCACGATCCAAAGATCGCGTCGCTAATTCTTGCTAAAAATCGCGATCTCCCTCTTCGCTAATTCGGCTTTCTGTCTTGAGCACAAATATCGCGTCGCGATCCATAGATCGCGTCGCTATTTCGACTGATGCAGCAGGGCTGCAATTTTTGCTTCCCGTTCCGATCCGGTTTCGACCATAACTTTCTCATACGGTGTCCAAATAATACGAAACCAATTCCTACGTTCTTTAAACGATTTATCCTTATTTATCATATTTTTATAAAATTTATTTATTTACAAATTTCGGGTCGTTACAAATCGGGTATCCGGAAAATTACCCGATATCCGAAATCCAAAAATCCGGATATCCGAAAATCCGGGTATCCGAATCCCGGGTACCAAATACGGGTAGTGTTTTTCAAGATTTTCGGATACCCGATACCCAAAACAGTACCCGAAAATAAAAAATATACGAAAAATATACAAAAAATACCAAAATTATTTGAGAAAATATCCAAAATACCCAAAATATTTGAAAAGTACCCGAAATATCTGAAAAATACCCGAAATATCTGAAAAATACTCGAAATATCTGAAAAATACGCAAAATATTCGAAAAATATTTGAATATTTTGTTTTTTCCGGATACCGGGTATCCGGATTTTGGGTACCAGAAATCCGGGTATCCGAAATCCGGATACCAAATGCGGGTAGTAAAAATTACTATCCGAATTCCGGGTATCCGAAAATTCAGGTACCCGATTTTGAACACCCCTAATGCAAAGTTGTAGCACTTATATGCATCTTAACCAATCTTAAACAATAAAGAATCACATAACCCTTTTCTTCAAAATGTAACGTACTCATGATTCATTTTTAAATCTCCTAGCTAATTATGAAATACTACAATCATAAATTTTTTGGTTGAAAAAATTTAAGGATTCTCATATGAGTTGGAGCAGAAATTTTGTCAAACTTGTATAAAGATGACAACTATGAGTGGTTCTTATGCAATTGATGTTGGATTTATGAGAGGTATTATTCCTTTGCATTAACCTCAATTGTATAAAATTTTCAATAAATAAAATATTATTGAAGAAAGTATAGGATGCTTGCATATGATAAAAAAAAGGTTCCCGTAGGTACTTGGGTCAACCCATGAACCACTCGGGTTTAAATACTGATAATGTAATTATTTATTTTGATAATTTAATTATTTATTTTGTTTTATGCAGATACAAAGGACATATTTACTCAAGATTAAAAGGGTTAAATGAAAACTTAATACTACATATTAAACTTAATATTCTTCTTCTAGGTGAGATTTATATGAAGTTTGTTAAGGTTTTATTTGCATCTAAGTATTTATGCAATTATTTTTTATCTGAATAGGTGTAAGAACAGGGGAACATACGATTGAGATGTGGTAGGTATTTGATGATGAACAGATGGATTTAGTTGAAAAACCCATAAAAATATTAAGGAGCACAAAGAATAAATGCATATTTTTTAGGGTATATGTTTGGAAAATGGAAGAACAAGGGAGATGGTTAAATTTTGTTCTTGCTTAAATGTAATTGTAAATTGTAAAAAAAACCAATAAATACTAACCCTAAATTTTATTAACCATCTTTTGAGTAGTTGTGTTTTCTTAATTGTACATTAACCATTTTAACCATTCTTAACATTATCTCAAGAGCAATAGTTAGCAACTCCCTATATGTTTTAGTAATAGTGGCTAATCATTTTTGTGATGGTATTGTGCAGGTAACGGTTTAAAAATACTACAAAAACTAGATGATGTGTCGATGTAAAAGGTTGCTCATTTTATTGTTAGGTTATATTGACAATTTCTATTAGTCATAGTTAGTGTCTTTTATAATCCTCATTTTAATGTTGTTACTGTCAAAGTGTCAATGATGTGTTGTGTTATATTGACAGATTTTATTAGACATAGTTTTATGTTTTTAGTAATGTCTTATGACTTTTGTGTTTTTATGACTTTTGTGTTTTGTTCATTATCAGCCTATTGAATCTACAAACTCTATTTTTCACTTATTTTTTCTTTGGCATGCATCATTTTGTTACACTAGGTTTATTATTACGTGGCATAATTAAGAAAAATGATATTGATATCAGTACTATATATGTTTACTTTATGTGCCTACTTACTGCAAAATGACGTATAATACATTAACTCTCTTTTTTTATAATAATTTTATTTTAATTAATTTGTTAATTTTTTTAGGATTTAGAAAAGTGTGACCTTTATATCTATATCATTAGTAACAAACTAACAATTGAATTCCATAATCTACGTTACAAAGGTATTATATAATTTCTTATCGTATAACGGATCATTCATATATAACAAAACATTTATTCATCATTTTAATAAAAATTGACTGTGATTTCCTACGTTATTCTCATTGTTATGCAGTTTATATCTTGAAGAATGTCCGCCCATTCGGACGGGCTTGGAGCTAGTTATATATATACAATTATAAAAACAAAGATGAAAAAACATATAATTATAAATCTAGCTATAAGTCTATAGCATAGTAATCAATCTTTTTATTTCTCTTCGACATATCGAACTATTCATACAACTAATTAACTACTTCTTCCGATTCAAAATAAGTGATACACTTTGAGTTTCACGGTTTCTGAGGTAAAAGATTATAATGATGGTAAAATTAGATTAATTGAATGGTTAGTGGAGAATGAGTCTCACACTTTTTGAATAAAGTGTAGTTAATAATGTTTAAAAGTAAAACTAAGGGTAAAATGATTATTTCATTTTGTTAAAGTAGATAGTTAGTGAGTGTGAGTCCCACTATTTTTTGCCAAATATATAAGGTAATTTCTCAAAGTGCATCACTTATTTTAATTCACCTGAAAAAAAAAGTGTATCACTTATTTTGACTCGGAGGAAGTATATATATTTGACTCATATAACTTGGTTGGTTTAATACGCCTAAAACACACACCTTATACCCGGTAAATATGAGCCAAATTGAAACTTAATATACGCAAGCCTTACGCCCAAACTTTAGGTTATGACGTTACCATAAGGCTTGGCGGTGATGGTGAAAATTCAGACACGCCTTCTGAAACCATGTATATAACGTGTGTCATTATGCAATACGCATTACATAAAATAAAATTTTGTCTAATATGTTGACTTTGGTTGTTTTCTTGAATCTTCTCATGTGACTACTTACCATTGTTTTGTTTTTATACACTTCAAGTAGATGAACATTGTTCAACTAATAAATACTATAAGCACCTTCAGGCTAACAAGGTTAGAATAAAAAATTTTAGTAAGATTTTAATACTTCAGTTCGAATTTTGTATTATTTTTTTATTAAATCTTATTACTTCATTCTCCTCCTACTTATAAAATGATTAACATATAAAATTTATTAATTCTAACTAATTGTATTGGGCGTATTAACTAGAAGGATTTTAATTTTTCATCCTTTTTCAAACCGGTTATGAAACAAACGATCCACCAAAGTTTGAGGGTGGTAAGGTTAAACTAGTGTTTTAATCCGGTTGACCCAACACGGTCAACTGGTTCAACCGAGGCCCGATGAAGAGAGCGAGTCAAAACCAGGATTTTCTCATTAACGACCCGTTGAGACCCGACTGGTTTTTGTCAAACCCAGTGACTCAGTAACCCAAAAACCTGGTTATTATGTTTCACTTTTAAATCTTGAAGATTGTTTACAGATTACAACAAGGTACCTACACCCTCAAAAGTAGGCTTCTGGCCACTCCACCCAACCATTTTTTGTTAAACTTCTCATACATAAGTTATATAACACAGACTTTATATCATTCCTAGTGAACAATGATTTTCTATCACAATTGTATTATAGGGTAATAAGCCTCTTCACCAGGATGACTGAGAACTGAAATTAAATTGATTTTTTTAATACAATTTTTGGGTAAATTGAGAGAGGAATGCGTTTATGGATCATCATGTTCTTATTATTTTAGTCTTTTTATCTCTGTTATGCAAGAAAGTTACTTAATCTAGATTGACTTGACGGTTGAACTGGTTAACCCGTGACCTAACCATCATATCGGGTCAAGTAAAAATGTAGGTTTTGAAACATTAGGTTAAAGTTAAACCCAGTCTAGCTGATGATTTGAAGTCATTGATGAGGACAATTTGATATTTTAGTTAAATTGATATATTGTTTAAAGTGATTATAAGTTTATTTTATGACTTTGTCCTCTTATGCCATGTCAATGGGCACTTCGGTTGAAGGTTTGGTTGTCTTAGGCTATAGGATATGGGTACCACACCCACACTAATTTATTCTGCCACATCATCTGCCACCTCAACACACCACACCACACCATTTTAATTTTCATATCATCATTTCATTTATATTTATTTTTAAAACATAAAACCACATTATTTTATTTTTTTATAAATCAGATATTAATTAAAACCTATTTTTTTATATAATAAATTAATTTACAAAAACTTAATAAAAAACCCAATAAAAGAAATCCAATAGAAAAAACCCAACAAAACAACCCAATAGATCAAACCCAAGAAAAAAGCCACTTGAAAAAAAATCTCTTTTAAACCCAATTAAAAAAAACCCTAATAAGTCATCTTCTTCACTTCAAAAACGAAGACAAAAAAAAAAACGCAGTGGTGAAAGGGTAAAAAACACAGCTTCTTCATGTGTCTATCTTCTCCAAAAGGCTTGTAACGATCGAAAACCCCATTGAAATCCGTTACCCACGCCGTTTCAAGCTGTTGCCGTTGCCCCCTCCCCACCACGCCAACCCCCACGCCGTTGTGCGGGGCGGTGTTCCTTCTCCACCCCCACGCCGTTGCCTAGCCGCCACGCCACTCCAAAACAACCCATACCGACCAGCCTTAGGTTTCTTTCTCTGTGTTGGCACCGTAACTTCGAAAGAGGGAAGGGATGATGGGGAGGTGTGACCAATGGTATTTTAATAATGTATTTATTATTTTGTATGTGTATAATATATAGTGCTGGGTCAAAATAACTGGAGATGGTAACTAAGTATATTTGGCATAAGTGTATTCATTGGAGGAGAAGTGGTATTGTTTTCTAATATTTGGTCATATCTATAGTCTTACCCACTAGATTAAGATAAACGTTAAAATTAAGTGATAATATAAGGAAAGAAAATTAATAGATTATACATGTCAAGTTTAAAAGTGAGTAAAATTATAATTATCTTTAAAATATAAATATCAATTAACACATGAAATTGATGTGACAAAAATTTAAAGATGTGAGTTAATATCCAACACTGGCAGCCGTCTCATATATACGTATACAATTCTTTTGTTTATTTATTGTTTTAAGATTTAGAAAGACTATAAAACACAAATACGACTTTTCTTTTACATCGGTGGGTACCGCTTTAATTATATCGGTATTCATCTTTAGGTTATGGTCAACTTTGGGTACTCATAACTCACTCAATGATGACATAAATTACACAAATGATTCTTCTGATTTGCCAACATTTCAAATTTAGTTTTCAAGTTTAAAAAGTTACATAAATAATATTTTAAAGTTAGAAATATGTCACATCTTTGTCATTAAGTAGATATCTGTACAGAGAATAAAATTATATAGAACTAATGGTAGAGAATTAAATTATAGATAAAGAGAATTAATCTTGAGAAGATTTCAACAGAAAATCATTTCTCTTGTCTGGTACAAGAAGAATTCAACATAAAATTATATTAATTTTGTTATTAACACATATATCTTTTTCACACATGAAACATATAGAAATATAGATAAATTAATAATAAAAATACATTAATAATATGAATGATAACATCTAAAAATATAATTTATAATCAAACCATAATCACCATTATTTTCGACGTATACCACCAATTATGTTTTATAACATTAATTTTTCTTTACTTTACTAGTTTATTTCCTTTCTCTCTTTACTTTGCCAGTTTATTTTCTTTTCTTTTCTTTCTTTTATTGTTGTATTATCAAATATAGATAACTCTCATTTTTAGAACCTTGGTTATTAATAATAGATGGGGATTTGTCCACCATTATTTTGGACGTATACCACCAATTATGTTTTATAACATTGTACGTACAGCAATTTGAAACACATGTTAAATTGTTAATAATATACAGCTAAAATTGGTTCTTTATGAGTCACCAGTTCACCACCTATTAATAATAGAAGTAGTAAGACTACTCCCATTGGTATTTTATGGGGTTGGGTCACCCAATAAAATATTAATAAAAAGAGAGAGAGGGTCATCAAAAGATGTGACCTAGGTTGGTGGAGGAGACCAATGTCACATGAGGGTCACCAATTATTTTATTGTTTTTTTTTTTGTTTTTTATGTGAGGTAGAATTTTATGATTGGTTGCTTTGATTTTAATAAATAATAAAAATTTAGGTTGGGTTGGGTTGTTAATGTGTGTAAAAAATAAGGTTGGGTTGGGTTGTGTAGGTGAAAGAGAGAAATATTATTTTTTAATGAAAATGTTGGGTTGGGTTGGGTTGGGTTGCTAATGGGGATAGTCTAAGTATCGGCATAAATATTTAAGTATTAATAATAATAGTAAGTTCGGATTACACATTTCCAAGTTCAAGTATTATATTTATTTTTGAGTTAATTGCAAATATGGTGCATGTGATTTGGCCAAATTGGATGTTTGGTTCTTATGTTTCATTAAGTGCAGGCGCGGCATCCATGATATGCATTTTTGTGCAGCCGTGGCCCCTCCGCGCTAACAACGTCAGACTTTCTCTGTTAGTGGAGACATGTGCCCCACATGAGAGCATTTTAGTCATTTTACACATCTTATACACATTGAAATAAGAGATCAAAGTTTTTCAGATATGTGACTTGTTTTTCATCATCTTCCCCAAATCTTCACCACTATTAAACCCTAGTTAAATAATTATACATATTATCTGAAATTACCCCTAAATAATCAAATTCACAAAACAATTACCCCCAAATAATCAAATTCACAAAACAATGTATATTGTGGCAGATTCACAAAACAAATTAACGCAACTTAAATCAAACAAAATCGAAATCGCAGAGTTGAATCAACGCAACTTCAAATCGAACAAACTGAAATTGTACAAATGATCAGGTGATGAACGGATGAGCGGTGGCACAACTACATGGGAACAAACTGAAATCGTATAAATGATGAACAGATGAGCGGTGGCGCGACCACATGAAAGACAGATGGTACAGAGAGAAAGACGAGAATGCAGTAGGCGGTGGTGGTGGCCGACAGGTGAAGCTGGTAGCGGTGAAAGTTTGTGTCTGCACATTGTAACGAAACCCAAATGAAAAATGATGAAGATCGTAACAGCTTCAGTTGGCGATTTCGCCGGCTGCAGCTTCAGGCGTGTGAAGATTGATTCGGTAATGGCCGTTCCGGTGAGGGAGATGGTGGTGGATGACGAAGAATGAAGAATTTGATTTGTTACAGGGGATTTGGGTTTCAGGAGTTAGTTTGAATCACGACAACAAAGAAACATCGTGAGAGTGAAGGTTAAACGATTTCTGAAATGATTTTGATTTTGAAGAGCACTTGAAGAATCATGTCCGGTACAAGATGTGTAGGAAGAACAAGTATGAATCTGTGCAAGGAATTTTTGCAATGATCTGGGTTTGGAATGTCGTTATGTAGAAAAAGTTTGGGGAAGATGAAGAAAATGGAATGTGTAAAATGACTAAAATGACCTATTTTAATGTGTATAGGATGTTTAAAATGACTAAAATGCCCTCATGTGAGGGGTACATGTTTCTACTAACGGACGAAATCTAACACCGTTAAGGCGGATGGACCACAACTACACAAAAATGCAAACCATAAATACTGCGCATGCACTTAATGAAACACAGAGACCAAATATGCAATTTGGCCAAACCGATCATTTTTGCAATAACTTTTTATTTATTTTATATATGTTATAGTTGGAAATTAATTTAATTCTAGTCTCTTTTAAAGATACCATTTTTGCAATAACTTTTTATTTATTTTATACCATATATTATAGTTGGAAATTAATTTATTTCTAGTCTTTTCTAAGGATACATTTTTGCAATAACTTTTTATTTATTTTATATATATTATATTATAGTTGGAA
This sequence comes from Calendula officinalis, assembly GCA_963853835.1. Classification (NCBI taxonomy): domain Eukaryota; kingdom Viridiplantae; phylum Streptophyta; class Magnoliopsida; order Asterales; family Asteraceae; genus Calendula; species Calendula officinalis. Next base: position 66,666,725 of record OY970821.1, on the reverse strand, counting down.
ATTAATTTATTTCTAGTCTTTGCTAAAGATTTTTTATTTATGAAATACGTTATTAACGATAATTTTTTTTATTTTTTTTTTGAACGGCCAGTTAGTAAGTTAGTGGTTCGAGCCTAGACAGTGACATTCACAAGGGGCAGTATGTCTTCCCTCGAACCTTCCACCTATGGGGAATAAACCACACGTCCACGACGGGACTTGAACCCATAACCTTAGCCATGGGCAACACTTTATTTTTTCCACCAGTACCACTAGACTAAAAGCTTTGGTTATTAACGATAAATACATTATTAGTTTTAATGTATTGTTCTAGACAAATTGCATGGGTACGCAAATAAGTGTTCTAGCCCCATGTCTTGTTTTTGATGTAATTATTTTGTTTGGTTTTATTTGATGTTTGTTTCTTTTTCTTCCTTGTAATTCTAGGTTCTTGCTAGTTTTAGTGAAATGGTCGTTAAAGAAAACGATAAATACATTACTATATTAGTAAAGAGCTGTTTACGTAGAAAAAGTTTAGATATTTTCGGTTAAAAAAATTAAATTTTTTATTGTAGCAGCTTTTTTTCGTGGGTACGCAAATAACTCAATTGCATTACGTCTTTGCTCTTTTATAATTAGTAATCGTCAAGATCTAACTTCGTTCATGGATTCAATATTAATTAAATATTAAACGAATCATATTAGTTACAACATTACAATCATATAAAATTATTTTTGTTATATGGTAGGTAGATATTCCATCCGTCCCATAAAAAAATTCTCATTTCACCCTATATTTTTATCCCACAAAAAACTTCTTATTTCTTACATTTAATGGGCTCCACATAATAAAATATTATTATTACTAAGCACCTCACCATTAACTATTCACTTATAACTATCGGTCTCTCCCCAAACCAATCTTATATTTTAATCAAAATTATTATCAATAACCCCACAACTAATTATCACTTTAAAACTTGTGCCAAAGTAAAATAAGAAGCTTTTTGTGGGACATAAGGAGTATAAGATATCAGTATAAAAAATGTAATTGAATGTTCTATTTTTAACTAAGATTTTTTTTTAATTAGAAATCTTCTCACAATATTTTTAAAATATGTGAGTTTTTTTTTATGATTTTTAAAATCTCAAATTTAAGAAATTACATTTGTTTATAAGTGATTTTAATTTTCATTTTATGCATGTTAATTGTTAAGGTACGTAGTTTTATCTCCTAAAAATATAGTTTCAATTTGTGAGATTATTTGAAAATTAAATAATTTTAATTAAAATTTTTAATTTTATACATTTTAAGATTTCTTTTGATTTAGATAATGTGATGTAAAATATATTAGGGTTGGTTTGTTCAATTACATTAGGAATTGATGTTGGAGCAAAACACAGATCAACTTATTACTGATGTTGCAGTTAGTACTGACATACTTAGTACTGATGGGGCAGAACATATTACTACTGATGAAGTTGATGCTGGTGTATACTATAACTTAGTTACTACTGATCATGCAAAGACTGAAGATACTACTGATCTTAGTAGTTACTACTGACGATGGTTTCTGGACTTACTACTGATCACCACGTTTACTACTGATGTTACATATTTACTACTGGTGATGAGTTTTACTACTGATACGCGTTTTTAAAGAATATCAAGTCCGAGATCTTCGCAGAGATAGTTATAGAATGTAATTAAATGTATATCTTTTATTAATCGATGTAAATCAAATCCTAGAATAACTAGGGTAAATAGTTTAGCTTCAAGGACTATTATAAATAGTTCCTTACGAACTGTAAACGTACGTGTGTATTGTTAACTTGATAATATACATTGAAGCTTTTTGTGAAACTGTGTTCGTAATACTTTGCATGTTATTTACAGTTCATTGTTCTTAATTACATTGATATAGTGTTGATCCGCTGCAACTTCTATATTCAATTAGATCTAAGGTGTTTATTAACTTGTCTATAGTTAATCGATCCTGACAAGTGGTATCAGAGCTTATTGGTTCTAGATCTACTATTTGTTAAGAACAACAAAAAGTTTTAATCTTTAAAACACACACATTGTTAATCATGTCGGATAACAATGAAAGCACTCAGGCCAACAAAATCCCCATTCTCACTCCCAATAACTTTGGGATGTGGAAGAATCGTATTAAGCAATACATGCTTATTACAGATTATTCTATGTGGGAAGTTGTCCTTGAAGGAAACAAAACTGGTCCTGGTCAAGCAAGCAGCTCTGCAACTGAGGCAGACAAACTTAAGTGTGAGAAGGAAAAGAAGGACAAGGGAATCGAACTCAAAACTCTAAGCACTCTCCTACTGGCCATTCCTAATGACTATCAACATCTCTTTGTTGAGTATGATGATGCAAAGGTGCTTTGGGAAGCACTTGAGAAGAGATTTGTTGGGACTAAGAGCACCAAGAGGAACATGAAGTCTGTTCTCAAACAAGACTTTGAAAATTTCAAAGGAAAGCCCAATGAAACACTCACTCAAGTGTTTGACAGATTCAACAAATTAATTGGTGAACTTAACCAGGTTGGGGTTAAGATGGATCAAGAAGATGTCAACATGAAGTTCCTAAGGTCTCTTAGTGAAGAATGGGCCATGTACACAGTGGTATATAGACAGAGAGATGCACTAGAAGAAAAAGAGTTGGATGAACTCTACAATGATCTCAGAGTATTTGAAACTGAGGTAAACCAAAAGAACCCTTCTATTTCTTCTAATAATGCTGCATTTGTCTCTAGTACAGGTCAAGGTCATGAAACATTCACAGGAAAGGCTGCAGATTCTGAGGATGCTGCAAGAGAATCATTCTTCACTAGTCATGTGCATACTGCATTGATTAGTGATGACTTGGAACAATTGAATCCAGATGATCTTGAGGAGATGGATCTTAAATGGCAGATGGCTATGCTGAGCCTAAGAACAAAAAGATTCTTAAAAAGAACTGGTAGGACAAGCCTCAACTTCAACAAAGGTGACAAAGCTGGATTTGACAAAACTAAAGTCAAATGTTACAACTGTAACAACCTTGGTCACTTTGCAAAAGAATGTCCTCAGCCAGACAAAAGATCAAAATCAACTGCCCTTGTATCACAACAAGGACAAGGCTATGACTGGAGCTTCCAAGCAGAAGAGCATGCTCAAAATCAAGCTCTCATGGCCTTTACTGACAATAAAACTGAGGTAAAACCTAAACCTTGTACTTCTGAATGTGCTAAAATTGTTAAAAACTTAGAAAAAGAAAACACTAAATTAAATGAAGATTTAGGAAAAGCAGTCAGAAGAAATCATGAGTTTGATAGTGTGATTGCTGATCAAGAACATCAAATAAAAGTGTACAAGATGATTGATCAACGGATCAAGGAAGAATTGCTTCAGGCTGTGGATGAGAAAGATTTTTATGAAACAAAAAATAAAGAATTAACAAGTAAATTAGAAGAATTTCAGCTTGAAATTGAACAAAATAAATTAACAATTAAAAAGTTTGAAAGAAGCACTAAAATTCTTGATGAATTAACTAATAATCAAACTACAGAAAAGGTTGTTCATGGGGTGGGATATCATGCTGTACCACCTCCACATAAATTCATTCCTCTACTAAAAAACAGTTCAGAAAGAATCATTAATGAATTAAAAACTGACAATCAAACTGAATCTAATACTGAAGCATCTGAATCAAATGACTCTTCTGATGATGAGCAATCAATTGAATTTACAATATCTCAAACTGAATCACCAAAATCAATTGATACAAGTTTTCACACAGCTCAAAGTCCAAATGAGTCTCCCAAATATGATGCAGAAAATATACCTAAAATTCTAAAAAGGGGAAATCAAAGAAACAGAAATCAACTTTTAGAACAAAGAAAAACTATCAAGGCTAAAGATAATAAATTAAAATGAATTATTGGCAACAAAGTAAACCATTTAGCAAAGGATTGTCACTTCAATCCAATAAACTGCAAAGAATTAAAAGAATTTAAAATTTTTAAAGAAAAAACAAAAACTCAAAAGTTAAAAGATACTACTGGTCCTTCAGTAGTAAATAAAATCAAAACTCAAATTGCTGAAACTCCAAAATTTGGAAGAAGTGCACCAAGATTTGTGCAAAACAGAAGAGTTGGAAGCCCAAAGAACAGCAATTACTTCAAGAACAATGGAAAATCCACTCAAAATAAACAATATTTTAAATTTTCCAACACCAGTAGAAACTTTAACAACTTTACTACTGGTGTTAACCCTCATTATAATGCTGTATGGTACCAGTACAAGAATACTACTGGTAAAAACCCTAATTACAAAGATACTACTGCTCCCAAAACAACTTTCAAAAATACTACTGGTGTTAACCCTAAAAACACTACTGGTCATTCCAAACATGGTAAGTACCCAAATACTACTGATCCATCAGTAGTAAAGTATTCAAAAGCAAAAAATCACGGGTATAAACCAAGATCAGTAGGAAATTCTCCCACCAGTAATACTTTCAAAAGGGCAGTAGTAAAACAAAACACCAGTACTAAACAAGTATGGGTACCAAAAGTGTTTAAAGTTAAATCTCCCAAAGCTTACTTCTCAAAGGATGAACCCAAGACATATAAAGCTTGGGTTCCCAAACTTAACTAATCCTTTACTCTCTTATGCAGAGCATTCAGATCCCAGAAGAAGGAAGAACATGGCATATTGATAGTGGATGCTCAAGGCACATGACTGGAAATCTGCAAATTCTTAAAGATTTCAAGTCATTTGATGGAGGATATGTGGCTTTTGGTGAGAATCCCCAAGGAGGTAAGATTACAGGTAAAGGTACTGTTACTAATGGAAAAATTACCTTTGATGATGTATTTTATGTAGCTGAACTAAAATACAATCTTGTCAGTGTGTCTCAAGTTTGTGATAAAAAGAACAAAATTCTTTTCACAGACATTGAGTGCATCATTCTTTCTCCTGACTTTGTTTTAGATGAAAAATATGTTGTTTTAAGAACTCCAAGAAGAAACAATATGTATTGCCTAGATATAGGGGGAGAACTCATTTCTACAAATGAGGTCAACTGTTTTATATCCAAGGCAAACACTACTGAATCAGAACTATGGCATAGAAGGATGTGTCACACAAATTTTAAAAACATGAATAATTTAGTAAAAAGAAATCTGGTCATTGGACTACCTCAAAAACAATTCATGTGTGATCATCATTGTGTTGCATGCCTAAAAGGTAAACAACACAAGACTTCTCATAAGTCCAAAACTGTGAACTCTATTTCTGTTCCTTTACAGCTCTTACATATAGACCTTTTTGGACCTACAAATGTAATGAGTATTGGAAAGAAACAATATTGTTTTGTTATTACTGATGACTTTTCCAGATATACATGGGTTTTCTTTCTCAGGACAAAGGATGAAACAAGTGAACTCATAAAGAATTTAATTGTCAAACTGGAGAACACATCTGATCAAAAAGTTAAAGCCATAAGATGTGATAATGGCACAGAATTTAAAAATGCTAACTTAATTAACTTTTGTGATCTTAAAGGTATTGACAGGCAATACAGCTCACCTAGAACTCCACAACAAAATGGTGTAGCTGAAAGAAGAAATAGAACTATCATTGAAGCAGCAAGGTCAATGCTTGCAGACTCAAAATTACCAATTACTTTTTGGGCTGAAGCTGTTAATACTGCTTGTTATGTTCAGAACAGAGTATTAATAGTGAAGCCACATTTCAAAACACCATATGAACTTTTTAACAAAAGAAAACCCTCTATAAGTTTTTTAAAATCATTTGGTTGTCCTTGTACTATCTTGATTACAAGAGAACAAATTGGTAAGTTTGACTGCAAAGCTGATGATGGAATCTTTGTGGGATACTCTACTCAAAGCAAATCATACAGAGTATTCAACAAAAGACTAAGGATAATTGAAGAAAGCATTAATGTATCCTTTAATGAAAATGTACCTAATGAACAAGGAAATGGCCCAGATTGGCTATTTGACATAGACAATCTAACCAAATCCTTTAATTCTAACATGAATTTCAATGCAGGTAATTCAAATTGTCCCAATCAAAAGGAAGGAACATCATCAGTTAAAACTGGTCAAGAGGAAATGAGATACATTGTAGTTAATACTGCTCCAAAAGTTAATACTGATGTCAGTAATAACTCAAGTTCTGGAACCAGTAGTAACTCTGAGAATGAGGACAGTAGAAATTCAAATACTACTGATACCAGTAATAGTACTCAAAATACTACTGGTCCAAACATTAACCTAGATTCTCAAGATACTACTGATACCAGTAATAACAACAATTCTACTGATCTCGATGAAGATAATAGCAGTAGTAACTCTGAACAAGATGATGATGAACCAAACATCAATGACAATGAAGGATCTCCAGAGGAACAACTGCCTGAGACAAATGAGTCCAATCTTGAAAATCAACTAGTAGTTGATAAAACTACAACCACAAGGACTCAAAAGAACCATCCATTAGACCTTGTTCTAAGTGATGTTAACTCACCACTACAAACAAGAAGCAAATTAAATAAAAGCTTAACTGCAAACATGTGTAACATAAGTCTAATTGCTAATGAGTGTATGTATGAATGCTTTTTGTCTCAGGATGAACCAAAGAAGATTCAACAAGCAATGAAGGACTCAAACTGGATTGAGGCAATGCAAGAGGAACTCCTTCAATTTAAATTACAAGCTGTTTGGACACTTGTACCTCTACCCAAAGGAAAAAGAGCCATTGGAACAAGATGGATCTTCAGAAACAAGAAAGATGAAAGAGGTATAGTGATCAAGAACAAAGCCAGACTTGTAGCCCAAGGATACACTCAAGAAGAAGGAATAGACTATGATGAAGTATATGCTCCTGTTGCTAGAATTGAAGCCATAAGGATATTTCTAGCATATGCTTCATTCAAGAAATTCAAAGTCTATCAAATGGATGTGAAGAGTGCATTTCTGTATGGGAAAATTGAAGAAGAGGTCTATGTATGCCAACCTCCAGGTTTTGAAGATCCAAAACATGGTGATTATGTGTTCAAATTAGATAAAGCTCTGTATGGCCTACATCAGGCACCAAGAGCATGGTATGACACATTATCATCATACCTATTGAAGAACAACTTTAAAAGAGGAGCCATTGATAAAACTTTGTTTACAAAGAAAGTCAAAGATGATATTCTACTGGTACAAATCTATGTAGATGATATCATCTTTGGTTCAACCAATGATTTACTATGCAAAGAATTTGAAGAACTGGTGCAAATTAAATTCAAGATGAGCTCTATGGGTCCAATGAACTTCTTCCTTGGACTCCAAGTCAATCAAAGAACTGATGGAATTTTGATAAATCAATCAAAATATGTCAAAGACATCTTGGAAAAGTTTGATTTGAAAGACAGTAAAAGTGCTAGTACACCAATGGAAACACACAAACACCTACATCCTGATGTTGAGGGGGAGGATGTAGATGAACACTTATATAGATCAATGATAGGCTCTTTGATGTACTTAACTGCATCAAGACCTGACATTATGTATAGTGTTTGTGTGTGTGCAAGATATCAAGCAAGACCCAAAGAACTACACTTGCAGGCTGTTAAAAGAATATTCAGATACTTGAAAGGCAAACCATCACTAGGTCTATGGTATCCACATGATTCACCCTTTGAACTCATAGCCTACACAGATAGTGACTATGGAGGTGAATGTCAAGATAGAAAGTCCACTACTGGTGGATGTCAATTCTTTGGATCAAGACTGGTGTCATGGCAATGTAAGAAGCAAACAAATGTATCAACATCAACTGCTGAAGCAGAATATGTAACTGCATCTGCTTGCTGTGCTCAAGTACTTTGGATTCAAAACCAGCTTCTAGACTTTGGTATCTCTATCCTTAAAACTCCAATTTTTATTGATAATCAAAGTGCTATTAGTATTGTGAACAATCCAGTAAAACACTCAAAAACTAAACACATTGAAATAAGATTTCATTTTATAAGAGATTGTAATGAAAAGAAATTAATCAAAGTAGTTAAAATCCATACTGATGATCAATTAGCAGATCTTTTTACAAAAGCATTTGATGTAGGAAGATTCAACTTCTTGGTTAGCAGTATTGGAATGATTTTGATAACTTAAAATCTCACTTAAAATCATGTGTAAAGTTATTGTTGTAAAATATTATTTATTTACTTAAGTGTTTTACTACTGGTATATCTGTACTACTGGTGTGTAGGCATATGCACAAAATACTACTGGTAGTTAAATACTACTGGTGTGTATTAGGTATACATGAATACTACTGGGGTTCAGTACTACTGGTATTCACATATACTACTGGTCTTGTGTGTTAATGGTTACTACTGATGTCTATAGTTACTACTGATGTCAAAATCCTTAGTTACTACTGATGTTAGTAGATACTACTGACGTTTTACTACTGATATCTTATTTACTACTGGTCTTTCAGAAACACAATTACCAAACTAACCCCATGAAAATAACCGTTATGTTATGATTCGAAGGACAATTTAGTAGTTTTGCAGGTGAAATCGAAAGATATAAAAGGCGGCAGTCGATTAGTTTAGCATTATCTTCACTTCGATTTGCTAAATTCTCTCGATAAACCCTAGCTTACGATCAAAAACCCTTCATCAATAACAAAATTCTCTTCTGTTCTTCACAAAATTCCACAAAAATGGCAACTCTAACATCTTTGAATGTTCAAACCGATCTCAAATATTCCGAATTTCACAATATGTGTGCCTTTCTAAAGAATCCCGACGGCACAAAAGATTTTCGTCCGATCGTAAAATTCTTGAAAAACTCTTATATACAGTTTGCTTTAACTGTAAAACCAACATCATATCAACAGCACTTGGTGGACTTCTGGACCAATGCTGAGCAAACGGAAGGAACAACTGTATCAATAATCAAATCACAAGTAGATGGAAAGCATATAACAGTAACAGAACAATCAATCAGACACCATCTACAACTTCATGACGATTCAGGTATGTCTACTCTTCCGAAGGAATACATTGCTGAAATTTTACAAAAAATGAGTTATGAGGGAAGACTCAATATAGTAACCTTTCAAAAGGGTCTTCTCTCCCCACAATGGAAATTCTTAGTACATACTCTTCAGCATTGTATTTCTCCAAAAAGAAGTACTTGGAATGAGTTTAACAAGGCAATAGCCTCTGCTGTTGTATGTTTATCCACAGACCAAGTATTTAATTTTTCTCAAATGATTTTTGAAGGTATGTTGGGAAATCTAAGTTCTACCAAATTTTTAATGTATCCCAGATTTCTACAACATATCATAAATTGTGAATTGAAAAACTTGTCAACTCCTAAAAATATTTTCATACTACCAGAGTTGAACAAGAAAGTTTTCTCAAATATGAGAAAACAATTTAAATTTTCGGGTAAGGAAACCCCTCTGTTTCCTAATATGATCAAAGATCATCCCCTTACTGGAGAAGGTTCAACCATTGCTACAACCCAAGTTGAACCTCAACCCACTCCATCACCCCCAAAAACAGCCCAAACACCACCCCATCTAGCCACTCAATCACCAGCCCAAACAGAAGTCCTGCAAGTGTCCCAGGAACTTGATTTAAATCTGCAGAGTGCTACTCTTCACTCTGTGGAAGACCTGCCAGATAAAACCAAAAACATTTCCACACTTTATAAAAGAAAGAAATCTTTAAAGGACACCAGGGGACACATTGAGTCAAACCCCAGGCTCCAAGAGTTGTCCTCCAAGGAGGAGAGAGGACATGAGGCGAGGGCTTTCACTACTGATGCCCCAAAGGTGGGTGCACAGGACAGTGAAAACATAATTAGGACCCAGACCTCGGCAACTTTGAGTGATGACTCATTTGAGGAGTTACTCAAAGGACCCCGGTGCCAAGAAACCACAAGGGGGGGCATCTCTGCTTCTTCTAGGAAGAAGAGAATGTCTAAAAGACCCATTTCATCACCAAGAAGTGATGAGGGCAGATCTTTTGAATTGACGGATAGGATGGAAAACCTTCAAACCAATGTACCTGTTAGTGAGCCCGATGATCTTGCTAGATGGAGTGAGGGCAGTATTAAAATCCAACAATTGACGGAAAAAGTGGATTCTCTTGAATCCACAGTACAAAATTGTCTTGAATATTTAACAAACCAAGGAAAAACAATGGCTGCCATGAAAAGGCATGTCAATACCATCAACAAGAGAATGAGGTTCTATGAGCAAAGGCTTCATCAACAAACCAAAATCATCAGAAAATTGAAGAAGAAACTTGATGATAGTGAGGCTCCACCAGTTGAGCTCACTAAGGGGGAGAAGGATAACATACAGACCATGATTGATGAATCTATTGCAGCAGCAGCATCCTCCCTCTTAAATTTAAAAGAAACAGAAGTTGATGAAGGCCCAGAAATGATGGTAACTGAAGATGATCCTGTTACTACTGCTACAATGGAAGAACAAGTTGAAAAAGAAATACCAGTAGTAACCTCTACTACTGATATTATAGCAATAGTAAATGAAGAAGAGGAATTGAAAGCAGCAAATACTACTGATGCCCTATCAGTAGTAACTCCTGAAGTCACACCAGTAGTAACTACTCTGGTTACTACTGAAGAGGAAGAAATACAATTCCCAGAGCTGATTGAAAGAGAAAGACATGTCATCATCTCCAAACCACCAACACCTGATCAACCACTTATCATACCTGACATTGATGATAATGTGAATTGGTTTGAGGTAGATGAATGTACACTTCCTCCACACCCTAAAATTTTACCAGAAGGTCAACTACATTTGTTTTATCCAAAACTTCTGATGATGGGTATACCAGATATGAAATACATTCCACCTCCACCATCTGCTCACATTGGAAAAGGAAAAGAAATATATGATGATGATTATCCAAACAGAGCTTTAGGACATCACATGGTAAACAAGATAAATCATGTCAGAGCAGAAAAACAGTCCAGATGGAGAATAAAACACAGAAAATTTTTGGAGAAAGTGGAAATGTATCAATCAATAGAGGAAAATAAAGGGAAAGTTCAAAGTAAAATTCCTGCTTGAATAACAGTTCAAACAGATGATATTCAGATAAAAGCTCAACAGACAGAATTCAAAAGGATTAGAAAGATTGAAGAAGAACATATTCAATGCCTTGAATATTTGGTATCTGAATGCAAAAAGACTAAAAGTGCATTAACAGATGATGTATTTGAACAGAAGGCAAATATGATTGAGTATTTAAAAACAAAAGGGAATAGTGCAAAGTCATTAGGAAGAATGAAGATGATGACTATCATTGAAAAATACTGCAATGCTAAGAAGAAAGACTTGGCTGAACAAGAAGCTGAAGAATCAAAGAAAGCCAAAACTTTAATCCCAATCAGTCCAAATTTGCTCAAAGCTGGTAGTGTTTCAACTATTGGTGAAACTTCAACTCCCCAATCAAAGAAAAGAAAAACTGTTGATCAAGAACAAAGCTCAAAGAAGAAATCAAAACAAATTATACCAGTTCTTGAAATGCCTATTGCTCCATTACAAAACAATCCAATTATTAACTGGAGAGTGATACAAAACAATGTTATAGAAGTCATAAGGGAAGACAAAGTTGTACATAGATTCACTGGATGGCTACCTCTAATCAGATCATGTTCTAGAAGTGATGTAATCAAGCTTCTGATTATTGGAAAACCTAGAATGACAAAGAAATCATGGAAAGAATCTGGAGCTGGATACCTAACTAAAATGATAGATGCTGCATTTTATCCAGATAATTATCCAGAACAATTTACAGATCCAGGTAATGTGTATGCTTGGAATGTCATTCCTACTGCTAATATGTACTTCTTTGAGAAATCAGGCAAAGTGTGTGAATTGTACTTATATGAAAAAGAATATACACATTCTGAGAAGACTATGTATCAGATATTCATAAACACTTTGATGAAACCCTATGATGCTGTTATGTTCCAAAACAAACTGAATTACTTTACTAAGAGGAACAACAGATATATTATTGAACAAAGGCTTCAACAAAATCAAAGAACTCTTGAGAAAAGAAGAAGAGAACAAGAAGAGCAAAAGAAACTTGATTGATTAAAAAGATAATCAATAAGTTTAGGGGGAGATTGTTGGAGCAAAACACAGATCAACTTATTACTGATGCTGCAGTTAGTACTGACATACTTAGTACTGATGGGGCAGAACATATTACTACTGATGAAGTTGATGCTGGTGTATACTATAACTTAGTTACTACTGATCACGCAAAGACTGAAGATAATACTGATCTTAGTAGTTACTACTGACGATGGTTTCTGGACTTACTACTGATCACCACGTTTACTACTGATGTTACATATTTACTACTGGTGATGAGTTTTACTACTGATACGCGTTTTTGAAGAATATCAAGTCCGAGATCTTCGCAGAGATAGTTATAGAATGTAATTAAATGTATATCTTTTATTAATCGATGTAAATCAAATCCTAGAATAACTAGGGTAAATAGTTTAGCTTCAAGTACTATTATAAATAGTTCCTTACGAAGTGTAAACGTACGTGTGTATTGTTAACTTGATAATATACATTGAAGCTTTTTTGTGAAACTGTGTTCGTAATACTTTGCATGTTATTTACAGTTCATTATTCTTAATTACATTGATATAGTGTTGATCCGCTGCAACTTCTATATTCAATTAGATCTAAGGTTTATTAACTTGTCTATAGTTAATCGATCCTGACAATTGAATTGAAGAAGTACGTAAGTTTATTATGTTTACATACTGAGCAAAAAGTGCAAGATTTCGACCAATTTATAGAATACACTAAAAGACTTGCATGTGGGGACGAAAAGAGCTATGCTCGTTAGTCCACTTGGTAGTTGGAACCTATAATCCTACATACAATTGTCAACGTTTCAAAAGTTTGGAACGTTCAATAAGATTCCTTCTATTTGATTAGCGGTCAAATCGTGTGATGTTTATGTTATTTTAAAGAGAGTATTTTTGTTATAAGTCTAACTGTTCATGTCGTTTTTAATCATTTTTACGTGTCTGATAAATATATAACTAAAAAGTGAGTAATCGTTACCTTTAGAAAGTTATTTGAAATCACTCACTACTAAAATATGAACCAAGGTTAAATCGAGTGAAGTTTGTTAAAATGCTTATAGTCTTTAATAATATAATAATTTTATTTTAAAGATACTCATGTTCTAAAGAAAAACATTCACTTATGAAAAATGCTCTAAGTTAATAATAAAAATTCTAAAATATTCTCTAACTAATAATATATACATACTTCATACATTTTAAAATATGTGATATATTGTTAATTTCATGATTTTTAATACAATATATTATATTAATGATTAAATTAGATATCTAGTGGGAAATTAATCTCATCCATTTTGAATAAAATAATTTTAAAATAAATGTAATGACAAATATATCATTTTACTATATTAAATAAAATAATTAGTAAGCGGTAATCAGATCCATAATACTTTATCAAATAAAACAAATTATCAAAATGAACACAACTATTTTAAAATTATAAAGTGTATTCTTATTTTGAAAAAAAACACCACGTTATCAATAAACTTCTTAGAGAAATACTCAAAGGTCAAAACCATGTTATCTTATGTGAAATATTCATTAAAATAATTGAAAATGTTCAAATAGGTTCATTATTTTCAAGAAATTCTAAGGAATAAATCTCAATAGGATCTAATGGTCAAGATTAATCATATTTTTTATACATGTAGGGGTATTTTGGTCATTTGGCACTTAAAACAAATTCAAATTTTTTTATTTTTTATTTATTTTTTGTTATTTTTTCCTTAAACAAATACTCCATCCGTCCCACAAAAAAGTTCCCATTTCTATCATAAATTTTGTCTCATAAAAAAGTTCTCATTTCTATTAAATAATATTATTATTATGGACCTCACCACCAACTATCTCTTAAAAACACTTTCTTTCTCCAATTAACCTTATATTTTAATCAAAAATAGTACCAAAGACCCCACTATCAATTATCTCCTAAATACTTGTGCCCAAATGAAATGTGAACTTTTTTGTGGGACGGATGGAGTAATATTTATTTGATAATTATGTGTGGTACTTAATCACATGTGATTTACACTAAAATCAATGTGATTGTATATTTAATCATATTTGATGTTTTAGTTCAAATAAATGTGATTTAGTACACAATCACATGTGATTCAGTATGCAATTCACATTATTTGTTATTAATGAAATAATAATATTTTTATTTTAAAATAATAAAAAATAATAATTCTAAAATAAAAAATAATAATTTTTTTTTTCAAAAATGAACAAAATACCCCTCAATGTATAAACTATGTAATTAATCTTGACAATTAGATCTTATTAAAGAATGATTGAGATTTATTACTTGTGACTTCGTAAAAATGATGAAGATAGTGAAAAAACTCTAAAATAATAATTCAAAAACGTTGATAAAATTTGTGTATTAAACAAATTACAACATCATGGAAGCCGGTATAAAGGCTTGAGCAATCAGCCACTGAAATTCCACTAATTCATCATATCCTAAAAATGGGCAGCCACGACGGAAATGGCACAAGACACCCTCCGGCGGCGGAATTGGTGGTTGTCATGGTGCCATTCGTAGCTCACGGCCATCTCAACCAGCTCCTCCACCTTTCCCGCCTCATATCCTCATACAACATCCCGGTCCACTTCGTCAGCACCACCACCCACAGCCGCCAACTCCGTTCTCGCCACCAAGATTCCGGTCGACTCTCCGGCGACACAAACCCCATCCATTTCCACGAATTCCCAACTCCACCCGTCACTTCTCCTCCACCGGACCCTTCCAACTGGTTCCCCTCCCACCTACTACCAGTATTCGAATCCACCCTCCATCTCCGCCACCCGGTGGCTGACCTCATACTTTCTCTCTCTACCACCACCCGGAGAATAGCCGTGGTTCATGATTATCTAATGGCGTTCGTCGTACAAGATGTTAAAGAGATACCAAATGTGGAGACATATATCTTCAATCCGCTATCTGTTTTTGATAGCTTCTGGCGAACCTGGGAGAGAGTGGGCCGGCCGTTAAAGATGGACCCGGAGTTGCTAAAACGGATGCCATCAGAAGAAGGAACTTTCTCGCCGGAGTTCATAAAATACGTGAATCTTCAACACCCGCATGTCGGTTCTCATGTCGGGGAGTTATTCGATTCATCGAGAGCGATTGAAGGCGAATATCTTGAATATTTTGAGAGGGAAGAGATTAATGGTAATAAAAAATTTTGGGCAATTGGCCCATTTAACCATGTTGACAAAACAGTTGTGACGGCTAAACAAAACCGTCACAAGTGCTTGAAGTGGCTGGATCTACAACCACCGGATTCTGTTGTGTACGTGTCTTTTGGGACCACCACGACTTTTAGCGACCAACAATTTAAAGAACTGGCTATTGGGTTAGAGAGAAGCCAACAACGCTTTATTTTGGTGGCCCGAGGCGCGGATGTGTTTGGCGACGATGCTAAAATAGCGGATTTGCCAGTCGGGTTTGAAGAACGGGTGGAAGGGCGGGGATTGGTGGTGCGAGGATGGGCCCCACAAGTTGAGATTTTGGGACATGTGGCCACGGGCGGGTTTATGAGTCATTGTGGGTGGAACTCGACTACCGAGAGTATTACAATGGGCGTGCCGATGGCTACTTGACCGATGCATTCGGATCAACCACGGAACGCGTTTATGATCACCGAGATTTTGCAAATTGGATTAATGGTGAGTAGTTGGGAACATCGAGGCGAGTTGGTGTCGTCTATGGTGGTGGAAGATGTTATTAGAAGGCTGATTGATTCGAGGGAAGGGGAGGCGGTGCGGAAGCGGGCGGCGGAATTGGCGGATAAGGTGCGGAGATCGGTGGCTGAAGGCGGTGAATGTTGTAAGGAGACTGATTCGTTCATTTCCTACATTCGCCGGCATGGATAGCAAGTTATATATATACATGTTCAACCGTGTGTTCTTGTTTCACCGATATTTTGAAACATTTCATTTGTAATTTCCTGTTTAATAAATCTTAAATTACATTCCGGCCCTCCGTGAAAAAAAAAAAATGTTCTGTTATGTTTTGTTCAAAGGAATGTCGGCGTTTCCATTGATTTGATGTATTTCATGTTATTTTTATCCCTCCGATCATTACACGAGTGTTACAATATTGATGGTGGTAGCCGTTGGCCTTGGTGATTGCCGAAAATAGAAGAAAGATAAGTGGGGGGAACAAACTACCGTTGTAATTAAATGGATGAGAAATCGTAAATACCATATATCATAACAAGATTTCAATTCAAAATAAGATTTTTATTTTAATGACACATAAACTATTCATTTTTTTTTATCTATAACACGACTTAAACTCATAGCCTATACATTATTAACAACACCTTACACTAATTTTCAATACCACTAGACTACCTTGGATACTTTAAAATTAAGATTGCAATATAAAATATACTTCCTCCGATTTAAAATAAGTGATACACTTTCTATATTTGGGTGTATCAAAATAAGTGATACACTTTGAAAAGTTACCTTATTTGGTAGAAAGTAGTGGGACCCATACCCACTAACTATCTACTTTAATAAAATGAAATGACATCTTTACCCTTACTTTTACTTTTAAACATCATTAATCTTATTTTATTCAAAATTTGTGGGACTCATTCCCCACTAACCATCCAATTAATGATATAATATTATAATTAATCTAACTTAATTATTATTATTATTATTATTATTATTATTATTATTATTATTATTATTATTATTATATTTTGCCTCAAAAACTGTGAAACCAAAATGTATCACTTATTTTAAATCGGAGGAAGTATATATAAACAATATATTTATGTTTAAGTGTATTTAATGTATAATATAATTTCTAGTGGTATATATTAATGTATATTATTGTTGCCCATGACCTTAGTCTCAAATGGGGCAGAGGTGAGCAGTGGCAAATCCATAATCAAAATCAACCGGGGACTTTCATACAAATTTAAGAAGAAATCATATAAAAAATTCTACTAAAAATTTATTATACCAGATATTTTTCACATGAGTGCCCTACCAAGAGGGGGCCTTGCACCCTGCTTAATATAATGTGGATCCGCCCCTGGAGGTGAGTATATTAGGTTCCGTTAAAAAAGTTAATTTAATTTAACTTTTATATAAAGTAAATGCATTTATAATTTAGTCGCGCGTGCATCAATAATTCATGAAAAAGAAAAGCAGATAGACTTAAAAAAGAACTTTAAGAAAATAGATGAATTGTTATAATTTTTTGTTTGTTTGAGGCAGCCAATATATTGTATGACTTTACGTATCCGTGATGCAAGCATGATTATGTCACATTGATGATGGATGATATACGAGCATCAAAATGAAAGTTTTATAATATAGTTATAGTTTGCACCAAGAATATAATAATCTATGATTTGGTGAACTTGGGATTATATAATTTCCTTGATTACTGAATAAATACATGTTTGGCTTAACCCATAATATATAATACATAAACGGGCAATATTAATATGAGACTACTAATAAATGGTCTGCAAGACCCTAGTGTGTTAAAGTAAGATACTAAAGCGCACCCGCAAGGCTATGGTAAGTCGTAGGGTGCGCAAATGGGGCCATTTGTCCCCAATTTTGACTGAGGATTAATACCTCGATGTTCAATACTTCTCATGATTGATTGACAAAGGTAGAAGTGTAAAACCTTAGAACTAATCGGCAATGATTGTACAATTGAAGAAAGTAGAAATTGCCGAAGAAGGTAATCAGATATTGGGTCTTGCATGCACAGGAGTCATGATTGTATATATTTTTACGGTTATAATCAAAAGTTGTTGAAATTTCGGTTCCGGTCTTATACCCGACTTTTCTATACCCAAACCTGATTTCATGTAAAAAGTTGGACACGTTAATCGAAGTCCTGAACATATTTTCAGTAATCTGACTCCATCCGGTTCCAGTTCAGTACATGTTTGGGTTTGAATTTCTGGTTCTATATCAAATCACTAGAGTGACCAACATCTTGAAGTCTGATTGGATTATAAGGATGAGGAACATGAACAAAGAAGTCCAATTTGTAATTTATTCCATGAGTTATGGTGGGCTCCTGAGGTTTTCCAAGACTGTTGGGCCTGATTAGTAAAATAAGCAACATTTTGTTGGGCTTCTATATGTTGCTGGGAAGACCTAGTGGTGGTATTTTGTCAAAAGAAATTGATAGAATTTTTTTGGGACCCAATGTATAAAATGACCTTTATAACCAAACTTTCCATGTATTAGAGGGTCCAGCCGAAATCTAGGTTTGGGCCTATTAGAGTTCGTTATAATTAGAGTTTTTATTTTTATTTTTTATGATTGCTATTTATATAAGATGTAGTAATTTTCTATCAATCAATCAAAGTATAATTTTCATTTCAATGTTTAACACTATCAACATGTTTGAGAACTTCTACACAGTGTCTTTTTAAGTCTGTGCCTGAACCAAGGTGGATATCGAGTTGACCCGTCTTAAGAATTTGTGGAGAACCTTGCAAGCCAAATGATTTTTCTAACATTTTTACTTTATCAAAGCGATATTCTTTTCAACATTTGGCTTTCCAAATAAATGTCAAATCCAAGAGAATATTATGGTCAAGTCAGCCGGCTGATAATAGTCTCATTCGTTTTTAATATTTGCATAATTAATGTATTAAATTTAATTATAATAATATTAAATTTCTTTTATATAGATAAATCTATTTAAAAGACTTTATACACTTGGATTAAGTTTAACCAAGATTTAAAAAAACGTAATACACGGTTTGACGACACCATTAAATCTCAAGCCATGACACTTTTGAAGAAGTGCTAACTTAAGACGTTAATTTTATTCTTTATATTTGTGCATATCAAGTTCACAAAAGAAAAATTATTAATTTATATGTTAATTCATATATCAAGTTCATAAAAATCATTGCGTCTAAATTTATAATTATATGTTTATAATTTTTTTAAACCTAAATTTTGTAACACGTCATAGAAAAACGTACAATAATTCGCGCCTTACCTTATTGCACTCGTTATAACCGTATTACTCCATGCCGAACACCATCGCCATATATTATGCGATTTCATTGTCCGTCTTTTAGAACCATGATTAACTAACATTTGATAAAACCTACTAATTCAAATATTTGCGTTTTAGCTAAATCTTACTCATATTTAGTCATATCCAATTTATTTAGATATTATATATTGCGAATTATCGTTGGGTGGGCCTGCTAATCTGCTATTGGCCTATATATTTTTAGTTCCCACTTGTTTTCACCTCCTTCATCCGGCTCCCAAAACTTTAAAAAACAACAGTTTCCGTTTCGATTTCGATTCCGATTGAGATACCCCCCTCTCTCTCGCTCTCTCACTAACTCATCAGCCTTCTACCGTCGGTGGCTTTGCAACGGTGGGAGCTGCAATGGTGGAAAGCTACTTAGGGGAGGAGTTTCATGAGTTTCCGTCCAAACATCCGTCGGATGATGCCCAGCGGAAATGGCGAAATGCCGTCTCTCTCGTCAAAAACCGTAGCCGGAGATTCCGGCATGTTGCCAACCTCGATAAGCGATCTATTCACCACGACAGATTATTCGAAATCAAGGTCTCATTCTTCTCTATTAACATCCAACACACACACACACACACACGTATATTGCGTAGAATTAGATATTTTGTTGATTTCAGATCTGCGTGTTCTCTGTGTGTGAAAAATTAAATCAGTGGAGTTTGTTTGGTGAGACCTGGATTCATCTGGCTTTACCATCACTCGACTAAAATCAACAACGATTAAATTTACTGATTTCTAATTGGAGAGTGTGGAAAATGTTTAGGCTTTTCAAAAGCGCTAAACTAATTATTTTAGGGAAACTAATGCCGATTTTTCTCTCAGTTTTCTTTCGTACAAACTTTTTGGACCATTTTTCTAGGGAAAATGATAATTTATATTAAAACTTGTATAATAATCAATAATTATTTTATATTTTAGGAATTATTCACCATCAATAAAAGCACAAATCTTTTATGCAAGTAACTACTTATTAAAACTGTCATTAATAAAAATCTTATTTTAATTAATAGTTTTGATAATGACAGACTCTAAGGCTGTCTCATTAAACGTATAAAAGTTGTACATTAATTCATGAGGGGAGGTAGTTCCTAAAATTCAAGGGTGGTTATACAATGGTGTACAAGTTTCCGATGCATGTTTAGGGCTGTCATCATTAAAATCATTTAATTAATTATTATTTTATTGATAATTGAACGCTAAATTTTAGGTGAACGTACATAATTTCTAGCGCTTTACCATCATTTCAAAATATGTTTGATTAAATTAAAATAAAGAAAACGTCATTTAGATTATTATAAGAAAACGCTCTTATGTTCAAACATGTAGACAACTATAGTTGAACTTCGAACATCATAATTGTTTTCATTGTGGATTTTGATATTGTTTATAACGAACGGTCAACCATTAATGATAACCATGTATGTGGTAGACATTATTGAGGAAATATAATTTCATAATATTGTAACATATATATTTAAGTGCACATAATAACGTGCAATTAACAAAAATAAAATTAAAATTTAAACAGATCATATTTGTTTTTATCTTTATAATAGTAGAAATTAGAGTTCATTAATATTATTTCGTACATGTTACCGCTTCATTTATTCTGACTTAAATGCAACTTAACGTTTAGGGGATAGAAAGACAATTCATTAATTCATGTACAACTTTGATGTTTTCCTTCAAAAAGTATTGAGTTCAAGCCTTGTTGGATATAAAACTTGGAAATTAAAAGATGGTGGGGTCTATTCCCCATACGTGGAGAGTTCGAGGAAGACATACAACCCCTTTGTGGATGTTACTGTCTAGGCTCAAACCACTAACTTACTAAAATGTCGTTCAAAAAGAAATAAATTGTACAACATGCCTATTCTAATAATTTATTGACAACTTAAAAGATTCAATTACTATTTCCTTTTAAATAAATATTATAGCAGTATATTCGATTATTTAATAGGATAACAAGATGCTTAGCAAATTGGCAAAATCTAATGGTTTTCTATTATTCTATGACGCGTTTCCTTATCATGTGCTCTCTGCTCATGTTAGCAAATAGGCGTCAAAGTAACGTTAATTTATTATGTAAATATGTAATGTGTATGTGGATATTTTGTTCTCACTCGTGGGATGAAGCTGTTGTATCCACTTATCACCAACTGTTTTGCTTTTAACCGTAATATTCTCACTCAAAATATGTGCTTTAAAGTTTTATTTTGATGCAAAAAAATTAATGGTTTATGAAAAAAAAAAGAGAGCAGTGTACAAGTAATGAAATCACCTGCTATTAACATAACAATTTTAAAAAGAAAGGTAACTTTTTTACTAAAAAAATATGCATAAGAAAGTAATACATTACTTTTTTCTAATGTTGTAAAACTTGGCAGAGTAATCACGATTAAAACTTCAGTCAAACCAAAACTCGGTAAAAAAATCCCCTAACTCGGTCAATACTCGGACAGTCAAATTCGTTCAAAACCGGTCAAACTCAATCTTTTATAATTATATTTTTATTTTTAGTAAAAAATCAGGAGTTGTATTCTAGGAAGTCCAAAGGATTTGTCTAGTCCCAAGGGACAAATCCTAGCCATTGGATCAAGATGGACAAGATCAAATCCCCCACCTACAACCACCGCCGGCCGCCGCCTCCGGCCACCTCCGGCCGCCGTCCGCCGCCGCCCGCCGGCGGCGGCAGCGGCCGGCGGCCGGTGGTGGTGGTGGTGGCTGACAGTGAAGGTGCTGGTGCTAATGGGGGTGGTGGTGGTATTGATGTATCGAAGCACATGTGTTTCACTAAATACAGCATATTACTTCGAAGCACATGTGCTTCAGGTCACGAAGCACATGTGCTTCAAGTCACCATAAACATGAGTTTCTAACACACACAAGGGAGCATACGAAGCACATGTGCTTGACGTTATGAAGCACATGTGCTTCACTACACGGAAAAAAAATATCAAAACAAGTGACGAACACATCATTATGAAGCACATGTGCTTCATAAAGCCAATCACATGTGCTTCATAAAGCCAATGCTTCATAAAGCCAAGCACATGTGTTTTTGTTCATGAACACATGTAACTTACAAGCAAGTCATTTGTGTTTGAATCACGAAGCACATGTGCTTGACTTATGAAGCACATGTGCTTCACTACACGAAAAAAAAATCAAAACAAGTGACGAACACATCATTATGAAGCACATGTGCTTCATAAAGCCAATCACATGTGCTTCATAAAGCCAATGCTTCATAAAGCCAAGCACATGTGTTTTTGTTCATGAACACATGTAACTTACAAGCAAGTCATTTGTGTTTGAATCACGAAGCACATGTGCTTGACGTTATGAAGCATATGTGCTTCACTACACGGAAAAAAAATCAAAACAAGTGACGAACACATCATTATGAAGCACATGTGCTTCATAAAGCCAATCACATGTGCTTCATAAAGCCAAGCACATGTGTTTTTGTTCATGAACACATGTAACTTACAAGCAAGTCATTTGTGTCTGAATCACGAAGCACATGTGCTTGACGTTATGAAGCACATGTGCTTCACTACACGGAAAAAAAATCAAAACAAGTGACGAACACATCATTATGAAGCACATGTGCTTCATAAAGCCAAGCACATGTGCTTCATAAAGCCAATCCTTCATAAAGCCAAGCACATGTGTTTTTGTTCATGAACACATGTAACTTACAAGCAAGTCATTTGTGTTTGAATCACGAAGCACATGTGCTTGACGTTATGAAGCACATGTGCTTCACTACACGGAAAAAAAATCAAAACAAGTGACGAACACATCATTATGAAGCACATGTGCTTCATAAAGCCAAGCACATGTGTTTTTGTTCCTGAATACATGTAACTTACAAACAAGTCATTTGTGTTTGAATCACGAAGCACATGTGCTTGACGTTATGAAGCACATGTGCTTGACGTTATGAAGCACATGTGCTTCACTACACGGAAAAAAAATCAAAACAAGTCACGAAGCACATGTGCTTCCAGTCACGACTACCACCACCGGTCACCACCGCCGGCGGCCACCTCCGGCCGCCGACCGCCGCCCATCGCCGCCGTCCGCCGCCGTCCGCCGCCGCCGGCCGGCCGCCGCCGGCCGCCGTCTCCGGCCGCCGGAGAAGCACATGTGCTTGTAGTGGTGGTGGTGGTTTTGAATCTTGATCTTGACCATTAATTTTTCTTGATCTAAGGGCTAATAAATGTCCCTTGGGACTAGATAAAATTAATGAACTACCTTCAACATTTCACAAAAAATCAGGGTTAAAGGGTATAATATGGGGAAGCTATAATCTAATGAAGTATTTATGTTTCAGTATTACATTGATATTTTGAACTTTAAAGTTTGAATTCTTTGTTTATTTGCATTATTTGAAAATTTTAACCAATTTTTGAAATAATAAGCACAGATAGCTCCTTCAACTTTATGTAAACTTTTAGGATTCCTTACCCATTAACTTTGCACCGAGTCTTGGGTGGAATTGTTGCTTTGTTTGTAAATAAAGGGAGACAAGTCATATTCTGTACCGAAAATAACCGTTGCATCCTTTCTAATTTTGATTTTTTTCATCCCTCTTTCTATTCATAGAAATTGGATTCTTATGGTAGAAGTGGCCCCTAAAAAACTTGACTTTTTGTGCCATGACTTCAATAACCGTTTCGAATGGTCCATTTGTAGATTATTGGGAATGGGCAACCAATGCATGTATGGCTGATTTCATACTGATTAATTGACTATATATGAATCATATCTAAAAGTGATTAAATCAAAAGTTAAGGATTTATGCATTAAAGTTTCATTGTTGCGATAGAGTAGTTTCCTGGAACTTTATTTCCACCTTAGAAAGAGACTTTATATCCACGATCTAAGATGGCCTTGTCACATTCGACTTTTACATTTATGAGGGTTTAGTTTCAGCAATTATTAAAGGTGATGTGTAATACATGAATGGAACTTTTTTCTTTATCATTAAGATATTAATCTAGTTATTATTTTTAAATAAAATACGATTTGGAGGACTTTCAATTGCATCGACCGAAAATGTCCTCACGAATAGAAGGTGAGAATATTAGAAACTAGAAAGTGGCGTGCGTATAAGATGACGTCACTTTCAACTTGTTTGCAACATTAAGATGCACCGCACCGGCTTTATTGTTATGCCATGCCGTTGTAATCCTAATAACCTTTAAAAATACCCCTATTGTACACTGATCACGTGCTCCCCAATGCTTCCAGTTTTCTTCTAAACCTTGGTTTTTAAAAAAAATACTCCCTTCATCCCAGATAAAACTTCTCATTTTATTTTGACACACGTTTTAAGGTGATAATTAATGGTGGGGTCATTGGAATACTTTTAATTATAATATTTGATTGGTTTGGAGAGAGAAAGAGAGTTAGTGGATAGTTAATACTGTAGTAGGGAACTTAGTAATAATAGTATTATATTATGTGGTGCCCATAAATATAAAAAATGTGAAGTTTTTTGTGTAAAGTGAAATGAAAAGTTTTTTTTTTTGAAACGGAGGGAATAGTTAACATATATAATATTCATTTCAATATGTTTGTAAGTTGTAACGGTAGTAAATATGCAAAAAAATATTCTTTTTGTGGAGGTTCACTTTGCAAGTGATCGCCCTAGGTTTAATCAAGTGAGTCAAAACTCAAATTACCAAAAAAATTACTGTATAAATTTATTTTCTGAGAATGCATTATTTGCCGTTATCAGTTCCTCCTATATATTGATGTTTGTGCCATCAGTCAATGCCGTATGCCTTGCATCGTAATTTACACATATCATGGATTAATATACGAAAATAATAATCACCTTGCTGACATGACATCTCGACAGAATATTAGTTGGCGACTAATAAGTCTTGCTAATATAATCTTCACACGAGTTTTCTATTAAAGAAAGTAAAACAAAGAATCTAAGGCATTGAATTTAGTTAGGCAAAGGCATATTTCTTTGCCAAACAGAATACTTCCTTATTGAACATTTGAACCTGTTGCAAGTTTTGGCCAACACTATAGTATAGACAGGCTTAGTAGCTTATTTGATTGATTAGCATAAATACATGTGCCATCTCCTTGTATTACACACAATAAATATATGCAATTCCTTAAATCCTTATGGTATCATCCATATTTAATAATCTGATATAATTACAAAACTAAACCAAAAATAAGTCATTTTCATAAAGACAACTTACTGGCTCAAGTTTTTACAAAATAGACTGTATAACTCCGGATTTTTTTGGCAACCCTTTTTGTGCGACCACGCCATTTTTTATGCGATTGATGTACGACCAAACCATGTGCGATCAAAGGACACTTGTCAAATTTTGTGTGGAGACACACTATCTATTTCGAGATAATTTGAAAGTGAAGTAATTTTTAGGAGTTTTGAAATTTACAGAGTTGTATTTTTTAGAAACCACCATCATTATGTTGCGGTTTCTCGGCCAATATGGTGTTTGCAATATATGCATTGCTCCAACAATTGTCAAGTGCACATTACTTTAACTTCATGGCCCTGTTCCTAAAGATTAGTGAATAAGTTGAATTTTAGCTTAACAAGTTGTATTGTACTCTAATAATTAGAACTCTAATCTACTAAGTATTTAATAATCAAGTTAATAATTTTTCAATTTCTTCCATCCAGGAAAATCTACGTGTTGGCTTTCTAACTGTCAGAGCGGCAATACGGTTTATGGATGGTATGCACATACATGCACAATATAAATGTCTATAAAACTAACACAAATAAATAATTCTTCATCCTACTCTACATTAACAGGCATTATTCATTTTGGAAATCATCATTCAGAAGATGCAAAAATCTCCGATTTCCACAATAATCCCAATAGACTCGCATCAATGGTTCAAAAATACCATGTAAAAACCCTAAGATCTCTTGGTGGAGTTACTGGAGTTGCAGAAGCAGTACAAGTCAACATAGAAGAAGGAGTCAAGTCAACCGATTTGACTTCCAGACAAGAAACTTATGGACTCAACAAATACACCGAAAAACCTTCCAAAAGCTTTTTCATGTTTGTTTGGGAAGCTTTACATGATTTAACCCTAATTATCCTTATAGTTTGTGCAATTGTTTCGATAGGTGTAGGCCTTGCAACTGAAGGTTTTCCAGATGGAATATATGATGGATTAGGAATTTTACTAAGTATTTTACTGGTAGTTACTGTGACAGCTGTCAGTGACTACAAACAGTCGTTACAGTTTAAAGATTTAGATAAAGAGAAGAAGAAAATTTCTTGTCAAGTAACAAGAGACAGCTGTCGAAAAAAGGTTTCGATTTACGATTTGGTTGTTGGAGATATTGTTCATTTATCAATTGGTGATCAAGTTCCAGCTGATGGAATATTTATATCTGGTTACAGTTTATTAATCGATGAATCCAGTCTAACAGGTGAAAGTGCACCTGTATATATCGATGAAAAAAAACCGTTTTTATTAGGTGGAACAAAGGTACAAGATGGTTCAGCTAAAATGTTAGTTGCAGCAGTTGGAATGAGAACCGAATGGGGGAAATTAATGGAAACTTTATCAGAAGAAGGAGAAAACGAGACGCCATTACAAGTTAAATTAAATGGTGTTGCAACAATTATAGGTAAAATCGGGTTAGTTTTCGCGGTGTTGACTTTTCTCGTGTTGACTGTTAGGTTTCTTGTGGAAAAAGCAATCCGGCATGATTTTTCGAATTGGGATTCGGATGATGCGTTAAAGATGTTGGATTATTTTGCAACTGCTGTAACTATAATTGTAGTTGCAGTACCTGAAGGATTACCGTTAGCTGTTACATTAAGTTTAGCTTTTGCTATGAAGAAATTAATGGATGATAAAGCACTTGTGAGACATTTGTCTGCTTGTGAAACAATGGGGTCTTCAACTTGTATTTGTACTGATAAAACGGGAACTTTAACAACAAATCATATGGTTGTTGATAAAATTTGGGTTTCTGGTAAAACAAACGACGTTAAAAAACCAACCGAATTAACTGAAAACGTGTTGAAAACACTCTTGCAGTGTATATTTGAATGTACAGGTTCTGAAGTGGTCAAAGATGCAAATGGTCAAACTTCAATTTTGGGCACTCCAACAGAGTCAGCAATATTGGAATACGGTTTACTTTTAGGTGGTGATTTTGGTGCTGTACGTAGTGAAATTGAATTACTAAAAATGGAACCGTTTAATTCTAAGAAAAAGATAATGTCAGTAATTACCAAACTACCCAATGGTCAAACACGTGCATTTTGCAAAGGTGCATCAGAAATAGTATTAAAAATGTGTGACAGAATTATAGACGAAAGCGGAGAACCTGTTGAATTATCTGACGAGAAAATAAAATATATTACAAAAGTTATTAATGAGTTTGCTGATGGTGCTTTGAGAACTCTTTGTCTGGCTTATTATGATGTGGAAGGTGAATTTGATGTGCAAAAAGACATTCCTGCCCTTGGGTATACTTTGATTGCAGTTGTGGGGATTAAGGATCCACTTAGAGTAGGGGTAAAAGAGGCAGTTGAGACTTGTTTGGCTGCAGGTGTTACTGTGCGGATGGTTACGGGTGATAATATTAATACAGCTAGAGCTATTGCAAAAGAATGTGGTATACTGACTGAATATGGTGTAGCAATTGAAGGACCTGATTTTAGAAGTAAAAGTGATGCAGAAAAGAGTGAATTAGCACCAAGAATTCAGGTGCAAGTTTATTTTAATCACTAACATAATTTGTTAATTAAAATAACCCTATGATGGAAGCTGACTTTTTAACTGTTAAATGCAGGTTATGGCGAGATCATCACCAACTGACAAATTAGAGCTTGTGAAACATTTAAGAGGACTGTCAGAAGTTGTAGCAGTTACAGGTGATGGAACAAATGATGCTCCAGCTTTACATGAATCAGATATTGGATTTGCTATGGGAATTGCAGGAACAGAGGTTAGTTAGTTTCTTTCTTTCTTTATTATTTTTAAAAAAATAAATAACCAGAAATATAGAAGAAAGAAAACATTTTTTATTATCTACAGGTTGCTAAAGAACAAGCTGATGTTATTGTGATGGATGATGATTTTGCAACAATTGTTAAAGTAGCGAAATGGGGACGTGCAGTTTATATAAACATTCAAAAGTTTGTACAGTTTCAGTTAACTGTTAATATTGTTGCTCTCATGATCAACTTTGTTTCTGCATGCATCACAGGTGTGTTTCTCTTTACAAAAAGATAAAATAAGTTTTTAATATTGGGAACAATTGATATTACGAGTTATAAAACGAAGGACTAATTGTGTAATAAAATAAGTGGAGGGACGGAATCCATAATTTCATACAAAACCAGAAAGAAGATTTATACTAAAAAAAAGATGTATAAATAATTGTCGTCTTGTGTTTAGGGTCTGCACCCCTTACAGCCGTGCAATTGCTGTGGGTGAACTTAATCATGGACACTTTGGGTGCATTAGCACTAGCCACAGAACCACCAAATGATGGACTCATGAACAGACAACCGGTCAAACGAACCGAAAGTTTCATAACAAAAACCATGTGGCGCAATATTATTGGTCAAAGTGTTTACCAAATGGCCGTCCTTTTTGTCTTAAATTTTGCCGGGAAACCCATTTTGAATTTGCACGGGCCCCACGCAACTGCTGTTCTCAATACTTTCATTTTCAACACCTTCGTCTTCTGTCAGGTATAATTTCAAAATCTAACTTATTTTATCCAATTTTGACCGATTTAACTGATTTTTTATATAACTTTTTTTTGCAGGTGTTTAATGAAATAAACAGCCGTGACATTGATAAAATAAACATTTTTCGCGGCATGTTTAGCAGTTGGATATTCGTTGGTGTGATGGTATCGACAGTTGTGTTTCAAGTTATAATTGTGGAGTTCCTTGGGACTTTTGCAAGCACTGTTCCCCTAAACTGGGAACTATGGTTACTTAGCATTGCACTAGGGTTTTTTAGCATGCCAATTTCAGTTGTTTTGAAATGCATTCCTGTTGAAAAGTCAATGGTCAAACAACAACAGGATGGTTATGAACCCATCGCTGATGGTCCAGAACGTGTCTGATCGATGAAATGTCAAAGAGGAAACACAACTTTTTTTATAAACAAGCCCTCCTTCTAACCTTAATTAACCAAAGTGCTACCTTTTGCGGTTTTCTTGTTTCTTCGTTTAATCACGTGAAGTTTTACTTTTGTTCAAACAAAAAACGTGTTTATATGTATGAAAATACATTTTTGATGCATTCATATGTACTGCTTGAAATTTTCTATTGTGTAATTTACAGAACCCACTTTTATCCGTCTATTTTGTAACCTTCTAATAGTTTTTAAGTTTCGATGACCGGTTTAAGTCCAAACTGGTTTTGAGGAGAAGGTTAGGCTAGGCCCATTAAGATGAGTCCAAACTTGAAAAAATTATAATTAATGAAAAAAATTACAATACTAATTTATTATTGATCTCTTGATCAATTTATATTCTAACTAGGTTATAACCCGTGAAAAATAACGAGTTGTCATTAATTTTAGTCGATTATAATTTTTATTGTCCAACAACAATTTATCAATAATTGCATATATATTACATGTAGAATAAGAAAATATGTAATGCTTTTAAACCTAAAGTAAATAATACATTGATCCTTATAAATTATATTAACATTATAAAATTTAAGATTACGTGAAAATAAAGTGAAACATAGAATAAGAAATTAAAAAATCAATTTAAATGTAAATAAACAAAATAATACTTATGAAACAATCTTCAAGGTTGTTAGTCCCTAGACTAAGTAAATAAGATTTGATGATTAATAGCTAAGAAGAATAGATCAGCTGAAGTATGTACTTAGCTGAAGTACAAGTATATTCATAATCTTTCAGCTGAGTATGTACTTAGCTCTAGGAAACAAGTCAAATCAGCAGCTATAGAAGAGTGTTCATTCGAAGTCTATGGCCAAAGGACAAAGACCAGAAGAAGACCACTCAGCTGATAGTGGAATCAACTGACGGTACCTGCTGCAGATAGTGAGTTAGCGGTAAATGTTCTTGACACTTTGAACATTTTCCTTTCCCGCTCAAAGAAGAAGAAAACGATGAAGATCTTCTATTTTGGAATAGAAGATAATATGTCAATACATCATCGTTTGTCCCTCCAAGCATGTAAAGGGAAAGTCAACTATTTTTGTACTATCATAGTACACCTTTTCACTGTACGTCAGAAAAGGTAGTAAAAGGAGTTGACACAAAGTACAATTGGGACAATAACCTATGCAAGAGCATTAAATGTTTCCGTGGACAAGTCTACATCGACGAATGATATGTTTACACGTCGATTAACTTGTGGACAAAGCAACATGGATCTTGGGCTATATATAGAGACGTAAATGCTTGCATTTACACACACCTTTTAACATTCATAGCACAAGAACATTCTCTGAGAGTTTGTTATTGCCTGGTATTAACTCTCTCATAGTTATTACTAAGGCATTAATATCAGCTGTTTGTATCAGCTGATATAACTCTCCTTGCATTGTCTTCTAGTTTGAGGGAGCAAAAGTGTCACTTCAAGTATAGAGTTTTAGTTAGTGTGTACTATCTATTTCCGCAAACTTTGTACTGTATTAAGTTGTTTTAATAAACTCTTAATCATTGAAAACTTGTGTGTTCTTTATCTTATCGTCTTTATTTGTTATAACGCAACACATTTGTGTTGTTGGGATCCAACAACTGGTATCAGAGCAAGTGTCAAAGTTGTTTTCCATCAACTTTAAGCATCTGTTATGGCTGAACATACAACATCCGATCTTCCATCATCTGGAAAACCTCCCAAACTCACTCAAACCAACTACCCCATGTGGAAAACTCGCATGTTATCCCACATGGTTACCTATCACCCAAAACTTCAAGACAATATAACGATAGGAAAATACATTCCCAAAACCCTTATCCCTGGTACCCCTGAAGTACCAGAACACTGTGTTGTGAAATCTGAAGCTCAATGGACAGACGCTGTAAAACGTCTTGTTCATCTTGAGAACAAAGGAAGGGATGTGCTTTTTCAAGCAGTTGGTGATGAACTGTATCACAATATTCAGTTTTGTGACTCAGTCAAAGAGATGTGGGAAAGGTTGGCTGAAGTGTATGAAGGAACATCCGTTGTGCGTGAACACAACAAAAACATGCTCATTCATGACTACGAGCTGTTAAAGTCAACTCTAGTGAGACAATAGCTCAAACATTCAACCGTTATAACATTCTATTAAACGAACTAAAGTCTCATGGGGTTGAAAAGGACGATATGTCCAAGATGTGTAAGTTTATGGCAGCTCTTCCCTCTAAATGGGCTACCATTATAACTTGCATGAGTACATCTCCTACGTTAAAAGATTACACTCTTTCCTCTCTTTATGGCATGTTTCTAAGCCATAAGAGAACTGTACTCAACAAATTTCAACCTCCAAAGGACTCTAAAGTGTGCTCCTCAGGATCTTCAGCTGCTCTTGTTTCTCTAAACAAACCCAGCAGAATTGAATATCCTCCCTCAGATGATGAAGCTGACAAAACCTCAGCTGTTGATTTGTTCAACATACCTGAGGTCAGCATCGAAGAGATCGATGAAGACGAAGACAATGAAGCCCTTATAACTGAGCTTGCCCTACTTGTAAAAAATAGAAAAAATTTCAAAGACAAATCGGGCTCCTCAGCTAGAGGCTCAAGTAGCAGACCTATCTCATCAGCTGCACCTTCCAGATCCTCTGGAAATACACCTGATATCTCTGAGATAACATGCTACAACTGCAACAAGAAGGGACACTATGCTAACGACTGCAAGCAAAAGAAAGCTAGTTCATCCTCTTCAAGTGGTGAGTCCATTGAAGAAAAGTACAAAAAGCTACAAGCCTTCACCAAAAAGATCCTAGAAGAAAAGAAGGCACTTGAAGGCAAAATTGCTGACAAGGGTCTTATAGCTGAAACTCACGACTGGGCAGACTCTGGTGACAGCTCATCTGATGATGATGAACCAATGGCCACAATGTGTTTGATGGCTCGTGTTGATGAAAGTATTACAGCTGATGATGCTGGTTCATATCAATGGGTCAACATAGTTCACAAAAAGGTATCTTCTCTAATTTCTGCTGAGGCTTCTGAAGCCAAATATATTTTTGATTCCATTATCTGTGACTTGCACTTCATTGATCAGCTGAAAGGTGAATGTTTGGATAAACGGTGCTATTCTTCGTGAAAATGCATTTTTAAAAGAAAGATTAATAGATCACAAAAGCTGTTTTTATTAGATCACAAAAGAAAGGTGAATGTTTGGATAGACCACTTGGTGTTCTTCGTTCTTCGTGTTCTTCGTGTTCTTCAAGTATTGAAGGACAAGTTCATTGTTTAGATCAACTAGAAGATCGCTCGATTTGTTCATCATCAGTGGATCTATCTTAAGCAAACAAGAAGGTATGTTTTGGGAAACTTCTTTCTCCCTTCTCCCCTCTTGGACGAATTCGACCAAAGAACCCTAGGGTTCTTTGGTTGATGGTCGAACGAACCACACAAGCATTATGTGTGATCGAGTTCTTCGTACAAGGTTTCTTTCTTGTTAATCTAATCTAGATTTCCAACATCCCAATCCTTTAGGGTTTAAGGATTAGGTTTAATCCCACTTCCGCTTTTAGGGATTAAATCAGCTACTGGTTTTAACCGGTCAAGAATAAGTTCATGTTCTTGGTCAGTATGGTTCGAACCAAGCATACTAGGAGGTCGGTCCTTTGGGTCGATCAGTCTCAAGATGTGAGTGAAACCCTTCATACCCAGCCCCGCTGCTTCGCCCTCCACTCCACTACAAAAGAACATAAAATGTTATATGTGTGGAGATCGTGGACATATGGCAAGCGAATGTGACAACACAAGCTTAAGACCCTCTCCAACTTCAGCTTGTGAGTCCATTAAGAACCCAACCCCTGTGAGTTCCAGCAAGAAATCTCAAGGACCCACAGAGGTGTGGGTTCCCAAAAAGAACTAACTCTTTTAAACTTATGTGCAGGGTGATCAAAGCAAACATGTCTGGTACCTAGACAGTGGTTGCTCAAGAAATATGACTGGTTACAAATCCCTGCTTGAAGAGTTCGAAGTTTGTGCTGGTCCTCCAGTAATTTTTGGTGATAATGGTAGAGGCTTAACTGAAGGTTATGGATCCATCTCAAATGGATCTATAAAGATCACAAGAGTTGGTTATGTGAACGGGCTGAAACATAATTTAATCAGCATGAGCCAACTATGTGATGCAGAGTTCTCAGTGAACTTTAATAAGTACAGAGGAACGGTGACAGATAAAAGTGGAAAAGTCGTGCTTATAGCACCAAGAAACAACCATGTATACACACTTGACATGAATCCTCAAAATCAAGAAGTTTGTCTATTCTCTCATTCCACTGAAGAGCTGAATTGGTTGTGGCATAAAATGTTATCTCACTTAAACTTTAAAAACATATCTAAGTTGTCCCGAGGACAGCTAGTGAATGGCTTGCCACATATCAAGTATGAAAAAGATAAGCTTTGTTCAGTTTGTGAACAAGGCAAACAACATAAAAGCTCCTTCAAATCAAAGCAATGTTTTTCCATCGACAACTGCCTGCACATGCTTCATATGGTACTC
The DNA here is from genome assembly GCA_963853835.1 of Calendula officinalis. NCBI lineage: Eukaryota > Viridiplantae > Streptophyta > Magnoliopsida > Asterales > Asteraceae > Calendula > Calendula officinalis. The sequence goes on along the minus strand of OY970821.1, from coordinate 66,632,788 downwards.
TTTGGTCCTATGAGCACTGAAAGTCTAGGTGGAAAGAAATATACACTTGTTATCGTTGATGAATACTCACGATATACTTGGGTTATATTCCTTCGTAACAAAAGTGATGCAGCTGATGAAATTATCAAATTCTTCAAGAAGATGGAACTTCTAAATGGGTCAAGAGTAAAGCAGCTGAGATTAGACAATGGTACTGAATTCAGAAATCGTACATTATAAGACTTCTGCTCAGAAGTTGGGATCTCACAAAATTTTTCAGCTGCTAGAACACCTCAACAGAATGGTGTTGCTGAAACAAGAAATAAAACCCTAATAGAAGCTGCAAGAACAATGCTTGTTGAGTCAAACATGCCAAAGCAATTTTGGGCAGGCTGTTAACACAGCTTGTTTTACTCAAAACAGGTCTCTCTGTGTGAAGAGACATAAGAAAACTTCTTATGAGATTCTCCGTCAGAGGAAACCTTATATCGGTTTCTTTCATGTCTTTGGTTGTGTGTGTTTTGTGTTAAACACACAAGATCAGCTGAGTAAGTTCGACTCTAAAGCTGATGAAGCAAGTTTCTTGGGGTACTCCACTATATCTAAGGCATACAGAGTCTTCAACAAAAGAAGACAAACATTGGAAGAATCTATAAATGTTACTTTTGAAGAACACTCTAAAGCCTTAAATCCCACCTCTGCTGAATCATCTGACGCATTTCAGAGATCAGTTGTACCACAAACTGATGATACCGCTGAAGCATTCTCTGATGCTTTGAATCTTTTTGAAGTTCCAATAAATGATTTAGATGATACATTTCATGATGCGCCCACATATCTGGTAGATATTGCAGCTGTTCAACAAGAAATCCCAACAGCAAGAGCATCATCCAAGGCTAACTCTAAGCCACCTCTGCATACTTCAAGAAGATTAGTTCAAAATGAAGTACTCAATCCTGCTGAGCATTCAGCCGCTCATCAAGGATCAAATTCTGCTGAATCCACTTCCTCTTCAGCCACTCCCCAATCCAAGTAGACATCATAACATCCAATTGAATTAATCATTGGAGATCCACAACAAGGAGTAGTCACAAGAAGTAAGGCATCATGTAACCTTTGTCTATGGTCGTGCTTCTTAGCAGCCGAAGAACCAAAAAATATTAAAGCTGCCTTAGAAAACTCCAGCTGGATTCTGAAGGGTTTCGCATGACACTGATCGACCACTTGGGTCAACCTCCTAGTATGCTTGGTTCGACCATACTGACCAAGAACATGAACTTTTCCTTGACCGGTTAAAACCAACTAGCTGATTTAATCCCTAAATGCGGAACTGGGATTAAACCTAATCCTTAAACCCTAAAGGATTGGGATGTTGGAGAACTAGATTAGGTTAACAAGAAAGAAACCTTGTACGAAGAACTCGAACACACATACTTGTGTGTTCGTCGACCATCAACCAAAGAACCCTAGGGTTCTTTGGCCGAATTCGTCCAAGAGGGAGAAGGGAGAAAAGGGTTTCCCAAAACATACCTTGTTGATTGCTTAAGATAGATCCACTGATGATGAACAAGTCGAGCGATCTTCTAGTTGATCTAAGCAATGAACTTGGATCTTCAAGACTTGAAGAACACGAAGAACACGAAGAACGAAGAACACCAAAACTTGGTGTTGCTTGTTCTCGGCCGAAACAAGGAGGAGGAGAGGGAAGTGATTTCGTGAGGTGTGTAAAAGGTTTTAGGGTTACCCTAAGCCTCTTATTTATATACAAATAAGTTACGCTTAGAACCCTTCTAGTTTAATTAATATTATAACTTTAATTAAACTTCCTTTTAACACTTCTATCCCTTATAGTTTAACTAGTTTGTTATTGTTGCACTTAACTATCAAATGTCTAGTATTAACACACTATAATTTCGGTACCCATATACACGAAATATATAGACTTGTATTTATACTTTTAACAGTTAATTATATAATAACCTTTATATAATTTGCACAACAATATTATCCAATTACTATATGATTTAATAGCTTTAAATCATATCATGGATAACCTTTAATTAACACATTGTATATTTACTCAACTAGTAAATGTACAACTACTTGTATTAATTAGTTAGTTAAACTAAACTAGTAATAAGTTAAACTTAACTTAATACTTAACTGATTCATAATGACTATTATGAATCATTCCTCTTCGTAGTATCATTGCTTATCTTGCTCGTATTACATGTACTCACCGGTGTGACCCTTAAGTGTTTCGTAGGCATGGATGTATCATCATAGGTTGACTAACTGTGCACATAATTCCTTCAGACTCCCACTTGTGCAAGTCTGTAACCTTTGTCTTAATGATACGAGCTACAGTGGCCTTCTAGATGGGTATGTAGGTAACCAACCCCATAAAAACAGCTTACATAACCCTGGTATAGTTTATGAAAAACTCTTTAATAGCGTCTCCTAGTAAAGAACACCCTGTCTTTACTTCTTGGGCAAACTATGTTAGGCTTATCCCTTGCAGCACGATATTTGTGATAACGAATACGAGCATGGTAGAAATTATCAACTCCTGTATTCAAAATCATTTTATGACTTCTTGATTCAAACTGCTGTGATAAACGACAAAGAACAGATCAATTCGTTTGGGCACGACCGTGCACTTGCCAGTTTCTTATCAAGTCAAAGGACCTATAAATATCTCTCCTAAAGAGGAGGTGCAATTACCATCTTGTATATTTTGATTTAAAATACAACTTCCTTTGTACCCAGTATCGCCTCGTATGACAAACATATTTCAGAATTGTCTGAGTTGAACCAAAGCACATTAGTCATTGTATCCTAAACCAAATACCTCAGGCTTAAGGACAATCCTAGTGAACAATACTTTTGAACTTTTCAACCACGAAGTATTGTCACGGTGGTCAATCCAATATTCGTTGAGCTCCAACAGAATATCACCGATATTTGGTTTACACAAAACTTGTGTAGCTATCCTCGAAGAACTTCGAATCTACCACCAAATACCGCGATGACGTTAACGTCCCATCAAGGTTCCCACCAAGACGAGTAGTCACGGATTTTGTGTCTTCTTGAATAAATAGACTTTTATTCATGGATCTTGTAAAACATACAAAGTCTGAATAAAAATGATACTAACTCATGTACTATTCCTCACTGGACATAGATACTGAATTATTACTGGATCATTACTTATTCCTTTCGTTCGTGTTGATTTCTTAATGATTCTTACAAACTGAATTGTAACTTTATCACTAAATCAATCATTTCTATTAAACTAAAGACATAAGACGAGTATTTAGGAATACTATTACTTTTGCCTTTGCTAGATATTGTTCTTGCAACAATCTAGAACATATTCTAGTCTTGCCTTTTATGTAATTCGGTAAACATAGGAGGATTGGAAATTTAACTCCTTAGTTTCTTGAATTCATAAAATCATCCTTGTAACTAAAGCTTCTTTTAGTTACTTGATTTGTAGATATTCTTACTAGTTAAAGAAATTTCCTTAAATGATTACGTTATCCACTGAAGTGTTAACAACCTATTAGATATGCAATAATTTATCACAAGACTTGTGATCACGCTATTAGGTTTGCAATAATCTAATCAACGATCATTTATTATTTCTCTTAACTCTTTGGCTAACGACTTGGTAAAACCTTGTTGTTAATGTCTTACTAACTTACTGAATTCATCAACATCTTTAATGAATTACGTTAGTCTTATGTAACATCCTGAGACCCGGCCTAGATTTTTTTTTATATTACTTTCGGTAAGTAATTCTTTTTGTTATTATTTTTATATGATTTATGTGATTTAATTGGATTTTAGCGTATTTTAACCAAGGGGTTAAAATTAGATTTAATTTTTTTTATGGAGCATAAAATTGATAAAAATTGCATTTTATTAAACTTTGAATTACAGTTCTGAAAATATCTTCATTATTAAAATCTGAATTGCATAAGTATTTTTAAATAAATAAAACGCAATCTAGACTTTCAGTATTACACTGTGTTAAATGAAATTAAAGCTGTGTGAGGGAAGGGGTGTACGTGGGCGTGAGAAAGGGCAGGTGTCAAATTGGGTTTTTCTTCCTTGTTCTCTTCCCTGGCTCGACACAAACACACACATTTCACACACATGCATTTTCTTGAAGCTCTCAATTGAAGAAGATTATAATTGTTTTGTTCTTTCCTCTGATTTTCGGAATCATCTCCATCACAAGGTAGGATTCATGCTAATTGTTCATTATTTTGGGTGTTCTTGCTAGAAAACTTAGGGTTCTTGGGTTATGGAGTTTCTTTGTCTCAAACTATGAAATTGATGAATTGCTAGGGTTTCTATGAAGTTCATAACTAATCTTGTTTGTTTTAGATGGCTAATTCTGGATTGTAGTGTAAGTTCAAGCCTTGAACCTTAAAAACCTAGTTATGGAGTTTTGGAGAAGATGACCAAAACCCACCAAGTTTGATAAATGGTGTAAATTGGGTTCTTGATGTTTTAACTAGTGTAGAATCATAATTAGAAGTAAATTGACTGAATTTTATGTGCTTTGATGTTAAAATTGGGTGGTGTTTGGCTAATTGTCTTGAAATGGCCTTAACTAGCTAATTGTGCATTGTTGACTTTTCTAAGTCAACCTAAAAAGATGTTTTGATCAGATTTGGATATCAAGTGGTTATAAATGATTCTAGTATTATTTATATGAGAAATGTAACTATTTTGTAAGTGTTGTTGGTTTAGTTTGGTTTTGACCCGTTTGGGCCTAAATAACTAGAATCGGTCAAGAATGTGTGATTTGGTGCAATACTTGAATTGTGGGGCTTATAGTATGATTTTGTTATATTTAGACTTATGGTTAAAAAGGTTTATAGACTTATGCAAGTTTTGGATAATTTATGAATTTTGCATTTTAAGTATTTCGGTTGATTTGGTTACTAACTCGGTTGCATTATTATTACAGGCAAAGGCAAGGGAACTCAGTAATTAGAATACTGGGTTTTCAAGATCGGATTGCTAGCTAAGGTGAGTGGATTTAGCCTTCAAACTTTAGATGGGCAATTTGGTTAGAAATTGGTCAAAATGGTAAAAAGGTGCAGGATTTGGTATCTGGAAGAATTCACGACGCGAACTTGGGGTTCGCGTCGCTAACTCGAGACAGGCAGTTGGGGTCTGGGTCGTGAAGAAGTTCACGGATCATGAACTCAAGTTCACGTCGCGAACTTGAGTTCGCGATCGTGAACTCTCTTGGGTGTAGTTTTCTTGGCTGCAATTGTTGTTGCAAGCCTATACTTTGGTTTAATTAATAACGGTAGTTAATTAAGTGCACATTTGGGGAAGAGGTCAGTAATTGGAACATTCTACTGAGCAGAGGTTTACTATTGACAAGGTGTACCGCCCTTAGAAGCACTGGTTGTTCTAAGGGGTTACACATTGTCTTTGAGTAAAGGGCTATCGGTTATCATTGTTCGGCCAACAATGATTTAAGGCTTCGGCAGAACCCCGTTACTCTTCAAAAATTAACTAATTGGGATATAAGGCTTATCATTCGGTTGTTTAATTTCATCAGTTTAGTTCATTCACTTAGCTGTTAGCTAATCCCCACCTCGTTGACCTTTTTGCAGGTTTATCTTTTGGGCGGGTCAAGGGGTGTTTTAGGAATGGTTGACCGACACTCTGATTTTGATATTATAGTAACCGAGCCGCCGGTTGTCTAAACACTTTTGATATTTTGGATAATTGTTGTAAAAGGCCTGTTTATTAATATCTGTTGATGTTAACTACTTTACTTTAATTATTTCTACACTTCCGTTAGTTTAAAAAAAAAAAAAAAAAAAAAAAAAATCGGGTTTAGTTTTTGCGGTGTTACAATTTGGTATCAGAGCATGGTTTGGCAATGTGTGCACATTTAGGTGTAATATTCCCAAATCTTGGCTCGAGTTTGGTCAAACATTCCTAGGTTCAGGTTTGGGGTTAGTGAGTGAACTTTAGGGTGTTAGTAGTTAGTGTGTAGGTACTAACGAATTACACTAATTGTTCGTGAGATGTTGTGATTGTCACAGGTATGGCAGATAACGATAATACAAACCACCCGAACCCACCGAACAATGACGCTGGGAATGATCAGCCATCGGGAAGTAATCCCGTAATCAATGAGGAGTACGTTCACTCGTTGGAAGGTCAACTTCAAGACCTCAGAAATATCGTTAGAGAATACGAACAAAATCATACCTACTCAATACCAACTCCACCCGTGAATACCACCACACAACCTTCTACCAACATGCCACCCCCAATGTTTAACTATCAATATCCACCACAAGGATTTTATCCTTACCCATACCCCGGTTATCCACCACCACCACCTCAGAAACAACCCTGCACATATAAACAATTTCTTGATTGTAAGCCATCAGAATATGGTGGAAGTACTGACCCGAGTGTTACCTTAAACTGACTAATGGAGATGTCTAGGGCCCTGGACGCATGTAATTGTGATGATGACCGGCGAGTAATGTACGCCTCTCGAAGATTAATAGGTGATGCAATGCAGTGGTGGGGTACTATAACCGCAAATTTCTCAGCCGCTCAATTAGCTTCAATTTCATGGAACCAGTTTTATGAACAAGTTCGTGCTCAATATTGTAATTCGTTCGAGATGAACAAGATAAGGAGAGATTTTATGGGGTTGAAAATGGATGAAAGAATGTCTGTAGATGAACTGATAAGACAATTTAATGGAAAATTACGATTTGTGCAACAATGGGTGCCTGATGAGCAAGCTCAGTTACAACATTTTATCGATGCATTGTTACCAAAATATCGAGGGTCCGTTAGGTATGCGAATACTTTAACCCAAGCATTTTCTTTGGCGAAATCAGCAGAAAGTGATTTTAAAGCAAGTGATCAAATGGGTAGGGAAAGAACGGGGTTCTTTAAGTCAAATTCAACCCAAGTAGGCTCTCAACAAAGCCGGAAGTGGCAGGGTAATCAAAAGCAAGGTAATTCGAGTCGCAAAAGCACGGTTTTTACATCAAATCAAAGAGCACCTTGGTGTTCCCGGTGCAAGTCATCACATTCTGGACCATGTACACTTCAAACTTTGAGGTGTGCACGGTGTGGTCAATTCAAACATGAAGCAAAAGACTGTAACTTCCCGGGGAATGTATGCTGGAACTGTCATAAAGAGGGTCACCGAGCGGGAGAATGCCCTACGGCTAGGAAGACGGGTGCGGGTTCTGGATCGGGTGGGGCATCGTTATCGACCACGAGCCATAAAAGAAAGACTCACCCTCCACCTGAGGGTAGAGCATTTCGGATGACAGTCGAGGAGGCCACCACAACCGATGATGTAATTACCGGTATGTTCCTAATCAATTCGGTTCCTGCTCGTGTATTGTTTGATTCTGGAGCGAATCGCTCATTTATTTCTATAACTTTCTGTGGCAAATTGAAATTACCTATGAATGTGATAACTACCCCATTAGAAATAGAAGTAGCAGATGGAAATATGGTTCCGGTCACAAGCTCTGTGTCCGGGGCACGTATAGATATCGATGGTGTGCAATTTGTGACCTTTCTATTATTAATGCCAATATCTGGCTTCGATGTTGTCCTCGGAATGGATTGGCTTAGTAAAAATAGGGCTAATATTAAATGTGATAAAAAGATAATTACTTTTCCTTTGCCCGACGGGACACATGTAGTGGCCCGCGGTGACCGTGTGAATTCTTCTTTTCCAATTATATCTTTTATGAAGGCCAGAAAATCTTTGGTCAAAGGGTGTGAGTCTTTCCTTGCTTATGCTATTGATGTCCGAAAAGAAAAGAAGACAATTGGTGACATCCGGGTGGTATCGGAATACCCGGAGGTCTTTCCTGATGATTTGCCTGGGTTACCTCCCATTCGGGAGGTAGAATTCAAAATTGACTTAATTCCGGGAGCCAGTCCCGTAGCTCGAACTCCATACCGTTTGGCTCCTTCCGAAATCCGTGAAATGATGTCTCAGATTCAAGAATTATTAGATAAGGGTTTCATTCGGTCGAGTTCCTCCCCATGGGGAGCTCCGGTATTATTTGTAAAGAAGAAAGACGGTACTCTCCGTATGTGTATAGATTACCGGGAGTTAAACAAAACAACCATAAAGAACAAGTACCCACTTCCGAGAATAGATGATTTATTTGATCAGTTACAAGGGGCTTCATACTTCTCTAAAATCGATTTGAGATCCGGGTACCATCAAGTTCGGGTTCAAGAAAGTGATATTCCGAAAACCGCCTTTAGAACTCGATATGGCCATTACGAGTTTTTGGTTATGCCATTCGGGTTGACAAATGCTCCCGCCATCTTCATGGATTTAATGAACCGGGTGTGTAGACCATTCCTTGATCAATTCGTTATTGTATTTATAGATGATATTTTGATTTACTCAAAATCTGAGTTAGATCATGAGCAACATTTAAGACAGGTTTTGGAGACTTTGAAACGGGAGCAATTATATGCCAAATTCTCTAAATGTGAATTTTGGCTTCGGGAAGTGCAATTTTTGGGGCATGTAATCTGTTCAGAGGGGGTTAAGGTTGATCCGGCCAAAATAACTGCAGTGATGAATTGGGGTTCACCGAAAACACCGTCAGAGATTAAAAGTTTTCTGGGATTGGCGGGGTATTACCGTAGATTTATTCAAAATTTCTCTAAGATTGCTAGTCCGTTAACGAAATTGACACGTAAAGATGTACCTTATCAATGGGGCAATGATCAAGAAACGGCATTTCAAACTTTAAAGCAACTTTTGTGTCAAGCTCCCATACTTACCTTGCCCGATGGGTCTGACGACTTTATTGTGTATTGTGATGCATCATTCGCGGGCCTAGGTTGCGTCTTAATGCAGAGGGATCGGGTTATCGCTTATGCCTCGAGACAGTTAAAAACTCATGAAAAGAATTTCCCGACTCACGATTTGGAATTAGCAGCCGTTATTTTTGCATTGAAGCTATGGAGACATTACCTCTATGGCACCAAATGTGTTATATGCACCGATCACAAGAGTCTTCAGTATATTTTCACACAAAAAGAATTGAATATGAGGCAGCGAAGGTGGTTAGAGTTGATCAAAGATTACGATTGTGAAATTCGTTATCACCCGGGTAAGGCGAATGTGGTAGCCGATGCATTGAGTCGAAAGGGTACTTCAGAAAAGATCCAATTTATGCGTATGGAAATTGTTTCGGATTTGGTAAGTCGAATTCGAATATGCCAACTTGAGGCATTGGGTAATGAGCATTTAAAATCGGAAGTTATGAGTAAAAGAAAAGATGAGTTAGTTGAGGACAATCGGGGGTTAAAATTGTATAAGTCTCGTGTTTGGGTACCACTACTCGGGGGACTACGAGAATTGATTTTGTCGGAGACGCATAAATCTCGATTGTCGGTCCATCCGGGTAGTACAAAAATGTATAACGACTTAAAGGTGTTATATTGGTGGCCTACTATGAAAACCGACGTTGCTTAATTTGTTGAAAAATGTCAAATTTGCGCGCAAGTCAAGGCCGAGCATCAGAAACCGTATGGGTCGTTGAAACAGTTAGAAATACCCGAATGGAAATGGGAAAACATAACCATGGATTTCGTCACAAAACTTCCCCGTACTCAGAAAAATCACGACATGATTTGGGTGATAGTTGATCGATTAACTAAAAGTGCTCACTTTTTGGCCACAAGAGAAACCGCGTCCCTCGATCAACTAGCTAAATTATATATTGATGAGATAATTTCTCGTCATGGCATTCCATTATCGATTGTGTCGGATCGAGATCCTCGTTTTGTTTCTAATTTTTGGAAGAGCTTACAAAGAGAATTGGGTACACGAGTTAATCTAAGCACTGCATATCATCCGCAAACAGATGGCCAGACAGAAAGAACGATTCAGACCTTAGAAGATATGCTTCGGGCGTGTGTGTTAGAATATGGTGGTTCTTGGGATTCTCACTTACCGTTAATTGAATTTGCCTACAACAATACGTATCACTCAAGTATTGAGATGCCACCTTATGAAATGTTGTATGGTCGTCGTTGTCGTACCCCCACTTGTTGGTTGGAAGCGGGCGAAAAACAGTTTGCGGGCCCGGATATAGTTCAATTGACGGCCGAAAAAGTGGCCATTGCCCGAGAAAAATTGAAAGCGGCCCGAGATCGTCAGAAAATGTATGCGGATCCGAGACGTAGACCGGTAACTTTTGAAGAAAATGAGATGGTGTATTTAAAAGTCTCGCCTTGGAAGGGAATTATTCGGTTTGGGAAACGTGGTAAATTAGCTCCAAGATACATTGGCCCGTTTCGTATTAGTCGGGTCGTTAATGATCAATCAGTAACTTTAGAACTACCACCGGAATTGTCCGGTATTCATGATACTTTTAATGTTTGTTATTTGAGAAAATACAAAGTGGAAGATGAATCTCAAATCTTACCGGTTCGAGAGTTGAAAGTTGATTCAAGGAAAAGGTTGATAGAAGAGCCGGTTGAATTATTGGATAGAAAGATAACAAAGTTGAGGAAGAAGCAGATTCCTATGGTTTTGGTCAAATGGAAACATAGTTTAGGTTCTAATCTAACATGGGAAACCGAGGCCGAAATGAAAGATCGTTACCCGAATTTATTCAAGCAAAGTGAGATTCCGGGGACGGAATCTCTTTAAGGGGGAAAGATTTGTAACATCCTGAGACCCGGCCTAGATTTTTTTATATTACTTTCGGTAAGTAATTCTTTTTGTTATTATTTTTATATGATTTATGTGATTTAATTGGATTTTAGCGTATTTTAACCAAGGGGTTAAAATTAGATTTAATTTTTTTTATGGAGCATAAAATTGATAAAAATTGCATTTTATTAAACTTTGAATTACAGTTCTGAAAATATCTTCATTATTAAAATCTGAATTGCATAAGTATTTTTAAATAAATAAAACGCAATCTAGACTTTCAGTATTACACTGTGTTAAATGAAATTAAAGCTGTGTGAGGGAAGGGGTGTACGTGGGCGTGAGAAAGGGCAGGTGTCAAATTGGGTTTTTCTTCCTTGTTCTCTTCCCTGGCTCGACACAAACACACACATTTCACACACATGCATTTTCTTGAAGCTCTCAATTGAAGAAGATTATAATTGTTTTGTTCTTTCCTCTGATTTTCGGAATCATCTCCATCACAAGGTAGGATTCATGCTAATTGTTCATTATTTTGGGTGTTCTTGCTAGAAAACTTAGGGTTCTTGGGTTATGGAGTTTCTTTGTCTCAAACTATGAAATTGATGAATTGCTAGGGTTTCTATGAAGTTCATAACTAATCTTGTTTGTTTTAGATGGCTAATTCTGGATTGTAGTGTAAGTTCAAGCCTTGAACCTTAAAAACCTAGTTATGGAGTTTTGGAGAAGATGACCAAAACCCACCAAGTTTGATAAATGGTGTAAATTGGGTTCTTGATGTTTTAACTAGTGTAGAATCATAATTAGAAGTAAATTGACTGAATTTTATGTGCTTTGATGTTAAAATTGGGTGGTGTTTGGCTAATTGTCTTGAAATGGCCTTAACTAGCTAATTGTGCATTGTTGACTTTTCTAAGTCAACCTAAAAAGATGTTTTGATCAGATTTGGATATCAAGTGGTTATAAATGATTCTAGTATTATTTATATGAGAAATGTAACTATTTTGTAAGTGTTGTTGGTTTAGTTTGGTTTTGACCCGTTTGGGCCTAAATAACTAGAATCGGTCAAGAATGTGTGATTTGGTGCAATACTTGAATTGTGGGGCTTATAGTATGATTTTGTTATATTTAGACTTATGGTTAAAAAGGTTTATAGACTTATGCAAGTTTTGGATAATTTATGAATTTTGCATTTTAAGTATTTCGGTTGATTTGGTTACTAACTCGGTTGCATTATTATTACAGGCAAAGGCAAGGGAACTCAGTAATTAGAATACTGGGTTTTCAAGATCGGATTGCTAGCTAAGGTGAGTGGATTTAGCCTTCAAACTTTAGATGGGCAATTTGGTTAGAAATTGGTCAAAATGGTAAAAAGGTGCAGGATTTGGTATCTGGAAGAGTTCACAACGCGAACTTGGGGTTCGCGTCGCTAACTCGAGACAGGCAGTTGGGGTCTGGGTCGTGAAGAAGTTCACGGATCGTGAACTCAAGTTCACGTCGCGAACTTGAGTTCGCGATCGTGAACTCTCTTGGGTGTAGTTTTCTTGGCTGCAATTGTTGTTGCAAGCCTATACTTTGGTTTAATTAATAACGGTAGTTAATTAAGTGCACATTTGGGGAAGAGGTCAGTAATTGGAACATTCTACTGAGCAGAGGTTTACTATTGACAAGGTGTACCGCCCTTAGAAGCACTGGTTGTTCTAAGGGGGTACACACTGTCTTTGAGTAAAGGGCTATCGGTTATCATTGTTCGGCCAACAATGATTTAAGGCTTCGGCAGAACCCCGTTACTCTTCAAAAATTAACTAATTGGGATATAAGGCTTATCATTCGGTTGTTTAATTTCATCGGTTTAGTTCATTCACTTAGCTGTTAGCTAATCCCCACCTCGTTGACCTTTTTGCAGGTTTATCTTTTGGGCGGGTCAAGGGGTGTTTTAGGAATGGTTGACCGACACTCTGATTTTGATATTATAGTAACCGAGCCGCCGGTTGTCTAAACACTTTTGATATTTTGGATAATTGTTGTAAAAGGCCTGTTTATTAATATCTGTTGATGTTAACTACTTTACTTTAATTATTTCTACGCTTCCGTTAGTTTAAAAAAAAAAAAAAAAAAAAGAAATCGGGTTTAGTTTTTGCGGTGTTACATCTTAGCTCCCACTTACTTTTATGGAACTTAAGCATCTCTTAAACTACTACTTTGACCTAGTCAATAACTTGTAGTTCAATCTTTTAAGAATTCTATCAATTGTTAAGATCATCCTTTGGATTTGCGAATATCCAACATTCCTTTTAAGGGAATCATGATCTTTATTGATTACTGTATCTAACAAGTACGAAACACTTGAAATGATACTATCAATTCTTAAAACACATTAGTATTCTTTTAAGAATCTTATTTAATGCCAAAGTCATTTACTTGGATTTCTTAAATATCCATTTATTCCTATAAGGGAATTATGACTTGATTAAATATTGTAGTTATTACAAGTGTAAGATACTTGGAATAATACCTTTTAATTCTTAAATGCTTTAATATAGTATTGTCCCTTTTAAGAGTCGTTTAATGTCTAAGTCATTTTACTTGGATTATGCGGATATCCAATTATTCCTATTAGGGAATTATGACTTCATTAAATCCTTTACTACAAGTATAAAAGACTTGTAATAATACTCTTAAAGTATATCTTGATTATATCCAATATAATCATACTATATTAATAATAATACTCTTAAAGTATATCTTGATTATATCCAATAAAAAAATACCGTTACAAATTGGTTTATATTTAAGAATTAGTTTTTGAACCGCATTTGTATTGTTGGACGCATTATCAAAAGACATTGAAAAGATTTTTGACTCTAATTTATAACTTCTTATAACATAGTCTAAAATTTGGTACAAATTTTCCCCCGAATGTGGAGCCCCAAATAATTCAAACGCAATCGTACGCTTCATAATTACCCAAGTATTGGATCAATCCAATGAGCGGTAACACAAAGATACGAGTCATGTGTAGCAATTGGGGCGGTCCAAACATCACTAGTTAAATTAAACCCCGTTTGTAGATTTTCAAAACCTTTTTTTAAATCATCTTTAGCAAGTTTCCATAATTTTATAGCATCACGTCTTAAGTTAAATAATTTTATCCGCTGCTGCTCTGATGTCTAGAGTTGTGAAATCCCAGATTCGACCTGGGATGGCCACACTGAGGAAGCAGATGAACATCCTTCACAGGGATGTTCCAAAGAAGTGTGCTGATGCTGTTGAAACTCTTTCCTCCAGCATCACTTCTCTGCATACTGAGGTTCATACTCAGACTCATCGGATGGCTCTTCTTGCTGATCAGATTCGCTGCAACACAAGCGAGTTCATCTCTCTCAAAGAATATGTTCATCGAGAGTTGAACTCCATTCGCGAATCTGACAGAGTCGAAAAAGATAAGCTTCTCTCTGAAGCCCGGACAACAGAAGTAGAAGTTGAACGACAACTGAATGCCTTACATTCCAAGGTATCCCCTCTCCAACTGGATGTCCATCGTATTGGTCTTGCATTATCCAAGCAAGAATCTCTGCTAACCAATACTCATAGCCATCTCTCTATGGCTATTGAGGAGTCTGCTTCTGCTATGTCCACAAGGATGGACAAACTGGAGACTGAGGTCGGTTCTTTGACCTCCCAAGTAGCTGGTCTTCAAGGCACCCTTAACCTCATTCTACAAAAGCTTAATGAGGGTGCCGCTGTTGTCCGTCCCGGTTCAGCACCAGAGAGTACCTTCCTTCTCCAGGCACTCTCTGAGGGGGAGCAAGAGAAAATACTTCAGCAGGTGAACAATCAGGTGAACAAAATACTTCAGCAGGTGAACAATCAGGTGAACAAAATGCGAGTCTCAAGTTGCTGCTGTCAGAGAACCTGTTGGTGAAAGCTCCTCAGCAAGAGGGGAGAAATGTAAGTCAGTTCTCCCCGAGCCCTTTGCTGAACCCAGAACACTTGATATTGGGTCTTCAATAATATTTGCAAAACGACCAAGACTCAATATCACAAGAGCCATCCCCATGGGAGTAAACTTTGTCCCTGGGCTGATTGTCAAAGAACCCATCTATGACTTTTGCTATCTGGAAAACAAGGTGCCTTGCTTTTAACGAGCTGATGAGTTAGATCTATGTGATGTTGATCAACTTATGATTTATCACAAGCTGCTGAGTCCCTCCACTGAAGAGGGAAGAGAAATGAAGAAATTAATCGACTCAGCCATCAGCTCACTATATCACAGTGTCGTTGGGGAAGCAATGCCTAAGACATTGTAATTTTGTTTTTGATTTTCCTTGTATTTTACCAGCTTCATATTAATAGAAAATCAAAATTTTGTAATATACTTGTAAAAATTGTAGAAAGACAAACATATACAAAAGAACCCAAAGGGTCAAAAGCACATAAGCATTCAGCTGATCCAAACAAGCTGAATCATTACAGGTTCATACTTATACAGCTGTTCGATTGCATAAAATAGGGGGAGATTGTTAGTCCCCAGATTAAGTAAATAAGATTTGATGATCAATAGCTAAGAAGAATAAATCAGTTGAAGTATGTACTTAGTTGAAGTACAAGTATATTCATAATCCTTCAGCTGAGTACGTACTTAGCTCTAGGAAACAAGTCCAATCAGTAGCTATAGAAGAGTGTTCATTCGAAGTCTATGGCCAAAGGACAAAGACCAGAAGAAGACCACCCAGCTGATAGTGGAATCAGCTGATGGTACCTGCTGCAGATAGTGACTTAGCGGAAAATGTCATTGACACTTTGAACATTTTCCTTTCCCGCTCAAAGAAGAAGAAAACGATGAAGATCTTCTATTTTGGAATAGAAGATAATATGTCAGTACATCATCGTTTGTCCCTCCAAGCATGTAAAGGGAAAGTCAACTATTTTTGTACTATCATAGTAAACCTTTTCACTGTATGTCAGAAAAGGTAGCAAAAGGAGTTGACACAAAGTACAATTGGGACAATAACCTATGCAAGATCATTAAATGTTTCCGTGGACAAGTCTACATCGACGAATGATATTTTTACACGTCGATTAACTTGTGGACAAAACTACATGGATCCTGGGCTATATATAGAGACGTAAATGCTTGCATTTACACACACATTTTAGCATTCATAGCACAAGAACATTCTCTGAGAGTTTGTTATTGCCTGGTATTAACTCTCTCATAGTTATTACTAAGACATTTAATATCAACTGTTTGTATCAGCTGATATAACTCTCCTTGCAGTTTCTTCTAGTTTGAGCGAGCAAAAGTGTCACTTCAAGTATAGAGTTTTAGTTAGTGTGTACTATCTATTTCCGCAAACTTTGTACTGTATTAAGTTGTTTTAATAAACTCGTAATCATTGAAAACTTGTGTGTTCTTTATCTTATCGTCTTTATTTATCATAACGCAACACATTTGTGTTGTTGGGATCCAACAAAGGTTATTAATTTATTAAATAGTTGATAATGCTATAGACGTTATTATATTCAATATTGGAATAATCATATTAAAAACATACGTAATTAAAGGTGAAAACTAAAATATTAACTAAGTGATAATAATTGAAAATTATTGTTTATATTAAAGAAAAAAGAAAAATTGCGAAGTATAACATTAAACAGATGATTGTAATTGAAAATTGTTTAAATAAAATAAAATATAACCGAATAAAAAATAAGAAATGCTAAAACAAATTTCTAAATACTTTTTTGAAAACAATATGATGGTTTATTTAATAGACCACTATTTTTATCTTCTATTAAATTTACTAAAAAAATCTTAATATTTTGTTTACTAATTCAAAAAATCAAAAAACTAAAAATAATATGCAATTAAAATATTAAATTATGTTTTGACTACTAATAAAGTCAAACGGAATACTATTTAAAGTTAAATATTAAAGTTTAGAAAACCTGTGATTTCTTGATCAATTTATATTCTAAAGATAAAATTATAATTCTGTGAACTTCTTTTTGTTGGGTAAATTACAATTTTTGTCCCTGACCTATGGCTGATTCGAGTTTTTTGTCCCTAATGTTTTTTTGTCGGTTTTTTTGTCCCTTAAGTTTTTCAAATTCTGGAGATTTGTCCTTCCGTCCAATTTTGGACGTTAACTGACGGTTTTTTTGTCCATTTTACCAAATTACCCCTGTTCTATCCTTCTTCTTCCTTCAATGAACCCTTATCCCCCCAAATTGATGAACCCTAACCCCCCAAATTGATGAACCCTAATCCCCCAAATTGATGAACCCTAAATACTAAATAACCGAATCAGGCTGGTCACGAGCAGAACACTCAATCACACCCGAATCAGGCCCGATATTTTGTCGAACATCTGGCGTGCACAAATCTGCTCTAGCTTGAATACCATCTAGAACCGAATTAGGAACAGAGATTGATGTAGGGATATTGTTCCCCTCATAGAAACGAGCAGAACCCTGTATCATATGCCCACCGGAATCTCGATTTTCCGGCGAAACCTCCAATTCCGGCGAAACAGTTACATATTCCAAATCGACACTTGAACACTCGACCGAATCTAAAATTACCTAGGGTGTTTGTTCCCCATATCATTCCGAGTCGAACAACCACTACCTCGAACCTTCCCGTCGCCGGAAACCGCCGTATTGCCGCCGGGCGATTCCGGCTGCGAATTTTCCATTTCAGCCACCACCAACGGGCGATTTCGGCTGCGATTCCGGTTGCAGGTGGTAGTGGTTGCAGGTTGTGAAGAGGGAAGAAGAGGGAAGAAGATGAAGAAGAGGGAAGAAGATGAAGAACATGAAGAGTGAGGAAAAAAGACGAAAATACCCTTAATTTTTTTGCGTTTTTAGTCACTTAGCGGCCAAAATTGGACGGAAGGACAAATTTCCAGAATTTGAAAAACTTAAGGGACAAAAAAACCGACAAAAAAACATTAGGGACAAAAACCCCGAATCGGCCATAGGTCAGGGACAAAAACTGTAATTTACCCTTTTTTGTTTCTCCACTACAACTGGAAAAATAAAAATATTATTGTTTTCTATTTTTTTTTCCTACTCTATACGAAGAAGAAAAATATTTTCCTTAAATAGTAAAAGTTAACCCAACTAAATCACTAATTAAACACAACTAGAGTTTAACTTAAATAGAATGAACCATTAAATGAAGATAGATTAAGATAGACAATTTATTATACAAGTTTCTGTCACTGAAATAGTGAAATAACCCTAAATATTCTCGACATCAATGATGGTCCCGCAATATCTTTAGACAGTCCACGTGACTGCAGCGACGACGAACTTTCTCTTACTGAAATTACCTTACTGCCCTTCTCCTCTTCTCAAATTACGACACTGCCATTCTGCTCTGCATGTACTAATTAGTAGCAGACTAGCAGTAGTTTTTCCTTGCTCGCTCTGCACTGCAGTCTTCCTTATTCGCCCCAATTAGTTTCTATTTCCGTACATTTCAACGATATCCAAAACCCTAAAAAATACTCTCGATTTCATCGTCTCTGAACGGTCAAAATAATTCTTCGTGTAGTTGAGCATTTTCCGTTTAAAATCACAGGTAACATAGTCGATTGCTCTTCTTCGTGTTTACGATTCTCGTTCTTGTTGAATTTTCACTTTTTTGTTGGCAAATTTCTGTTGAAGATTACTTTAATGGCTTCGATATGAGGTTTTAAGTTTATGTAGAATAAAATTGCGTTTGATCATCGTGTGTGTGGATTTATTAAGTCTCTGAAATCAAGAAATGCCATAACTATTATTCTATTAATAATAAATTTCCTATTGTGCCTAGCATTTTGGGGAAACACATAACAACTAAATTGTTTATGGATTCCACTGGATTTTGACAATCGGACTTTATTTCAGTACCAATGTGGCGATTAGGTGATTACTGTCTGATGCTTAATCTATCGTTATTGCGAATTCTGTGTCATTTGCACGATTAATATCATGTGATATATGATAAGTAAGTTTGCAAAATTGTGTGTTTGACCTAGACAGTGGATTGTGCGTTCTATTTAGTGTTAGAAATAAAAGAGATTTTTTTTTTCTTTTTTTTCGTGAAAAGTTATGGTATGTATGCAACAATAATACAATACGAAGTATTTAGAATGTTTTCTCCTTCCTTTTTGTGCTTAAAGAACAAGATTTTGTCAACTGTATTTCAGGTCAGGGTCTCCAGAATCATGGATGGCCTTTGGGACCCACCTAATTACCAAGGTCTCCACAAATTAATATTCATTATGTCAAAAGTTAAAATTTGAGAAAAATATTACTAAATGGTATTGTTCATTGTTTAATGTGATACATTTTCCTTTTCAGCAACTGAAGAAGCAACTAATCCATTCAGTCTTCCTAAACCTATAGATACAATAGAACAAACAGCTGTAAATGTGAAAAGCTGCATACAGGTTTTAAGAATTTTGATATCAAAAGCGGATACCGATATTATTGATCTTGAAGAAGAACTTACTGATTTAATGACTCAATTAGCCTGCACTAATGAAGAATTCTCAGAAATGTTTTCTAATTTCTTGAGAGTTAAGATTGATTTACTTGATTTATCAATAAGGAAATTAAAGATTGATGGTCAAGATTCTTTGTCAACAAGCAGGGAACCGACAGTTGAAAGATTACACGATATAATGAAGACTGTTTTCTGTCATTATGTACAAAAGAAAGATCAACAGGTCTAGTATTTGGAAACTTCTAGATTCCTCTCTCTCTCACACACACACACACATTATATTTTGACTTGCACCAAAAGTTACCTGTTTTGATTTGTACAAAAAAGATGTGTTTTATTCGTTTCCTTGAAAATCAGAAGTTTGCAGATATCGATTCAAGCTCCAATAATCAGATGCGTGCAGAAAATGCTTCAAAGCAAATTGCATGTTCTTCAAACTCTAATCAAATTGAGAAAACCAAAAGAATGATTATCACTCCACTGGAGAAGGAGAAACATACAACAATTTCACAAACCAGAGTTAAAATTGAAGAAGAAAATGCAAATTATTATCCTTCAAATATTAATCATTTTGGAGAAATGAACAAATTTCAGATAAAGAGACCAATTATGACAAAGGAAATTATTATACCATCTATGGAAACTCGGGATAAGTGGAAACATCAGCGACAGCTGGTCAAGTTCCAGGTAATTTTATATTTTATTTTTTAATTTAAAAAATTTACATACAGATTTATATCACAAGTGATTAGTTCAATTTCACAGGTTCCCTGCCAGGTGGACAATGAAAGTGTGGGGTCCACAACCATTCATTCGCCAGATGCAAATCAAAACACATGTACAGAACTTGGTTTTCCTCTTGAAAACCCAGAAGAAGAACAACCAATACTCTGTTTACCTGCTCTGAATCTATCTTCTACAAAGACATACAAGAGAAGACGTGCACCATGGCCCGCAAGTGCCAGCTCACCATTTCTACTTGAAGGGCCCAAACCCAAACCCAAACCCGAACCCGAACCCGAACCTGTCATGTTGTCCACCATTGGAGATGATGATCATGATATGGATGACTACACAGTTGAGGACTTAAAAGCCATTGCTAGAAATAGGAAATTAAAAGGTTATTATAAGCTGAGGAAAGCACAACTTGCAGAATTATTAGGAATCAAGGTCACTCAAGGTATATAGGATTAATTTATTATTTATGTTTTAGTCCTTACACTTTTTTCTGAAATTGTTTTATCCTATACTTTCCTACACTTGTTAAATAAGTTACTAACGAAAACCATTTTAACGGTAAACATTTTTAAAGTGTGATATATTTGAAAGTTTTAAGAGTTGGTTTGTATTTACATGCAGGAAAAAGGAAGGTGAAAAAAAGGGAGAGAGCAGGAGTTCTACAGATATATGGTGCTTGATGCATGTTTTATACGGTCATTCCTATACATATACAACTCAAAGAATTAATTAGAATTACAACTTGACACCTCCTAGTTGGACATATTAGGCAATTTCCATTACAACAGGATAAATAGTTACTTAATTAGTTAGTATCAAACATGCTATTCTTAGTCATGAGGCTTTAACTGAAACCGATTGTTCATATATGTTTGCTTCGTTCATGCTGAAGCCTTTGTACATCTTAATACATTCCCATATTTTGTTGCTAGAAATTGCAGTTAGTAGAATCAGTTATAATTTTGTGTGGTTTTCTTTTATTTCAAGGCTTAGAAATCTACCATATGTAACAAACTCAATGTGGCTGGTAAAGCTTGAAATGTTTAAATTTTAATTTAATTTATAATCATTTGAAAAATTGTTAGTGTGAGAAATCTTGAACCCACCTAGTTTGACTTTTTTTTTTTTTTTTTTTTTTTTTATAATAATTTCAGGGTGTAGTGGAAATGGTGCTAGTGACAGTTAGGAGTTGGTTAGAGTTATGTTGATATGATAAAGCATTTTTTGAAGAAGGTTGGTACACTTTTGGACAGGGTAGGATACCATATGCTAGTTGGATTTTGTAGTAACACCCTATCTAATCTAGTAGTATTGCGTGACTAGATTAACTAGGTTGTTGACTTTATACTTACCTTGTTTATTGTAAATCTAACAATCCACGTAAGCATAAACACTCAGCAACTTACAGTTTATGCATCTCTAGATTTTTGAGTTAGTAGTTTCTAAAATTTGATCTTCCATTTTGTTCTTTGTACGTTTTGCTGTATGTAAATTGGTCCTTTTGTTACATAGATACTAGAGACTTGCCATTTATTACATCATAATTCTTAAGGGAATTTATGCTATAAACTAAAACGATAAAGTGCAGTGTTATTAACTTATTATTATCATGGACAAAATGAGTAATTACTCAAAAATTAAATTTGTTTAAGCTTCTCTGAGTTGAATTGATGGTAACACAATTACGCTGAACCATTTTTAACTTTTAAAGCAGCCCGATATTTGACTATAAAATACCCGACAGCATGCCCAAGCACCACAACTATAAAAACAGCAAGATTGTAAGACATGACAGACAACATTACAAGGTACGCGAGAGCCATGCGGAATCCATAAACCGTAGCCCGAGCCAACACACCGACAATTGGACTTGCTCCCGACTTGATGGCGACAGAAACTCGATTGCAACTGCGAGGAAAAAAACAAAAGCTAAAGCCAAAATGTACATGCCTAACTTGCCATTTAGGCCAGTCGTTGAATAACATGACTACGTCTTTGCCCCAAAAGAAGGTCATGTGCATCATGCTCATGCCACTCATCTTGTCATTGGGCATGGACATGTCATTAGACATTTTGTTCAATTAAGGTGAGATGGAGAGAGCTTTTGGTTTTATGGTAGTTGTGGACTTTTTTATTTTGTGAATATGTCATTTATATGGTCGGAGAGAAAACCAAAGTGGATTTACATTGGAAAAAACAATAACAATGAACTTCAAACAAGAGACGGCATGAATGATGCTATTGCAAACTTTTATATACTCCCTCCATGGCTCCATCATAATTTTTCATCATAATTTTATTATCTACCTTTCTATTTTAATATGTCCCAAAATTATTATTAACTTGAACCTATTAAAAAATAGCTAGGTGTTAAAGATAAAATTATATTGGTTACCTAGTATAATAAATACATTTTTCTTATACTTTGTGTTTTTTGTCCGTAGACAATAATTTTGGGATGGAGGGAGTAGTGCTCTCTCCGTCCCTAAATAAAGTTCTCATTTCTCTCTAAATTTTTGTCCCTATATAAAGTTCTCATTTCTAAAGTTGATGAGATCTACTTAATAAAATAATATAATTACCAATGACTCCACTACTAACTATCCACTAACTAATTTTTTCTCTTTCCAAACCAACTTTATATTTTAATCAAAATTATTATTAATGACTCTACCACTAACTATGTCCTTATAACTTGTGCACATGAGAAATGAAAACACTTTATTTAGTGACAAAAGGAGTATAACATATGTGATATATAAGAAAAATTAAAATTTTTGGTTTAAAAAAATATATTAAAACAGTCCAATGATATAATTAGTGTGTGTTCTTGAAAACATTTATCATGTTACGAATTTTGTGTTGTAAAAGAAACATGAGAAGTTGACCTTGACAAGAAAGGAAGGCATAAGTAATGCCATTGCCATTGGTTTTAAAAAATATAATTAAAATTATCAAATGAATGTGATTGATCGATAATAGTTTCTTTATAACCACTCAGCATAAAAAGCAATATCAACTTTTTAATACTCTCTCCGTCCCTAAATAAAGTTTTCATTTCTCCTTCAAGTTTTGTCCCTAAATAAAGTTCTCATTTCTCAAACTTAAGGAGCCCACTTAATATAATAATATTATTGTCAATACTTTCACCACTTACTATCTCCTAAAACACTTTCTCTCTCCAATCAAACCTTATATTTTAATCAAAAGTAATATCAAATACCCCACCACTAACTATCTCCTAAAAAGTTGTGCCCAAGAGAAATAAGAACTTTATTTAGGGACGGGTGGAGTAGCAATTTATGACACCTAATTTTATTACTCTACATGGCATTTTTTGATAACGTTTAGATAAATAATATTTAAATGATGTAGAAGTCTAGATGCAAATGTTATGTATAGATATGTACCCTAATAATAAATTATTTGTTCAGATATTTAAATAATTGCCTCTAAGTGATGAAAATGACAAATTTAACCCTATAAACTATTTAACATACAAAATAAAATATTAAACATATTATTATTAAACCATGTCAATTTTAATGATTCGGACTATGCTTTAGATCTTACCGATCCAAAGTTATATTAGACACATCTAACAATTCAGATTCATATTTTTTTTGGAAACGCCAATGAAATAACGGAAGCCTACTCACAATTTTTCAGCGAGCACCCCGAGTTCGAGCTCCGCATAAGCGGGCAAACCCAGCCCCCAAAGGGATTTCCAAGGAAAATTCCCCATATGTGCCCGTGTGAGGTATGAGTTAAATTACGCAAATGCAACGCTCCCAAAGGGATTCGAACTCACGACCTGCAGCCCACATGGGTATAAATCCAGTGCCTCAGACCAGCTAAACTGGCCATCTAACAATTCAGATTCATATTAATCTTAAAAAATACTCTGAATTTTATCGATTCAAATCCACCCACTTAATAAATTCACAAGTTGTTGCCATCTCCCCCCACTACAATTGAAAGATTTTTAAACAAATATGTAGAATTCATAATGAAATGGTTTATATTTCAAGGTGATAATAAAAGCCACACTTGAAATAACCTATTATAATTATATTTATGTGGTAAATAAGAAATATATATTTTAAAATACCATACACATACATAAAATATGGATAATTAAATGAAGACACAAAGTCATATTTGAAGGGAGGACGGGGGATGCAATGCTGGAGGGGACCGAGGGTCCTGACCCAAAAATTGTTATCCATTTGAATTTGTGGTATTCAAAATTGATGAGGTTGTGCTGCAATGCAAAATAAACAATGTCAAATATTTTTTGTATTATTTTAGGTTATAGGTTTGGATGAGGTTGTGGTATTTTGTAGATGAACGACATTTGCCAGGGGGCAAATGTTATTATAGATGATATGCGGCAAATGTTATTATTGATGCAAGCAGTTTCTTGATACTTTTTTAATATTCTAAATCAAATTAAAATGGATGAAAATTGTTTTGATTTTCTATATTTAGTGACGAGATAAAAATATGATAGCTCACCTCGTTGCCAGGAATTGACATGTACTAGAACCTGCATAAAAGTAAAATATAAAGAGATAAATATAGGAACATCGTGTAATATGCAAATAGTAGGACGTAGACATGCACAAACCAATAAAAAGAACCGAACGGTTTGGATCAGAACCGGATTCTGAGCAAATACTTTTAACCGATAGAAATGTATGATCAAATAAATGTTTGTGCGGCAGCAAGTGTTTAGTTTATTATTATTTCTGGTCATATTAAAAAACGTAGACTAAGATTGAAGGTTAATATTTTACTTTATGTTTCATTTTTTATAATGTTTTTATGGTGTTCTTTTGACATACCTTTATTTGTTGTACTTTTATTTGAACTATACAAATAATCGTTTTTACTAATCCTCTGTCCTAACCCTAGCCCACCGGCCCAAACCCACCACAAATGGATTAAAAACAAACACCACACTGGACTAAAAGCAGATCACATTAGGTTCTGGGTTTTTTAGCCACGAGTAAAGTGCCGTCGATGAAGATAATGATTATAAAGTTTAGCCTATTTAACTTGGCCACTCTTTTGATCGGCAAAGCCGGGTGTCACGGACATATTGGTCGGAGCACCTGCATTTGTCTAGCGGCCGCTAGTCAATTCAAGTCAAAAGTTTCAAAGTCTAGTATATTCATTCATCTTTTTCAAATTAAAATTTAAAAACACGTAAAATAACATGCATAAAAACTAAAAAAGATCAGTAATTCATTCCAAGTTTAACATATGTCATATGTATTTTTTCTCTCCAGCTAATTTCTCCTATGTGAATCTCATTGTCGAAATACTTTCAGACACGTTTAATCACTCACATATTTTGTAATGGTCAAAAATGCATTTTAGTACCATGAACTTTGTTGACCGGGTTGTTTACTAATTTGAATTATTAAAAGTGCAACATTGTACTACGAACTTGAAAAAATAGTCAATTTAGTACTCTGACTCCCTAATTTGATCTTCAATTCTCATGTCATTTGCTTCAAATTTCAATATATTGAGATAAACATATATTTTTTAGTTCGTCAAAAGTTATAATGAAAGTAAATAATGTTAAAAAAAATATGATCAAATTAATGAGTTAGAGTACTAGATTAGAGTATCACACGTTTAATAGTTGACAGTAGTAGAACAACCGATCAACCACTAAAATGCTTTTGGCATTTTGGAAAACATAAATTTTTAATAAGGATAACAAAAGTTCACTAACTAGTTGGGTCTGTATAAACATTTATTTGATCTAGCTGTAAGGTAACAAGGTGAGATAATGTGTGAGTTCGTTGTTCATCAGAATATATTAAGAAAGAAAAAAGACTAACTTGGGTCTGTGCTGGTTGTAATCGCAGTGCCACCAAACTTGCAACTACTCGGAATCGGATTCTTCTGATAATAATTGTTGAACGCATAAGAAGCATGGTGGCGAAGTGTATCAGGGTTATAACATTCGCCACCCTGCTGAATCGCGGTGCAGTCTGCACCACCATAACCACAAGCATAATCCAAAGCAGCTTGTAACGCACTTGGTGAAGCAGATTCACTAGCAACACACCAACTTCTACCAGAAAATGATGATGATGGTAACGGGGTCGTTGTGGTTTTGGGTTGTGTGATTATAGGGTTCGAGTTCCCCGGAGTTATGGTTGGAACGGTTGTTATGGGCATGGTTACGTCCATTTGTCTAACGGAAATCTTTCCGGCGAGTGAAACGGAAGTGAAAGTGATGGTGAGGTGAATGCAGATGAGAGGAATGATATTGATCATTTTTGTGTTTTGTAGGTAGTGATTAGTGAATGATGAACGATGGGGGTTGAATTCGTTAGTTGTTCATTTCACTTTTCACATGGTGTGCAATTTGAAAAAAAGAAAAGATTAAAGAGGAGATTAAAGTATCATCATTATGTTTTTGAAATTGTGAGGTGGAAAAGGAAAGTAATGGAGAAATGAGGGAAAAGAGAATGATGTGGATGAAGGGGAATGAAAGTTAAAGTAGCGTTGGTTATTGTCAAAATTAATGATGATAGTCGATCGATCTACTTTAGATATTAATTTGGTTATCTTATATTTTCTTTTGAGACTGCAATTTTTGTTTATGAACAAGTGATACATCTATGCAAGTTATCAGACGAATCGGGACGTCATAAGGGATCAAAACCTTTGTACCATTTGGTCTAACACCTTTCTCGTGATGTTTAATTTCCAATATTTATGACATTTTTATTTTTGATGTAATATTTTTAATGACGTTTTATCAATTTGAAGCTCGGCTTTATCAATTTAATAATGTTTTACATATATTGTAATGATGTTCAAGAACCATGCGTGTTAACATAATAACATCTTTCTTTTTCATTCTATCCTATATCTTAATATAGACTTATGGATACTCTTGTTAATAATTGAAGTACAAAGTAATCATTGCACTCCAACAACTAACTAAATTTTATTCAAAGACTCTTTTCAGTTTGGTCCCTTGAGTCTCTGATGATCTTATCCGAACCGTCAAATTATAACCGTTACAACCACAAGCAACAAAAACACGTCAAAACACAATCTCTTACCCAACACATTTTGTTACAGTTATTATAGTTGATCATTATCCGATTATTATATCCCAAAATCCACTTAAAACAATCTCACAAATCAACATAAGAAGCATGATGAACACAAATAAACCATCTCCCATTAACCTTCTCAAACACATTAGTAGCAAACTGTCTCCCCCAACTTTTACCCTTTGTTCTCACCATCTCAACGCACGTGACATACCCCATATCACCTTTTACATAAACTTGCACATCTTTCACTTCAATCGACAATGGGAACTCATAATCCGCCCACACAAATTCCCAACTTCCCATAACAAGATCATACCCCGATATCCCACTAACACCCGGGTGCACCACACACACGTTCTCACTCTTTGACCATAATGACTGCATGATCGCCGTTTCTGAACAAGTTGTAGAATCGGGAATTGGCGGCTAAGACGGCGGATTTGCTGTCTTCGTGGAGGAGTTTAAGGTTGTCTCGGATTTTGGCGGCTTGTGTGTAGTTTTCTTCTTGGATGGCGATTTGTAGTTGTTCTAGGGTTTGTTCGTCTACTGTGATGTTTTCGGTTCCTTCTGAGGAATCTTCTCTTTTGGCTTGACATGGTTTTACTGCACTGAATAAGTATGAATTAGATGAATGTTTGTGTTTTGGAACTGATCACAAACACTTTTTCCCCATATTTTTTGAATTTAAATAAATAACTAATGTGTTAGTTATGTTTATGAAAACAATAACAATATTATTACTTAATCATGGTTAAGCAAGAACACTTACAAGGAATCCCCCTTTGCTGAGAAAACGGTTTGACATCTATTACACTTTTAGGTTTGCAGAATGCAATCAACTTGTATTGCTTCCGAGATTGCAAGGAAAATTTATGTTTTCCCCCAAAACGAGTTACAGAAGAACATGGTATGCCACTAAAGTCCTTGTTATTACACCAACTCTCCTGAAATTAAAAGGAATTACATGAGATAATTCTGGATTAATAAGGGCATATAATTTTAAGTGTTTGTGGAGGGAGATCAACACATAATAACAAAATCTATAAAATAGCCGATTCATTGATTTTTTAACCATGTTCTAATAGTAATGGTAGAGATTTGATTTCCAAAGCCCCATTGCATAATTTCTTTAAATCATGTGCCGAGTAATTAGGCTACACAAGATAGGAATTGAACTATTTAACCAAGCTAAACACTTCACTGATATCAACCCTGTTTTTTATGTTACATAGATCAAGGGTACTGATTCATCAACTTTGAATGACAAACTTCTCACCCAAATTGTATTTTGGTTCTTCCAAATCTTCCCCAAATCTTTTTTTATTAGAGAACATCAATTTTTCCATTTGTACTATATGTTAATCTCACCATTAAACAGAAATAAAACAGATATTAAGTACAAATAGGAAATAAAAATAACTAGATTTTTACTTCGAATATCAAAATGATGATGTCTTAATTTCAAAATTATTATTGACTTTTAACTTCTATAGAAACTTTCAGATGTTAAGTTTCTTGCAAAATCCGTGTCATTTTTGTAATCGATAATTACTAGATCCTATATCAAATCATCGCGTAGTAATTAAACTCTTATCCAATAATTCGAGCTCTGCATCATGTTTAAAGTCAAAATTTTAGCAATCCAGCAGCTACATGATCACAAACTAAAAATTATTGTTTCACGCAGTAGTAAATCTGCTACGAACTCAAAATATGCAAGTAAATCGTTCGATAAATAGCCACAGAGATCTATCAGTAAAAAAACATATAGGATATAGTGATAACGTGCTTACATTGTTGATAAAATTCGGTCGGGTAATCGGAGTAGATAAATTTGATGCTTCCATCAACATCGGAATATGACGATTGATAGGATCTGTTATCGATTCTTAAGGATATGATTTCTAGTGTTATCTTCTCTTGGTTGGTAGTTGGTAGTAGAGAATAAGCCGTTATGACAATTTCTAGGGTTTACACTTCATAGCAGAATTGTGTATTTTAAGTGTTAAAAATATGATTTAAACGAGGGCATAAGGCTTGTAGCCTAGGTCATGGTATAGTTCCGTCCTAAATAAATAGATCTTTGTGAATATTATTGTTTAGACTCGAACCACTAATTTACTAATTAACCGTTAAAAAAAAAAAGAATAATGTACACATAATTAACAACACCTCTATCAAAGGCATGTCTGGCTAAGATTTTCAAAACATGTTTTTTAAAAACCAAAATTAAGAAGTAAGTTACTTCTTGATTTTGAAAACCTCTATCAAGAGCATGTTTTGACTTTTTAAAAAGTCAATAAATTATTTTAAAAAGAACATTTAAACACTCTCCAAGTAACTATCTAGTTATTAAGGAAGTATGAAATAATATTAAGAAATTATGCTATGTAAATATTACTAAATGGTCAATGAAGGTTCAGATACACTAATGATAACAATTACTCCCTCCGTCCCTTAATAAAGTTCCCATTTTTATCAAAATATTTGTCCTAAAATAAAGTTCTCATTTCTCAAATTAGAGGGACCCACTCACTAAAATAATATTATTACCATGTACTTCACCACTAACTATCTTTAAAAAACACTTTTTCTCTCTAAAATAACCTTATATTTTAATCAAATTAATTATCAAGACCCCACCACTAACTAACTCCTAAAAACTTATGCCCAATTGAAATGGGAACTTTATTAAGGGATGGAGGGAGTATGTATCAAGTCAACCGTATGAAATGGTTTTCCTATAAAGTACGAGTTCGATTTCTTCCTATGTAAATATTACCATATGATAAGGATATTGTATCTAATCTATTTTAATCATTCTTGTAATATCATTCCCAATCATCAAATTATGTAAACCAAATTTTGTTATGATCAAACCATTCACATGACTTGCAAAAGGGAAGGTGAAAAATAGGGATGAATATAATTGTGAAAAGACACATAAATAAACATATACTTAATAGTTCCGAAATCATATCCTTTTGTCCCAAACCATTTCAAATTGTTGAAAAAATGGATCAGGATTAAAAAGGGGTTATTACTTAGCCATCATAACCTTAACAAACTCCTCATAATTAATCTGGCCATCGCCATCCACATCAGCCTCTCGGACCATTTCATCAACTTCTTCATCAGTAAGTTTCTCCCCGAGATTTGTCATCACATGACGCAGTTCAGCCGCAGAAATGAAGCCGTTTTGATCTTTGTCAAAAACACGGAATGCCTCTTTCAGTTCTTCCTCAGAGTCTGTATCTTTCATCTTTCTTGCCATCAGGTTCAGAAACTCGGGGAAATCAATCGTCCCGTTTCCATCAGCATCAACCTCGTTTATCATGTCTTGGAGTTCGGCTTCTGTCGGGTTTTGCCCCAGTGACCTCATCACGGTTCCAAGCTCCTTTGTCGTGATGGAACCTATACACGAGACATTATTAACAGACACTTTTTTGTCCGGTTCTCATTTTTAACTATGCAAAAATAATATCATTATAGCAATAATATAAATCTTGAAAGAAGGAATTATAAATACATAGACGTTGAACCACTTTCAACCTGAAATTACACAAGAAAACGTGAATTTGAATAATTGAAATCAGTCCAATGATTATAAACTTTATTTAGAGATGATTCGGCTCATGGCTATAATCGGTGTTAAGCGGCTAAAATCGGATTAGGCAGTGGAACTCGGGTTAGGCGGTCAAAATCGGGTTAAGTGGTAAAAAAAAGTCAAGCAATGTAGCTAAAAAAACCATTTTCTTGTTGAAATGAGTAATTTTGTAGAAATTGTAGTAAGTATTGTTGATTTGAACTTTGATGTATTATATATGTGAACTTTGACATACAATTTCAAAATCTATAATATTGGTATAGAAATTTCCAATCCGCCTAGGCCGCTAATCCCAACCTAGACTGATTAGTCGCTCGATGGGATCGACCATCAAACGCCTAGCAACTTCAGAAACCACAATATCATGTGATGAATAGACAAATTGACCAATCATGCATCTAGTCAAACATTTAAATGACTATGTTATAAGTTTGCAGAAAGGACTCCATCTGTCACCAATTTGAATCATAATTTACATGAGATAAGCATAAAATTAACCCCAATACCATATTAAGGGGTGTATTTGAAGTAGATTATATGCTTATTGTATTGAATTTTGAAAACGTAAATATCTAAAATGAGCTTTTGGCAAAAATTCTGAAAAATCAATTACTGAACGTTTTGGAAAAGCTGGTGGGGTAAAGCTTATTGCGTTTTGAAAACCGATTATTTGTTTTTTAGCTATTAATTAAACAAATAATTAGGTTTGACAAACATTTAAAAAACCTAATTATCTGGATGTTGCAATTTCAAACAATAATCAAATCCAAACACTGTTTCAATCCAAACACTATTTCAAAACAACGTTTTGTATGTTTATTTATATTCAAATAACATGATCTGTTTTCAATGCAATCCCAAACACCCCCTTGATTATAACCTTCTACCAAATGCCCTTGAATACTATAAAAAAGCACGATTAATAACATCACTTTGAAATTATAGGTGAAATATAGAAGCAAATCAGAATTGAAATCAGATAAACAGAAATTAACCCCCAAAGAAGAAAAAGAAAAGCAAACATTAGCTATAGATACCTTAATCATAAACAAATTCATGAATTAGCAAAGAATGAGATTAATTAGCGGAAAACGTATACCGTCTCCATCTTTATCAAATAGGCTGAAAGCTTCCTTGAACTCAGAGATCTGATCATCAGTTAGCTGCTCCGCCATTTCTTGTTTCTAGGAATGCAAAAATAATGAGCGAAATTGCGAGGCAGATAGATTATAGAAGAAAGAGAGAGAATAGGTTGTGGTGGAATGAGGGAGTGAAAAGGAACGAGTGATAATGATGATAGTACGGAAGAAAGAGTTAAATACCAGCAAATATGAGTGGTGTTCCTTGCCTTTGTATCTCGACGTGGTCGGTCTATCAAATTCCTTGCATCCGCTTTCACCGCTCTGCCCACGGTCTTCTCATCACTTTCCTGATTTTTTTTTTTTATTTTTTTAGTAAATTACATGGACTAGCAGGGTACCCGCGCAATACGGCGGCGGGTACCCGTAACTATATTTCGAAGTGACGACGGTACCGGTGGTGGTGACAATAGCGATGGTGATTAGTGGTGGTGTGTAGTGATGGTAGGTGCTGACATTAGTGATGGTAGGATCAGATCCGAAATTGATCTTTATTGTGAAAGTAAATATGAGCCTTTTAAATAGAGAAGTGATGGTTGAGTTCTGGTGACGTTAAAGCTTATATATATTAGTATCTGGAATAAAATCAAAATAATCAAGTAGTTGAAGTGGTTAACACACAGTGACTACTTAAGAGAGGTCTTGCGTTCGAATCATGTAAGTAACACTTTATTTTTTTAGTTAAAGAACTTACTAAAAGTGGAAATCTCCTTAAAATTAAAATTAAGGAGCTCTTTAAACTTACTAAAAGAGATAGGCCTAAATGCATTAGTAAGTAGTAAGATAGTGCTTGTGGTTTGTTAAGAGTTGCATATGACCAGATTTAAACTGTTTATTTTAACACCCGTTATTTTTAGGGACTAAAAGCAAGACGAAGTCTCAATATTAGTGACTATTCGTGTAATTTCTGGAACTTAGGGACCAGATTCAAAACTTTTGGCAAACTACAATGACTATCCGTGTGATTTACTCACTTTTCTTTTCCAGAAATAGTATTTATGTTTATTATTTGGTTTATTTTATGTTGCTCATTACAAGATAACATATTCACTAATTTTCTTTTTTAAATTTATTTATTAATTTTGACATTTTTTTAATTAAGTGATTTGACACATAATTAACACAAATAGTAAGTACTAATATCATTTTTCTTTTCTTTTTTTTATCTAATTTATAATTACAGACAAAAATAACAACTCATTCTTCATTAAAATAAAGAAAAAATTTGAACTAAAATTTAATGTTGGTGTCAAATGACCAAAATGCATCAAATGACTTATAGCCTAGCGGTATCAAGGTGATTAGGTGTCCCATCAGGTTGTGGGTTCAATGGTGTAGATTAGGGAGTGAGTGTGTTTATCGTTCAAAAAAAAAAAGACCAAAATGCATATCCATGTATTAAATATATGATTATCTTGACCATTAATTATTATTTTTATTTTAACAGCAAAAGACCATTAATTATTATTGATCAATGATTTAGATTTTTCTCTTAGGACTACAAAAAAATAAAGACTACTTTGAACAATTTTCTACACATATATAATAATGTAAAACTAAATTGATGATGAAATTCATTTTCATTGCATTGTATAATAATTAGGGCTGTCAAATCGTGTTATGGTTTCGTGTTTCTGGAAAACACGGCACGAATTCGTTCAACACGAAAACAACACGACGCGAAGTCGTGTTTTATTTTGGTAACACGAACACGACACGATTAAAAAACGATAAATACGACAAACACGACAACACAAAATAAATAACAAATTTCTTACTTATTACATGATAAAAACACAACAAACACGACAAAATCATAACTATCGTGTTAATTTCATGTTAATCTCTGAACACGACACGACTTCGTGTTTGTTTTACACAACACGAACACGAAACGACTTCGTGTTTGTTTTATACAACACGAACACGACACGAACACGAATTCAAATTTTAGTTTCGTGCCAATTTCGTTTCGTTTCGTGTATTTTTGTCGTGTCGTGTTAAGTTTTTACCGCCTAATAATAATTATCAAACAAAAGAATTAATATTTAGATCATTTCTCAAGTGGTTAACAAAACTATATACTTCCTCCGTATTAAAATAAGTGACACAAATTGGCTTGCACGTTTTTTGAGGTAAAAGATTAAAGTAGAGGTTAAAATAGATTAAAGTACATAGTTAGTGGAGAAGGGGTCCCACTTTTCTTGAATAAAGTGATATTAATGAGTTTTAAAGGTAAAAGTAAGGGTATAAGGGTAATTTCACTTTATTAAAGTGGATAGTTAGTGGGTATGGGTCCCACTATTTTTACCAAATAAGGAAAGTTTTCAAAGTGTGTCACTTATTTTGATACACCCCAAAATGGAAAGTGTGTCACTTATTTTGATACGGAGGAAGTATTTATTTGTCTTTTTCAACATTTAATAGTCACACATGTATTACACCGCATATCTTAGGTTGGTCGGTATATGGCACTCACGCCGTGCAACCTTTCGAGGTGGCATGTGACCCGTAAATTAGATTAATTCAAAATTTGTGGGACTCATTCCCCACTAACTATCCAATTAATCTAATTTAATTATCATTATCATATTTTGTCTCAAAACCCGTGAAACCAACAATGTATCACTTATTTTAAATCGGAGGAAGTACATATTAGAGTCTATTGAATGAACATCACAAAACAAGATGAGGAGAATTACAAAAGACATTATTCCGATATTGAAGAAAAACACTCTCATCTTACTTTGTTCGTTAACAACAATAAAACACGTGGTTTAATTCGCATTTGGCAATGAAAAAAGATATTCAAGTGTGGTGCCAAATCGGGGTTAAACATGCATAATGACACATGCCCAAACTTGATGGAAATTCTATCTCTTAGTATGCGAGCACAACAAAAAGACCGCGTAGACAAGCGAGATGTTTCGTTTTTCATAGCTCATTTGCTATATCTGCCAGAGATGTGTAGGTCCCGACGATCATCGTGATGCTTCCTAACACCAAAATCGAAACACTCAAGCCAATCTGCATAAATTATAACAAACACCATTGTCATATGGATATTACAAGATTTTGGACAAAAGTCAGTATTGGTTAAGATTGACGAAAAAATTAGTGAAATTAAACATTAGGCCCATTATAACAGTCTCGTTGGTCCACCCTCCGGAACTCGTAGGTCAACCGACGCTATGGCCTTCTCCGTCGGTGATCTGACGAGTTAGGGGATATGTTTCTATCAGTGGGTGTATGAAAAGGATGCCAAGAGGGAGGGGAGGGATGGGATTCGGTGTTTTTATTTAATTTTTTATTATTATTATTAATAATAATGATATATATATATTCTTTATTTACTAATGTAATTTGTACTTTTTATTAAGTTAGATTTTTAAAATTAATGTAGTGTTTTCCAATTAATGGAATGTTTTTTTAATTAATTAATGTATTTATTTTATAATTATTATGTTTAATTACAAAATGATGATATGACAAAGTCACAAAATTGAAGTGAGAAGTAAGAGACGTTAACATGAACTTATTATTTTTTTTGATAATAGAGAAGATGGTGATATAACGTGACAAACCAATAAGTGTTGGGAGATGTATTTAACTTTTTCTTGTAAACTTACTTGTCTGACTACAAAAGTCAAAGTACATATCTTTTCTAGGAATATAATAGATGGTATTGTTTACTGTCAAAATTTCCTACGTACATTACTACTTATTTAATCAATTCATTAATTTTACTTATTTGATTAATACAAAAATATTTAAATCAAATAATTAAATTAGGAAGGAGAATTAATGGATTCCACAAAATAATACACTTTTTCGTACTACTTACCTGGGTAGTCGAGGCCTTACTCCCGTTAATTCTCAAAAAGCATAGAGCTGGTAATATGAGAGACTGCACCGAAAAAATATGTATAAAGTATTGAATTGATGAATAGTTATTAGTATAATTGTGACATTATGCATGTAAAATGTGATACTTAGAACTCAAAATGGCACGCTTACCACCAAAACACAAAGGACTGAACCCGTCAAAGCCATCACAAGACCTGTATTCAGGAAACAAAAAATCTGAACTCGCTAAAAGAAAATTGTCCCCGTATTTAAAAGTGTCACACTATATGTGAAAATGAGCCACTAAAAATCGGGTTAAAATTACAACTTTTTACTAGATTTTATAAAGCCTTTCATGTGCAAATATAAATGTGTGGGTAAAGATCCGTAGGTAAAAAACCTATGATGATATATTACCTCCGTATCAAAATAAGTGATACATTTAAAGAATTACGGTTTTTAAAGCAAAAATTAAAAAGTGGTTCAAAATAGATTAAAATCGATAATGAGCCCCACTTCTTTTGAATAAAGTGATATTAATAATGTTTAAAAATAAAAGTAGGATAAAGGGTAATTTTACTTTATTAAAATATATAGTTAGTAGATAATGAATCCCATTTTCTATTTTTGCATCACTTAAATAGAAAGTGTATATAATTTACGTAAGAAATTTTTCACATTTAATGACACGATCTTTTTAAAAGAGTGCGTGGTAAAACTTAAAACTTTTACCTATTACCACGGTACCACCCTTTAAAAAGTATGGGTAAAGTGTAAATCCTTTACTACACTTCATAAAAAAAGTGCAACTAAAATCCATATGTAGTTACACTTTTGTATATGTCATCAATACTTTTGTCACTAGATGTCATTTTTCTTGTAGTCACTTATTGACAAGATGATAGAAACGAAAGCAGAATAGGATCGTAAAATGGGTATTGTGTTGTAATACAAACTCGATCCTAAACAACGAACTCTACCTTACAAGAATTATGCAATTTGCACACACATTTTTCTCACATGAATCGTAAATTAAACATGTAATTTTTATAAAGTTGATCACATTTATAAACACGTAAGCATATTTAGTGAGTAATGATAAATATGCAACCTGCGAGGACGCTTCGGGTAGACAGACGGAAGAACCTGACGAACGGTTCTGGGTTCACATCCCCATATCACGATCCGGGCGATGAACGGGTTTTCCGGATAAAGTGCATCGAGCCACGAGAGCATTAAATGCGACTTTAGCCCAAGACGGCTCGGGTGAAAACTTGAGTCTTTACACTACGGATAACAAGTTGAGCCGCAACACATTGTCCGGAAGACCCTCGCATGGACCAGACTGAAGGACGAGGAACTATTTGTTTCCCGCCCGACCGTCCGGTTATAAATATGTATGTCTCTCCAAACAGCAAGGTACGTTCACCATACACACTCCACACACTTAGCATTCACCATTGCTACGATCTGAGTATTGAATGCTAACCCATCTCCGCAACCTCATATTCGAACATTTAATGCGATCTCACCCCATTATAGACCTTACGTCAATAAAGTCTAACTTGAGCGTCGAAGTGTTCTCACGAGGATAACCCTCGGGGAGCATCTGACCAAGGGTTTCGGTTGATTTCAGGTTGCGCACTAGCTTGTCAAGGAAGATTTATCGTACGTCTTGACCACCCGGAGAACCAGTTTCAACATTTGGCGCCATCCGTGGGACCTTGAACGAAATGGCCCTCGATTCCACACCAAAAGGAGGGAATCAACCTCTGGCACCGTCAAGAGATGATCCTACCCCTCCTTTTCCTGCCTCAGCCGTTGTTAATGTTGCGATGTGTCCTCCTCCTTCCGGGTCTGGGAAGGATGAACCAACAGAAGAGGAAATCAAAGAGTTCAACCTCTTCTGCAAGTTCCGCAAGTTGCGAGATCTGGAGAAAAGCAGAAGAAGAACGACTGAAGGAATGAGCGGAGTTGGAAGGACTCTAGCGAAGAGTCCGCAGAAGAAGAATCCGCGGAAGAAGTTTATAAGGAAGAAACTCCTCCTGCCCGGACGGGAAAAAGAGAGAAGGAGAGAACGAACTCCGGAGAGAAGGAGAGAACGAACCCCGGAAAGAAGGAGAGAGCGAACCCCAGAAAGAAGAGGAGAGCGAACTTCTGGTGGAAGAGAAGAAGGGTTCGCTCAACATCACCTTCCAGCACCCCGTAATTTCCGATCTCCGTTCACCGATGACATCAACGAGATGCCCATTCCTCCGGGGCTTAAAGGCCCCAGAGTCAAATCATACGACGGAACGGGAGATCCAGACTGTAACGACCCGAAATCTGTAAATAAATAAATTGTATAAAAATATGATAATTATGGATAAATCATATAAAACACGTAGGAATTGGTTTCGTGTCATTTGGACACCGTATGAGGAAGTTATGGACGAAACCGGGTCGAGACAACAACCGAAAAATGCAGCCCTGCTGCATTGAGGAGTTCACGACACGAAGATAAGTTCCCGATCGGGAACTGTCTACAGAGATTAGGGCCTTTGTGCGTGAAGTAGTTCCCGACCAGTTAGCGATCACGAAGTATGCGAGTGTGGGGGAAAGTTAGCGACGCGAACATAGTTCACGCCGTGAACTTTGGCCAAAAACATTAAAGTCGGGTTTTGGCTCATTAAATGCCATATCAAAACCCTAGTTTCTCCTTTGGCGATTTTTGAGCTCAAGAACAGTTGGAGGTCGATTTCTTCACGTATCCTTGGTAGATTTCACTCCTAAGTGAAGATTAAAGGTATATCTTCACTCTTTGACCTTTATAGCTTAAGATCTATGGATTTTGATGTATGGGTTTGAAACCCTAGTTCTTGGGGTGTTGGATTATGGGGCAATAAATGATGTATACACTTTATAGATGGTATATTAACAAAGGAAATAAGTGTATGGTTAAGATTTGTAAGAATCTTAAGGGTGGTTAAACCTAGGGTTTGGTAAATCATCATATTTGGGGGAAATGTGTTAGTAAGTGTTATTTAGAGATAATTGGACACATTAGTAGTAATATGCGATTTTGATCATCTTGTGCTTATTGTATTAGGCTTTTGGTGAAGTCTTGGACAGTTGATTGATTATTGAAGCAAGGAAATTGGCGGAAAGAATACGGTTGGAGCATTTCATTTCTAAGGTGAGTACATGAGACTTTTAAAACTGAGTACATAGCAGATGGTTTTAAAAATACATATGATATTCCATGGGCCTTTATTAATAAATATTTTGATAAAGATAGTGACTGAAAATGTATGAGAGTATGTAGGGTGTGATACTAGAATATGTCTAGTATGATGGACGAATTTGAGGGTAAATATGATTGATGATATTGGAAGTAGTATGATAAACTAAGTAATAATGGAATCTTTATTAATGAACCATAATAATTAAGACAAAGAGTAAAAGAATGCATATTGAGTCTTTATTAATAAATATGTATTAGTAAAGCAATTGGAGATGATTCTATAGTAATGAGTATCTATTGGTAAGACTTACTAATAAAAGTAAAGAACGAATATATATGAAAATGATTATGAAGTGACTAGTAATAATTATGTGTTATAGTCAATGGAAAGATAAAAGTATTATGATATCGATGAATAAGAAATATATCTTATGAAATAAGCAAGTATAGACCTCCTAGGGTCATAGAGGTAGAAGTAAGCATAGGTTGCTTATGATCGGGTCCGTGGGACCATACAGGTACGTTCATACTATGTTGAACTAGTTATATGTAGTTATTATTGAATAACTAACTTGTTTGATGATTTATGTGATAGCCGAAAGCTTTGATTGAAATAACTGTTGAGTTATGGTAAGTATGAGATGACGTGATGATGCGGGGGACCCCCGGTCATGAGGTGTGGAATGAGGGGCAGTTGGGTGGATTCCCATCGACTCTTCCACGTTAGTAGTCTTGCTAACTGGACGTATTCCGGCGAGTAAGGCAGGTATCGGTAGATTGGGCGAATCCCTCTTGCCGGTATCTTGAAGCTTATTAATGGCGATGGATTTCAGTTAATAAGTTGATGTGAAGCTTACTAATGGCGATGGATTTCGGTTAGTAAGTTAATGTGATTCTAGTACATATGTGTTTATGTATTAGGTATGTTTGTTCTTCTAACTAGTTCGGGGGCAACCCGATAGTTAGATATGGTTGCTAGTAGAGCATAGATTGTTAGAGTCACGATAGGGTGGCTAGACGGTAGTGAGATTGTTTATATATATACATATGTTTATATATTTATGAAATGATTATTATTATTATTGGGGTCTAAAACCCATGTATCTCACGAGACTATTTTGTCTCACGTACTACATTTGTTTTGTGGCTATGTACTCATGTACAGGTTGAAGTGATAGAAGGTTGCACTAGAAGTGGCCTAGAGATGTTTAGCTCGGGAGCTCATAGGTAGATCCCGTCTGCCTATGGTTTTGATATACTTGGTGACACCGTATTTTCGTAAACTCTGATAAGGTTTTAAAGTTTTTGTTAAACTGTATTTTGGACAATATGTCAAATAATGGAAAACTGTATTTTTAAATGATTTAAACGATGTTATAAAATTACGGGTGTTACACAGACGACCATGTAGCCAGCTTCCGATGGGCTGTCAGAATGATTCCTATGGATCAAAAACTATGGTGTCTCTACTTCGCAGGAACGTTGGAAGGGTCGGCCCGATACTGGTTATCCAGCCTACCGCAAAAGAGCAAAGCTAGCTTCAAAGAACTTGTTACTCAGTTCAGCCACAGCTTCATACAACAAAAGAAATACCAGCAGCGGTCTCAGTCCATTATGGCTTGCAGACAACGGGAATGGGAGTCAAACAAATCATACTCTATAAGATTCAACGAGCAAAGCCGGACGATGCCCGTTCGGGAAGACTCACTTATAATAGCGGCTTTCACATATGGCCTTCGTGAAAGAGAATTGTTCAGAGAGTTGTCAAAAAAATATTTCGTCAAGGCGGACGACATGATCAATGCGGTAAACAAGATACTCAAACAGGAAGAAGAAAGCGCGGAGAAGCTGCGTTTTGAGGCCCAAGAAAAGAAGGGAGGGTCTGGCTCCGGCCCTCACCGCAACAACGAAAGAACAAGAAGCTCTTTCCGTCCGAACTTCCGCGGGCGAGCAACCTTCAGAGGAAAAGCCTCCGGAGGGAGGTTCCCGAGTGAGAAATATGAACCCTACCGTTCGGAGGCGTTCACGGCCTCCGATCCTAAGGCAGATAAGGATGGAAGGGCTCCCTGAAAAAGATACCCTCGAGACCCGAATGCTTACTGTGAGTTCCACAAAATAATGGGTCATGCCACCGCAACTTGTGAAAGCTATAAGAGAGAAAAGGAAGCTCAAAAGAAAGGAAAAGGCGTGGACGGGATAGCCGAGGTACCGAAAGGAGGAGCGACCGTGTATGACACGGAAATCATGATGGCAGAGGAGGAAGTTTATTTGGTATCCCCTCAACGAAAAAGAAAAGGGGTAAATATTGAGTTTGGAAGGGATGAACCTATCCCCGAAGGGTATGTGGGGATGGAACCATTGGTGATCTGCGGTGCCATCGCTCGAACGATGGTCCGGTGAATTTATGTGGACGGAGGGAGCTCCGCTAACATCATGTACGATCACTGCTTCGAAAAGTTTTCCCCAGAAGTCAAAGTGTTCCTCAAACCAGCAACATCTTCGGTGGTAGGATTTTCAGGGCGTGCGGTATGGCCACGAGGAAAGATTCACCTGCCCCTAGTGTTGGCAGATTGGAATTCTAGTCGCAGCAAGTCCATTGTAACGGAGTTTATCGTTATTAAAGCCCCGTCCCGATACAACGTCATTCTGGGACGAACCGGAATGTGGCAGTTACAGGCAATTGCATCCACCATTCATGGTTTGCTTAAATTTCCTTCAGAACATGGGGTGCTCACTATGCAGAGTATGCCCATGCCCACAACGGAGTGCGGAAGTGTCACACATCAAGACAGTTGGACGGAGCAGGAGGAGGCTCAAATAGTGGTAAATGAGGAATATCCGGAGGCAACTGTTCGGATAGGAAGCGACCTTCCACCCAAATTAAAAGGAGAGCTCGCGGCCTTCCTAAGGAGGAATAAACATGTGTTTGCCTGGGAACCCAAGGACATGACGGGCGTGTCTCGGGAGTTTGCGGAGCACAAGCTGAATATTAACCCGGCGTTCACGCCGGTTAAGCAATCAAAGAGAGGGATGGCAGTCGATCGAGTCAAAGTGGTTAGTAAAGAGGTAAAAGACTTAGTATCAGCCGGAGTACTACGAAGCACTCAGTACCCAGAATGGGTAGCTAATCTGGTGTTGGTAAAAAAAGGGGATGGGTCCATGCGGATGTGCGTAGATTTTAAAGATCTTAACAAAGCGTGCCCCAAAGATAGCTACCCCCTTCCGGAGATAGAGCAGAAGGTAGAAGCGCTAGGAGGGTATAAATGGAAGTCATTCCTGGACGTTTACAAAGGTTATCATCAAGTACAAATGGCCAAAGAGGATGAAGAGAAAATGGTCTTCCATACAGCCAAGGGGACGTTCTGCTACATTAAGATGCCCTTTGGATTACGAAATGCAGGAGCCACATACCAACGGTTAGTTGACAAGGCTTTTGAAAAGCAGATTGGTCGCAATCTCGAGGTATACGTTGACGATATGGTGATCAAAAGCACAGGGGATAGCGACCTAATCAGCGATACTGAGGAAACCCTGCGACGATTGCAAGAGATCAATATGAAGTTGAACCCGAAGAAGTGTTCGTTCGTTATGAGCAGAGGCAAATTCTTGGGCCACATTATAACACCTTCCGGTATACGAGCTAACCCGGAGAAAATAGAAGGTCTGTTGAAAACAAGAACCCCACGAACGGTGAAGGAAGTCCAGGCCTTAAATGGAAAGCTTGCCGCGTTGGGGCGTTTCCTGGAAAAATCTGCAGAAAGGTCCATTCCTTTCTTCAAGACGCTGCATGGGTGTATCAAAAAAGGGGGTGTAGAGTGGACAAAAGAAGCTGAAAGGGCGTTCGAAGAGCTAAAGCAATACTTACGAAGTATTCCCACTATGGCCAGCCCGAAGACTGGAGAGGCTTTGGGCATGTATCTGTCAGCAGGAAGAGTAGCAATCAGTTCGGTAATATATGCAGAAAGGGAAGGGAAACAAGTTCCGGTATATTTCATTAGTCGGGTGCTGCAGGGGGCAGAGTTAAATTATTCGATGATCGAAAAGCTAATTCTAAGCTTAATATATTCGGTTAGACGCTTGAAAAGATACTTTCAAGCTCATGCGATAACGATTCTAACTAACCAACCGATCAAAAACATATTACTCCAACCCGAACGGTCTGGACGGATGACCAAATGGGCAATCGAATTGGGGGAATATGAGATGACGTTTAAGCCAAGGCCAAGTATAAAGGGTCAAGCGTTGGCAGATTTTTTGCTAAAAATGTCGGACGAAGAAAGACTAATGGGGGAAAGTACGCAAGCTGAAGAGAAGGGGAAGTCGGTGTATGCAGAAAGTAGTGTTCTTTGGCGAATGTATACAGAGGGAGCCGCATGATTTGATGGGTGTGGGGCAAGAGTAGTCTTGTCTGTGCCTCAGGAAGAAAAAATAGCATACGCCCTGAGGTTTGATTTCGTATGCTCAAACAACGAGGCCGAGTACGAGGCATTATTAGCAGGGTTGAACCTGGCTAAGAGCTTAGAAATAAAGGAACTCGAGGCATTTGCGGATTCAATGCTAGTCGTCAACCAGGTGAACGGATCCTACGAAGCTAAAGAAAGCCACATGAAACAATATTTAGAACACGTGAAAAGTAAAGTGGCCAAGTTTGAAAAATTTAAGATTACTCGGATCCCTCGAACCAAGAACAAAGAGGCAGACACACTTAGTAAGCTAGCTTCAATGTTGTACCACCATCTTACAAAAGAGGTTCTAGTAGAAGTGCTCCCAAAAAGAAGTATTGAGCAGACGACGGAGGAGGAAGTAGCGGATATAGGTGAAAGCCAAGGTTGCTGGATGAAACCAATCAGACAATATCTTGTAGAGGAATCCTTCCGATCAACACTAGCGAGGCAAGAAAGGTCAGAATGAATGCCGGAAGGTACGTGATCAAAAATGATCGGTTGTATCGAAAGGGATACTCTACTCCATGGTTGCGGTGCTTAAGTCAAACAGAGTCCCAGAAGGCGATAGAGGAAGTACACGAAGGTCTTTGCGGAGCGCATGCAGGATCAAGGGCTCTAACACAAAACGTATTCCCAATGGGATATTTTTGGCCTCAAATGTCGAAAGACATTCAGGAGTATGTTAAGAAGTGTCAGAAATGCCAAGCATATTCAAACGTTCCTAGCCAAGCACCTGTCAACCTTACAAGTATCCAAAGCCCATGGTCATTTTGTCAATGGGGGATCGACATAGTAGGACCTTTCCCAAAGGCTCCGGGAGGTCTGAAGTTCTTGGTGGTGGCTATAGATTACTTTACCAAATGGGTTGAGGCGAAACCATTAGCATGTATCTCAGGAGCGAACGTTGTTAAATTCGTATGGAAGCAGATCGTTTGTAGGTTTGGTCTCCCACATACCATCGTGAGCGACAATGGAAGGCAGTTCGCCAACAACCCCTTCAAAGATTGGTGTGCAGGTTTGTACATTCGTCAAAATTTTTCATCAGTCGCTCACCCCCAGGCTAATGGGCAAACTGAGGTGACAAACAAAACCATGGT
Organism: Calendula officinalis; assembly: GCA_963853835.1. Taxonomy (NCBI): domain Eukaryota; kingdom Viridiplantae; phylum Streptophyta; class Magnoliopsida; order Asterales; family Asteraceae; genus Calendula; species Calendula officinalis. The sequence goes on along the minus strand of OY970821.1, from coordinate 66,588,403 downwards.
AAAGGGAATAAAAAAGCGTTTGAGCCGCGCAGAAGGGGGATGGGCAGACGAGTTGCAAAGTGTTTTGTGGGCGTACCGAACCACAGTAAGAAGCGCAACTCAAGAAACCCCTTAGAGTTTGGTGTATGGGTCGGAGGCGGTCATCCCACTTGAAGTCACCTTACCGTCCCCACGAGTTGAAAACTTCCATCTGGAAGCAAATGCAGAAGCATTAAGGCACAACCTAGACCTTATAGATGAACAAAGGGAAAACGCTACCCTGAGGCAGGCAGCGTACAAATTACGGACAGAAGGGTACTACAACACGAAGGTCTGAGGAACAACGTGTAAGGTAGGGGACCTGGTGTTACGAAAGAATGAAGCCAGTCTTCATTATAAACCAGGAAAGTTAACACCTAATTGGGAAGGCCCCTACAGAGTGAAGGAGGCCAGGAGGAACGGTTCATACATATTGGAAACAATGAATGGGTCGACCATTCCCCGAACTTGGAACATGAGGAACTTACGTAAGTTCCATTATTAGGGAAGCACCGATCGCTTTTGTTCTACGAGTAGCCCTTATGCTTTAATATATTGTACGATCATTTCTTGATCATCGTTTGTATTAAGGCGAATGCATTAATGAAAACCCCTACGGGCAGGTTCTTTTGTTAATAGTTTCTCTTACGATAATGATTATGCTACGAATAGTTTTTAAATAATCAAAAAATCTCCTACGAGTAGGGGAAAGAATGTTCTAATCCCCGAAGGGGTTAAGCATTCTATTTATGGTTAAAAAACAAACCAATCCGACGAAACATAAACATGCATGCGAATTACGAAAAATTTCTAAGGAGGGACGCCTCCAAAATAGGAAATTTGTACGAAATAAAACGATAGTGCACTAAAGAAACACGAAATACAAAAAGCGACAAGTTCAAATAAAGCGGCGAATACGAACATTTTCACAGAAACAGGAAGTCTATATTACGATAAACGGATAATACATTCAACAGGATGCAAGTTACAGTCATTAAAAAAAAGCAAGCAAACACAAAACTATCTCCCAAAAGAAAACGCCTTATCCAAAGGCAAAACCTAAGTAACGGAAGGATCATGTCCTCGAGCGGAGCTCTCTGTCACATCCTCCGGCCCAGAAGAAACTTGGAGAAGTTGAGCCTTCAGCTCACCAAGAGAAATAACACCAGATTTGAGAGCTTGAAGCAAAGGGGGCCGGGTGGATACCTATTTACCAAATAAACCCATGATGTTTGTCTGGGCATCAGGATAATTATGAACGAGCATGGCATCCTTAAGTAGGTCGGCATACGCTCGATGCGTGTCCAGACACCCCTGATACTGGTCGAACCCGATACTCTCCCTCTGGAGGTTGGTATTGGCATTCACAAACTCTCCTGATGAGACGAAGGCTTAAACGACCCCGGGAATTCCTTTTTGTAGTAACCAAGAGATGTCTCGATAACAGGTCCCCACCTGTTCCTGCAGCTTCTCATTCTCTTTGAGGGAAAGGTCTAAAGCCTCTTTCGCTTGAGCATCCTTCTCAACTAACAGGTGCTCCAACTCAGCAATCCTCGCGGGAAGAGCGCTGTATTCGCTTTTCAACTCAATAATTTGGGCATCTTTGGCAGACGAAGACTTTCTTATTTCTTCAATACCTGCCACAAGCTCACGATTCTCCTCAACCAAGGACTCATTCACACTCGCCAAACGATCTTTCTCTTCCGTCTCCTTCTGGTGCAACATCTTGACGGTATTTATTAGTTCATTCAAACGGGCGAACTCCAGGTTATCACGAAGAGAAGACTGTCGATTACGAACACCTCTTGCATTCAACTCTGACAAGAGCTCTGTAGCAGACATCAACTCAGAATGAGCTTTCAGGAATATACCCTCATCCGAGAAATCTTCAAAACTTGGTCCTGCAATAGCAACACTATGTACGATTGGAGAAGAAGTAACAACAACAGCTAGTTCGGGCATCTGGGAACCTGGCAATTTGACAATCTTGAAGGGTTCAGTGGTGGTCGCAGAGATGGTCGTGCGCACCTTTTTACCTGCAATCAAAAGATTTTAAGGGCATGCGCGGGTATCGTAGAAGTACTTAAGTATCACCAAGGAAAGTAAGGTCACCTAAAAAGGGGAAGTTAGGTAATGAAGATTGACTCTGAGCAGGTTGTGATGAGTAAGAGCTCTTTACAGTAGAAGACAGCAGCATTCCAGAACCAAACAAGCTGCTTTCAAAAGCTGCTAAGGCAGAGGTGCTTGACGATACCAAAGGACGTCGAAACGATGAAGGCAGTGGTGGTACTGTGATAAAGGAGGAGTTTGCAGAAGAAACTCCGGATACAGGGATTGGAGTAATAATGGATGGAGGTTTAGAAGGGTTCACAAAATTATGAGTTTTCTCAGAAACAACAACAGACTCGGGCACTTCTGCATAAAATAAATTAAGCTAAAGCCACCCGAAAAGAGAAATATGTATATAAAAAAAACGTATTAAAGTAATAAATCATACCTTCATCCTCGACCAAGATTCGCTTTGGTGAAGAGTGGGAACCTCCACCAAGCGGCCTTTTCAGACGAGGGGCTTTCGTTTTCTCCGGAACGGAAACAGAACGGACAGATCGAACCTTTCGCGGTTTGGAGGTTTCCATTTGAGAATCATGCACCATTGTATCTTCAACCGTGAAGACGGGTGGACATACCTCAGGAGCAACCGAAGACACAATTACATCGGTAGAGACAATGCGGGCATCGGGGGTCTCTTCCGAGCTCTCGGAAGGTTCTGGTGGCGGACAAAAAGGAACGATTGGGCCATCGGTGACAGAATGGTACTGGAGGGAGGAATACCCTTCGGCATCTTCAAACGTCGAAGCAATGAAACTTCCTTGTCATCAATCATCCAAACCGGACGGATGCCTTGCGAAAAATAATAAGGGCGCAAGTCTTCCATACCTAAGAAGGCCTCATCCGGATCCTCCCATTTAACCTCAACAGATGAAAGGGCCTGCACTTGAGCAGTTTCTTCGGGAGATAGTTCCGGGGGTGGTTCAGAGGTACGGCCAACGATTTTTCCCCAAGAAAATGTCGCGCCTTTAAAAGCAGATCGACCAACAAAGAAGAACCCATGCTTCCAACCGTGGATGGAATCTCTCAACCCAGTAATATGCTCGGTGCGTCCAGACCGCAGCGTAAGAACAACCCAGTCACCTCGACCTGTAACCACGTATAGATGGCGAAACAATCTGGGAGAAAGAGGTATACCAAGGGAGCGGCAAAGCATGATGAAACCTATAATTTTTCGAAACGAGATGGGCGCAAGTTGTGCGACATGCAGACCAAGATCCTGAAGAAGGCTGATAACAAAGTCATCAAGAGGGAAGCGCAACCCTCCCAGCAAATATTGAAGGTAAACCGGCTCAAACCCTGCGGGTGCAGTTTTGATGCTCTCTGATCCCACATGTAAGCGAAGGGGATATTGAGGGTCAATATGAAATTCAGAGACGATAGAGGAAAGATCTGTCTCGAAAAGATTGGTATATGTATTAAAGGCTGTGATCTTGGCGGATTTATCGCTCTTTTCCTTTGGTTGCTTATCTTTCTTAGTTATTTTGGGCTTCGAAAGATTGGGGGAAAATAAGGAAGTAAAAGAGAGGTTAGAAGATAAGAGAAGGGGAAACGGAAAGCAAGTTTTATAGGAGAAGAAGTTGAAAGGACCGCTAGCTGTTCCTAACGGTCGGAAACGCTCAAAGTAACGGTAACTTTGTGTTTTAAAAATATAGTGTAGCCGTAGGGTAAATGAAGAGCCGTGACGAAAAGGTCATGGTAAAGTTAGAAGCAAACTTACGCAAAAGAAAAGGTTTACTCCTAACTTGAGGGACTTAATGAGTAATGATAAATGTGCGACCTGCGAGGACGCTTCGGGCAGACGGACGGAAGAACCTGACGAACGGTTTTGGGTTCACATCCCCATATCACGATCCGAGCGATGAACGGGTTTTCCGGATAAAGTGCATCGAGCCACGAGAGCATTAAATGCGACTTTAGCCCAAGACGGCTCGGGTGAAAACTTGAGTCTTTACACTACGGATAACAAGTTGAGCCGCAGCACATTGTCCAGAAGACCCTCGCATGGACCGGACTGAAGGACGAGGAGCTATTTGTTTCCCGCACGACCGTCCCGTTATAAATTTGTATGTCTCTCCAAACAGCAAGGTACGTTCACCATACACACTCCACACACTTAGCATTCACCATTGCCACGATCTGAGCATTGAATACTAACCCATCTCCGCAATCTCATATTCGAACATTTAATGCGATCTCACCCCATTATAGACCTTACGTCAATAAAGTCTAACTTGAGCGTCGGAGTGTTCTCACGAGGATAACCCTCGGGGAGCATCTGACCAAGGGTTTCGGTTGATTTCAGGTTGCGCATTAGCTTGTCAAGGAAGGTTTATCGTACGTCTTGACCACCCGGAGAACCAGTTTCAATATTCACATCTATAAGCGTGAAAGATATACATCAAGTCACTAGATAATTAATAATTATAACAGTAAAAAATTGTTTCTATTAATAGGCGTTGAGAAATACTCGTATAAGTCTATAAGGATGAAAGTCAACATGTTTTTGGTACTATATATATATGGTGAATGATGCTTACCGAAGAATGGAAGAGCAAATGCAACACAGATGGAGGAGGCGACTAGTGCGATTCGTAGACTAATATAAGACCAATAAGTTCGTGCAGCTTTAGCAGGCAAGAGCTCTTCAATAGCACTAGCCAATGGGTTCATCAACAAGGCATATGTATACAATGTTAAAGGAAATAAATGAATTTCACTACAATACAGCATTATACCATCTATTTTTAATAAGAAAAAAAGGGTCCTTTCGTGTTTCTTATGTTGGCCATCTTTCAGAACATGACCAACATTTGAGGTTGAAACATGAAATGTGCCTAATTTGAATATAAACATAGTTCTTATGTATCATAATAAGTAATATATTATTGGTTTTACGGTATTTTAGGCAAAAAAATTATAATAAGAGTTATGATAAATTAAAGCAGAAAGTTAGTAGATGACCGATCATACTCGTTTTGAATAAAATGCTGTTAGTGATGTTTAAAGGTAAAAATAAAGGTAAAACAGTCATTTTAATTATATTAATGAAGATAATTAATGTGTGTGAATCCCATTATCTTTTACTAAATAAGGTAAATTATCAAAATATATCATTTATTTTGAAAAGTGCTAAAAATGAAATGTGTATAACATATTGATGAAGTATTAGAAGTCAATGTGTTACAAATGTGCAAATTCTTCAAATGCATTTGATGATTTGAGAAAAACTTTATGCAACGACCTTTTCTAGTTATTCATTACTACTTGAATATTAAAAATGCATTCATACTTTACATTTATTTGGTAATTAAGTGCACGAAAAGGATATTTGGTGAACGGATTGATGATCTGCGAAATGTGAAAGTATATTAGATATGATCGTTAAAAACAAAGCTACGAAATCAACAATGAGAAGAAGGCTTACAACTGTCAACAAAGCAACTTTCGAAGCAGCTGCCTCTTCAGGCATGTTTAATGTTATCTGGGACAAAGATTCTTCTCCAAACATGAGATAACCCATAATCGCAACACTCCCGTACATCAAAACACACAACACAAAGCTGCAAATGAATCAGGTTTAAATTAAGTTGACCAAGAATAAAGATGTGTGCTAGAGGATCACATATGCATATCACTTGTATGGAATTAAGAGAAATGATATTTGTGTCTATCATTTGTGCTTACCCATATGTCGTTGAAAAATCCATACATACAGTGACACAAAAGATGTGTAATGATTGATTTTTACCTTCTGGTGTCACGTTTTTTATAATAAAGTGTCACTATATATAACGTTTTGCCACACTTTCCAAAGAGTGTCATAAAATAGATAAAGTGACACTTTTCACTGTGTCGCTAATACGCTTGTCACTAAAAGACATTCTTTTGTAGTTTAGGTTCTTGAAAAGATAAAAAGTAGCTTGTTGTGACAATAAAGAAAAGTGATCAACTTACCATATTATCATTGCCTTTGTAAACTTTGTTTTATCAGCCATCGACTGATAGACATTTGGGAAAACACAATGTCCCGAAAAGCAAAATCCATAAATACCAAGCGCAAAAGCAACGCCACCTAACTTTATTGGCGGTCCACTTTCATGAAACCCAACGTTCACTGTCCCCAGCCAAAACACACACACGATGACCAAAAAAGTAGAAACAATGCCAGTAGCTGCCATTATTCAACATGTGTACATTACAAACTCATAAAATTAGAATCACAAATCTGCAAATTAGCATTAATATGAGTATTTAAATTAAATTAAGGGCCATTTGATTTTTTTACACAACCCCATTTGTTTCTTTATATGCATTTCTATTTTCTAAACTTACGGGATCCTGTTACCGTAAGTTATGAATATGCAAAAAATTAAGAGTATTACCTAACTAACATTTACCATGGTAAATGCTGTTCACATACAATAAGCGAATAGTAAATACTTTTTCTTTTCTGTTTTTTCTATATATAAATTGGGTTGTGTTCTTTAACCGTCCAACAAATGTTCATAAATTGAGTTGTTGTTTTTCATCAAATGTATATGAAAATGTTAGTTTATAAATATAATTTGTATTCTTGCAAACCCTCCGCGAAGCGCGGACACATGTTCCTCATTTAAATTAAATTAAGGACCCTTGTTTTATTTTTTTGCTTTACCACTCAAATAAACCATTTTAATAATCTTCCCCAAACTAAAAGAACTTGACTTTAACAGTTTTCATTAGCTATTGGTAGGAATAGTAACATTTATTTGATATATGTTAGGATGGTAGTTGGATTTATGTTACCTTGTGATGAACACATAAATTTTACATACCCTGCATTGTAAAAATTGATATATTTTACATTTTTAAACCCATTTCCCCTTTTTATAATCGGATTGAACACATTATTTATTTAAAAATGTGACAAAGTGGATAAGAAACGTTTGCATCTCCTCACCGATTTTAGCACAAACTTATTAAAGAACTAGCTTGTTTTGACCGTTAAATTATCTAACTGCCCATTGTGCCACCTCTAAGTCTCTAGGCTATATTGTACCTGAAAGATATGAGATCACTCGGGGGTTTTTCACGAAAAGGGTGAGTGTCATAACAATGGCAGAAAGAATTGCAAAGAAGTGAACCGAGTCCATATTGAGACTACCCAAATGCAAGGATACACCAGGTAATAAACTAGTGATATTGTCTCCTTCCAATATAATGAACTCCACACAATAAGCCTGAATTCAGATCACATACATAAAAGCAGTGAGGCGTGTCTGGGTAACGAAATAGGGTTTAAGAAATAATTTACTTACATAGAGGGAGGTGTACAAAATGATCTGCAAAAAACACGAGAGTCGATTATTAATATACAAAACTGCATTGAAGTTATTAGAACGCTCCCAATAATAAGGTTACTTTTGCAAATAAGTATAAAATTTTAGTTTCCAAAAGATTAATATTTGGGGACAGTTATTAGAACGCTCCAAAAAGAATTTTGTTACGGAATAGTCACATAAGGAACGGTACATAAAACGTTCTAATTAAAATGCCTTTTTAAATGTTCCAAAAAATCATTTTGTGTACTAATATTTTGCAAAAACTAAAGTGTTAGATGTGACGATTGAGAGCAGTTAAAGTATCACTTTCAAAACACATGGGATAATAAGGACTCACAGCAATGATAAGACGACCATATTTCCCAAATGCAGCTTCTCCAATATCCGGATAAGATTGGATTGATTCATTGGTCTCGAAGCAAATTTTCATGAGATAAGCCGTATAGCAACACATTGCTGCAAACAGGAGTAGAACACCCATGCCCGCCCACCCCGCTTGCGCAATTGTATTCGGCATAGAAAGAACTCCAACACCAACCATCACATTAACCGCTAATCCAACATGCATATCATTAAAAATTAATTAGTATGATTATTATATATCATATGAATATTGAAACTTAAAAAAGATAATAATTAGTTTCTTACAATTGAAAACAGTCTGAGTGACATTACATCCGAAAGTAATGGGAAGTTCATCAAGGAGTTGATTGGGTAAGGAACCTCTTCCTGACCAAGTCGATATCTTCATCGAAATTTTATCTAAATCTCGTTTGCTATAAACCTTTGAACATTCTGTCAAAAACTTCGACTTTACATTCATACGTAAGTTACTATCGACCCCAGGTTCGTACATTGAATAAATAGAACCAGATGGGCGTCTAAGGAATCCCAAACTTGGTGTCGCTATAATCGAGTATGAATCAATTGAATGCCTGCAATCATAATTAAACGCTGTACGTTTAGACTAACAATGTAAAAAAACCGAACTTTATCGTTATTATATGCAAGTTATATATTGGAATTCATTTATGTAAAAAAACCGAACTTTATCGTTATTATATGCAAGTTATATATTGGAATTCATTTATGCATCACAACTTTTACTTCATATACCACACAATACAAGTTTATAACTAACTATACAAACATATCAAGCAATAATCGTGGTACATAAATTAAAAGTTGTGGTGTGAAAATCGCCCTCTATTATATATGCATAGTCTAGCGTGCAGATGTAACATTTTTCCTAAAATTGCCAAAAAAAATCGTTTATGAAATGTAGAATCACAACTTATTAAAAGTGTGGATCTATGTGATGTGTGATTTTATTTTTAATTAACCACAAAATTGTAATAAATAGGAGCAAGAGATGAAATTGAAACAAACTTGTAACTCTGCGGCCATGCCGTAGCTTGCGTAAATAAAGATCTAGAAACACCATCGTTAACATTGTCAGCATCATCACTACTGTTATCTGCTTCAATATCGATCTCATCGTCGTTATCATCATCATCGCTTTCGATCAACAAATAATCTGATTCCTTCCCTTTATGTGCCATTTTTCCTCAACCAAAACTCAAATTACAAACCCAGATCAGATATCCACATGACCAATTTTCAATATCTTTCGATCTACTAATTAATAACCTGGATCAAACATTATTCACGGAAACTAAACGAAAGTATCGTGATCGTGCATGATGAATCCTCATAGGCATTACTCGACCATGAGACTTGTGTGCCATGATCGTACGAAAACCTGATGCGAGTTCCGAGAAGAACGGATGAGAGAGAAGATGAATCGACACATAACAATTAACAGGTAACACGGTAGTCCCGGGGCATTACTCAACGCTAATAAGATGGATATGATATGATATGTTATCACGTCAGCCTTATATGACTAATTAAATATACAGCCTAATTGAAAAGTCCATTGCAACTCTTTTTTTTTTAAGCTATTGGAGATGGGTTTATGCTACCATATCTATTTAACGTCACATCATTTATCAGCTCAGTCACTATCACATTATTATAATTTTCATGTCATCACTTTTCTTTCATTTTAAAAAAAATATAAAATAACATTTTATTAATATACTCCCTCCGTCCTAAATTAATAGCTCACTGGACAAAAGGCATACAGTTTTAAGAAAGTGCAATTATTGAACTGTCCACCAATAAAATCTCATATTTACCCACTTATAAATCATATGATTGACACTTATTATGGGACAAACTAAAATAGTAAGGTAGACAATAAAAATGGGACGGAAGGAGTATATAGACATAGATATATATCATATATTTATAGTAGTCTTTAATTTTTAAAGTAAATTACATAGATAATCCCTATGATTTATCATAAATTTAAATTTAATCTCTAAGTCTTAAAAATTAGACGAATGGTCACTAGCATCCATACATGGTCTCTCCATCTCCTTTGTTATTTCTCCTAATTGTTTGACAAATTCATCATCCAGTAACAGAGGCAGAATCCCTTCTACCACACTAATGCCTGATCGTAACAATCATCGCCGCAAACTTGCAATCCCTAATCTGGCCACCGCACCACTCTGCCGGCCGAATTAGCTCGTTGGACCTCCGCCAATTAGCTCGGAATGGTCGAAATAGGGGGGGTGATTATAAATCTCATGAATCGCATGCTCCAATACCTTCCAAGTCTACTCGTCGTATTCGGATGATCGGATCGACAACAACGTGATGTTTAAAAGCTTCAATCTGAATTTTTTTCTTCTTCTGTGAACTCATTTTCGTTTGAAATTGATTTCGATTGGATTAATCCCCAATTACTATTGCAAAACCCAGCTGTGTTCTATCGTAACATTACCCTCTTGGATAATTTGTTCAACACTTTTAAACTAGTTTCAGTACTGCTTTCTTCCTCGGAATACCCAAATTGTGGGTGACAACCTCCACCGGTGGCTCAGTCCACCGTGGCAGGTGGTGGTGGTTCTGTCCAGAATGGATTCGTAGACAAGTGCCCCAATCATACCTTTCTTTCTTTATACTTCCTCCGTATCAAAATAAGTGACACACTTTCCATTTTGGGGTGTATCAAAATAAGTGACACACTTTGAAAACTTTCTTTATTTAGTAAAAATAATGGGACCCATACCCACTAACTATCCACTTTAATAAAGTGAAATTACCCTTATACCCTTACTTTTACCTTTAAAACTCATTAATATCACTTTATTCAAGAAAAGTGGGACCCATTCTTCACTAATTATGTACTTTAATATATTTTAACCTCAACTTTAATCTTTTACCTCAAAAAACGTGTAAGTCAATTTGTGTCACTTATTTTGATACGGAGGAAGTATGTGGAGTCTAGAAAGCAATTCCATTTAGTTGTATGTGAATGATTTATGATGTGTTAATGTCTTGATGTGGTGTTTGTTTTTTGACAAGAAGTTTCTCTAAGGTTCTTTTCTTCGCGGCGCAAATCACACGCAGAAAAAGTCTCTCGCAGATGTTTGTTTTTCGGAAGCTCGCATATCTTTTTAAGTCTGCAGAAGGTCTTCTCCAAGAAGTTGTGGGTATTAGCTTCTTGGGTCTTCCAAACCTAAAAAACACATCTCCTCCAAACAAATACTATATTGTTGTATGGATTATTTTAATGTTGTCAGACGTAGGATATATTAAATTTCGATTAATATAAACAAGTCTACAGATGTTAAAAAAAACAAACAATAGCTTTCTTGCAGATTGCAGACCTTTGATCCACCCAAAAGCTGCAGCAGTTGGCAGATGTGATTCGCAAACAACAAATTTTTTCTAAAAAAAAACAAACAACCTTAATGTTGATCAAAATTTGTTGTAATCCTTCTTTCAATTAAAGAGAGAGAAAGTAAGGATTGCACATGACATAATTACCCTTAAGTGGTGAGCTTGTGTAGGGATTTAAAGACAAAATTTAACGGCAGTTACATTTAGGGACTAAAAGTGTGACAAAATATGAATGTTACTATGTTAGTGACCATTTGTGTAATTTCTAAGATTTAGGGACCAAATTTAAAACTTCAGGCAAACCACAGTGACTATACTTGTAACTTACTCTAATTTTTATATAGTCTTAAAGGATAAATCTCGACAATTGATAATTATAATCAACGGTCAATATTAATCACATTTTATACATAGAGGGGTATTTTGGTCATTTTTACAAAAAAAATATTTTTTATTATTTTTTTTGAATTATTTTTTTATCATTCAGTTGTATTATAGCCTTATCGGTAGAATTGCGTTGTACAATGTACAAGCTCTTGAAAGGTTTGATACTTAGATTAGCTATTGTGAGTGGACATGGTATTTTGAGAAACAAATTGCACCTAATTGTAATTAGTTTTCCCCCTTATTATTGTTTGATGATGGTATTTTTTTTTTCTTTCTTTCTTGATGTCTATCTTTAAGGCTAGTGGGTATGGGCACCACATGTGGCGGTGCCCTTTTCCGCCACATCACCGCCACATCAGCGCCACCTCATCAACCACACCACCACCACACCACATCATTTGATGGAAATACCCACCACATCATTTTATTTTCCATCTCATCATTTCTTTTCCATTTATTTTTCACACAAATAATATTTTATATAATTTAAAATTACATTACATTAAATAAATTAAAATGAAAATACTAGAAATTAAACATTAAAATACTAGAAATTAAAAATTAAAATAAATTATTACTCTTCATCGTCTTCATCGTCGGCATGCGCGTTGTTGTAGAGATGGTCCGCCAAGTCCCGTCGAAGTCGTTCGTGTGTTGTTTCGTCTCGAATGTCGACAACCCTGTGCAAATACTCTGCACTTCCCGGTACATACAAAGCATGTCGGGGACCGTCCGACACATATGGAGAAATCATCCGACCATTATCTTCGACAACCATATTATGCATTATAACACATGCATACAAATTATATCTTAATCTTTCAAAGTCATATGAACGGGCCGCGTTTTTGACAATGTGCCACTTCGCCTTTAAAACTCCAAAAGCCCGTTCCACATCCTTACGTGCGGATTCTTGTTTTTGGTAAACAAGACCTCTTTTGGATCAACTGGATGTCGGTAGGCTTTGTTAAACGTCGCATGACGAGGATTTTTTTTTGAACTGCAATTTATATACCACGAAAGTTTAGCAAATGGCTAAACTAAAAAAATAACAAAGGGTTCTTAATCCAGTCAACCCAAGTGATTTTATAATTTTTATCACGTTGGGTTAACCAATTAAACGAGAATAAAACAGTGGAATCAAACAAGTCTCCTTTACGTAATCTGCCCAGATCAAATAGAATAGAATTTCTAAATCGCCAAATCATCCAGCACGTAGCAATCCCGATAATACCCAAAATAAGCTCTTGAGACTTATTTTTTTGCCAAAACCGAACACCATTCCCACCAGTCAATTAAAGAACTCCCCGAGCAAACATCTATATCACACCATTTACACACCAATTTCCAAACCTGGTTCGCAATTTTACACGAGAAAAAAACATGGCTTACAGATTCCATCCCGTTTTGACAAATTGGGCACAAAATGGATTCAATTTCCATTCCCCTACGTGAAAGATTCTGCCTAGTCGGGAGACGATCCATTCCCCTACGTGAAAGATTCTGCATGACGAGGATATATACCATCAGTAAGGAAATAACCGAATCTATATAGATTGCCATTCACCGTAAAAGGAGCATCGGGTGCCTTTCCTGATAACAAGTCGTTGAATATTGGTGACTGATCAAGCACGTTAATATCATTATTAGAACCCGCAACCCCAAAGTAAGCATGCCAAAACCATAAATCTTGGGAAGCGACAGCTTCTAATATCAACGACGGTACTCCATGATGTCCACCGGTGTACTCACCTCTCCACGATTGTGGACAGTTCCTCCAATCCCAGTGCATACAATCAATGCTACCAAGCATTCCAGGAAAACCATGTCTCTCTTCGTGTGCCTCATATAATTTTTGAACATCGTTTACTGTTGGTTTTCGCAAATAAATAGGTCCGAATATTTCTAAAACCCCTTGTGAAAATCTATACATACTTTCCCTAGCAGTTCTTTCAGACATGCGTAGGTACTCGCCAAGAGAATCAGGGGATGACCCGTAAGCCATAGATCGAATTGCTGCAGTGCATTTTTGCAAAGCAGTGAATCCCCGCCTACCTCTAGCATCATATCTCAATTGAAAAAAAGGATACCTGTTTTCTAATGCGGTACATATGCGCATAAATAGATTTCTGGACAGACGAAACCTTCGTTGGAAATTGTTGTCGTCATAAACAGGATCATCCGCAAAATAATCTCGGTATAGCATGTCGTGTCCAGCTTCTCGATTTCTATTTAGCTTCGCGGTTCTAGTGTCAAAGACCTCTTCACTTTCATCGGAGGATATATCATCGAGGAGTTCTGAGTATATTGTTAGCATAAACGCGTCATCATCGTCAGATGATGAACCAAAATAATTCATTATTTGTGAGTTGGGGTATTTTGGTAGAGTTGTGATGTGTTTTGGTAGTGTTTTGGTAGTAAAATGAGTGAAAGTATGTAATATATATAGGTAAATAATTAAAAAAGTTTTTTTTTTTTAAAAACCCAACGGCTATATAGCCGTTGCCAACGGCTATATTTGGCCAAAAAGTCGACCCTTCCACCGCGTTTCTTCCCGTGGCCCGTGGCCTGGTTCCTCCACGCCGACCCCCAACGCCGTGGGGGGGGGGGCGGTGTGGGGGGGGGGGCGGTGTTCCGGTTTCGTACACGGCGTGGCCGGCCATGTCACACCCCACGCAGGTAGGGGCGTGGACCCATACCCTTCCGCCTAAGCAACCACATATGTAGACGATTATAGTACCACACACCATATATCTTTATCACCTATCTTCATTGTCGCAATCAATTAACCACTATTCACTACACCAAAATATATTTTATAGGAGTATAGGACCTCAAATAATGTCATCTTAAATTAGTTTATAGGTATATATTTGGTTGCCTGCATAAAGTGGCCATATATAATTTACATGTATACGTAATTCAATTAAAAGGTTTTTAGCCTAGTGATAAGGTGTTTGCCCCATAATCTTGAGGTTGGAGGTTTAAATCCCGTCATAAACATGTGTGATAATTAAGTGTAGAGTAGGATTAGTCATTCAAAAAAAAGTTACGTACTTCAGATTAGCCTGTCATGTGCAAATTATATTGGGTTGCAACAATGTCTTAAAATCGGCGGACTGGTAACTCGGAACGACGTTTAGGCATTTAAAAGTGCAATAGTTTATGCTCATCCCTCCACATGTAACGTGAATATCTTAAAGTCATTATTTGCTCCATCCAATTTTCTTGTTCGAGACAAATAGTAGTACCAATTCCCCATCTTATTCTTTTGTTATTTTCTTTACTATATTTAGTAATATATCCAACATGAGTTTCCTAATAGAAAATTAACACCAAAATTCCACACAAAAACAGAACATTCCCTTAAGGCCGGTTTGGTGTCCTTTGATTTTACTTAGCAAAATTATAGGTACGATAGGTCCTAAGCAAGAGAGAAAACACGAAAGAAAAACATCGAAAACACAAGAGAGAAGCCATTTCCAATGTGGAAATCGATCATGTCAGTTCCATCTCTTTGTCATCGGTACGTTGATTATCATTGTCTAAGAAAACAATCGCATTCAAGAGCGGAAAACTATGGTTTGATGAATAAATAGACATATGACACAACAAAAGCACATAAATTCATGATCATCTTTACATTTAATTGTCATGAAGGCGTGGGAGGCAACGGTCAGGAAAACACACGCTGTCGCGAAACGACAAGCCAGCCACATCTTCGGTTCAGCCCATGTTGCTAACGTTGAAGACGATGAAGAAGACGAGGTTCAAGCTCCAAGTGACCAGATCCAACATGCCGAACATTACCTCTCAAATGGAGACTATTACATGGGCCATTGGACTGGAAACTTTCCTCACGGGTTCGGGAAATATTGGTGGACCGACGGGTGCATCTATGTTGGAGATTGGCACCGCGGTAAGACCATGGGCAAAGGCACCTTTAGCTGGCCCTCAGGGGCCAGCTATCAAGGGGAATTCAAAAGCGGGTACATGGATGGAGAAGGGACTTACACCGGCCCAAACGGGGACACGTACAAAGGGTCTTGGATCATGAACTTGAAACACGGGCACGGGGTGAAGGAGTACATAAACGGGGATGTGTACGATGGGGAATGGTGTGGAGGGTTACAAGAAGGAAATGGTAAGTATCAATGGAAAGACGGGAATTGTTATGATGGTGAATGGAATAACGGGATGATGTCGGGAAACGGGAAGTTGGTTTGGAGTAACGGGAACACGTTTGAGGGATTATGGGAAGATGATATACCGAAAGGTCACGGGACATTCACATGGGCGGACGGGAGTTTTTATGAAGGTAATTGGAGTAAGGATCCTTTGGAACGAAACGGGACTTATAATCCGTCTGCTGACGCTGGAGATGATCATAATGATTGGTGTCAAAATCGAGTTTATGAAGTCGACCTTCAAGATTGTGTAATTTGTCCCCTTGAGCAAGTCCCAATATTTCCTTCAGAAAAAGCATTAGCATCTTTGAAATCAGCCAAAGACAGATCAAGCTGGCCAAGAAGGAGCTCGGTTGACGGGAGATTGAGTTCGAGTGGTGACGTGGAGTTTGATAACGATAGATCTTTGTCATCGTCGCCCGCTTATTCTCCATTTGAAGCAACTCCGATTGAAATACCGACGGTGGTGAAGAAACAAGGACAGACCATTGCCAAAGGGCATAAGAATTATGAACTTATGCTCAATTTGCAGTTAGGAATCAGGTTATACTTTAATTTTTACCATTTTAGAAGATATATTAAATACGATCTTATGTTTAAATGGAAATTTTATGTTCATTAATTGCACGTATAGGCATTCGGTAGGACGACCAGGCCCAACTCCATCACTAGACTTAAAGCCGTCGGCTTTCAATCCAAAGGAGAAACTATGGACAAGATTTCCACCAGATGGATCGAAATACACCCCTCCACATCAATCTTGTGACTTTAAATGGAAAGATTACTGCCCATTAGTTTTCAGGTAACACATTTCACTTGATTGTTAAATTTTCTGCTAACTTATATCATTTAATTTTTTAAACTCGCGGTTATATATAGGACATTAAGGATGTTGTTTAAGGTAGATGCAGCCGAATACATGTTATCCATATGTGGAGACAACGCCCTTCGAGAACTCTCATCCCCGGGGAAGAGCGGAAGCTTCTTCTACTTGACTTACGATGATCGGTACATGATCAAAACCATCAAAAAACACGAAGTCAAAGTGAGATTCTTATTTCCAGAATGTTGACTTTTAAATTCAATTTCTGGATTAATATATGTTCATCATTAGGCTATTCTAAGGATGCTTTCGGCCTACTTCAATCATTTTCGACACCACGAGAATACCTTGTTGACAAAATTCTTTGGATTGCATTGTGTGAGGCTAGGTGGTACTGCACAAAGGAAGGTATATATGATTCATAAACTAATATCTAAACTAAACCACTAATGATTTCACCCACGTCCATGTGAGTTTGAATTAGTGTTTTGAAAACTGATTATTTCACCTATGATAGGTACGCTTCATAATTATGGGAAATCTTTTCTGCACCAACTACACAATTCATAGACGATTCGACTTAAAAGGGTCTTCCCTTGGCCGCCTAACGGATAAACCCGAGTCAGAAATCGAGGCAACAACCATACTTAAAGATCTTGATCTCAAGTTCTTTTTCCGACTAAATAAGTTATGGATCCAAGAATTTAGAAGGTAAAAATATGATATATTGCACCATAGTGTACATCGGGCAATTTCAAATCATGACCAAATGTGCAGGCAAATCGATAAGGACTGTGATTTCCTCGAGCAAGAGAGAATAATGGATTATAGCCTGTTAGTCGGCCTTCATTTTAGAGAACCATCAAACTTAACACCTGTCGGTAATTGCCCGTTTCCCTTTCTGTCAAAAACTCCCAACTCGATCAAATGTTAAATATCTTTCGATCTATTTTGCAGAAGGTGACGATACCATAGACGATTCACATTCGGGAGCCGATATGGACAAACTTTTTGCAGACCCAGCTGGGTAAATCATTTCGGTTTTTTTGGCTAACAAACTTAGGTACGTATAACTGATTTTGCGTTTTTAATTATAATTATAGGTGGGCGGATCTTAGATTGGGAATTAGCATGCCGGCACGGGTGGAGAAGATGGAAAGGAGTATGGAGACGGATTTATTAGGGGAACCGACTGGGGAGTGCTATGATGTTGTGATGTTTTTTGGGATTATAGATATACTTCAAGATTACGATATTACTAAGAAAATTGAACATGCTTATAAGTCCATGCACTATGATGCTACATTAATATCAGCGGTTGATCCTCGGCAATATGCTAAACGGTTTCGTGATTACATACTCAAAGTTTTCACAGAAGATGAATAGAGAAAACAGGGCATGCATAATCTTAATTTCTAGACTATGCTTCTAACTGGTTTTATTTGTATGCTGTAAAATCATCTTATAGTTAGTAAATTATTTTTGTTTAGAAACAGTTGTGTACAAGGGAACATTTTGCTGTAAAATCTTCTTATAGTTTAATTTAATTTGGGCCAAAACTTCCGATCTGAATAGACGATGGGGAATTGGAGATTATGGGGTGTTTGTTCTAGCTAATTTTCTATATTTACCCGTTTAATGAAATTTCAGATAAGCCAAATTTACAACATGAGTTTATCAACATGGGTTAAAACGTGAAATCAATGGAGGATTTTACTACCATTATTAATAATAATTGCTCTTAAAATTTGAAGTTCCTACTTCACAAAATAAAGAGTATATTACAAAGATTGTCCATTTAGTTTTTCAATATCTATAATATGTATCCCTATTTGTTATTTTCGTATTTTTGTCTCTATACTTATTAATTTAGTGATTTTTGTCCCTATGGTCTTCAAATTTAATTTTTTCGTCTATTTTAACCTAAAATGACAAAAATGTCCTTACAATTATTTTTTTTTGAATTTTTTGAATTTATTTATAATTTATTTTTGACTAGGTGGGCTATATAAGTTGATCTCAGAGCAAAAGAAGGACTAATCCGGGTTTTTTCCGGGTACCCTTGTCACCGGGTCGGCGGGTTTTGTAATACCCGGCCGGGTTTTAACAGGTTCGGTTTTAGCCTAAAACCGGTCACTTTTGATCCGTTTACTTCCCTGGCCCTGGTTGAATCTGGTTCAACCGGCCTGGTTGACCCGGGTTTTAAAACACTGAAAAGCACGTATGGGGACAAAATCATAAAATTCGAAAGAACCAACAATTTCTGTAATTTACTCAAAAATGAAACTATTTCATCATATACGTAAGGGGTAATTGTAATTTTGTGTGTTGTTAGGTTAAGACGAGGGACTGATTATGTATATTTGAATTAGCTGAAGGTTGAAAATGTAAAACGGCATTAAAGACAATAGTAGCATCACATTACTCATTTATGATTATGGTATGACAACATACCATCCAGACTTCATCATATATCATCATCGGTATAATACCATAACCATATAACAACATGATACACCATTGCATTTTGATACCAAAAAAAGAAAGAAAAATAATACCTATTTTACAGCTGAAACGTTATTTCGGCAAATTAAAGGGGTCTGGTTTCATTCAAACCTCAACTCCTATCCTTTCAGCAATCTGCAATAACATGTAAACCGTCTCATAAAGATCGAAACTTTTTTTATTTTCTACATAATTTAGTAGAATGGGTCGATTAACTTGGGTTATATTTTATTGCAAACGGGTCGAATGGGTTAGAATTTGCCCAAAGTGTGTTTTTTGTACACGCACCCACCTGTTTTATTCAAATATTTTCCAATTTTAACCCAAATCCATGTCTACCCGTTACCCGACCTGCCCGACCCGTTACCTCTTTGAAGGAATGAACATCACTGCCCCAAAGCCAAGCATGACAGCCAGCATCTCGGGCACCCCAAATATCATTTCTTCGGTCATCACCAACATGAACAGCATCTTCAGCTTCTACTCCTAATAATTCACACGCTTTTAGAAATATCATAGGATTCGGTTTTTCTGCTGCAACCTAAACAACACACGCATTATCAGCTTATGAATTAGTATAAAGTAAAATAAAATATATAAACATTAAATTAAATAGATCACTTACTTCAGCTGAAACAGCCAAAGCATCGAACCAATGATCACAATCTAAAGCACGTAATAAAGGTCTTAATCGTGTGTCAAAATTTGAAACGACTGCTAGTTTTACACCTGCTTTTTTTAGAGCCTCGAACACTTTCTTGGCGTTTGGATCACAGAGATGCCATGCCTTTTTTATGCAAAAAAAAAAAGAAAAAATTGAATTCAGATTTTGTATTTATGATCAATTTACTAAAATGACATAAATGAAACAATGTAACAAACCTTTTCGGTGGTATAATAATTATAAAGCTCCTCAAAATATTGAGAATCAGAACAACCGGTTGAAGAACTAACTATGTGTTGCCAAAAAGGTCTTCCATCATCTACATATCTGTAAGAATCAACAGCAATGTGTCAACTTGAAGCACGAAGTTTTATAATTTAGCAAATTTATTAGATTCTAATGTCAGTTGAATGAAATCTTTAATTATTGTAACATTAATTGCATTCTAAATTTTCTCCACAACTGAATTTGTTGCTTCATCAATCTAAGAATCATAACCATATCTCAAGGTTTGTGCTCATTAAATCAGCTACGCAAACTTCTAACATCTAATTGCAAATTTAGTAAATTAATTGAACACAAAATTCCAAAAACAATGCATGCTTAAAACAAGTTACCTGAGTCGAGATCTACCCCATGGTTGTTCATAAGCTTTCCTGTATCTCCTCAGAATCTCATCTTCACTTAATTCCACTCCATATTTCTCCCCAATTTGCCTGTAAATCTACAAATAAAACCAAATTCAGTGAATCCAATCCCTAAATTCAACGAGAATCGAGCTGTAAAAGCGACACACAGATCGAATTTGGATATACAAAATACATAGGGAGATTCACCTGAGCCATGGGCTGAGAAGGTATAACCAGGGTTCCAACGGCATCAACCAAGAGTGCTTTATGAGTGATTCCGCCATGAATCGATTTCCTGTATTCTTCGTAATCTTTCAGGCCCAACAATCGAGAGTCCGGCTCAGATTGAAGAGACGCCACTGCTGAAGAGTACGAGGTGTAACCCGAATTCAAAAACGGAGTTACGCGAATCGTTGAAATGGCGCTATTAGAGGACAACAGGCGAGTGATTTTTGTTATGTGTGTCGCCATTAGAGAATTAACTAAAATTCACTGAGCTTTTCATTTGTGTTTACGACTCACAGCGTAGAAATTAATTATGATATTGGTCTTGAAGAGATGTAATTTGGTTCTTTGCCTAATTTCGTGTTCGCTGGATTCTGTTAAAATGGTTGGGTAATATAGAAGAGTAGAGATCAGAGCAGGGGTGTTCACTATTCAGATATAACCGGATTGTCCAATTGGACATTTTGGATCGAACTATTTGGATTAGTTATTTGGTTTTTTGGATCGGTTTGGACTTAAACTAAACTAATATTTGGATTTCGGATTGAATTTGGTTTCCGTTGTGAAAATCGGATTGTCCAAAAAAACCAAATAGTAATATATAGTAAATTGATTTATATACTAACACTTGTTGGTTTCCATTGTAAGCAATTATAGTTTCTCTTTTCTTTACATAATCTATAGTAAATTAATTTATATACTAACACTTGTTCCATTTTATATTGTATCAGTTGGTGATGTACCAATGTATTTGGAGTTTTTGATAAAGTTGATGTCAAATTTTTTGCATATATGATTGTAAATGTCACAAGTTATGCATTAGACTTGTTTTTTATGTACAAAGTAGTTTATCATTTTAAAATTTTACATATGAACTTAATATTATTTATGTTATATACTTTTGGAATATTTTGAAAATTTTAAAGAAAAACCAAATTGATAAAACCAAACCAACCAAATTGTTATTTGGTTCGGATGGGTTTGGTTTTCGAATTAGTTTGGACGGTTCGGTTTGAACTTTTGAAAACCGGATTTTATTTGGTTTCACCTATTTGGATCGGATAAAACCAAACCGTCCAAACGAACACCCTGGATCCAGAGGCGGGTGGAATTATTTTCCAAAAATGACACAAAAGTTTTTGTCTAGGCATCTTTATAAAAGCATCTCCGATAAGATTTTTTTTTAACTTTTTACTATTCTAATAAGTTTTTGAAATACTTTTTACCATTGGAATACTTAATTTTTTGAAAGCTTATTCCAATGATATTTTTCTACTAACTTTTTAACTAAGTTTTAATGTTTGTTATTTTCAGTCCTTTATGTTTAATAACTTTTCATTTTAAACCTTAGATATATTATATATAGATTATTTATTATATTTTTATTAGTTAATAAATAAATTATATAATATTAATATCAATTAGTATAATATTTTTATATGAGACATTTCAAAAATTTATTATATATATTAAGATGTCAAAAAAGTATCAAATTATATATAGGGGGTATTTATACAACATTTGAGATAGATAAAGGTATATTAGAAATATTATAAAGGAAAACACTTTTGGAAAGGTTAACCATTGAAGATGTAATTTATGAAGAGGTTTTTGGTTAGTGGACTGTTGATATGGCAAAAACAATAAGCTTTTTCAAGGATAACCATTGGGGATGCTCTAAATGGGTGATTTTCACACCACAAATCATAATTATTGATTTATAGTTCCTCCGTATCAAAATAAGTGAATCACTTTAAGGTTTATATTTTTTAGGCAAAATAAGGTAATAAGAGATTAATGAAATTAAATTGGGTAATTAGAAAGGATGAGATTCACACTTTTTAGTATTTGGTTGCTTTTATAAGAAGATGACAAACATGTTTGGGTCCTCACACCTTTAATGATGTTTAAAAAGGTATAACGGTAAGAATAAATAGGTAATTTTAAATATAAAAACTTACTAAATAAGGTAAATTCTTAAAGTGATTAACTTATTTTGATACGGAAGAAGTATATTTATACAAGGATTTTTTTAATATGTGCCACTAGGGCACATAATAAAGTCATTTAATGATCTTTAACCTTCCAATTAAATTATAAAAATCATTTAATACATCACAACAATATAGAAACTTTGAGTATCATAGATGTTAATTGCTTCATTTCTGGAAACTTTGACTTCATTTAAATGGCTTTATTACGTGTCCCAGGGGCACATATTAGAAAAACTCTTTGTACAGTTAATTGTAAAATTTATATTGTATGATATAAGAAATAAAAATTATAGTACATAAATAAATTCTCATCTTTATAATATACTACTATATATAATAGTTAATACTATAGTTTTCTTTACAGGGTTTTTATTATTTTACACTAAAGTTTGTTTTGACACTTATGTTTGAAGTAATTTTATAGTGTTAAAATCATCTTCCAATTAAAAACTATTAAAAAATTGTTGACATGGTTGAGTCGTTTTTTTACAAAAGGTATACTTGTTTTTAACTGATACTTTGGGATTGTTGAGTTTTACTTGTAATGTACGTGACCTAATTATGTTTGTGATTGTTTTCAAACCTTCAACCTACAATTGTTGTTTTAATATGTTCTTACAATTTGTAACCGCTATACATTCTTGTTTGAAGTAATTTTTGTTCTTTTAAAATCACCTATTATTAAAAACTATTAAAAATTGTTTTTTTAACGATAATCTTAATCTAGTTCTTAATCCACTTATGTTCACTATGGGACTTGAGTTTAATCGAGCAAATACCTTTACCTCTAGGTCATTGGCCCTTTGGTATTTAAAAAATTGTTAGTATGGTTGAACTTTTTTTTACAAAGGGTGCTGTACTTTATAACCGGTATTTTGAAATGGCTTAGTTTTGCTTGTGATATATACGGTATAACTGTTTTTATGATCATTTATTATATTTTTTTTAACTATTTGTCAGGATCGATTAACTATAGACAAGTTAATAAACACTTTAGATCTAATTGAATATAGAAGTTGCAGCGGATCAACACTATATCAATGTAATTAAGAACAATGAACTGTAAATAATATGCAAAAGTATTAAGAACACAGTTTCACAAAAAGCTTCAATGTATATTATTGAGTTAACAATACACACGTACGTTTACAATTCGTAAGGAACTATTTATAATAGTCCTTGAAGCTAAACTATTTACCCTAGTTATTCTAGGACTTGCTTTACATCGAATAATAAAAGATATACATTGATTTACATTCTGTAACTATCTCTACGAAGATTTCGGACTTGATATTCTTCAAAAACGCGTATCAGTAGTAAAACCAATCACCAGTAATAAATATGCACCATCAGTAGTAAACTTGGTGATCAGTAGTAAGTCCAGAAACCATCGTCAGTAGTAACTACTAAGATCAGTAGTATCTTCAATCTTTGCATGATCAGTAGTAACTAAGTTATAGTATCACCAGTATCAACTTCATCAGTAGTAACATGTTCTGCCCCATCAGTACTAATTATTGTCAGTACTAACTGCAGCATCAATATCAAGTTGATCTGTGTTTTGCTCCAACAATCTCCCCCTAAACTTATTGATTATCTTTTAATCAATTAAGTTTCTTTTGTTCCTCTTGTTCTCTCCTTCTCTTCTCAAGAGTTCTTTGATTCTGTTGAAGCCTTTGTTCAATAATATATTTGATGTTCCTCTTTGTAAAGTAATTCAGTTTGTTTTGGAACATAACAGCATCATAAGGTTTCATCAAAGTGTTTATGAATATCTGATACATAGTCTTCTCAGAATGTGGATATTCTTTTTCATATAAGTACAATTCACACACTTTGCCTGATTTCTCAAAGAAGTACATATTGGCAGTAGGAATGACATTCCAAGCATATACATTACCTGGATCTGTAAATTGTTCTGGATAATTATCTGGATAAAATGCAGCATCTATCATTCTAGTTAGGTATCCAGCTCCAGATTCTTTCCATGATTTCTTTGTCATTCTAGGTTTTCCAATAATCAGAAGCTTGATTACATCACTTCTAGAGCATGATCTGATTAATGGTAACCATCCAGTGAATCTTTGTACAACTTTGTCTTCCCTTATGACCTCTATAACATTGTTCTGTATCACTCTCCAGCTAATAATTGGATTGTTCTGTAATGGAGCAATAGGCATTTCAAGAACAGGTACAATTTGTTTTGATTTCTTCTTTGAGCTTTGTTCTTGATCAACAGTTTTTCTTTTCTTTGATTGGGGAGTTGAGGTATTACCAGTAGTTGAAACACTACCAGCTTTGATTAAGTTTGGTCTGATTGGGATTAAAGTTTTGGCTTTCTTTGTTTCTTCAGCTTCTTGTTCAGCCAAGTCTTTCTTCTTAGCAGTGCAGTATTTTTCAATTATAGTCATCATCTTCATTCTTCCAAATGACTTTGCACTATGCCCTTTTGTTTTCAAATATTCAATCATATTTTCCTTCTGTTCAAACACATCATCTGTTAATTCACTCTTAGTCTTCTTGCATTCAGATACCAAATATTCAAGGCATTGAATATGTTCTTCTTCAATCTTTCTGAGTCTTTTGAATTCTGTCTGTTGTGCTTTTATCTAAATATCATCTGTTTGAACAGGTATTTGAGCAGGAATTTTACTTTGAACTTTCCCTTTCTTTTCCTCTATTGCTTGATACATTTCCAGTTTCTCTAAAAATTTTCTATGTTTCATTCTCCATCTGGATTGCTTTTCTGCTCTGACATGATTTATCTTGTTTACCATGTGATGTCCTAATGCTCTATTTGGATAATCATCATCATATAATTCTTTTCCTTTTCCAATGTGAGCAGATGGTGGAGGTGGAATGTATTTCATATCAGGGATACCCATCATCAGAAGTTTTGGATAAAATAGATGTAGTTGACCTTCTGGTAAGATTTTAGGGTGTGGAGGAAGTGTACATTCATCTACCTCAAACCAATTCACATTATCATCAATGTCAGGTATGATAAGTGGTTGATCAGGTGTTGGTGGTTTGGAGATAATGACATGTCTTTCTCTTTCAAGTAGCTCTGGGAATTGCAGTTCTTCCTCTTCAGTAGTAACCAGAGTAGTTACTACTGGTGTGACTTCAGGAGTTACTACTGATAGGGCATCAGTAGTATTTGGTGCTTTCAATTCCTCTTCTTCATTTACTACTGCTATAATATCAGTAGTAGGGGTTACTACTGGTATTTCTTTTTCAACTTGTTCTTCCATTGTAGCAGTAGTAATAGGCTCATCTTCAGTAACCATCATTTCTGGGCCTTCATCAACTTCTGTTTCTTTTAAATTTAATAGAGAGGATGCTGCTGCTGCAATAGATTCATCAATCATAGTTTGTATGTTGTCCTTCTCCCCCTTAGTGAGCTCAACTGGTGGAGCCTCACTATCATCAATTTTCTTCTTCAATTTCCTGATGATTTTAGTTTGTTGATGAAGCCTGTGCTCATAGAATCTCATTCTTTTGTTGATGGTATTGACATGCCTTTTCATTGCAGCCATCGTTTTTCCTTGGTTTGTGAGATATTCAAGACAATTTTGTACTGTGGATTCAAGAGAATCCACTTTTTCTGTCAATTGTTGGATTTTAATACTGCCCTCACTCCATCTAGCAAGATCATCGGGCTCACTAACAGGTACATTGGTTTGAAGGTTTTCCATCCTATCCGTCAAATCCATAGGTCTGCCTTCATCACTTCTTGGTGATGAAATGGGTCTTTTAGTCATCCTCTTCTTCCTAGAAGAAGCAGAGATGCCCCCCCTTGTGGTTTCTTGGCACCGGGGTCCTTTGAGTAACTCCTCAAATGAGTCATCACTCAAAGTTGCCGAGGTCTGGGTCCTAATTATGTTTTCACTGTCCTGTGCACCCACCTTTGGGGCATCAGTAGTGAAAGCCCTCGCCTCATGTCCTCTCTCCTCCTTGGAGGATAACTCTTGGAGCCTGGGGTTTGACTCAACGTGTCCCCTGGTGTCCTTTAAAGATTTCTTTCTTTTGTAAAGTGTGGAAATAGTTTTAGTTTTATCTGGTAGGTCTTCCACAAAGTGAAGAGTAGCACTCTGCAGATTAATATCAAGTTCCTGGGACACATTCAGGACTTCTGTTTGGGCTGGTGATTGAGTGGCTAGTTGGGGTGGTGTTTGGGCTCTATTTGGGGGTGATGGAGTGGGTTGAGGTTCAACTTGGGTTGTAGCAATGGTTGAACCCTCTCCAATATGTGTTTGATCATTGATCATGTTAGGAAACAAAGGGGTTTCCTTGCCCGAAAATTTAAATTGTTTTCTCATATTGGAGAAAACTTTCTTGTTCAACTCAGGTAGTATGAAAATGTTTTTAGGAGTTGACAAGTTTTGTAATTCACAATTTATGATATGTTGTAGAAATCTGGGATACATTAAAAATTTAGAAGAACTAAGATTTCCCAACATACCTTCAAAAATCATTTGAGAAAAATTAAATACTTGGTCTGTGGATAAACAGACAACAGCAGATGCTATTGCCTTATTAAACTCATTCCAAGTACTTCTTTTTGGAGAAATACAATGCTGAATAGTATGAACTAAGAATTTCCATTGTGGGGAGAGAAGACCCTTTTGAAAGGTTACAATATTCAGTCTTCCCTCATAACCCATTTTTTGTAAAATTTCAGCAATGTATTCCTTCGGAAGAGTAGACATACCTGAATCGTCATGTAGTTGTAGATGGTGTCTGATTGATTGTTCTGTTACTGTGATATGCTTTCCATCTACTTGTGATTTGATCATTAATATGGTTGTTCCTTCCGTTTGCTCAGCATTGGTCCAGAAATCCACCAAGTGCTGTTGATATGATGTTGGTTTTATAGTTAAAGCAAACTGTATATAAGAATTTTTCAAGAACTTGACGATCGGTCGAAAATCTTTTGTGCCGTCGGGATTCTTTAGAAAGGCACACATATTGTGAAATTCGGAATATTTGAGATCGGTTTGAACATTCAAAGATTTTAGAGTTGCCATTTTTGTTGAATTTTGAGAAGAACAGGACTGAATTTTGTTATTGACGACGAGTTTTTTATCGTAAGCTAGGGTTTATCGAGAGGATTTAGAAAATCGATGTGAAGATAATGCTAAACTAATCGACTGCCGCCTTTTATATCTTTCGATTTAACATGCAAAACTACTAACATGTCCTTCGAATCATAACATAACGGTTATTTTCATGGGGGTTAGTTTGGTAATTGTGTTTTTGAAAGACCAGTAGTAAATAAGATATCAGTAGTAAAACGTCAGTAGTATCTACTAACATCAGTAGTGACTAAGGATTTTGACATCAGTAGTAACTATAGACATCAGTAGTAACCACTAACACACAAGACCAGTAGTATATGTGAATACCAGTAGTACTGACTTACTAGTAGTATTTGTGTAAACCTAATACACACCAGTAGTATTTAACTACCAGTAGTATTTTGTGCACATGCCTACACACCAGTAGTACAGATATACCAGTAGTAAAACACTTAAGTAAATAAATAATATTTTACAACAATAACTTTACACATGATTTTAAGTTATCAAAATCATTCCAATACTGCTAACCAAGAAGTTGAATCTTCCTACATCAAATGCTTTTGTAAAAAGATCTGCTAATTGATCATCAGTATGGATTTTAACTACTTTGATTAATTTCTTTTCATTACAATCTCTTATAAAGTGAAATCTTATTTCAATGTGTTTAGTTTTTGAGTGTTTTACTGGATTATTCACAATACTAATAGCACTTTGATTATCAATAAAAATAGGAGTTTTAAGGATAGAGATACCAAAGTCTAGAAGCTGATTTTGAATCCATAGTACTTGAGCACAGCAAGCAGATGCAGCTACATATTCTGCTTCAGCAGTTGATGTTGATACATTTGTTTGCTTCTTACATTGCCATGACACCAGTCTTGATCCAAAGAATTGACATCCAACAGTAGTGGACTTTCTATCTTGACATTCACCTCCATAGTCACTATCTGTGTAGGCTATGAGTTCAAATGGTGAATCATGTGGATACCATAGACCTAGTGATGGTTTGCCTTTCAAGTATCTGAATATTCTTTTAACAGCTTGCAAGTGTAGTTCTTTAGGTCTTGCTTGATATCTTGCACACACACAAACACTATACATAATGTCGGGTCTTGATGCAGTTAAGTACATCAAAGAACCTATCATTGATCTATATAAGTGTTCATCTACATCCTCCCCCTCAATATCAGGATGTAGGTGTTTGTGTGTTTCCATTGGTGTACTTGCACTTTTATTGTCTTTCAGATCAAACTTTTCCAAGATGTCTTTGACATATTTTGATTGATTTATCAAAATACCATCAGTTCTTTGATTGACTTGGAGTCCAAGGAAGAAGTTCATTGGACCCATAGAGCTCATCTTGAATTTAATCTGCATCAGTTCTTCAAATTCTTTGCATAATGAATCATTGGTTGAGCCAAAGATGATATCATCTACATAAATTTGTACCAATAGTATATCATCTTTGACTTTCTTTGTAAACAGAGTTTTGTCAATGGCTCCTCTTTTAAAGTTGTTCTTCAAAAGGTATGATGATAATGTGTCATACCATGCTCTTGGTGCCTGATGTAGGCCATACAGAGCTTTATCCAATTTGAACACATAATCACCATGTTTTGGATCTTCAAAACCCGGAGGTTGGCAAACATAGACCTCTTCTTCAATCTTCCCGTATAGGAATGCACTCTTCACATCCATTTGATAGAC
The DNA here is from genome assembly GCA_963853835.1 of Calendula officinalis. Taxonomy (NCBI): domain Eukaryota; kingdom Viridiplantae; phylum Streptophyta; class Magnoliopsida; order Asterales; family Asteraceae; genus Calendula; species Calendula officinalis. Next base: position 66,558,991 of record OY970821.1, on the reverse strand, counting down.
TTTGAACTTTTTGAATGAAGCATATGCTAGAAATATTCTTATAGCTTCAATTCTAGCAACAGGAGAATATACTTCATCATAGTCTATTCCTTCTTCTTGAGTGTATCCTTGTGCTACAAGTCTGGCTTTGTTTTTGATCACTATACCTCTTTCATCTTTCTTGTTTCTGAAGATCCATCTTGTTCCAATGGCTCTTTTTCCTTTGGGTAGAGGTACAAGTGTCCAAACAGCTTGTAACTTGAATTGAAGGAGTTCTTCTTGCATTGCCTCAATCCAGTTTGAGTCCTTCATTGCTTGTTGGATCTTCTTTGGTTCATCATGAGACAAAAAGCATTCAAACATACACTCATTAGCAATAAGACTTATATTACACATGTTTGCAGTTAGGCTTTTATTTAATTTGCTTCTTGTTTGAAGTGGTGAGTTAACATCACTTAGAACAAGGTCTAATGGATGGTTTTTCTGAGTCCTTGTGGTTGTAGTTTTATCAACTACTAGTTGATTTTCAAGATTGGACTCATTTGTCTCAGGCAATTGTTCTTCTGGTGATCCTTCATTGTCATTGAAGTTTGGTTCATCATCATCTTGGTCAGAGTTACTACTGCTATTGTCTTCATTGAGATCAGTAGTATTATTGTTGTTACTGGTATCAGTAGTATCTTGAGAATCTAGGTTAATGTTGGGACCAGTAGTATTTTGAGTACTATTACTGGTATCAGTAGTATTTGAATTACTACTGTCCTCATTCTCAGAGTTACTACTGGTTCCAGAACTTGAGTTATTACTGACATCAGTATTAACTATTGGAGCAGTATTAACTACAATGTATCTCATTTCCTCTTGACCAGTATTAACTGATGATGTTCCTTCCTTTTGATTGTGACAATTTGAATTACCTGCATTGAAATTCATGTTAGAATTAAAGGATTTGGTTAGATTGTCTATGTCAAATAGCCAATCTGGACCATTTCCTTGTTCATTAGGTACATTTTCATTAAAGGATACATTGATGCTTTCTTCAATTATCCTTAGTCTTTTGTTGAATACTCTATATGATTTGCTTTGAGTAGAATATCCCACAAAGATTCCATCATCAGTTTTGCAGTCAAACTTACCAATTTGTTCTCTTGTAATCAAAATAGTACAAGGACAACCAAATGATTTTAGAAAGCTTATGGAAGGTTTTCTTTTATTAAAAAGTTCATATGGTGTTTTAAAATGTGGCTTCACTATTAATACTCTGTTTTGAACATAACAAGCAGTATTAACAGCTTCTGCCCAAAAAGTAATTGGTAATTTTGAGTCTGCAAGCATTGATCTTGCTGCTTCAATGATGGTTCTATTTCTTCTTTCAGCTACACCATTTTGTTTTGGAGTTCTAGGTGAGCTGTATTGCCTGTCAATACCTTTAAGATCACAAAAGTTAATTAAGTTAGCATTTTTAAATTCTGTGCCATTATCACATCTTATGGCTTTAACTTTTTGATCAGATGTGTTCTCCAGTTTGACAATTAAGTTCTTTATGAGTTCACTTGTTTCATCCTTTGTCCTGAGAAAGAAAACCCATGTATATCTGGAAAAGTCATCAGTAATAACAAGACAATATTGTTTCTTTCCAATACTCATTACATTTGTAGGTCCAAAAAGGTCCATATGTAAGAGTTGCAAAGGAACAGAAATAGAGTTCACAGATTTGGACTTATGAGAAGTCTTGTGTTGTTTACCTTTTAGGCATGCAACACAGTGATGATCACACATGAATTGTTTTTGAGGTAGTCCAATGACCAGATTTCTTTTTACTAAATTGTTCATGTTTTTAAAATTTGTGTGACACATCCTTCTATGCCATAGTTCTGATTCAGTGGTGTTTGCCTTGGATATAAAACAGTTGACCTCATTTGTAGAAATGAGTTCTCCCCCTATATCTAGGCAATACACATTGTTTCTCCTTGGAGTTCTTAAAACAACATATTTTTCATCTAAAATAAAATCAGGAGAAAGAATGATGCACTCAATGTCTGTGAAAAGAATTTTGTTCTTTTTATCACAAACTTGAGACACACTGACAAGATTGTATTTTAGTTCAGCTACATAAAATACATCATCAAAAGTAATTTTGCCATTAGTAACAGTACCTTTACCTGTAATCTTACCTCCTTGGGGATTCTCACCAAAAGCCACATATCCTCCATCAAATGAACTTTAAACATATCCTTTGAGAAATAAGCTTTGGGAGATTTAACTTTAAACACTTTTGGTACCCATACTTGTTTATTACCGGTGTTTTGTTTTGTTACTGCCCTTTTGAAAGTATTACTGGTGTGAGAATTTCCTACTGATCTTGGTTTGTACCCGTGAATTTTTGCTTTTGAATGCTTTACTACTGATGGACCAGTAGTATTTGGGTACTTACCATGTTTAGAATGACCAGTAGTGTTTTTAGGGTTGACACCAGTAGTATTTTTGAAAGTTGTTTTGGGAGCAGTAGTATTTTTGTAATTAGGGTTTTTACCAGTAGTATTCTTGTACTGGTACCATACAGCATTATAATTAGGGTTAACACCAGTAGTAAAGTTGTTAAAGTTTTTACTGGTGTTGGAAAATTTAAAATATTGTTTATTTTGATTGGATTTTCCATTGTTCTTGAAGTAATTGCTGTTCTTTGGGCTTCCAACTCTTCTGTTTTGCACAAATCTTGGTGCACTTCTTCCAAATCTTGGAGTTTCAGCAATTGGAGTTTTAATTTTATTTACTACTGAAGGACCAGTAGTATCTTTTAACTTTTGAGTTTTTGCATTTTCTTTAAAAATTTTAAATTCCTTTAACTCTTTGCAGTTTATTGGATTGAAGTGACAATCCTTTGCTAAATGGTTCATTTTGTTGCATATAACACATCTTAATTTCTTATTTTTAGCACCTTCAGGTATTCTTTGGTCTAAGAGTTGTTTTTTATTTCTTTCATTTCCCCTTGTTAAAATTTTTGGTACATTTTCTGCATTATATTTAGGAGATTCATTTGGACTTTGAGCTGTGTGAAAACTTGTATCAATTGATTTTGGTGATTCAGTTTGAGAGATTGTAAATTCAATTGATTGATCATCATCAGAAGAATCATTTGATTCAGATGTTTCATTATGTGATTCAGTTTGATTTTCAGTTTTTAATTCATTAATGATTCTTTCTGAACTGTTTTTAAGTGGTGGAATGATTTTATATGGAGGTGGTACAGCATGATATCCCACCCCATGAACAACTTTTTCTGTAGTTTGATTATTAGTTAATTCATCAAGAATTTTAGTGCTTCTTTCAAACTTTTTAATTGTTAATTTATTTTGTTCAATTTCAAGCTGACATTCTTCTAATTTACTTGTTAGTTCTTTATTTTTTATTTCTTAAAATTCTTTCTCATCCATAGCCTGAAGCAGTTCTTCCTTTATCCTTTGATCAATCATCTGGTACACCTTTATTTGATGTTCTTGATCAGTAATCACACCATCAAATTCATGATTTCTTCTGACTGCTTTTGCTAAATCTTCATTCAATTTAGTGTTTTCTTTTTCTAAGTTTTTAATAATTTTAGCACATTCAGAAGTACAAGGTTTAGGTTTTACCTCAGTTTTGTTGTCAGTAAAGGCCATGAGAGCTTGATTTTGAGCATGCTCTTCTGCTTGGAAGCTCCAGTCATAGCCTTGTCCTTGTTGTGATACAAGGGCAGTTGATTTTGATCTTTTGTCTGGCTGAGGACATTCTTTTGCAAAGTGACCAAGGTTGTTACAGTTGTAGCATTTGACTTTAGTTTTGTCAAATCCAGCTTTGTCACCTTTGTTGAAGTTGAGGCTTGTCCTACCAGTTCTCTTTAAGAATCTTTTTGTCCTTAGGCTCAGCATAGCCATCTGCCATTTAAGATCCATCTCCTCAAGATCATCTGGGTTCAATTGTTCCAAGTCATCACTAATCAATGCAGTATGCACATGACTAGTGAAGAAGGATTCTCTTGCAGCATCTTCAGAATCTGCAGCCTTTCCTATAGAGGTTTCCTGACCTTGACATGTACTAGAGACAAATGCAGCATTATTAGAAGAAATAGAAGGGTTCTTTTGGTTTACCTCAGTTTCAAATACTCTGAGATCATTGTAGAGTTCATCCAACTCTTTTTCTTCTAAAGCATCTCTTTGTCTATATACCACAGTATACATGGCCCATTCTTCACTAAGAGATCTTAGGAACTTCATGTTGACATCTTCTTGATCCATCTTAACCCCAACCTGGTTAAGTTCACCAATAAGCTTGTTGAATCTGTCAAACACTTGAGTGAGTGTTTCATTGGGTTTTCCTTTGAAGTTTTCAAAATCTTGTTTGAGAACAGACTTCATGTTCCTCTTGGTGCTCTTGGTCCCAACGAATCTCTTTTCCAGTGCTTCCCATAGCACCTTTGCATCATCATACTCAACAAAGAGATGTTGATAATCGTTAGGAATGGCCAGTAGGAGAGTGCTTAGAGCTTTGAGTTCGATTCCCTTATCCTTCTTTTCCTTCTCACACTTAAGTTTGTCTGCCTCAGTTGCAGAGCTGCTTGCTTGACCAGGACCAGTTTTGTTTCCTTCAAGGACAACTTCCCACATGGAATAATCTGTAATAAGCATGTATTGCTTAATACGATTCTTCCACATCCCAAAGTTATTGGGAGTGAGTATAGGGATTTTATTGGCCTGAGTGCTTTCATTGTTATCCGACATGATTAACAATGTGTGTGTTTTAAAGATTAAAACTTTTTGTTGTTCTTAACAAATAGTAGATCTAGAACCAATAGTCTCTGATACCACTTGTCAGGATCGATTAACTATAGACAAGTTAATAAACACTTTAGATCTAATTGAATATAGAAGTTGCAGCAGATCAACACTATATCAATGTAATTAAGAACAATGAACTGTAAATAGTATGCAAAAGTATTAAGAACACAGTTTCACAAAAAGCTTCAATGTATATTATTGAGTTAACAATACACACGTACGTTTACAATTCGTAAGGAACTATTTATAATAGTCCTTGAAGCTAAACTATTTACCCTAGTTATTCTAGGACTTGCTTTACATCGAATAATAAAAGATATACATTGATTTATATTCTATAACTATCTATACGAAGATTTCGGACTTGATATTCTTCAAAAACGCGTATCAGTAGTAAAACCAATCACCAGTAGTAAATATGCACCATCAGTAGTAAACTTGGTGATCAGTAGTAAGTCCAGAAACCATCGTCAGTAGTAACTACTAAGATCAGTAGTATCTTCAATCTTTGCATGATCAGTAGTAACTAAGTTATAATATCACCAGTATCAACTTCATCAGTAGCAACATGTTCTGCCCCATCAGTACTAATTATTGTCAGTACTAACTGCAGCATCAGTATCAAGTTGATCTGTGTTTTGCTCCAACACTATTTAGCAAATATTTACCTATTAAAATATTTTAACTTGTAACTTTTATAAAATTATTTAGAGGATTTTATCCATAAAGCAACTACTAGATGATTGAGTCTACAAGAAAATATAAAGAAATATAAAGAAATGACAGTTAACCTTTGGCAGTCTTTGATTATTAGACTATTCACGAGGGCGATCAAACCTATTTAAGGCGGGTGCCAACGGAGGGGTAAAACCCTCCGCCACTTTCACGCTAACTTAGTGCACCATTGGGGCCACCACTGCAGTGGTATCGTCGGTTGGCACCTCACCACTTTGGAGACGGGAAGGAAGGTAAGCGCCGGTTGCGTGGTGGAGCCCAAGGGGTATTTTGTATGTGTGTGTTTTGTAATGGTGGGTCCCAAAAAATTAAAGGGAAGTGGTATTGTTGGCATGGGTACGTCACTTTAGTGTCGGTTGGAGGGTGAAATGACGTGGCACTGATTTGGCAACAACTAACGGTATCAGTCGGGTGCACCATTGAGAGCGGTCTTAGTTATCCGGCTCCCATCGTCTCTACATCAACTCGACCAAACACATTACAAATTCAATCAAAGACTACCTAGCAAACAACTAAACCTCTTCCCTTTTGAAATCAACTATTTTTCTTTGAAAAGAGGCGACCTACAACTGTTAGCACAACGACAAATCGTTTGTAGGACGCATCACGGGAGGAGCTGTGTAAGGAGAAGGGACATGTGGAGGACGGAGGACAACCTTTGGGGGCGACGCAACCCTTAGAAGGAGGGGTGTGGTGGCGAGCCACCCCCTCGCCATCCTACATGTCAAAATTATGGGGTTCGCCACCATACCCTTCGTTGGGTGTGTGAAGCCCTTCGCCAGTGGTCGACGAGAGGAGAGAAAAAGATTTTAATTTTTTTTAAGGGTATTTTCTGAGCGAAATGTATTTTGGTGGGTCCCAAAGGAGTATTATTGGTTAGTGATGGTAGATGGGGTATTTGAGGTTTTGAATGCGAAATGTGAAATAGTGATGTGACGCTAGGGATGGCAATGGATCAGATATGGATCGGGTGATGCCATATCCACATCCATATCCATTTATATTTGCATTGTCCATATCCATATCCATATCCATTTAAAATCGTTTCATCCATCCATATCCATATCCATATCCATTGGATTAGAGCGGGTAAACGGACATCCGTTGTATTCGGAAAAAATTTGATTCTTAAAGGAAATACGATAATTTTATAGAGAATTTACGATTTTTATTGTATATATACATAATTTCTTCAAAAGAAGATACAAATGAAAACATAACTACGGATGTACATTCGATTCATAGAGCATAGTTAATTTGTAGTTTATCTTCGAATGTTGATAGATACAAAAAAATATGACTTGATATAATTAAAAGCTTAGAGCATGACTTATAATATTTATAAATTTAGCTATCTTTAATATTGTGTTATGTATAAATTTTATAAATCCTGAAAATGTGTAAATATATATTCTTAATTATGTAAAATTATAATATAAAAGATTTAATTTCCGGTTAAGTGGATTCATCTATGGATTAAAATCGACATCCATATCCGCTCCAATAAACATCCACATCCGCTCCACATCCGATATCCACCCATTTAACACCGTCCATATCCACTACTGACGGATCGGATCGGGTGGATGATCATCGGGGAGGATGTTGATTGCCATACCTATGTGACGCAGAGATGTCACATAGATGACAGTCCGACTTATATTACCATACATGACGCTCTTAATGACAGTTTTAGGTATTTGAAAGCTATAAAAAGAATAGATATGTTTAACACTTATTTTAGAATTTTAAAATAATGGGTATTTAAGAGAAGTGGGTTATATTTCCGAAAAAGGATAAACAGATAGAGGGCTCCGTATGGAGCATGAACCCTGTCATGACTCATGATAAAATAGTCTGCAAAATTGTCAGGAGCGAAAAAGACACAACCATCAACGTGGCATCCGAAGAAAAACTGTGCAGGCCGTGTCAACCATCTCGCGGGTTCCACAGTTTTATGAACCACTCAAATTTTACATTCTGAAAATGAAACATACATTTGAATTAAAACGTCAGTATCTAAATATGTTTAGATTTTTTTTTTTTTTAAAACGTACGACAATTCCAACCAAAATTACATTGATGAATTGTTTAGACATACACGGTTTGTGTTTATTCAATCTAGCTCGTCGATGGTTTGGATTTAGATCAAAATGGTCAATAATCAATTTCTTTTAATTTGAGTATCCCCTCAATTTGAGAGCTGTTTAATCCAATATGACGACCATTTTACGGCTAGCACATACTAAATCAAATCATTAAGTCAACATTTTGGTGGTTAACAGGTTGATAATTCACTATTATTTAACAAGAGTTTTGGTAATGCGTACCCCATGTGCATACAATAACAAATATTTAACAAATCAAAATTTCCATAGTTAGAATAAAATGATATTGATAAGTCATTAATATTTTTATATTTTACCGACTTTACTATTACCATAATTGGAAAATGGAAGTTTTGATGAATTAAATGAAGTGACAGCAAAAACATTTAACAATAATATAATATGACCATAAGACACATATTAGAAAAAAAGGTGATTTTTACACAACATATTTTAATGTATCTACCATAATAGTTGCATTACATATTTGTACAGTATGCAAAAATACTTGTACAATGTGGTATAAGCATCAAAAAGTATGATAGCAAAATTAATTCACATTATAAAATCTCATTTAACAAAATGAATTATATATAATCTCACTGGTTAACTAAGGTTAGTGATATTTTTTAGAACATCGGAATTCTAATTTATTATTTTTTTTCGAATCATCATCTAAAATCTCTATCTTCTACAAAAATTCTAACGTGATTCTTTTTCCCACTTCTTTTAAACGTCATCCCTGGTCCCTGCTCGTTTTCCTTTTTGTTGTTTACTTTCTTTTAATCTTTAAATCATATATGTCTATGTCACAGTAGTCGCCTATTAATCAAATACATGTCGTCTTTCTACATTTCTATTAAAATATACTCTAATAGATTAAAACAAAATTCACTTTGTGAAGCTCAACAAAAATAATATACTTATTCATAGGCCTGTAAACGAACCGAACGAACACGAACGGGGTGTTATTCGTGTTCGTTTGTTAAGGAAAAAATGTGTTCGTGAACGGTTCACGAACACTTATGGAACGGAATTTTGTGTTTGTGTGCGTTTGTTAAGAAAATTTAGTGTTCACGAACGGTTCATGAACGAGGGTAACAAACATAAACGAACACAAACGAACATAAACAAATACAAACACAACGTACACAAACAAACACAAACGTGCACAAACACACAAAAACTAAGATAAACGAACAGAAACGAACAAAGTGCAGGAAAACATATTTTTACCATTTCTAAAACCACCTTAAGGATATCAGAAACATAAGTTGCATGACTGAAAACATGAACAACCCAAGATTGTTAATTCTAAACAAGTAATGGAAATCTAAGGTTGTGGGTTTCCAAATGACTTGAACAAGAAGGTCTAAACCTAAGAGCTTTATATATTCACATTTTGTATTTTAATTATAATTAATCAATATTATGAATAATATTTTATATTTAATTCAAGAATAAATGAACGGGTGTTCACGAACGGATGTTCACAAACTGATGTTCACGAACGGATGTTCACAAATTGATGTTCACGAACGGATGTTCACGAACGGTCCAACGGATGTTCACGAACGTAAACGAACGAACGGGCCTTTGTTCGTGTTCGTTTGTTTAACTAAACGAACACAAAATCTTGTTTGTGTTCGTTTGTTTAGCTAAACGAACGAACATAAACGAACTCCCGCCGAACGGTTCGCGAACGGTTCGTTGAACTTTCGGTTCATTTACAGGCCTACCTATTCATATTTTATAATGTATTGATCTTATTCTAATTTAGGGTTTTCTTAGTTAAATGCATATAAATGTAAATAAAATACAAAAAAATATAAAAACAAGTCATAAAATATGCCAAGTTTATCAACGTTATGTATGTTGGTAAACGTATGGTTGTTATGAATCATAAAATTGAATTGCAGGGACGACAAAAGAGTGTTCTTGTGGCCTCAGTGGGCTGAAAACAACGTGATCAAAAGGTCAGCCCTTTCTCTTGTGGACTTTGATTTAACGATGCAGGACCAACACATGCTCTCAACTCCACACAAAATATGTGGACCAATTTTCTTAAAGCATTAGGTGTGGTGGCTTGAGGTCGAATGTCACCTATGCGTCACTTATGCACCACATCACTATTTCACATTCAAAACTCACAAATACCCCCTCTACCATCACTTAAGACCGATCGGTATTGACAGAAAATGGGTCGTTAGGTTGCTTAGGTGGCGGTCGAGCACGGCGTTAAGGCGGGTGGCACACCGCCCCCTACACGGCGTGGGGGCGGGTGGTGCATGGGGGTGGTGACAGCAACGGCCTTTCACGGGAGTTGGGGATGCTTTTTTTGACCGTTGGGGGCATTCCAACGGTAATATTACCGTTCAAAATTAAAAAAAAAAAATTAATATATAATATATAATTATATATATATATATATATATACCCCAATCACACACCAATATAAATACCCATCTTATACCACAACACACACCAATATAAATACCCATATTTCTTATTTAAGATCACTACATTAATCATGGCTACATCATCATCATCATCATCATCATCATCATCATCATCATCATCATCGTCATCTTCATCATCCGACACATACGATACGGCTCTGTTGGTGTATTGCGCGACGCGCCTGAATCAGCTAGCGGAGACTAGTAATGCCCGCTTCGACACCAGGACGGCGAAGCTGAACCGTAATCGTGCCGCTGCACACCAACGACTTTATAGAGATTATTTTGCGGATGACAGTGTTTATAACGACAAAGATTTCAAACGACGATTTCGGTTGAGCAAAAGTTTGTTTATGCGCATATGCAGTGCATTAGAAAACAGGTATCCTTTCTTTCAACTTAAATATGATGCTAGAGGTAGGCGGGGATTTTCACCATTGCAGAAATGTACGGCAGCGATCCGATCAATGGCTTACGGGGTGTCCCCTGATTCTCTTGACGAGTACCTACGCATGTCTGAAAGGACTGCTAGAGAAAGTATGTATAACTTTGCCCAAGGGGTTGTAGAAATATTTGGCCCTATTACTTGAGGAAACCAACCGTCACTGATGTTCAAAATTTATATGCTGCACATGAAGAGAGACATGGTTTTCCTGGAATGCTTGGTAGCATTGATTGTACCCAGTGGGACTGGAGGAGTTGCCCTCAAGCGTGGAGGGGAGAGTACACTGGAGGTCATCATGGAAGACCATCGTTGGTACTACAAGCAGTTGCTTCACAAGATCTATGGTTTTGGCATGCCTTTTTTGGGGTTGCAGGTTCGAACAATGATGTCAACGTCCTTGATCAATCACCAATATATAACGAGATTTTATCAGGAAGGGCACCAGATGCTCCATTCGTTGTGAATGAGCATCAATACCAATTCGGTTATTATCTTACCGATGGAATATATCCTCGTCATGCTACATTTGTGAAGGCTTACCGGCATCAATCAAACCCAAAACAAATATTGTTTACCAAAAAACAAGAATCGGCACGTAAGGACGTAGAACGTGCTTTTGGGGTTTTAAAGGGAAAGTGGCACGTTGTTAAAAATACGGCGCGTACCTATCAACTAGATAATTTAAGATCCATGATGTATGCATGTGTCATAATGCATAACATGATTGTGGAAGACAAAGGTCGCGCCATTTCACATTACTTGTCGGACGGCCCCCGTCATACGTTGTATGTACCGGGAACTGCTGAATATTTGCATAGGGTTGTTGACATTCGAGACAATGCAACACACGATAGACTTCAAGAAGACTTGGCGGAACATTTCTATAATAACTCAAATCACAATGCAAATGAAAACGAAAATGAAGACGAAGATTAAAATATATGTTATTTGTATTATTTTTATTAAGTTGTTATTTGTATTTTTATTATAATGTAATATTTGTTTTATTTAAAATAAATGTAAAAGAAATGATGAGTTGGAAAAAAAATGGTGTGGTGTGGTGTGGTGGATATTTCCTGAAAAAAGTGGTGTGGTGTGGTGTGGTGGGGTTGCTATTGTGGCAGATGATGTGGCAGAAAAATTTGTGAGGCCCATACCTAATAGCCTAAGCCATTTGGGTCCACCCCCTTTTTTTTTCTTTCTCTTTTTTTAAAAACATAATAATTCATTAAAATAAAAATTACATAATACAAACAAAAATACCTAAAAAATAAAAAATAAAATTTGAAAAAAAGAAAAGAATACCGAAAAAAAAGAAAAAAAAATACAGAAACAAAATAAAAAAAATACTCATCGTCATCTTCAAGGTCAAGTTCATCTTGCTCTACGGGGTATTTTTCGCGTGTTGCCTTTTTTTGCTTGATGATTCTCGCCTTATCCGCGCGCCCCAACCCGTCGGTGCTAATTCTGAGAGATCTCAATTCTTCCAACCTAATGAATACGGCATCCCGCGCCTTTGACCTTTCGTATGTGGATTGAGTGGCTTCACTTTTCCGCCTAAACTCGGCCATCATGGCCTCGCCAAGGTCCGGCGGTGCCGGATGAACTTTCTGACCTACTTTTTTTTGCCTTACGAGACTTTCCCGCCGGACGTGGTCTCATATCTTCCCCGAAAAGTTCTTCGTTATCGGAGAGCGAAATGGGCTCGGGGGCGTCCCATTTCGGACATTTTCGCAAAACTTCCCACGCACCTTCGTTATTAAACTGTTTTTTTGACGCCGACTCGTCACGGAACGCTTGTCGGACACGGGCAAAAAAATCAACCTCATTTTCACCGCTTCTACTTGTACGTTGTAAACGTTTGTAGTTACCGTTAAAACGTTGACAATTACCGTTTAAAGTCGTCCACTTCCCCGTCAACATGTCTTTGGTACGTGGCGTATCAACATCCTTGTTGAACTCAACAAGGATCTTGTTCCAAAAACAATCATCGGATTGGTCGGCGCCCTTTTCGGCATCATCGGAAACGCTAACCCAACACTCGGCCAATAACACTTCTTGTGCTTGGTCCCACCGCATGATCGTCCGACTTAAGTTGGTTGCAACTATTTCCCCCTTTTTCTAGCCTTTTCAGCGGCCGCCGCGTCTTGAGCTTGCGGTGGTTGTGGTTGTAATGATTGTGGTTGTGACCATTGTGGTTGTGACCAAACTTGAGGGGGATTTTGTTGAAGGTTTTGAAAATGTTGGTTCAACACAAATTGTTGATATTGCTCTTGGGAAAATGTCGGCATGACAAATTGAGTACCATACGGATTGGACGCCGGTATTTTGGGTGGATGATACCGATTGTTGGGACGAAGGTGTTGACGGATTGGACGCGGGTGAGCCGACACTTCCCCATCCAAGCACACCGCTCATCCATTCGGGATGTTGTTGAGACACATTTGTGGGTTTTTGGAAGTGAAAGTGTATGAAATTGTAGAGAATGCGTAGAAAGTAGGTGTGAAAAATGTTGTGTTTGAAAGGGGTATTTATAACTGATTTTATTAAAAAAAATAAAAATAATAATAATGGATTTTGGTCAAACTAGTTGTTTGCAACGGCTAGTCCACGTGTCAATCGCTCATTGGTCCGCCGCCCTCGTCGAGTGTCCGGCGCATCGTCTCGCTCACGTAGCGGACGGTGTTGTGGCGAGGCCGGCGAGCCGAGGTGGCATCCGGCGCCCCCTCACCCTCGTTACCACAACCGAAGCTCTTATGCCCACAAATGAACGTGATTTATACATTATAACTTTTATTTTCTTTACTACAATTATTGTTTAGCATGATTATACAATTAATTGTAAAACATGTATTATGTGTCATATGAACCGAGAATGCATGTCTTTTGATTGGGTTTTGTTGTGTTCACGATACGTTAACTGATCAACATATGGGTATGACATTCGATCTTTTGAAAGAGTATTGAAGCTGAAATTTGTTATGAGGTCAAGCGGTTAATCTCGTTAAATTTTTATTAGTTGTATATAGTAAAAGGAAATAATATTTTTTATATATTTTAGCCCCATCTAAATCTATCATCAACCGCCTCAGATGCAAGGAAACTAAAAATATCAAATGCGAAAGAAAATGCAATATTTCTAGGCCTTTTTATAACTAATTAGAGTTGACATGAAATGGATCACGGAAGAAGACATTTGTGTGTTTATCACTTTTGCACAAGACAACTTTCAAAGCAACTTGTCGCACTGTAACACACACTGACTACTCAAACTCATGAGAGGAGAAACTCTCGTTAGATCCACACACATATTTTCCTCTAGCCCATCCAAAACTCAAAATGTCAGTCGGTCTAAATGTGGATCTTCTATCTAACGGGTCAGTTAAAAAGTTCAGATGTGTATTTTTTTTTTTTGGAGATCCCTGGAAGCCTACGTATGTGAAGGGGTCAGTAAAAAATACGTCCCGCCTCTAATAATTACGAGTTAATATTTTATACTATTTGGATCTAATAATTACGAGGTAATATTTTATACTATTTAGATCATAAACAAGTTGACACAATTAACTCCTATAATAAATGTGTTTAAACTATAGTTTGAATTTTTCGACACAACGAATTTAACAAATTGAGTTAAAGGTGGAAATATATGAACCCACCAATTTGTCAATATGAACATACCAAATTCAATACGACACAAAATACCACCTCTAAGACGGGTGCCAACGGGAAGGAGAGACGGTGCCAGTTGATTCCGCTGGTTGGGGTCACCGTTGGCACGGCCAGCCGGTTGATCCCGCCGGTTTGGGTGCGCCAGTTTGCAGATGTAACGACCGAAATTTTGTAAATAAATAAATTGTACAAAAATATGATAATTATAGATAATTCATTTCAGAACCGTAGAAATTGGTTTCGTGTCATTTGGACACCGTTTGATATGGTTAGGGTTGAAACCGGGCTGAACCGTTTAACAAAAAGTTGCATCCTAGCTGCCTGGGATAGTTCGCAACGCGAACTTGGGTTCCGGATCAGGAAGTCGAGACAGAGAATTGGGGTTTTGGACGACCGGAGTTCACGACCTGCTCCCGATCGCGAACTGTTAGCGACACGCAGAGTTCACGACGCGAACTCAAGTTCGCGATCGTGAACTAGTGACCTCTGTATAAAACGGGTTTTAGGCTAGGGTTTAGGCATCAACGACCCTACTTGTAGCTCAACCGTTTTTGGTGAAGAGAGGAGGCGATTTTTGGAGGTCTAGAGCTCAAATCTTCATCATCTTTGAAGATTTAAACATCAAAGGTAAAGATTATTGATTCTTATCATCTTCTACTTTAGTTTCAAGCTTTTCATGCGCATCAATGGTGGTTTTGGGAACCAACCATACCATCTTTGGAGAAGATGGTCTATCATGAGTGTAAAACACTCATGGTAAGCTTGTAATCATTGTGTACAAGCTGGATTTGGGTTTTATGGATAGAAATCTTGTTAGGTCACAACAACCTTGGATTACTTAGTTAATTGATTGGATTATTAATACTTAAGACAAATAATGTTTAGAACAAGATTTTAGTCAATGTATAATTCCACTAAGTGTGGTATGCTGCGGAATAGCAATACCACTGATCAATTACAATAGGATATGAAAGTGTAAAGTGAATTGGTAAGTTCTCCTTTGCAAGATGATCTCTATTTATAACAATATGGAGATCTTACATAATGGGCAAAGGAGTAACTGAATGACTAAACTAAGGAAATGACTAAGATCAAGGGATTTGATCTTAGTCAGTTACAATACTGACTGTAACTCAGTCCTTCTACTCAGTATTGAATTTCCAATACTGAGTTCTGATACTGAGTGGCCAATACTGGCCAAACTCAGTATCACTCCTAAACTTAGCTATTTAAATCTACTATTTATACTAAGCTAGTCTAGGTTGTTTTGTTATCTAAAGATTCCAAAGGGGTAAGGCTTTTTGCCTTAACAATCTCCCCCTATCTAATGATAACAAAACAATTTACAAAGAGAGTAATACAAAACAAAAAAATCAGGCAACATAGTCTTCTTTTTCACTGCTTGTTGATTGATTCAAACTCATATAAGACTTCTTTCTTTATGTGGATGAACTCTTCTCTTTTCTTCAGTTCATCTTGCCTATTGTTCTGTACATCAACAATCTTCTTTCTGAACCAAGAGTCCTCCTTCTTGGTTATCATCCATTTCAAACCCACCAGATGACTAATAGGAGCCTTTGGCAGATCTGCTTCAGTAATGAAGCATTCCCTATCTTCTGAGTCAGTGTACATATATCCAGAGGTTGGATATATGGTGCTCTTTTGATCCTGAAATACTAAGTTAGGGGGAACATAGTATGAGTTAAAGATCCTGAAAGTATTAAGGCACTCAGGCTTGTTGTTCTTTACAGCCTCAGTCATCACACTGAGTGCCCTATAGTTTGCTTGATACAAAATGCCTTGTTCAAAACATACAGCAGAAACAACCCAGATTTCATCCATCATTACTTGGGCTTCTGAGGATCTTGATGGTAACTCTTTGATTAATCTGGCAATCTTCACCCAGTCTTGGAGTCCCATATTCTGAATGTCATGAAGAAACATCTTCATAAGAGGACTGACTGATCCAGTGCAGAATGCAACTATGGACTGGTCAACGATTTTGACTTTTATTTTGTTGACATACATGTTCAGCCAGTTTATCTCCTTTACATTTGGGAATACCCTATTCCTCAGCATACTCATTCTGGTCTTCGTATACCTTGTTCTTTGAGCAACAATGTTCCAGTATTGTTGAAGAAGTTCATCTCCTGTTCTTCTTACAGTATGAGATTTCCTTGGAACATCTGTATCAGACTCAGTGTCAGGATCCTCTTCCTTAACAGGGAAGAATCTCTGAGCCTCAATCTCATCCTCAGCATCACTCTTTTCCTCAGTATACTGAGTAGATCTTCTTGGTCTAGAAATCAGAGGAGCTGGATCTGGTTCTTCACTTGATTCTGAGGACATAACCACTTTCGACATTCTTCAGGTTATTGGTCTTCTAGGAACTCTAGAAGGTCCTTCAGCCTGAGGAGAGATTGGTTTTCTTGGAGGCTCTTCATCATCTGAGGATGATGATGAAGAGCTTTCTTTGTGTGCTACATCCAGTGCAAAGTTTAGAAAGTTTTGAGATGGCACCGGATGTTCTTCATCATCATCAGCAATAGGCCATATAAAAGGCCTATAGACTATAATCTGCAAGTTGTTTGGTTCTTGAGCAGGAGGCAAAGTATCAACTTGCTATGGTTGGTCAGTTTCAGTCTCCCCCTGAGCAGATGGCTCAGATAAGTCTTCAAGTAATTCCAGAACTGACCTTCCTCTTTGTCTTCTTCTTTCATACTGAAACCTAAGTGCTTCAGTATGAGGAGTTTGCTGATGTTGTTGTTGTTGTTGTTGTTGTTGAGGTTGATATTCATTTAACTTTCTTCTTTTCTCCCCCTGAGCAGATGGCTCAGGTTTATCAACTTCTTCTTCTCTTTGTCTCTTCTCCCCCTTATTGTTATCATTTGATGGGGAGGGAAGAGGTTCAGTATCACTACCTATGTCCCCCTGTTGATTATCAGGAGTTGGGGAGGGTATAGGTTCAGTAGCAGCATCATGTTCACCCTCAGTATTGGCATGGGAGGGTGATCTTCTGGGATCAGTATCAGGGCCTTCTTCATCATTGTTACCACCATGTGGAGACTGTGGAGGTGGTGGAGGCTGTTGTTGTTGTTGAAGGAGTGCCACCGACTGTTTTAATGAGTCTATCTCATTACTCATTGCATCCATACTGGCCAGAATATTATTCTGAGTGTTCTGCATGGCCAGGATCTGGTTGAGAATTGTTTGGAGAGCCCCTTGCACTTCCTGAGACTGAGTTGCTTGTGCTCTCTGACCCTGCACAGATGGTGCTAAAGAAAACAAAATGTAAACTGGTTAGAATGAAAGGTTTATCGAATAGAATTGTGGTGTTGTTAAATTCTATAATCATGTAAATAGAATTTATAAGTCTGTATTTCATCTGGTATATGATGAAATATTGTGAACTTGTGCATTGCATGTGTAAGAAGTATTTAGTAAGAGTGAGTGTGAATATTTGAGTAGCTCAGTATAGGATAGGTCACATTTACTAAAAGCTGTTGGTTTGGGTAATCGAAGCCTGGGATGTGCTTCTTGGTATTTTCAATGTTTATCACTCAGTATCACAGTGATAACAGAAATGTGGCTTAAACCCATGGAAAATTTTGGCTTATGTGGCTTAAAAGGTTTGTGATCATTTCTTGAATTATGTGACCCTACTCAAAATAAGTAGGACATCATCCAAGAAGCACCAGTGGGTGTCAGTATGACATCACCACCATTATCTCTTAAAATGTTGAGACAACTGTAGACTGACAATGATCAATTAAGTGCTCAGTATATGAATTTTGCATAGCAGCAGTGGGCTAACTATGTTGGCCATAATTGGATATATGTGAAAGTTCGGTTGAGACTTTGGTCAGTATTGAGTTGGTACTGGCCAATACTTAGTCTCTATTTGGGAGAAATATATATATATATATATAAGAGTTTGAGAGAATTTTAGAAATTCATACCTGAGACTTTGTCAGATTCCCTTCGAGCATCTGCAGAGGTCGGTGCTGGATCATCTGTATGTTGATTTGAGGCACCAGCACCTTCAGGAGCCTCTTCTCTTCGATCATGTGCACCTTCCAGTATGTTTTGCTCAAACTGAATCTCCACATCAAGAGGAACATGAGGTTCCTCAATTTGTTGAGCAATAGGTTCTGGTTCAGGACCTGGAAGGTCAGCATTGGCTGCAACTAGACTTTGTGCTTGAAGAGATGCAGTTAGTGATGGAGCATGAGTAGGCTGCACCTCTTCTGAAGATAAAGCACCCATTATCACTGGGGATATGTTTCTTCTCCTTCTTCGGATGACTAATGGTTCCATTTCTGTGGACTCAGTATCAGAATCAGTTGCAGTATGAGGAGCATCAGGATCCTGTGCAGGTGGATGAATATGTGGTGGTTCTTGTGCCGGTTCTGGGTGAGCATCCACCATCTCAATATCTTGATCAGCATTTCCACCATCACCACTATCATCATCATTATCATTATCATCATCATCATCATCATCATTTTCTGATCCAGTATCAGAATGTTCTTCATCATTAATGTGTGCCTGTACAATAGGCCACATAGAGTGACTCAGTACAGGTTCTCCTTCCCTTGGTCTGTAAAAATAAATCTTCTCAGTTAGGGGAGGGAGATCTGCTCTTGGACTGTGAAATTCATCATAAATATGAGCAGGCATTGAACCCTGTAAGATGAGAGATAAAAATCTGCAGAAGGGAACATTGAATTCTCTTGACTTTGCCCTAACCAGAGTAGCTAGTTCGTTGAATATCAGTCGGGCATAGTCAATATCTCTTCCATGGTACAAGGCATGAACTATCTGCATCCCAAATTCATTAATTTGGTCCAAGGCTCCAGTTTTGTGGGTCATACATCGAATAATTGTGGAAATTAGAACACCCCACATTGGACCAAATTCATTTCGTTTAATTGTACATGTGGTTCCTCTGCGACCAATCAAAGGCAATACTAATCGGGCCTCTGTTCTATCAACAAAAGGCTCATACTGAGCGTGAGCAGGAAGCCTCAGCGTTTCCCTAATAATAGCAGTTGATACAAAAACTCGTCTTTGATCCCGAATAATCCATCCAGTGATCATATCTGGAGAGTCGAGTTCAGCAGAGTACCAGAATTCACACAACATTTCTGGATAAATTGCTCGAGGAGAGAGTATTAGAGCTCGAGTGATCGGACAATTCTTCATGTAAGTGACTATGTGTGTGAATTCAGGGCAGGCCCAAGTTGGAGGAATGTTGAAATTAGCGGTAATATTGTTCCTCGCAAACCTGGGTGCGACGAAAGTGTAGTTTGCCATCTGCGATTTGAGATTAAAGAATTGCTTGCAAAAAAAAATAGACTCGTTAATCGCAGAGTGAATTGAAGACGAAAGTATGAAATAACTGTTAGAAAATTTTAAAGAAAGAAAATAGACGATTATTTATACTTTAATTAGAGATAATTATGGTATTGGGAAGTAAAACCGGCTGATTTGACAGCCTTATCCTGTTCCAACGGTAACTTTCTTTTCAAGAAAGGTTACCGTTGGGGAGTATGAAGATTAAAAATCAGTTTTACCATTCCAGGACTTCAATACCGAGTTTAAAAAAAATTAAATTAAAAAAAATATTAAAAATTATAAAAACATTTAATTTAATCCATAAATTAATAAAAAATAAAAATTATTAACATTTGATAAATCAGACGAGTGATACTGAGTGGGTCAGTATTGAAATCAATAGTGAGAGGTCAGTATCAAAAAAATTTCAGGAAAATTGAGGATTCAACATACCCAATTGTCCTATTAAATACATAAACCTTTCCTCAGAGAGAGGTTTAGTAAATACATCGGCCAATTGGTCATCTGTAGGAACAAAATCTACCTCAACCTTACCCTTTTCCACATTATCTCGAATAAAGTGGTGTCTGATATCAATGTGCTTTGTCCTTGAGTGATTGACTGGGTTTTCAGTGATAGCAATAGCACTCTTGTTATCACAATGAATAGGAGTTTTCTGGAAATTGAACCCATAGTCCATTAGTTGATACTTCATCCATAAGAGTTGAGCACAACAACTTCCTGCAACAACATATTATGCTTCTGCAGTGGAAGTTGCTACTGAATTTTGCTTCTTGGATGACCAACCAACTAGTCTACCACCGAGGAATTGACATCCTCCACTTGTACTTTTCCTGTCCAACCTACAACCTGCAAAATCTGAATCTGTATACCCTTCAAGGTCAAAGTTTGAGTCTTTGGGATACCAAAGACCCATGTTAGGAGTACCTGAAAGATATCTAAAATTGCGCTTAACAGCTTTCATATGTGATTCTTTAGGATCAGCCTGATCTCGAGCACACAAACAAGTTGCAAACATGATATCAGGTCTGCTAGCTGTTAAGTAAAGTAAAGAACCAATCATACCTCGGTATGTGGATTGACATACTGGTTTACCAGTTTCATCTTTACTTATTTTATCCTGAGTACCCATAGGAGTGTGCATGGAAGATAAATTTTCAAATTTATATTTCTTGAGCATGTCATGCACATACTTACTTTGATTTATAAAAGTGCCATCAGGCTTTTGATCAACTTGTAAACCAAGAAAGTAAGTAAGTTCACCCATCATACTCATCTGATACTGAGATGACATTATTTTAGCAAACCAGTCACACATTGACTTGTCAGTGGAGCCAAAGATAATGTCGTCTACATATATCTGAATAAGTAAGATGTCAGAACCTTTCCTTTTTGAAAATAGTGTTTTGTCAATTTTTCCTCTTATAAACTTATTTTCAATTAAGTACTCAGACAGGGTATCATACCAGGCTCCTGGAGCTTGTTTGAGCCCATATAAAGCTTTATCAAGCTTGAAAACATAATTAGGAAATTTAGGATCAACAAAACCTGGTGGTTGTTTAACATAAACTCCTCTTGTAGTTTTCCATTGAGGAAGGCACTCTTGACATCCATCTGATAAACTTTGAAGTTCTTGAAAGCTGCATATGCAAGATACAGCCTAATAGCTTCAATTCTTACAACTGGTGCAAAAGTTTCATCATAGTCAATGCCTTCTTCTTGCCTGTAACCCTGAGCAACCAGTCTGGCTTTGTTTCTAATGACAACACCATCCTTGTCCATCTTGTTTCTGAACACCCACTTAGTACCAATAATAGTTTTTCCTGCAGGAGGTGGTATTAAGTTCCAAACTTTGTTTCTTTCAAACTCTGTCAGTTCTTCTTGCATAGCTTCTACCCAGTCTTCATCTAATAAAGCTTCATCAGCTTTCTTTGGTTCCATGGTAGATAAAAAGCTTGAAAAGAAGCAAAAGTTTGCAGTTGCTTGGGGCTCAAACTCTAATCTTCTTCTTGTTTGGACACCTTGTTCAATAGGACCAATAATATTAGAATGTGGATGATCTCTGTGTTCCCTTAGATTGTTTCCCAAGGAAGCATTTGAAGCAAGGTCAACAATATCTTGTTGAATTGATGTGTTGTCTGCCTGATACTGAGCTGAATTCTGGCCAGTATTAGACAGTTCAGGTTGTTGTTCTTCTTTATTTTGCGGTTCTGAGGTGGATTCTTGAAATGTACTGGAGGATTCACCTTCATCATAGGTGGAGTTGTTCAGATCAAGTATTGGGAACTCAGTATTGGGGTTCTCAGATATGGGAACCTCATAATTTGATACAGTTGAGTTTTACTGAGTTCTTTCTTGATCAGTGTCACTCATACCATGTTCAGCATAGTATGGGTGAGACTTAGGCTGTTCAGCAATTGAGTTTTCTGGATTGCATAGAATTTCTATGCCACTAATATCTTCTTTTGCTGAGGTAGAATGCTCATCCCGATCTTCATCAAACGTGACATGAATGGATTCTACAATCATCTTAGTTGAGATGATATACACTCTGAAAGATTTAGAGTGTGGAGAGTAGCCCATGAACACACCTTCATTTGCTTTGGGAGCAAACTTGTTGAGATTTTGTTTAGTACCGAGTACAAAACACTTACTCCCAAAGATGTGGAAGAACTCCACATTAGGAACCTTGCCATTGTACAACTCATAAGGAGTATTTTGATGTCTCTGGACTATTGTAGCTCTGTTCTGAGTAAAATTTGCACAGTTGACAGCTTCTGCCCAGAAACTCAGTGCCAGTCCAGCATGGTATAACAAAGTTCTTGCAGCTTCAATTAATGTTCTATTCTTTCTTTCTACAACACCATTTTGTTGTGGTGTGTATGCTGCAGAGAAGTTTTGTACGATTCCTTTTTCTTCACAGAAATCTGCTAATACTGAGTTCTTAAACTCAGTACCATGGTCACTTCTTAGTTGCTTGACCTTGTTGCCTTTTTGTAGTTCTTCTCTTTTGATAAAGGCAATAATTTCTGTTATTGCATCAGATTTAGTCTTGAGAAAGATGACCCAAGTATATCTTGAGAATTCATCAACCAAGACTAAGGTATAGATCTTTTTGGCCAATGATGGTGTGCTGATGGGGCCAAAAAGATCCATATGTACCATTGTAAGAGGTTCATTAATGGAATGATTGACCTTTGATTTGAATGAACTCTTCTTCTGCTTGACATTTCACATGCTGAGCATAACTTATCTTTTGAATAAGTAATAGTGGGCAGCCCTCTCACCAGTTTCTTCATACTGAGCTCATTTATATTTCTGAAATTTATATGAGAGAGCTTCTTGTGCCACAACCAGTGCAGTTCTGGTTTGACTTTAGAAAGCAGGAAAACTCGAATAGTAGGGTCTATTTCAGATAGGTTGACTACATAGACATCTTTTTCTCTTCTAGCAATGAGTACAAGTTGCCCTTTATCATTGTAGATGATTCCTGCAACCTTCCTGAAATGTGCTTCATTGTCATCATCACACATCTGACTGATACTGAGCAGATTGTGTTTGAGACCCTCTACATAGGCAACTCTTTTAAAAGTTATGTTGCCTGTCTTGATTACACCATACCCTCTTGTTTTTCCAATTGAATCATCCCCAAACTTGACAGAAGGACCCTTCTCTGGTGTATAGTTTAGAAGGTATTCCATACTACCAGTCATGTGTCTTGAGCAACCACTATCTAAGTACCATTTTCTGTCACCCTGCACAAGACACAAAATAAGGATTAGTTCTTTTTAGGAACCCATTTTTGAATGGGACCTTTGGTAGGAGAAACAGGGGTAGACTTGATCTCTTTGATTGGAGAGGTCAGTATCACTTCAGGAGAAACCTTGGAGGTTTTCTTTGGTGATACTGACTTAGTTTCTCTCTTTTTCTTTGGTAATGAGTACCTAGGATTTGAGAGATCAGTCCAACATTCATCTCCTTTATGTCCAGTATGATGACATCTATAACATTTTCTAGGTCTGTTTCTGAACATATTTTCATAAGGAATTTTAGAAAATTGTTTGACTCTTGGTTGACCAGTATGAGTAAGTTTAGCAAACTTTTGACTTAAACTTTGATCTGATCACCAATAGATTTTAAAATGTTATTTTTGTCATTTTTTTATTGGTGTTTTAATGTTATGTTTAACTGGTTTAGAAGGAGATGGATCTGGTGTCTTCTTTTTATTTGGCAGAGAAGTCTTTTTAATATTAGACTTCTTGTTTTTGCCACTTGAAGATCCTGTTGAAGTTGATTTCTGGTTATCATGTTTTAAAATGACAACTTTAACAGGTTCTTTAGATTATTGAGTAGTTGACTTTTCTGTTCCTGCAACCTCAGTATTAGATAGAACATTTTGAGTAGAAGTGGAAGTGGTTTTATTTTCATTATATATCTCAAAAGTGGTTGTGTTAAATAATAATTCAAATGGAGGAACAGCAGATGTATCATACTGAACAATTTCGAGGTCAGTATCAGGAATTTCCTTTTCAATTCAATACTGAGTTCTTGTAGTTCAGTATAACACTTAGAATAGATGGAAGGACCTATGGGTTTTTCAAAAATAATTTTATCCTCATCATCTGACTCAGTTTGACATCCAACTTCACAAAAAGTATTTGCTTTTACAAACTGAATAGGGTTCATATCAGAAAGTTCTTCAAATAAATCAGCAAAATTATTTCGATTTTTTAACTGAGGATCAACATCAAGTGCAGCCCTCACATTTTCTGGAAATTGTTGATTTAGACATTTATTTAATTTAATAGATGTATTTCCCCAAGATTTACACTGATTTTCAATTTTTTCTTTTTCTAATATGTGTAAATGAGCTTTATCAGCTAATCTTTGGTTAATGTCTTGTAAATTTAAAAAATTTAATTCTAAATCTTTAAATTTTGCTAATTTATCTAAATGTTCATTATTTACCCTTTCAAGTTCAAGAATTGTTAATTTTAAAGCTTTTTCTCTCTGTACTAAAGTTTTAAGATCAACAATCATATACTCAAAAATCTTTTCTTTTTCATTCACTGAATAAGTTTGAAAGGAACTCACCTTGTACAACTGAGTGGAATCCCAATCAGTATGAACACTCGTCCTCCCAGCTTCTTTGATATCCTTTTCAAAAGAGCTCTTCAAATCATCTTCAGTGAAAGCCATAAAGGCTTTGTTTTCAACCTCTTCCTCATCATCAATAAGCTCTTCATCCATCCAAGTTTCAGGGTAAAGTGCTTGATGAGGAGCTCCATTCCCTGCTGCAGTTTTGCCCTTGCTCCAGTTCTTTAGCTTGACATACTTGTCTCTATACCGTTTAGCTCGGTATGCAATCTTGTCATTCTGATCAGTTTCAGTTGACTCAGTATGACAATTAGCAGCAATGTGTCCAGGCTTTCCACACCTATAGCAAAGACCTGATCTTGGGTCAGTATTGGAAGAGCTAACACCAAGCCTCTTCTTTTTCAACTGATCCAGCTTCATAGACATAAGAGCCATTTGAGTTTCAAGCTCTTCCGCCTCAGCATCAGCAAGATCAACTTCTGGTTCTTCAGGCTCAGTCACAGTATATGCCTGTTGCACAATTAGAGCCATGCCAGTGGAAGACTTGTCAGTTTTCTTCCAGTTGATTAGTCTTGCAGCATTATTCTCCTCATGATTTAACATCAGGCCATACAAGGTTTGAAGAGTGTATGACTCAATGTTGTTAGCAGCATTGACAGAATTTGTCATATCAAGAAACTGTTGAGGAAGACTATCCAAGAACTTTTGAACAAGCTATCCTTCCTCCTTCACAATGCCAACACTTATTAAATCATGAATAACAGTGTTGAACCTGTTATAGAGAGTGGTGATGTCTTCATTTGGACTTGAGAAGAAGTTTTCATACTTCCTCCTCATGTTGCTTTTCCTCTGCAACTTCACCTTTGGTGTGCCTTCATCGGTGACTGACAGGCTATCCCACATAGCCTTAGTAGTTGGCAATTTCATAATTGCATTGAGTATTTCTTTGGTAACAACATTACCAATCACCCCCTTTTCTGTGGAGTCTAAACTGTATAACTGACGATCAGTATCAGTCCATGTGTGTTTCAGTTTAGGAACTGTTCTTGTGCTCTCAGGAGCATCATCAGTAGCAGCAACGGGTTCGACAGTTTGTGGAATGATAGGACCATCATTCAGCACAGTGAGCATCTCATGATGAATAAATTCAAGATACCACTGAGCCTTAAGCTTCCATTGATGGAAATCTTTTCCATCAAAGATGGGCACTCCCTTTCCAGACATAACAGGTGCAATGATTGTAGACATTTTGGATTTTTGAGTGTTTGAGGGATAGATATAGGGAATGGCTGCCAGGGTAATAGATCGACTAAATAAAGATTTATTTAGCCTGCTCTGATACCAGTTGTTAGGTCACAACAACCATGGATTACTTAGTTAATTGATTGGATTATTAATACTTAAGACAAATAATGTTTAGAACAAGATTTTAGTCAATGTATAATTCCACTAAGTGTGGTATGCCGCGGAATAGCAATACCACTGATCAATTACAATAGGATATGAAAGTGTAAAGTGAATTGGTAAGTTCTCCTTTGCAAGATGATCTCTATTTATAACAATATAGAGATCTTACATAATGGGCAAAGGAGTAACCGAAGGACTAAACTAAGGAAATGACTAAGATCAAGGGATTTGATCTTAGTCAGTTACAATACTGACTGTAACTCAGTCCTTCTACTCAGTATTGGATTTTCAATACTGAGTGGCCAATACTGGCCAAACTCAGTATCACTCCTAAACTTAGCTATTTAAATCTACTATTTATACTAAGCTAGTCTAGGTTGTTTTGTTATCTAAAGATTCCAAAGGGGTAAGGCTTTTTGCCTTAACAATCTCCCCCTATCTAATGATAACAAAACAATTTACAAAGAGAGTAATACAAAACAAAAAATCAGGAAGCATAGTCTTCTTTTTCACTGCTTGTTGATTGATTCAAACTCATAGAAGACTTCTTTCTTTATGTGTGTAGAGAAATAGACAACCCGGAATGCGGGGGAGTTTGAGATAACCCGGAAATCGGGGGCGCAAATAGATAACCCGGAAACGGGGGAGTTTACCTAGTTAACCCATATCGGGGGAGTTGTTTCGGGGAGGCCCGTTACATATGTGATTGGCTTATGGCAAGCCTTAAAGTATGTTTGACTATGTGCAATTTGATAATTATTTAATTATTATTTTATTGCAAATATTTTCTAACCGGGTCTAAAACCCATGTTTCTCACGAGACAATCTTGTCTCACGTACTACGTTTATTTTTGACTATGTACTCAGGTTCGGGAGCTAAGGATTAGGCGTCCCGTAGTGATAGCATTGGATGATTAAGATCGGTGTACCATTTGATTCCCTAAGACTTTAGTTTTGATATTATTGTAATACCGATTTTTGGCACTTGTAATCATTCCAAATGTTTTACTTAAACTATGTTTTGGATATTATGGATTTTTAGTATTAAACTTGTTTATTTAAAAAGTTTAAATTGTTTTGAAAAATTGGTGTGTTACAACTTGGTATCAGAGCTTTAGTCTAAGTGAATTAGGTTGGTTTACCCACCCTAGACTTAGACTTTGCTTTTGGGACATTATGTTCTATAGGAAGTTAGGTTGACCTTTTAGGATTAGGGTTGACTATAAATGGAATTGTTTTGAATCGAGCTTTTCTTATGTTTTATTTTGACTATTTAGTCAACTTATTGGATTCTAATTGGGTTGACATCTTATTATAGTAAGATGTCTAGAACGAGAAGTGGTCGATTGTTGGATGGGGAACAAGCTTCGAATGTGAATCAAGATGGGAATGGATTGGCCAATTCGGGTACCGGGAATTACCATATTCCGGTAACAATGGAGGCAATTCAATCCATGCTCACTAATATGAGGAATGTGATGCAACAAGATGTTAACCGAATCATTAATGTTCGGTTGAACTTGGGGATGATGATGAAAGGGAGGAAGAGGAACGTCGAGATGAGGAGGAGAGGAAGGAAAGTGAAGATTCCCCACCTCCCACAAAGACTAAGTCAACGGACGCTAGTGTCCCGACCGAGAAGTCCTCTAATGAGGAAAGTGGTGAAGAAAGAAAGATTGAACGAAAAGGATGTTCGTACAAAACATTCCTTGCATGCCGACCCGACACCTATCTCGGGAGTACGAAACCGAAAGTGACCGTTCGTTGGATTCGAGAAACGGAGCATGTGCTCGAGAGTAGCAAGTGAAAAGAAGAAGACATGGCGACTTATGCTTCATGATTGTTGAAAGATGATGCTCTTACATGGTGGGACACTGTGTATGAGACTTTGGGAAAGAAAGCCGTTTACAAGATGTCGTGGGATGAGTTCACTAGAAGGCTCAAAGAAAAGTTTTGTCCCGAGAGGGAGTTGGAAGAGTTGTTGGAGGAGTTCTTGCATTTCAAGAAGGGTAATCTAACCTTGGATGATTATACCAAGAAGTTCACGGGATACCTCCCGTTTGTGTCAAGTACTTACCCAACCGAACGTAGTCGTGTGGTTCGATTTGCTAATGGGTTACCATGGGAGTATGAACTCGAGGTGAAGAGGGCGACCACTCTTGATGAAGCGATCAATGTCGCCCGAAGTGTTGAGAAAGTTAGTAAGAGAAGGGTGCAAGAGAGATCGGTCGGTAATGAGAAGAGAAAGTTTGAGAGTTTTTCGGCACCATCCAGGATAAGCAAGTTTGCCCCGAGCGGGTCATAGCAAGGTAGTGTTGGTGGTTGTAGAAAGTGTGGTAGGGACCACAAGGGTGAATGCAAGGCGGATTTGAAGGAATTATGTGCACAATTAGTCAACCTATGATGATACATCCATGCCTACGAAACACTTAAGGGTCACACCGGTGAGTGCATGTAATACGAGCAAGTTATGCAACGATACTACGAAGAGGAATGATTCATAATAGTCATTATGAATCAGTTAAGTATTAAGTTAAGTTTAACTTATTACTAGACTAGTTTAACTGACTAATTGATACAAGTAGTTGTACATTTACTAGTTGAGTAAATATACAATGTGTTAATTAAAGGTTATCCATGATATGATTTAAAGCTATTAAATCATATAGTAATTGGATAATATTATTGTGTAAATTATATAAAGGTTATTATATAATTAACTATTAAAAGTATAAATACAAGTATATATAATTCGTGTATATGGGTACCGAATTATTAATGTGTTAATACTAGACATTTAATAGTTAAATGCAACAATAATAAACTAGTTAAAACTATAAGGGATGGAAGTGTAAAAAGGAAGTTTAATTAAGAAGTTAATCTTAATTAAGCTAGAAGGGTTTTAAGTGTAAGATCTTCTATTATAAATATAAGGCTTATGACTAAACCCTAGAGGTTGATTCTTGCCTCCTTACACACGAAATTCCCTCACCTATCTCCCCTTCGATCGGCCGAGCAACAAGGGAAGAACACAAGTCTTGTGTTCTTCGTGTTCTTCGTGTTCTTCGTTCGTTCTTCGTGTTCTTCGAGTTTCGAAGATCAAGGATCGTTGCAAGTGATCATCTAGAGGATCGTTCGCCGTGTTCATCATCAGTGGACTTATCTTATGCATTAACCTAAGGTATGATTCATGGAACACTCTTTCTTCCTCTCCTCTTGTTCGAAGTCGAACCAAGAACCCTAGGGTTCTTGGTAGTATTCGACGAACACACACAAGTATGTGTGTGTGTTCGAGTTCTTCGTACAAGGTTTCTTTCTTGTTAACCTAATCTAGATTTCCAACATCCCAATCCTTTAGGATTTAAGGATTAGGTTTAATCCCAGTTCCACATTTAGGGATTAAATCAGCTAGTTGGTTTTAACCGGTCAAGAACAAGTTCATGTTCTTGGTCAGCAAGGTTCGAACCAAGTATACTAGGAGGTCAATCCTATGGGTCGATCAGTCGCATTGTGCGTAGTAAATCCCTACAGTGGTATCAGAGTGTTGGTTTAAAAATCTAGACTAGATTAACAAGATTGTTTGTTTACTTTAATTACAAGTTTTTTTGTTTCAAATTTTTTTTCCTTCTTCTACTTCTTCATGTTTTTCGAAAAAGAGGGAAGAACCCTAGGACCAAGAATATTAAACTAGTCTAAGTTTAATTGGTCAAGAAGGTTCTAAGAACCCTAGCAATTTTCGAAATACAAAGGAAGAACCCTAGGATCAAGTATGTTAAACAAGATATGTTTAATTGATCAAAAGGATTCTTTCCTTTTCTCCCTTGAATTTTCGTGACCAAGGAAAAACCCTAGGATCAAGTATGTTAAACAAGATTTGTTTAATTGATCAAAAGGATTCTTTCCTAATCCCTTAGGATTTTCGAAATCTAGAGGTTACTTGGACACCAAGTTTATTAAACTAGCCTAGTTTAATTGGTGGAAAAGTTTCCTAGTCTTGAGATTTTCGAAACCCTAAAAGAACCCTAGAAGTTTAAACTAGTTTAAGTTTAATAGTTTAAAAGTATTAATTAGGATAATAATCTAAAACCTAGTTAATTAGATAAGTTTATGTCTAATAGGTTTAATTATTATTTTGATAGATTTATTAAAGCTAGTTCTTTAAACCTAGAAATTTAGACAAAGTTTTATTGTCTATAAGGTTTAATTTAAAAAGTTTAAATGAATTTATTAAAAGTTATAATCTATCTTAGAATTTAAACAAAGTTTATTGTTTAATAGGATTGATTAAAATTAGTCTTTTAATTAAAAATAATGTCTTTGATCAAGAAAGTCAAAACCCTAGTTTTGATTGGTCAAAAAGAAGATTAGGGTTCATCTAATTAATTTAGGGAATTGATAAAGAGGATGTTAATTTTTAAGTTCTAAAATTAACAAGGTGTATTTAATTATTTATATATATGTATTAAAATTTTCGGAATTTTTAATTATTAGGTAAAATTGAATTTTAAAAGATATAATAAGTTTATACGTATTTTAATTAGAATAAGTTAAAATACATATGTATAAATTAGATGTAATATTCTTATTAGAATGCTACAAGTTTATTATAAAATATACATTTATACGAATACATTAAATACAAGATAAAAATGGAACAATTAAAAAGGTTAATGTTATTTTGATCTTTAAAAGATAATATTATAACTATTTATTGTATAAGTTATAATATAACTAAAACTAGAAAGTACAAAGTTATGATTTCATTATAACTAGAAATTGTACAAGTTGAAATTATATGATTAACTAGAAATATACAAAGTTATATATATATTATCATATATTAAGATGTATAAAGTTATAAGTTATTATAACTAGATAATTATACAAGTATAATATAAGTATTTTACAAGTCATGTAATATACTAGATTAATGATCAAGTAAAAATAACAAGAACCTATATTTAACTAGTTCAAGTTAAATATAAGAAAGGTTTAAACAAACTAAGTAGGTTTATTAGTTTCACCAAGTATAAACCGGTGATTGTGTTAGCTTAAGTTTCATCATGGTTGTTGAAGCTAGTGGGAGCTACACAAGAAAATCACAAAGTTTATAATTGTGTCATTAAGACATAAGTTTTGGTCGAATCTAATAAGTCAAAACAAATGTTTAATTTCATTATTAGATATGTGAAAAGCTAGGTGTGTTAAACTAGGTTTATGTTTCAAGTTCATGAATCATAAAAGAATTCAAAAGTTTAACATAAGTTTATAAGTTTTTCAAGTAAGATAAAACAAGTAAGTTTTATCCTAGATAAGGTCTTTCACAAAATCTAGTAAAACGTTTTATACACCTCGTTTTAGGTATATAAGTCGCGCAAATTCTTGAAACTATAAGTTTTAAAGAATAGTTCTTATGTTTTAAAAAGGTGTCTTGTAGAATTCCTACATTCACAAATCACACATTTTAAACAAGGATTAAGATTGGAATAAAGGTTTAAGTTCAGTTTAAGATTAAACAAACCCAAGAAAATCTTAGATCTAACTACTATCCACCTAATGGAACACCTCACTTGTTAAACGATATTCATATTGTAAGGATAAAGAACCTTAGATATGGATTCAAATCATTGCGAGTGTTAGGGTGCGTAAGGTTCTATTATGATCGGGAATCCCGGCGCAGAGCATCACGCTGTCTTAGATGGTCTGATCTACTTTAGTGATAATCGGGAGTCCCGGCCCAAAAAGTACTTGTAACACCTCAATTTTTAAAACACTTTTTAAAACATGTTTTTAAATAAAAATATTACAATGTCCGATATCTCACGAAATACGGTTTAATAAAAACCATTAAAACATTTATCAGAGTTATGAAATCCGGTGTTACAAAGATAATATCATAACCATAGGATAAACGGGATCTACCTACGAGCTCCCGAGCTAATCAACACTAGGCCACTTCTATCGCGACCCTCTAATCCTTCGATCCTGAACCTGAGTACACAGCCAAAAACAAAATAGTACGTGAGACAAAATATTCTCGTGAGATACATGGGTTTTCGACCCATTCTCAAAAGATTTATAAAATAATATTTATAACATTATAATTATTTATCCTAATAATTTATTATTAATTCATAATTCAACTTCAATTCATTTAACCGTATAACTAATAAGCTTACCATAAGCTTACTCATCATCTAATCACATACTTGTAAGCTATCTCCAAGCTTACACTTTCTTTATCACATATGCAACGGACCTATCTGAAGCCAACTCTCCCGATATGGGACGTCATAGGTAAACTATCAAGGTAATTGGGAACCCCAATCTTACCGAGATTCGTAAGCTCTCCCCGTTCCCGGGTCGTCATGCTCACCCATCACTGGGTGTCGTAAACTGTGACATTCTACTCTTTGCGCAGGGAGGTACCACCCCAAGTAGACGTCTCATGCTCCCCCATTTCTGGGCGGTTTTATTCCGGATATCTCATTAACACTTATGAGCTTCAGCTCCTTACATCAAAATATGAGCAATAACTCCTTTCATCAATTTCATCACTTATTAGAATACACATATTCTAATTTATCATATCATTCTCTTTACTTATTCAGTTTCAATCTCGACTTTACCAAATCCTTTGCTAATTTAAAACATATCTATCTTTTATCAAAATCATATTACCTTGACTCTTCTTTGACTAGAATACATGTTTATTACTAGTCACTTTATACTTATTCTCGTGTCTAATAACACGAATCCTTGCTTTCCAACTCGTGAAATGTCACCAAACTTTAGGTCTTCTTGACCTACCATCAATATCATCACAATAACTAGTCATTAACCATAACTAATCACTAATCAATCCATAATCACATTCCTAACCACTAAGTTCATCCAACTTGGTGGAGTCTCAAACCCTATTTCAAGATTTCCATCAATAAACCCAAATCCAACTTGTACACATCAATTACAAGCTTACAATGAGTGTTCTACACCCATGATTAGTCATCTTCCCCAAAGATGACATGGTTGGTTCCCCAAACCACCATTTTTACCCATACAAAGCTCACAATCAAGGTAGATAAGCAAGACAATCAAGAATACTTACCCTTGATGTTTCAATCCTTCAAGATGGTGAAGATCTGAGCTAGGAATCACCAAAATCGCCACTTCTCTCTCTAGAATCGGCTACAAGTGTCTTGGGAGTGAAAATGAGTAAACCCTAGCCTTTTCCCGTTTTATTCAGCTCGTCCATAGTTCGCGTTCGCGAACACAACTTCGCGTCGCGAAGTTCCCGTGTTGTGAGACTTCGCGTTCGTTAACTGGTCGTGAACTCCAAAGATCAAAAACCCAATTTCCCTGATTGGTGTTCACGAACGTGAACAATAGTTCACGCCGTGAACTCTCTGGTGCAGCAAGGCTGCACTTTTTGTTCCACGACTCGACCCGGTTTCGTCCATAACTTTTTCATACGATGTCCAAATGACACGAAACCAATTCCTACGATCTTTAAATGATTTATCCTTGTTTATCATATTATTTAAATAATTTATTTAATATAAAATTCTGGGTCGTTACAACTATCCACCCCTTAAAAGGATTCCGTCCTCGGAATCACTCAAGGATTTCCAATCCTCAATTCACCTCCAGATTATGATCCAATAATACTTATGCATTTAATTGCCCACTTGACCCGTTATACCTAAATGGGTCAAAAACCCAAACTTGAGTTCCTAATACCCTAACGGGTCAAAATTTTACAATTTGACCTTAACATTTCCCATCATTTAACCAAACTCTTTATACCCATTGGGATGATATGACCCAATCATTACTAATAATCAATTGACCAAAATGATAGTCAACGCCTAACTTTGACCAAATTGTCAACATTGTCCAATCTTTGACTTAAGCACAAAGTCAACCATATCTTGAAAATTTCCTTACCCACTAATCATCAATTCTTTAACAAACGACCTTACATTCATGGTCCAACACCAATCACACTCGATTCCTAAATTCAACCCGAAATGTCCAATGGTCAGAGTCGCACCCCTTGACTACAATTATTTCCATTAATCCATTAACCACTATCATACACATGTAGATGATACATTATGCCCTTATCCTTGACTCACCATTTTAACGAAAGTCAAAAATCCAATTTTGACCTAAGTCAACAATCCACTAGTTGACCAACCTTGACTTATGAATAAAGTCAAACCTTGCTAAATTCCACATATTCTTTATTACTAAGGCATCGCTTCCCAAGCTTTTCATTCCCGATTCAATTATTTAAATTTCCTTTCTCAATTGTTTTTCTTTTCTCCGATTTCAATTTTTTATTTTTTTTACAATCGAATAACAAATTCCATCTAAATCGATACCGATCTCTATTACTTTTTAACTTTCATCCAATTACTTATACTATTTATAATTTCCTTCAAATATCCTTATACCATACTTGAATTCCCGATTACCGGCTCTAGAGCCTCAATCATATCCAATCGTGGCCTAACCACCCATTATACCTCTTTTCACCACTCATTGGTTACTAACAAACTTTTCTTCCTAAAAGCATTCCTTTTTCATAAACCATGAACTTGTAGGCATCTCCTACACCTACTTATACTTAAAAACTACCCGTGTTTTCAACCCAAGTTCTCACTTGCCATAAAAATCATAACAACAACTAACCATACGGTTCTACATACGTCAGATACAAACATCATATCCCTTATACAACAAATTATACTTTAAGTATCTTATAGAGATGATCGGAAAGCCTCCAATCCATCACGATCCCAAACTGTCACAATGATCGGAAAGCCTCCAATCCAAAGTGACTCATACAACACTATTTCATCTTGCATACAATCCATGTATGCATCAATACTCTTAGCATCATGCTATCATTTTCTATCATATTTGACCTTCGATTTTCCACTTATACATTATACCACACGGTACATATAATCATTTCTAGTACTTTCCACCAATCTACTCATTTATCAATTGCCCTTGATCGATTCATTACTAGAACTTCTAATCTTTTTTTTTTCCACCCGGTCATATTAAGTCAACCAATTGACTTCGATCGGTGTCCATACGTACACTATCATGCTTTCTCTATAAATCTTTCCAAAAATAAATTATTCACTCTTGATGTCACACCCGACACCCCCGACACGAACATTTGCTATGGCTATATGCCAACATTAAGTCGATCATACCCAATATCTAAGGTTCCATTTTATATATATATTCATATATTTTTGTACTTCACGATTCTTACAAACACTTAGTACTTCTTTGTACTACCATCCTTTTGTTGACAACGTTTACCACTCTCGTGATTCACCTTTCAATATTCTATGATAACCTAATCCTTCTTATCCTTATTCCTCGCGACATACCGGTCGCCAACCCATTCGACTATACACATAATAACCCGGGGAGATTATCTCCCAAAAAGTACTTGTAACACCTCAATTTTTAAAACACTTTTTAAAACATGTTTTTAAATAAAAATATTACAATGTCCGATATCTCACGAAATACGGTTTAACAAAAACCATTAAAACATTTATCAGAGTTATGAAATCCGGTGTTACAAAGATAATATCATAACCATAGGATAAACGGGATCTACCTACGAGCTCCCGAGCTAATCAACACTAGGCCACTTCTATCGCGACCCTCTAATCCTTCGATCCTGAACCTGAGTACACAGCCAAAAACAAAATAGTACGTGAGACAAAATAGTCTCGTGAGATACATGGGTTTTCGACCCATTCTCAAAAGATTTATAAAATAATATTTATAACATTATAATTATTTATCCTAATAATTTATTATTAATTCATAATTCATCTTCTATTCATTTAACCGTATAACTAATAAGCTTACCATAAGCTTACTCATCATCTAATCACATACTTGTAAGCTATCTCCAAGCTTACACTTTCTTTATCACATATGCAACGGACCTCTCCGAAGCCAACTCTCCCGATATGGGACGTCATAGGTAAACTATCAAGGTAATTGGGAACCCCCATCTTACCGAGATTCGTAAGCTCTCCCCGTTCCCGGGTCGTCATGCTCACCCATCACTGGGTGTCGTAAACTGTGACATTCTACTCTTTGCGCAGGGAGGTACCACCCCAAGTAGACGTCTCATGCTCCCCCATTTCTGGGCGGTTTTATTCCGGATATCTCATTAACACTTATGAGCTTCAGCTCCTTACATCAAAATATGAGCAATAGCTCCTTTCATCAATTTCATCACTTATTAGAATACACCTATTCTAATTTATCATATCATTCTCTTTACTTATTCAGTTTCAATCTCGACTTTACCAAATCCTTTGCTAATTTAAAACATATCTATCTTTTATCAAAATCATATTACCTTGACTCTTCTTTGACTAGAATACATGTTTATTACTAGTCACTTTATACTTATTCTCGTGTTAATTCGATAACTACTTTAATTAGTATAATATACTAACCGATACTTATTACTTAAAAATCATTGTCTCAAGCTTTATTAATACGTATTATTAATAAACCGATTATCAAGCTCTTTTAAATCATTATCTTTATTCATACATCTTGTTTATAAAAACTCATTAATTACTTTTCATTATTATAATCTCTTCCAAAATCATTAATCATTTAGACATACTCAAATAGTCTATTACTAGCACTTTCTTATCATATCAATCTTATCTCTATTAAAAATGTTTATTAATAAAGACTCCTAAACATCATAGTTTTCAAAATCATTTGCTATGTACTCGGTAAAAGTCTCATGTACTCACCTTAGCCAAGCTAACTCCAAATCGTGTCTAATAACACGAATCCTTGCTTTCCAACTCGTGAAATGTCACCAAACTTTAGGTCTTCTTGACCTACCATCAATATCATCACAATAACTAGTCATTAACTATAACTAATCACTTATCAATCCATAATCACATTCCTAACCACCAAGTTCATCCAACTTGGTGGAGTCTCAAACCCTAGTTTAAGATTTCCATCAATAAACCCAAATCCAACTTGTACACATCAATTACAAGCTTACAATGAGTGTTCTACACCCATGATTAGTCATCTTCCCCAAAGATGACATGGTTGGTTCCCCAAACCACCATTTTTACCCATACAAAGCTCACAATCAAGGTAGATAAGCAAGACAATCAAGAATACTTACCCTTGATGTTTCAATCCTTCAAGATGGTGAAGATCTGAGCTAGGAATCACCAAAATCGCCACTTCTCTCTCTAGAATCGGCTACAAGTGTCTTGGGAGTGAAAATGAGTAAACCCTAGCCTTTTCCCGTTTTATTCAGCTCGTCCATAGTTCGCGTTCGTGAACACAACTTCGCGTCGCGAAGTTCCCGTGTTGTGAGACTTCGCGTTCGTTAACTGGTCGTGAACTCCAAAGATCAAAAACCCAATTTCCCTGATTGGTGTTCACGAACGTGAACAATAGTTCACGCCGTGAACTCTCTGGTGCAGCAAGGCTGCACTTTTTGTTCCACGACTCGACCCGGTTTCGTCCATAACTTCTTCATACGATGTCCAAATGACACGAAACTAATAGGGTGTTAACCCTTCAGTGGATAACATAGTCATTTAAGGAAATTTCTCTAACTAGTAAGAATATATACAAATCAAGTAATTAAAAGAGGCTTTAGTTACAAGGATGATTTTATGAATTCAAGAAACTAAGGAGTTAATTTCCAATCCTCCTGTGTTTACCGAATTGCATAAAAGGCAAGACTAGAATATGTTCCAGATTGTTGCAAGAACAATATCTAGCAAAGACAAAAGTAATAATATTCCTAAATACTCGTCTTGTGTCTTTAGTTTAATAGAAATGATTGTTTTAGTGATAAAGTTACAATTAAGTTTGTAAGAATCATTAAGTAATCAACACGAACGAAAGGAATAAGTAATGATCCAGTAATAATTCAGTGTCTATGTCCAGTGAGGAATAATACATGAGTTAGTATCATTTTTATTCAGACTTTGTATGTTTTACATCATCCATGAATAAAAGTCTATTTATTCAAAAAGATATAAATCCGTGACTACTTGTCTTGGTGGGAACCTCGATGGGACGTTAACGTCATCGCGGTATTTGGTGGTAGATTCGAAAGTTCTTCGAAGATAGCTACACAAGTTTTGTGTAAACCAAATATCGGTGATATTCTGTTGGAGGCTCAACGAATATTGGATTGACCACCGTGACAATACTTCGTGGTTGAAAAGTTCAAAAGTATTGTTCACTAGGATTGTCCTTAAGCCTGAGGTATTTGGTTTAGGATACAATGACTAATGTGCTTTGGTTCAACTTAGACAATTCTGAAATACGTTTGTCATACGAGACGATACTGGGTACAAAGGAAGTTGTATTTTAAATCGAAATATAACAAGATGGTAATTGCACCTCCTCTTTAGGAGAGATATTTATAGGTCCTTTGACATGATGAGAAACTGACAAGTGCACGGCCGTGCCCAAACGAACTGATCTGTTCTTTGTCGTTTATCACAGCAGTTTGAATCAAGAAGTCATAAAATGATTTCGAATACAGGAGTTGATAATTTCTACCATGCTCGTATTCGTTATCACAAATATCGTGCTGCAAGGGATAAGCCTAACAACGTTACCCAAGAAATAAAGACAGAGTGTTCTTTACTAGGAGACGCTATTAAGAGTTTTTCATAAAACTATACCAGGGTTACATAAACTGTTTTTATGGGGTTGGTTACCTACATGCCCATCTACAAGGCCACTGTAGCTCGTATCATTAAGACAAAGGTTACAAACATGCACAAGTGGGAGTCTGAAGGAATTATGTGCACAGTTAGTCAACCTATGACGATACATCCATGCCTACGAAACACTTAAGGGTCACACCGGTGAGTGCATGTAATACGAGCAAGTTATGCAACGATACTACGAAGAGGAATGATTCATAATAGTCATTATGAATCAGTTAAGTATTAAGTTAATTTTAACTTATTACTAGATTAGTTTAACTGACTAATTGATATAAGTAACTAGTTGAGTAAATATACAATGTGTTAATTAAAGGTTATCCATGATATGATTTAAAGCTATTAAATCATTTAGTAATTGGATAATATTATTGTGTAAATTATATAAAGGTTATTATATAATTAACTATCAAAAGTATAATTACAAGTATATATAATTCGTGTATATGGGTACCGAATTATTAGTGTGTTAATACTAGACATTTAATAGTTAAATGCAGCAATAATAAACTAGTTAAAACTATAAGGGATGGAAGTGTAAAAAGAAGTTTAATTAAGAAGGTAATCTTAATTAAACTAGAAGGGTTTTAAGTGTAAGATCTTCTATTATAAATAGAAGGCTTATGACTAAACCCTAGAGGTTGATTCTTGCCTCCTTACACATGAAATTCCCTCCCCTCTCTCCCCTTGATCGGCCAGGCAACAAGGGAAGAACACAAGTCTTGTGTTCTTCGTGTTCTTCATTCGTTCTTCGTGTTCTTCGAGTTTCGAAGATCAAGGATCGTTGCAAGTGATCACTAGAGGATCGTTCGTCGTGTTCATCATCAGTGGACTTATCTTAAGCATTAACCTAAGGTATGATTCATGGAACACTCCTTCTTCCTCTCCTCTTGTTCGAAGTCGAACCAAGAACCCTAGGGTTCTTGGTAGTATTCGACGAACACACACAAGTATGTGTGTGTGTGTTCTAGTTCTTCGTACAAGGTTTCTTTCTTGTTAACCTAATCTAGATTTCCAACATACCAATCCTTTAGGATTTAAGGATTAGGTTTAATCCTAGTTCCGCATTTAGGGATTAAATCAGCAAGTTGGTTTTAACCGGTCAAGAACAAGTTCATGTTCTTGGTCAGCAAGGTTCGAACCAAGTATACTAGGAGGTCGATCCTATGGGTCGATCAGTCGCATGGTGCGTAGTAAATCCTTACAGGATTCGAATGGTTGTTTCAAGTGTGGACGTTTTGGCCACAAGGCTAAGGATTGCAAGGTGAGGAGTCTTGATGAGGTGGAGTGTTTCTCATGTCATGAGAAGGGGCACTATAGTAATGTTTGCCCAAAGAAGGGAACCGAAGCCGTCGAAAGTCAAGGGGCGTGCCTTCCAACTCACGCGTGAAGAAGCCAAGGAGACTCATGATGTCGTCTCAGGTACCTTATTCATAAACTCCATACCCACTTATGTATTGATTGATTCGGGTTCTACTTATTCTTTCGTGTCTCATGAATTTATTTCTAAGTTTAAGGTTCCACTAGAATTACTTGATGATTTGTATGAGATAGAAGTAGCCGATGGGAAAACCGCTATGGTTCAACACATCTATAGAGATTGTGAATTAGAGATCGATAATAAGAAGTTCAAAGTAGATTTGATGCCTATGGGGATTAAGGCTTTTGGTGTGATTATTGGGATGGATTGGTTGGGAATCCACCAAGCCAAGATTTTATGTAGGAAGAAGTTAGTGTTGATAAAGTCTCCCGAAAATGAGAAAGTGTGCATCTATGGGGAGAAGAGGCATCATATGCCAAACTTGTTAACCGCCATTAAAGCAAGAAAGTGTTTATCGAAAGGATGTTCATCCTTTATAGCTTATGTCCTAGATGGAAGAAAAGAGAAGAAGACGGTTGAGAATGTGAATGTTATTCGGGATTTTCCTGAAGTTTTTCCCGATGACTTACCCGGTTTGCTACCGGAGAGACAAGTCGAGTTTCGAATTGATTTAGTACTGGGGGCCACGCCGATTGCCCGAGCCTCGTATCACTTAGCTCCAACCGAAATGAGACAGTTGATGGCTCAACTTCAAGATTTGCTTGATAAAGGTTTTATCCGTCCTAGTTCGTCACCATGGGGTGCACCGGTTTTATTTGTGAAGAAGAAAGATGGTTCGATGAGGATGTGTATTGATTATCAAGAGCTTAACAAGATGACGATTAAGAACCGATATCATTTGCCAAGGATAGATGATTTGTTTGATCAACTTCAAGGAGCCGATTATTTCTCCAAGATTGATTTGAGATCGGGTTACCATCAAGTTCGTGTTAAAGAAGGTGATACCGAGAAGACGGCCTTTAGAACTCGTTATGGGCATTATGAATTTTTAGTTATGCCATTCGGTTTGACGAATGCCCCGGCTATTTTCATGGATCTCATGAATAGGGTTTGTAAACCATTCCTCGATAAATTTCTCATCGTGTTCATCGATGATATTCTTATTTTCTCCAAAACCGAAGAAGAACATGAAGAACACTTGAAGCAAACTCTAGAAGTTTTGAAACGGGAAAAGTTGTATGCAAAATTCTCAAAGTGTGAATTTTGGTTGCGGGAAGTTCAATTTATTGGTCATGTAGTATCTCGAAGCGGAATAAAAGTTGACCCGTCTAAGATCGAAGCGGCAAAGAATTGGGAAGCACCGAAGGCTCCAACCGAAGTTAGAAGTTTCCTTGGGTTAGGCGGTTATTACCGAAGATTTATTGAAGATTTTTCCCGAGTGGCGGTCCCACTCACTAGACTAACGAGAAAAGATGTGAAGTTCGATTGGGGGAAAAAACAAGAAGATGCTTTTGCCTTGTTGAAAGAGAAGTTGTGCAATGCACCGATCCTCACTTTACCCGATTGTATGGAAGATTTCGTGGTGTATAGTGACACCTCGAATAAAGGTCTCGGTTGTGTTTTGATGCAAAGGGGTAAAGTGATAGCTTATACTTCAAGACAATTGAAAAATGCGGAAGAGAGGTATACTACTCATGATTTAGAGTTGGCGGCGATTATTTTTGCCTTGAAGATTTGGAGACATTACTTGTATGGAACAAAGTGTATATTGTACACGGATCATTGATTCTCCTTTGGCCCACTTCCTCCACATTCCTCGCCGCACTAATAGCCTCATCTAGTGTGGCGGCCCTCTTCACTTCCAACTCGTACTCCCACGGGAGTCCATTAGCATACCGAACAATCCGGGATCTCTCATCCGGATACAATTTGATCACAAACAGGATTAATCCCGTGAACTTCTTAGTGTACTCATCGACACTCAAACCACCTTTCTTCAAATGAACAAACTCTTCTTGAAGTTTCTCCAAATTTCTCTCGGGGCAAAACTTTGCCTACAACCGATTCACAAACTCATCCCACGTCATCTTGTACATCGCCCTTTTTCCCAATGTTTCATACAAGGTATCCCACCACACGAGGGCCTCATCTTTCAGTAACCGAGAAGCATAGATCACCATATCACCTTCCTTGCATTTACTAGCTTCAAGGACTTGTTCGGTTTCTCGGATCCAACGGATCGTGACTTTCGGTTCGGAGCTACCATAGTAGTTATCGGGCTTAAAAGCCACAAAGTTCTTGTACGTGCACCCCTTCCTTTCCCTCGGCTCGGGGTCACTCTCCTCTTCTTCCGTTGAAGACCTCTCGGTTTGAGCAACACTACTTGACTTGCTTTTCGTGCGGGGTGGAGATTCCTCCCGCCTTTCACGTGCCTTATGCTCATTGAGGATTCGGTTCACATCCTCGTTCACTATGTCCCTCATTTGATTGAACATAGTTTGGAGGTGTTCCACGGTGACCGGGGTGTGAGTGTTCCTTTCAACCCTCGAATTCTCCACTTCATCACGAGGTGGAGGACCAAATACTGGTTCAACAATGTTATTCGAATCTTGCCCTTGATCGAGTGGGCCTCTTGCACTTCTAGTTCTCACCATTTTGCTATAATAAGACATCAATCATTAAGAAGTCAATTTATCAAAGTAACGGTAGCATTGACCGTTCCACAACCAACATGACCTATTCCCTTATGGTCAACCCTATCGAACCTACACTTAAGGTCTCAATAGTCATTTCATAAGTATCCTATGGAACCTACGGTCCTACTAGCTCAGTTTAAGTCTAGGATGGTCAACTCAACCTAGTTCACTTAAACTATAGCTCTGATACCAAGTTGTAACACCTCAATTTTCAAAACAACATTTAAATATCATTTAATCCAAAAATACGTAATATTGTATCAACATCAAATGCCGGTTTTACAAAAACGAAAAGGTTTCTTGTTCGAGATTATCCGAGTTTACAAAAACGGTGTTACAAATTATATCTTAACCATAGGATAAGGACTCTAATCATCAACACCGAGCTAATCTCAACAAGGCCTCTTCTAAACGGGCCTCCTAGATCTTCGATCCCGAACCTGAGTACATAGCAAAAACACAAACATAGTACGTGAGACAAAATTGCCTCGTGAGATACATGGGTTTAAAACCCGATAAACAACTAGTCACATAATATCATTTAAGCTTAAAATAATATTACTAAGTTCATTTGGGTCACTTCATTACTTTCATCATTTGGCCAATGTCAAGATAATCGGAATGCCTCTAATCTATCAAGACCGTCATATCCACGGTAACCGGAATGCCTCCAATCTACCGGGACTCATAGGTATTTGGGTAATCGGAATGCCTCCAATCTACCACTAACCTTAAGGTACCGTAATAACCGGAATGCCTCCAATCTACTACGGCCCTAGGGACATCAACATCATCGTCATCACTTATCTTTTATCATTGTGAGCCTATAGCTCCATCATTTCTCATTCAATTAATCGATTCATCATCACATAAGCAATTCATCAAAAATCACATAATTAACTAAATTACTTAAAGACTCGATAAAAGCATTTAATTATAAACATTTACTAACTATGTACTCAGTTTTGAAAGTTCACATGTACTCACCTTAGCCAAGCT
The DNA here is from genome assembly GCA_963853835.1 of Calendula officinalis. Classification (NCBI taxonomy): domain Eukaryota; kingdom Viridiplantae; phylum Streptophyta; class Magnoliopsida; order Asterales; family Asteraceae; genus Calendula; species Calendula officinalis. The sequence goes on along the minus strand of OY970821.1, from coordinate 66,515,113 downwards.
TAACCAATTGTTGTGTTCCTTAAACGCCAATATCACTTCTCAAGGTTTGAATGCCTCAAATCTTCCAACCGATAACCTATTATCAAAACCAATACAATGGTTTGCATTAATCATCTATACTAACTACATAATCCATGGCTAGTCAACTACTAGCACCATTTTCCCTAAAGTTACCAAACCCTAATTTCATAAATCACCACATTTTCGTGTATCCATAACATGACCACGTTTTCCTTGTTAAAATACCATAGATCTAAGTTATATTACTTCCATTTAACCATTCATGAACAAATCCATAACTAGGGTTTATGATTCATGCCTCCCTACTGGAATCTAAGACTTATAACACAAGAGGGTTGAAGATTTACCTTTGTTCTTCAATAAGGAGCAAGAATCACCAAGATTTGATGAAGATTGAGCTCCAAACGTCACCTTTCACTCAGAAATCGCTCACACACAATGAGAGGGAAAAACTAGGGTTTAATGTGTGTAATAAATGAGAATTCCCAAATTAAATGCTGGTGTCGCCAAAGTTCACGATCGTTACCCGGAGTTCGCGACGTGAACTTCTTCACGCACGCGAAGTTCGCGATCGTGACCTGATCGGGAAGTAGTTCGCGCCAGATGGTCTGATTCGCTGGACCAAGTTCACGATCGTGAACCATTGTTCACGCCATGAACTTCTTGAGCAGCTAAGGCTGCACTTTTTGATCTTTGGCTCGACCCGGTTTCGCCCATAACTTTCTCGTACGGTGTCCAAATGACACGAAACCAATTCCTACGTTCTCTAAACGATTTATCCTTATTTATCATATTTTTGTATAATTTATTTATTTACAAATTTCGGGTCGTTACAAAGAAGGTGGATCGAGTTGATTAGTGACTATGATTGTGAAATTGTCTATCATGATGGGAAGGCTAATGTGGTAGCCGACACCTTGAGTAGAAAAGGTTACGAAAAGCCGGTTAAGGCTAAATTGATGCGGATTGATGTAGTATCTAGCTTTATTGAAAGTATAAGAACCGCACAAACCGAAGTGATGGGAAAAGACGAGTATAGACAAGAAAGGTTGGGGAAAAACCAAGTATTTGAAGAAATGTTCAAGGGTTGAAAACCGTTAATGGTCGGATTTGGGTTCCGAAATTCGGTGGAAACCGAAAAGTATTGTTGAATGATGCTCACAAGTACAAGTATTCGATTCATCCCGGAAGTACAAAGACTTATCAAGACTTGAAGAGAATGTATTGGTAGCCGGAGATGAAATCGAGAGTAGCAAAGCGCATTTCAAAATGTGTCACGTGTGCACAAGTGAAAGCCGAGCACCAAGTGCCTTATGGTATTGCACAAGCGTTACAAGTGCCGGTCGGGAAATGGGAGGACATCACAATGGATTTCATTGTTGGTCTCCCAAAGACTAGTAGAAATCATGACGCCATTTGGGTGATTGTTGATAGGTTAACAAAAAGTGCGTTATTTCTAGCTATTCGGGAAACTATGCCACTCGATAAGTTGGCAAAGTTGTATGTTGATGAAGTCGTTCGATTGCATGGGGTGCCGATGTTGATTGTGTCCGATCGAGATGCAAGGTTTACCTCGAGATTTTGGAGATCGCTCCAAGAAGAGTTGGGAACTAAGTTGAGATTGAGCACGGCTTACCATCCGCAAACCGATGGTCAAAGTGAAAGAACGATCCAAACGGTCGAAGATATGTTGAGATCGTATGTTTTAGATTTTGGTGGTAAATGGGATGAGCATTTACCGTTAGTTGAGTTTTCATATAACAATAGTTATCATTCTACGATTAAAATGCCACCGTTTGAGGCATTGTATGGGAGAAAGTGTAGGACGCCTTCTTGTTGGTTGGAGGCGGGTGAGACAAAACTCACGGGTCCCAAGATTGTGAAAATAACAAATGAGAAAATCGGGATAATTCAAAGGAATATGAAAGTGGCACAAGATCGCCAAAAGAGTTATTCGGGGTTGAAAAAGCGACCCTATGATTTGGATGTTGGTGATATGGTGATGTTGAAAGTGCCTCCTTGGAAAGGCGTGATGAGATTTGGTAAGAAAGGGAAATTGAGTCCACGGTATGTTGGACCGTTTGAAATTTTAAAGAGACTCGGGTTTCAAGCTTTCAAGCTTGAACTTCCACCCGAGTTGCAAGGTGTCCATGACACCTTCAATGTTAGTAATTTGAAGAAGTTCTTGGGTGAAGTGGAGAATATTATCCCACTTCAAGATTTGCGGGTCGATGCACCCAACCGATTGATTGAAGAGCCCGAGGCCATATTGGAGGCCCAAACAAAGAAATTAAGGAACAAAGAGATTGAGTTGGTGTTGGTCAAGTGGAAGCATTCCCTTGGGCCAAATTTGACTTGGGAAGTCAAAGATGAGATTAAGAAACGCTACCCGAACTTTGTAGATTATGATGCGATTCCGAGGATGGAATCCTCTTAAGGGGTAGATAGTTGTAACGACCGAAATTTTGTAGATAAATAAATTGTACAAAAATATGATAATTATAGATAATTCATTTCAGAACCGTAGGAATTGGTTTCGTGTCATTTGGACACCGTTTGATATGGCTAGGGTCGAAACCGGGCTGAACCGGTCAACAAAAAGTTGCATCCTAGCTGCCTGGGATAGTTCGCGACACGAACTTGGGTTCCCGATCGGGAAGTCGAGACAGAGAATTGGGGTTTTGGACGACCGGGTTCACGACCTGCTCCCGATCGTGAACTGTTAGCGACACGCAGAGTTCACGACGCGAACTCAAGTTCGCGATCGTGAACTAGTGACCTCTGTATAAAACGGGTTTTAGGCTAAGGTTTAGGCATCAACGACCCTACTTGTAGCTCAGCCGTTTTTGGTGAAGAGAGGAGGCGATTTTTGGAGGTGTAGAGCTCAAATCTTCATCATCTTTGAAGATTTAAACATCAAAGGTAAAGATTATTGATTCTTATCATCTTCTACCTTAGTTTCAAGTTTTTCATGGGCATCAATGGTGGTTTTGGGAACCAACCATACCATCTTTGGGGAAGATGGTCTATCATGAGTGTAAAACACTCATGGTAAGCTTGTAATCATTGTGTACAAGCTGGATTTGGGTTTTATGGATAGAAATTTTGAACTAGGGTTTGAGATTTCTACCAAGTGTTATGAACTTGGTGGTTGGGAATGTTAGATTGGATAGATTGGTGATTAGTTATGAATAATAACTAGTTATTGTGTTGATGATGGTATTAGGTCAAGAAGACCTTGAGATTTGAAGTACTTCTCTGATTAAGAAGTAAGGATTTGTGTTGATTAACACAAGTATTGGATAGCATTGCTAAGGTGAGTACATGTGATCTTTTCTGAGTACATAGTAAAAGAGTTTTCATAGTTTAAATGATTAAACAAGTTTTTAATATTCTTTATTAAATAAATATTTTAATAAAGAAATAAAGATTGATTAGTTAGTAGATGATATGAATTGTTATTGACTTGCTTGGTTACCATTAGTATGTTGAATCTTATGATTTGGAGCATTGGCTCAAGTAGTTGAATTGTTATGTGGTAGCTAAACAATTGGATCCTAGATAACCCACACAAGTTGGGGGAGTTAGTGACACCTACTTGGGGTGGTACCACCCTGCGCACAGATAGTGTGTCGAGAAATAGATAACCCGGAAAGCGGGAGAGTTTGAGATAACCCGGAAACGGGGGAGTTTACCTAGTTAACCCATATCGGGGGAGTTGTTTCGGGGAGGCCCGTTACATATGTGATTGGCTTATGGCAAGCCTTAGAGTATGTTTGACTATGTGCAATTTGATAATTATTTAATTATTATTTTATTGCAAATATTTTCTAACCGGGTCTAAAACCCATGTTTCTCACGAGACAATCTTGTCTCACGTACTACGTTTATTTTTGACTATGTACTCAGGTTCGGGAGCTAAGGATTAGGCGGCCTGTATTGATAGCATTGGATGATTAAGCTCGGTGTACCATTTGATTCCCTAAGACTTTAGTTTTGATATTATTGTAACACCGATTTTTGGCACTTGTAATCATTCCAAATGTTTTACTTAAACTATGTTTTGGATATTATGGATTTTTAGTATTAAACTTGTTTATTTAAAAAGTTTAAATTGTTTTGAAAAACTGGTGTGTTACAACAGACGGGGGAAGGAACAAGAAAAAAGGTGGGGCCCCCTGACTTTTTAGCCGTTTGAATAAAAAAACTTTTTTTAACAGTAATAATTAAAAAAAAGGGCAATATTTCAAAAAATTCAAAAAAATTAAACTTTTTACATCTATAAATACCCACTCATTTCTTCTATTTTTTACACCATATATCACCTTCTTTATCTCTAAAAAAAGTTCATACTTCCTCCAAAACTTGAAAAATGTCATATAAAACGTCACCAATCTGTATCCAACGACATTTGGGATCTAGTGGATGAAAACCCCATCGATGCACCGCCCTCACCCGTCGGTTCTTCGTCGGTGCAAACAAGCACCCCGGCACCATCGATGAGTTTTGCGGCTTACTCTCAACTACCAAACTTTCAACCTGACGACCCCCGAAATCAATATTCTCAACCCCCCCCCCCCTAAAACTACCACGCTTGGTACCCACAACCACCACCAAACTTCCATTACTCTCAACCACCAAACTTTTAATACCAACAACCACCACCTAACTTCCAATTCCAACAACCTCCTCCAAACTTTCAATACCATCAATCTCCACCAAACACACCTCACCTTTCACAAAATTTTCAATCGCAATCCACACCATCCGAGTTTGTGGGGGACACCCAACCAGAACCGAGACCAGAAAAAAAGGGAAGGAAAAAGCAACCACAAAAAGGACACAAACAAAGTGGTCACCCGCAGACGTGGAAATTTTATCCCAACGTTGGGTTCATCACTCCCAAGATTCTCTCTTCTCCCAAAGTGGTAAACTTCTATAAATACCTACATCCATTCTATAATTTTCACAACAAAAATTATCTCTTCTCCCACCGTACAAAAGTTCTCTCTTCTCCCACCAAATTTCCGCCAACGTTAATTATTATTTTTTAATTATTGTATTATTTTTTTGTTGTATTTTTTTTAATGTTTTTAAACTATTGTAATGTTTTTAATAAAAGTATTATGTTTTTAGTTATATTTTTATTTTAATTAAAAAGAAAGTAAAATAGATGGTGGGGCCCAAATTTGGTGAAGAGACTGGTTGTTGTTGGCATGATTACGTCAGTTAGTGTGTGTGCTGATGTGGCACTGAGTTGGTAGAAACTGACGGCGACTGTTTCTATTACCATTGGGAGTGGTCTAATTTACACGGGTCAAAATCACGTTCTTTGACCAATGGGGTTATAATGTTATATTGTTATAAGACGGGTGCCAACCATAGTGTTAGTTTAGTGTTAGTTTAGCGCCAGTTTGGGGACACCATTGGCACGGGTCCGCCAGTGGTCCCGCCGGTTTGCACAAGCCAGTTTGGAGACGGAAGAGAAGGCAACGTTAGTTTTGGTGGTTGGGTCCAAAGGTGTATTTTATGTGTGTGAGTTTTCTAATGTGGGTCTAAAAAAATTAAAGGGAAGTGGTATTGTTGGCATGAGTACGTCAGTTTAATATTAGTTAGTGTGTATGCTGACGTGCCGCTGATTTGACAACAACTGACGATATCAGTGATAACTACCTTCGGAGCAGTTGAAGTATCGGCCCCTTTTTTGTTGACTAAGGACCACCATCAGATTAATGAGAAACGTTAGGGGTTGAGTTCATAAAATTGCCTTGTGTAAAAACCGGAGCTCCATCTAGGGTTTAAGTGCAAAAAGGGTTTTTCTATTCTCTTCTCTACTCGTATATCGTCTGCATTTCTGAGTCTCATTTCTCACATTCCATCGATCATTATGTGGGCGATTCGAAAAGCCTCTCTCCGTATCAAGTAATTTCTGACCCCTCTTTATATATCTGTGATCTTTGGAGTGATAGCTGCAAGTTACAGTAGAGATTTACTAATAGAATTCGTTTACTTTTAGCATTTCTCCTATTTTAAACTTAATCAGCTTCATTGATATGAATTTGATCGATTTCTACACTAAACGTTACTTGCATCTCGGATTGTGATCATTTTAGCCCTAGATAATTAGAAATTTAGGATCATAACCAATTGATGTTTATCTTATATGCTGGACTGTTTATAAAATTGTAGCATATGGTGATTAGATGATTTTTGGTGAATAAATTGTAATCTTTGTTATACTTTTAATCTTATTCAGGTTCCAACATTTTTCACCAGTAACTGTTTGTGGTCGCTATGCTAAATTGGAAACAACAAGTTCTCGTCACTCCAGTCACCCTTCACCGCATGTATCTAGTAATTTCCAACTCTTAAAGACATTTTCATTCCAAACTCATGGCACTCAAACCCCTTTTATTGGGAATCATACCTTTTCCTCACAAGCTGGAACAATAAACAGTGAAGAGGAAGAAAATGACGACTGTAAGAACACAGAGCATGAAAGTGATAACGAACTGAAACCAAAAGCTGATTTGTCTGAATCTGATTCTGAATCTGAATCCGAAAATGAGTTGGAACTGTTAGATATTGATGAAGATGTAGTGGAAAACAATGAAGAAAAAAGGGGGTTTTCAGGATTAGCTAAAGCTATTGTAGATTCAACACCAAATTCTGTTGAAAAAGCTTTAGAAAAGTGGGTTGAAGGAGGACTTGATTTATCCAGATCAGAGATATCACACGCAATGTTTGAATTAAGAAGAAGAAGAATGTACGGGAAAGCTTTGCAGGTGTGTTAATATAATTATATAATCATATCATGTATGCAATTATGCATGTATCTGTGTATAACATTAATTTATATTTTCTTTTTTCTATAAATGGATTTTATTTTATATATTGCAGTTCTCAGAATGGTTAGAGTCACAAGAAAAGATAGAATTCGGGGAAAGAGATTATGCTTCTCGGATCGATTTAATCACCAAAATTCGAGGAATACAAAAAGCAGAGATGTACATTGAAAAAATCCCAGAATCATTTCGAGGTGAAATTATTTACCGAACTCTTTTAGCCAACTGTGTTCTAACCACCAACACAAAAAAAGCCGAACAAATTTACAACAAAATGAAAGACCTGAATTTACCCTTAACTGCTTTCACATGTAACCAATTACTCCTTTTATACAAGCGAACCGACAAGAAAAAAATAGCCGATGTTTTATTATTAATGGAAAAGGAAAACATAAAACCGTCGGTTTTTACTTATCGATTGTTAATAGAAACAAAAGGACAATCGAATGATATTGTTGGAATGGAACAGATTCTTGAAACAATGAAATCTGAAGGATTAGAACCTGATTTAAGATTACAATCGGTTTTAGCAAGACAATATGTTTATGGTGGAATGAAAGAAAAAGCAAAAGAAGTTTTGAATAAAATGGAAGGAGGTAATTTGAATGAAAATCGAAGGGCGTGTTCGTCATTACTCCCGATTTATGCATTACTCGGAAGCTTTGATGATGTGAAAAGAATTTGGGAATTTTGTGAATCGGATCCTCGTTCAGTAGAATGCTTGCAAGCAATTGATGCATTTGGAAGACTAAAAAAAGTCAAAGAAGCAGAAGCAGTGTTTGACCAAATGTCGAAGAAATGGAAAAAATTATCGGCTAAAACCTACACGGTTATGTTGAAAGTGTACGCGAATAATAAAATGTTGTCAAAAGGAAAAGATTTAGTGAGACAAATGAGTGAGAGTGGTTGTCGAATCGGCCCGTTGACTTGGGACGCGTTGGTCAAACTTTATTTGGAATCGGGAGAGATTGAGAAAGCGGATTCGATTCTGAATAAAGTTTCTCAACAGAATCAAGTGAAACCGATGTTTAATAGCTATATGATGATTTTGGATGAATATGCTAAACGAGGAGACGTGCATAATGCTGAGAAAATGTTTCATAGGATGAGAAAAGACGGCTATGTATCGAGATTTAGGCAATATAATTCACTTTTGCAAGCTTATATTAATGCTAAAGTGCCGGCTTATGGGTTTACAGAGAGGTTGAAGGCTGATAATGTGTTCCCGAGTAAATTGTTGGCTGCACAGCTGGCGCATGTTGATGCGTTTAAGAAAACTGCAGTGTCTGATTTGTTTGATTGATAATCACTCGTCGATGTGTTTATTTAAGGTTTTGAATCCAAAAACTGTGTCTGAATATTAGGAGTTTAATTAGCCTTTGAAATCTGAATACAGAAGTAAATGTATTTGTTTCGTCTTTTAAAGCTTAGTAACTTGAAGACTCTAATTTAGAAGCATTATTTATCATATTTGGTGTTTTCCGGAACAAGGTGATTACCATTTACCACACGGTTTAAGGTATTTTGTTTTTTGCTTTTAAGGTGCGGAAATCATGTCTGAATATTAGTAGACGACCTTTGAAATATGAATGCAGGAATTTACTTGGAAAAATAAATAAATATGAGTTTTTTAACCTGTGCTTTAAGAGTCAAAAAAGGGTAGCATAAAGCATCGAAGCCCAAATTTTCTACCCTAATCTATTAAACATTAAACGCCCAATTTTTTTATTTTTGGAAGCAAGTCTCCCTATTGTAGTTGTAATGAGAGTTTATGATAATTAAATGACTTTATCTAGGTCCTTATATTAGAAAAAACATAGGATCTATTTATCCGTTTTGCCTCTCGGACTATTACTAAACTACTCAAGTTACCACAAGTATATTACGTTTTCCTTGTTTTAAAGTTTAGGAAATTCGAAGTCTATAACTTTGAAACATTATTAGAGGACACACTACCCTCATTATAGTGCCTTAGCTATAGCAAAGAAGATGCCAATGATGGCTAGCCTAGTTGGTTTGAGGCACTGGGTTTATACCCATGTGGGCTGCAGGTCGTGAGTTCGAATCCCTTTGGGAGCGTTGCATTTGCGTAATTTAACTCATACCTCACACGGGCACATATGGGGAATTTTCCTTGGAAATCCCTTTGGGGGCTGGGTTTGCCGCTTATGCGGAGCTCGAACTCGGGGTGCTCGCTAAAAAATTGCGAGTAGGCTTCCGTTATTTCATTTGCCGTTTCCAAAAAAAAAAACATACCATCCGCGAGCATTATAGTATTTTCATTATGACCATAACAGCTGGTTATAAGATTTTTTTTTTGTTTGTGCATTATGATCGGTAGATATGTGAAACTCAAGATACCTATAACATCAGTTAAAACACCATAACCATACCATGTTATTTTTTTGTTTTGTGGGTTTTAAAAGTGTATAATAACCTGAGTTATGAGTAAATAGATATTTGACGGTGTGACTTTGAAATGAGGAATTTTAAGATAAAGCTAATTTGCGCAGACATAATGCTATTAACATAATGCTATTTCCCTTAAACATGTCTACCATAAAAATCATAAAAAAAAAATAAAAATATTAAAAGATCCATTGTAACATTTAGCAATGTACGTCTTATATATTGTGATTTGATGAGCACATGTAAAATTTCTTTCGACAACATATCATTACTAACATGATATAACATCCACGAGTAACTTCATAGCGACGCGTAAAGAGGCAAACCGGCTAAAGTAATTCCCGCATCTACTATGAAAATGTTACCAGTCACGTAATTTGATGACCCGCCAATTAGATACCTCACAATCGATGTTAACGCAGGATCAATAGTGCCAAGTTCTCTCAATGGAACCATTTTTGAAACCACATTCTTGAGCCATTTCTTTTGCAGAAGTTCGTCAGTAATCTCAGACTTGAAAATTCCAGGACATATTGAGTTCACCCTTATTTTATCTTTTCCTAGTTCCATTGCCATCACCTACATAGATCAATGAAGAAGATTTTAATAAGTTTAAGCATCAAAAGCAAATTACACTACTTTTAAACTTGGTGGATCGGAGGATTTGTATGCGTTACTTTTGTCATGATATCAAGGGCGGATTTTGAAGAAGCATATGCAACAACGCCTTCTGGATAAGTACGATTAAGACCAACAATAGACGACATGTTGATTACGGATCCTCCTTTTCCAGATGCACGCATTTTCAAGCAGACATACTTTGACACCAACCATGAACCTGTTACATTTGTTTTAAAGGTTCTATCCCAATCTTCTTTCGATAAATCTAGTGGACTTCGTATAGGACCTAAATACATAATGCAACATCAAAGAAAACTCCATCTCTAAGTTTGAAATGTTACATAAAAGTATAGCTACTCATTACAAAAACATCTTCTAACATGACATGCCATAAACAAACTTAACTAAGTTAAGGCGACAAAATGAACGATTCAAGCGATCTTGTTTAAAGCATATAAAATTTAACTTTATCGACTAGAATCAAGACGAAATCAACATAAAAATACAAATTTCTTGGTAACTTATGTTTTTGCCCAAAAAAAAAAAAAACCTTACCAGTAATACCGGCATTGTTGATCAAAGCATCGATACCATCAAATGCATCCCAAGCCTTTTGCACACACGCTTCAATGGTCGGACCATTACCACTCACATCAAGCTCCACCGCCACTGCTATGGTTCGGTTCCCCTTACCAACTGAGACATCTAAACTGTTAATTTCATCGCACAAAGCCTTGAGTCGGTCAGTTCTACGAGCAACAGCAATGATCCTACAACCACATTTGGCTAAGTCAATGCACAAGTCCCAACCGAGACCAGATGATGCACCCGTAACCATCACTATCTTCCCAATGAGGTCTTGACATGATTCCAATGCACCATTTGCAACCGTTTGAGTAGAAACAGCCATTTTATCTTGCAATGTTGGTAACTAAGTTATTGAAATTTGAATTTATAATGAAGTAATAAACTAAAGTCAAAGTAAATCAAGATAGGGTCTTAGGCACGGTGGCCGGCCTTTATATTATCTCGAGTTTAATGATGATATCATAAAAAGTCAATAGTTAGATTTCTCAAGTTGCAAATTTGGTTGTATTAAATGAGTTATTTAGTCAAATGATACGGATCTGTGAATGTGTAAAGTTGGCCCTATTTCAGAATTTACGGTTTAATAGTTGACAACAATAGTTCTCTGAGTTGATGATAAGTTCTCTTGGAATAATTAGTCCCGGAGAAAGAAACATTTTAGTTTGGCGACTCACAAAGAATCGGCTTCCTACTAGAATTAAGAGTATCAAGTATGGTAACATAAATCGGATTGCCACCTATGCGTCACATCACTATTTCACATTTCATATTCAAAACCCCAAATACCCCATCTACCATCACTAACCAATAATACTCGTTTGGGACCCACCAAAATATCACTCACTAACAAAATACCCTTAAAAATTTTAAAAACTCTCTCTCTCTCCACTCGCCAAACCTTTGACGTTATGCCTTCACTCACCCCACATGGGGTGTGGTGGCGAGGTGCCACGTAGGCGGATTTGGAGCCGGCTAGGGTATCCTCGTTACCATACCCTAGCACTCTAATATGGATAAGAAATGAATTGATTTATGGTCCGTTAAATGCTCTTCTTGTGATGAAATATTAAGGTTTTTATCACTATGCATTATGCCATTATTAGTAAACCTTGGACAATTTTCGAACCAATTAACCATTTCCACTCTAACTAATGTTTTCAGAACAACCATTTTGAGATGAAACAAGATTCAAATCCACCAACATAATTAAATGGGCCATAAGTACGGCTTCTAGAAACTGTTTTTATTCGTATTTGCTGACCAGATTTAATTGATGTGTACTAATTATTACATATTGGTTTGAGTATTTCCATTGTTGTGGTTGGCGTCATCAGCGTTTTGGTGGGAACTTGTTCCTCATTATCAAGTATTGTTACAAAATACTGAGACGACGTTACACATCTCATGATCTAGCAAGGAGATTGTTACAAATTAGGTGTCATGTTTAATTCAATAAAACGGTTTTTGACATATCTATTGATTTCCTTTGCACTGACTACATATAAATGGTTGAGAGTATAAATGTGTTTGCCTTATAGCATCCGTTTCATACTTTCCAATTTAGTAGTGACAATTTCTGATCAGACCTGAAACCGACATAAATACGAAAATAAAAAGGTTAGGGTTGAGACAAATAAGTTTTAGGTCAATTTTTGGTTGACTCAACCGACCCGTTTATTAAACAGGTTATGTTTAAATTTATGATAATTTAAATGGGCGAGAACCCGATTAATTATTAAATTATGTTTAAATATAATTTAAAGATGTACTTGAAAAATAGAAATATTTAAAATAATAGATATACAATTTAATAGATTTCATCAATTTTCTAATTGAGTTGTTTATAATAACAAACTAATAATAGAATTGGAACAAAAACGGAACGGATGGTACAGCGAACGCCCGAAATTTTAGTATCGGGCTCTCTTTTCCCCCATTTACACACTCGCCAAATGCTAATTCGTCCCAAAACAACTTTTGCATTTCTTCACAAGGTAATTCTTCTCAGATGATCAATTTCATCCTTACTTCACCAATTCTATCCTAAAATCGGTTTGATTTCCGTTTCATTGTTCACTGATTTTATGCATGGCGTTTATGTGCGGTTTACCAATCGTGTGATATGATTCAATGCGAATTAACGATTGATCTGTTTATTTATATTTATGTTTGAAGATTCCTCATTTGAATTGCAGCACCTCGGTTCCGTTTAATTGCATGTTTGTGTGTTCATATTCGTAATTGACGTTACGATATGAAATTGTTTGTTTATGATTGCATTAGTTGGATATCACATTGCGGAATCAATTTCAGATCCGGTTAATATCTCCGTCGTTTGTTTTCATGAACCAGAGATCTAAAACATCTGTCACGTATTTAGATTTACGATCACAAGCTGGTTTCTGAATGATATTATAAAATAAAGTTAACTTATTATGCAAAATTTCGCTGTGAAACAATTGTTCTCAAATTATATACATATACGTACGCATACATATACATACCTCCTGTGCAACATGGAGGTATGCTCATATAGTCATATGCATATACAGACACATATATTATTTATAGACATGCATATATCAACATAAATGCATATATATGGTTAATTTCTGATTTTTGATCATGATATTTCTTTTTAGTTACCATCTTGATGTAATTGTGGTAGGTAATCTCTATTCCCCCAAATATTTGTCGTGGACAATAAAATCCATATATATATATATATATATATATATGATGATGTTTCTTTAAATATAATATTGATCTTGCTATTTTCTTACAGACGTTGAGTTAAGATGGGAGATTCAGAAGACATTCAGCCACTCGTTTGCGACAATGGAACTGGGATGGTTAAGGTATCAATTCAAATATGATATAGTAGTTTTGTAGATAGATCACCTCATTATTGACTAAACATATCAACTTTTTGCACTATTGCTTTCATTTCTTAACATCAAACAAGGAAAATTTTGGATTTAATAAATAATTATTTATGTACTAAGGCTGGATTTGCTGGAGATGATGCACCAAGAGCAGTTTTCCCGAGTATTGTTGGTCGCCCTCGACACACGGGAGTTATGGTTGGAATGGGACAAAAAGATGCATATGTTGGTGATGAAGCACAATCCAAACGTGGTATTTTAACCTTAAAATATCCAATAGAACACGGTATTGTGAATAATTGGGATGATATGGAAAAGATTTGGCATCATACTTTTTACAATGAACTTCGTGTGGCACCTGAAGAACATCCGGTTCTACTTACTGAGGCGCCTCTCAATCCGAAAGCCAATCGAGAGAAAATGACTCAGATTATGTTTGAGACATTTAATGCACCTGCTATGTATGTTGCAATTCAAGCTGTTCTTTCACTTTATGCAAGTGGTCGTACAACTGGTAAGTTTTTTTAAACTGGTAAGTTTTTTTACTTCATTATATCTCTTTGGTTGGTGTGGAAAATGGACGGGCCGGTCGACCCGTAACACTTTTTGCCTCCAAAATTGATTTTTTAATCATAATTGTGTCAAATATAGTTACAAAGATGATATTATTTCAATAATCATCTAAAATGATGGCTGTTTAAACCTCGCATTTTTCTGATGACTTTGTGTTTTAACCATTTTGTTGACTTGTTACTGGCCAAAACGGTCATTTGGTGTTAAAATTTAACTATTCGTATGACTAAATATGGTTTAATCCTTAAACTTTCACATATTTGACGATTTAACCTTCAAAATGTTTTCTCAATGTTTCACTTATCTCTTAAGTTAATAACATATTTTTATTGTTACTACTTAATATTGTTTTACAAATTGATATAAAATTCTATATAAAAGTAAAAGGACTTAAGTCAATAAACCATTACTAGAAAGAAAGAAAAAAAGTATAAGGGTTGAATTCGTTTTTGTAAGTATTAACTTGTGATTAATATGTGAGGGCAAGTTAGAATGGTTTTTTAACAAGTTAAACAAAGTTAAGGGTTTAAATCATGCACACAAAAAGTTAAAGGATTAAACCACTAGATTGGTAAAAGTTTGAGGGTCAAAACGTAATCGACCTTGATATAATTTAGAAAGTTGTACGCATTGACTTCGGACCCATTTTACATGTTTTTTTAAAGCTATTTCACGTGTTTGACCGGCTACACATAAAACATAACTTGGTTTGACTTGAGCTTGTTGTATCACTATGAAGCCTACTATTATTATAAAAAACATTCCAAAATATTATTACATTTTATCATGTATAAACTAAAAATTCTTATGCAGGAATCGTGCTCGATTCCGGTGATGGTGTGAGCCACACGGTCCCAATTTACGAAGGATACGCGCTCCCGCACGCAATCTTACGTCTGGATCTCGCGGGCCGTGATCTCACTGACGCATTAATGAAAATCCTAACCGAAAGAGGTTACTCATTCACCACCAGTGCTGAACGAGAAATCGTCAGAGACATGAAAGAAAAACTTGCATATATCGCACTTGACTTCGAACAAGAGCTAGAAACTTCCAAAACCAGCTCTTCAGTTGAGAAGTCATTTGAGCTGCCTGACGGGCAGGTGATTACTATTGGGGCAGAGCGGTTCAGGTGCCCGGAAGTTCTGTTCCAGCCGTCGATGATCGGGATGGAAGCTGCTGGGATTCATGAGACGACTTACAATTCGATCATGAAGTGTGATGTGGATATTAGGAAGGATTTGTATGGGAATATTGTGCTTAGTGGTGGGACCACTATGTTTCCAGGTATTGCTGACAGGATGAGTAAGGAAATTACTGCTTTAGCCCCGAGTAGCATGAAGATTAAAGTGGTGGCCCCACCTGAGAGAAAGTATAGTGTCTGGATTGGAGGGTCCATTTTGGCATCTCTTAGCACTTTCCAGCAGGTGAATTCTTTACTCGTATTGGGCGGGCTGGGTAACGGGTCAAAACAAGTTTGGGTTGAAAGTGGTTATTTTTTTTAGCATGACCTGGGCCAGGTTGGGTTGATTTTTAAATATTTTTGGTTCATTTTTTAAAACAGTTAATGTGTTAATTATGAGAATGTGTTAATTATTAGAATAAAACGAATTAGGAGGTTCTTTGGGCGCTTTCAACCTGTTTGACCCGTTTCCATGTTTTAGCTGATTATTTGAATTGACCGGTTTGATATAGAACAAAACCCAAAGTGACCCATTCATAACTAAACGTAAATGGTTAAAAATTGGCAGCTTTATTGATTATGAATGGCAATATATTTTGGTGTGACAGATGTGGATTGCAAAGGCTGAATATGATGAATCTGGGCCTTCGATTGTGCACAGGAAATGTTTCTAATTCTAATGAGGAGAAGAAAAATATAAATAAGAGGTGGTACTACTCACTACTCTGTTTCTGTCACACCGTCGAAAGAAATAGTCATTCAATTTGCTTGTCCATTGTTTCTTTTCTTTTAATATTGTATCTGTCAAACTATAAACGAATTGCGTTTCTCATCTTTCTTCAACTACCGAATTCCAACATTCTTTTTTGGCTTTATAACACTTGAAATGTGATTTAAATGATTCTGTTAGTTGGCATTATCAGCCAAATGTGTTATTTTGTTGGTTGCTAATTCTGCCTTAACAAATATTGTTTTTAGTTATCAAGTGAGTTCCAATAATACAAATGTGCTTTTTTAGCTCATCCTTACAAACATTCTTCTACAACCCATTCCTTTATATGAACTTGAACAGGCATCACTTGCGTAAGATTTGTAATAGCTAGGTTTACTCGGTGGAATGGGTAGACTCATGTTGAATTCCCTAGTTGTATCACAATGATTGTTTATGTTTGAATCATACTGTATTGCGCTCATGGCTTTCAGTTCTGTGCTTCACTAGGTATGACCAATTTAAGACAATTACACATTTACACAAATCAATCATGAGCTGAAGATTCCCGAATATTCATTAGGTTGTATGTTAGAGCTAAAGATTCAACTTTTCACAGCTAGTTTGAATAGGGATCACTCTACGTTTACCTGTTTAACAGTCATGCCGCCTGTGATCCGACCCCAAAAGGTATTGCTTGCAGACGTACTCATTTGAATGATTCACATCCATTAATCATCTATCGGTATCATTATATTTCCTAAGTTGTACGACTTTGTAGGTATTATATTAGGCCTCTCTCAACCCTTACCCATCACTAAACCCATCACTAACGTCACGTCATCGCATCCTTACTGACACGCTACTGATACGTTCATGTCAACCCTACACATCACTAACACATCACAAAACTCATCCTTTCCACATCATCATTTCCACATCACCATTTTAATTAATAAAAAAACACATTACATTAAATAAAAAACATTACATTAATAATAAAAATAAAAATAAAAACATTACGATTAAAAAAAACACGAATAAAAAAAAACAATACGGAAAAAAAAAACATTACGAAAAAAAAAAAAATTAACGTTGACGGTAGTTTGGCGGGAGGGTCCAAATGTGTTCGATTAAGGCATTGCGAAGTTTATGATGCACAACTCGATCACGTATCTCCTTTTCAATACGCAATTGGGCTGCAACCCGTTCATGGCATGTACGTTGTGGGTGATTATCCGGGTTAGCGGTATAGTCTTCTTCGATTGGACAAATTGCGCGGCCGTTATCTTCCGTAATCATGTTGTGTAATATCACACAAGTGTACATGATCCGTCGTATTTTGTTCACACTGTATGGTCGTGCCGGGTTTTTAATGATTGCCCACCGTCCTTGAAGCACTCCGAAAGCTCGTTCGACATCCTTCCTAGCGGATTCTTGGAACCGCTTGAACTTCATGTTCTTTTCTTCAATTGGGCATTTAAACGACTTGACAAGCGTTGCCCATTCCGGATAAATCCCATCAGCTAGATAATAACCCTTCGTAAATTGCTCACCCGAAATAGTAAACGGAACTACGGGAGACCTATCTTGCCTTATTTCATCAAACAAATCAGATTCGTTAAGGACGTTTATGTCGTTATTCGAACCCGTCGGGCCAAAGTACGCATGCCATATCCACAAATCGTATGACGCAACAGCTTCAAGCATTATTGTGGGACATCCTTGATCACCACGTGTGTATTGGCCTTGCCATGCTGTTGGACAATTTTTCCAAGGCCAATGCATACAATCAATGCTACCAAGCATCCCAGGAAAACCATGTATCTCTTGATTTTTGACATGTAAACGTTGGACATCATGAGTTGTTGGTTTTCGCAAAAACTCAGTCGAGTATAGATGGAATATACATTTACAAAAGTTGTCAAAACAATCGTACGTTGTTTGTTGACCCATGTGTAGGTACTCATCAAACAAATCATCGGCACAACCGTACGCCAATTGACGTATGGCAGAGGTACACTTTTGAAATACATTAAAACTGGGGTAACCCGTAGCGTCTCTCTTTTGACGGAAATAATCAAAATACGACGGTAGTTGACCCGGTGGATTATAAAAATGTATAGCCTAGCATATACAGATGAACAAAGGTTTCGACATGCGAAACCGTCTTCGGAAGTAGTCCAGGGGGAAAACGGAATTGTCGGCAAAGTAATCATTCAATAAACGTTCAGCAGCCGCAACACGATCTCTTGGTATATATCTTCGTGGTGCTCTTGGCACGGTGGAATTTTCAGCTTCTTCTTGATCCAGATAATCAAGCCTTTCAATAGTGTGGTTCAAATCGAAGACGGCTGTTACATTAACATAATCTTGCCAGTAATCAAAGCCTTCTGATGGCAATAACCGCGTTTGCCGTTAAAAGCCAACCGGTGTTCTCCCTACGTGGGTAACACCCTACTCGTATTACCATGGTCTTCCGAGTAGGATATGTAATACATAGGGACGACCTCACAGCAGACGTCCTGCTTTAACTTCCCCAACCCCAACTGATCCACCATCTCCGTGGACGCTATGTTATCCGTACTCCCAGCATCAACGATCATCTTTGCGTTGTCCAATTCGGACATAGATTCGGAATACAACCTTCCGTCTCCTCCTCGTTTCTGCTGGCGTTGGCTCACGATGCCACACAATCTAACGACAGCGAAACTGTCTCCTCTCCTAAGCTTCAGAACCCCCGCTATGTTTCCGACTTTCACTTACCTTTAGAGCTTCCGGGCTCTAGGCTCCACAACGTGCACTCTTCCATCTTCAGCTGGTCTATTCTGCACTCCCCCTGCAGCATTCGTCCGTCTGAACATTGGGACAGTAACGATAAAAATGCCCCACTCCTCCACATTCATAACAGTTACCGGATCTCCTCTGCAGCAAGCTCTGCTGGCCTCGCGCTCCAACCTGATGGCGTCTCGACGTTCTCCTTGAAGGCGTCCTGTCGCTCTCCCCCTTTAAGAAGTTTGTAAAAAGGCTCAAGTTTTTTGGATTTTTATAAACCCCTCCTAGGTTGTGGCAACTTTCTACTCCTCCTGAGCTGTCTTGTCGTAAAAAAAAATTAAATTGCTTCGAGCATCCGGCTTCACCACTGTTGCCTGCTCTCTACTTCTTCGGCACTTCCTAGTCCAAACACCCTTGCTGATCCAATGGCCAAGAAATAACACTTTAGTCTGAGTACCCTTTCACGTACAGCCTCTTTTCTTGCTACACCCGGACACTGTACTCAGGGTTCCAAACCTGCAGTGAGTGACTATAAACGATTATGTCATCGAGGTTTTCCTGGTCAAGGTAAGGCTTTGAAGGTCTGCTTGCACGGAGATAGTGATTCGATCTTCCCTGCATTCCTTCGTAGTGCTTGCGAGATGGACTCTTTCATCGGAGGGTTCTATTTCACCCATTGGTCCTAAAAAGTCGGATTAGGGGTAAGTCGGGATGGGAAATTACCGTCGAGTGCCTAGGACCCGATTAATCAACCGCCTATCCCAATTTCTGTTACCATGATGGCATCTTCATTATTAGGGTTTAATTCTTACTCATTGTGAGAGAAGTTTATTAATGAATATATATAGTACAAGATATTAACAAAATTATAAGAATAAAAGATATACACAATCTTTACAATTCTATCTAATTATTATTTGAATCTATTCCATTACCCCCCGCAAGCGAATGGGGGGAGGACCAACTCCGAGCTTGGACCGAAATTCTTCAAAAAGAGGTTGCGGTAGACTTTTTGTAAAAATATCAGCAACTTGTAAGTGTGTAGAGATGTATCGCGTGTGAAGCTTCCCGGATAAAACGAGGTCTCGAACAAAATGATAGTCAATATCGATATGTTTTGCACGTTTTTGAGATATCGGATTTTGACTCAAAAATAGGGCACTGCGGTTATCACATAGGATCGTAGGACGTCCTGAAGGTAGAACATAAAGTTCCCGAAGCAAATGAGTAACCCAAATAATTTCCGCAGCAGTGTTGGCGAGAGCTCTATACTCAGATTCACAACTAGAACGCGATACCGTTGGTTGTTTCTTTGCACTCCATGAGAAAAGATTGCCTCCTAGAAAAATCGAGTGACCGTATGTAGAGCGTCTTGTTACAATACAACGAGCCCAATCAGCGTCAGAGTAACCAAGCACGGTTGGTGAAGGGGAATGTGAAAAGGGCAAACCATAAGACAAAGTACCTTTTACATAACGCATGATCCGTTTTACCGCTTGAAAGTGATCTTGTGTAGGAGCATGAAGAAATTGGCTCACTTGATTTACGGCATATGAGAGATCCGGTCGAGTAATAGTAAGATATTGCAAAGCCCCAACAAGCGACCGGTATAAAGTGGGATCATGGAATGGAGCACCTTGACTTGTAAAATAAGTAGATACCGATAATGGGGTGGTGGCGGGTTTAGAGTCCAAAAGTTTAGCCCGAGCAAGGATGTCATGTGCATATTTGGATTGACACAAGAAAATGCCTGAATCATGATATGAAACTTCAAGCCCAAGGAAGTAATTAAGTTTTCCAAGATTGGTAATAGAAAACTCTTTATTTAATCGTGAGATAAAAGTTTGCATGCGAGCGACATTGTTTCCGGTGAGGATAATATCATCAACATAAACCAATAGATATAAGATGTCCGAATCCTTTTTGAAGATGAATAGGGACGTGTCGGCTCGACTACAAGTGAACCCAATACTAATAAGAAATGAGCTCAAACTTTGAAACCATGCACGTGGCGCTTGTTTGAGACCATATAGAGCTTTGTTTAACCGGCAAACATGATTCGGAAAATGTGGGTCAATAAAACCAGGAGGTTGTTCCATATGCACAACATTAGATAATTCCCCATTTAAAAATGCATTTTTCACATCTAATTGATGTAAAGGCCATCGATTTAAAACGGCAAGTGAAAGAATAATACGTACCGTTGAAGTTTTCACAACCGGGCTAAAAGTAGTTGAGTAATCAATTCCCGGAACTTGGGTGAAACCTAGAGCCACAAGATGAGCTTTATATTTGTCAATAGTGTCGTCGGCTAAAAAATTTGTCCGAAATACCCATTTTGAGCCAACGATGTTCGTCTTAGGAGGGCACGGTACTAAATCCCAAGTAGAGTTAAGCTTTAGTGCCTTCATTTCATCACACATAGCCGAGAACAATTTTGGGTCCTTTGCGGCTGACTTGAATCCCTTTGGTTCCTTTGTTGTAAACAGGGCATAATGCAAAGGAGATGTGGAAAGATGAGATAAGTCCGCCCGATGTTTCGGTTTAAAAACTCCTGCTTTAGACTGTGTTACCATGGGGTGTGTAACATTTGGAGGAGCAGACGGAGCAGGCACAACAACCGGAGGTGGAATGGGAGCAGGCTCCACGGTTGACGGTAAATCTGCGACAGGTTCAGGGACGTAGGTAGCAGCAGAGGGCTGCTGGTCCGTGCAAATATGACATGGCTGCTCGGGACTGGTTGCAACAGTAGCAGGAACCGAGGCAGGGGCGGTCTCGGCATGGTTAAAGACAATTTGATCATCACAATTAATGGTGATTTTAGGTTCAAACAAGAACCAAAATGCAGTGGAAAAGTTTAATCACCATGAACGGATCTAATATTGATTAATACAATTAAACTATACATAAAATCAAAGAGATTAGATGAAGTATTAATACCCTTGAAGCCTTTGATTACACCAACGAATGAGGAAGAACTCGAAGATTCAATAATTTTGAATCCCTCTAAATGTAGTCCACACTACACCTCAAACAATACCAATGGGATGCTAGTCCTTCCTTGTAACGATACATGAACCAAGTGACCAAAACATGTCGCCTCTTTGCTTTCTGTTTCATGCGTACAACCAAGAGCAAAAGGATGGTTGTTTTCCTTTTGTTTGTTGACGTCAACCATAAACAAGAAAGGAGAAAAGTAGTTTTCCTTATCCATGTATTCATGTGGAAAAACCCCACTAAAACCATTTCACAATTGGGTTTTAGGCTACGGACGGCGATTTAGTGCAATCAAGAGAAAGGCGCCAACTCATTTAGGTTAAGTATAATTTTAGGTTTAACAATATCTAATATTGGTAAAGCTAAATCCTTTTGGACTTTTTCACTTAAGCTACTTAATGACCCTTTAATTAAATGAAACTTAACTATTAAGCCTATTTAATTTTCTCATGTTACTTATAGGATATATATATTAATGTAAATACAATATTTACATAATATATATTAAATGGTATCTCAGTGTATAAGTGTGTGACCCTATAGGCTCACATGCGTCTAGCCATATAACTATATGTCATGTACGTGAAGCATATTCCAACAACAATAGGTAGAGAGCAATAAAGATGCCGGTGGTGATGAATGTTGCTTGTCTTTAAACGGAAAATAATCTTCATCAAAGTGAGCATGCCGCGTGGTATAAATGTGTTGTGTAGAAGGATCAAGGCATCGGTAACCTTTGTATTGTGAACTATAACCAAGAAAAATGCATGGGGCGCTTATTGGAGCAAGTTTATTTGTAGAATAATTGCGTAAATATGGATACACGCAACATCCAAACACCCGAAAATTGCCATAATTTGGTGATGATGCAAATAATAACTCGTATGGAGATGTATCATCAAGTAATTTAGTTGGAAGCCGGTTGATAATGTGAGTTGCGTAAGCAAAAGCATGCGCCCAATAAGTGGCCGGAACATGTGCATTAAACATGATAGCCAAACCGGTCTCCGTGATGTGACGGTGTTTACGCTCAGCACGACCATTTTGTTGAGGCAGGCGTGTATGGACACGAAAGGCGATGAAGTGTACCATTGTGCGATAATAATGAGCGAACTTTTGAGTTTGTAAATTCGGTGCCACCATCCGATTGGAAAACTTTAATTTTGCACGTAAATTGCGTTTGGACAAAGGCAATAAATGTAGTAAACACATCAGAAAAATCAGACTTGTTCTTCAACTGATAAAACCAAGTAAACCTGGAATAGTCATCAACAAAAATAGCGTAATATTAATAGCCATCAATAGACGTAACCGGTGAGGGACCCCATAAATCACAATGAATAAGGTCTAAAACATGTGTGGCACGTTTCAAGTTTTGATCAAAAGGCAAATGCTTGCTTTTCGATAATTGAAAAGGAGGACATGTATTAGGGTTAGGTAAAACAAAAGAAATATCTAAAAAACCCAATTTATTCAAAGTAGAAATAATATCATTCGAAACATGTCCTAATCTAGAATGCCATAAATGAAACGAAGCTTTAATGCGTTTAGAAGATAATTTAGCTAAAAACGCTTGTTGCCCTTGCTCTAAGACATAAAGCCCGTGCCTATGTCTTCTTTGTGCCAGTGGTTCCTTTCTGTGCCGATTCTGAATGGTAAACAAAGGGTTAGAAAATAAGACATCAACCGGGTTATCTTCCGAGAGTTTGCTAACCGATAAAAGATTTTTTGTAAGGTTAGGAACCACATGAACATCAAGTAAAGAGATGTTTGGAGATAAAACTGTTTTACCAATATGAGAAATAAGAGCACCATTACCGTTACCGAAAATAACCGATTCATTACCGTTGTAAGTAGAAGCGGAATCAAGATGAGATGTGTTATTCGTCATATGAGCCGATGCACCGGTGTCAACGAACCAATCCGGAGTAGAGGCGTTACATTGGGCATGAAACGCTTCGGCTAGGTTGGCATCAACATTGGAAGGATTGCGGGAAAAAGTGAACTCGGTACGTTGGGTTGCATAATGTCCATCTTTGCGGCATAATTGGCAATGTGGAGGGCGACGGGTACCACGACCACGGTAGGAGGAACCACGGTTGTTGGAATGACCGCGACCGCAAGAGGAATCATAGGAGCGTCCTGTAGTAGCGGTATTAAAAGCAACCGGAGCAATGGTTGAATCGGTAATGGATTGAAGAAACATCTCGTGGCTTTCGGCTTGAGCAACAATATCCCGGAACTTAGGTCGCAGAATTAATAGCCGTTGGGTTGTGGAGAAGGTTTCAAAAGAAGAACCTAGACCACACAAAAAGCAATGCAACTTATCATCATCGGGAAGGGGGTGACCAATAGCTTGAAGTTGATCACATATACCCTTAAATTTCTTCGAGAACTTAGAAACAGTGGACGATCCCTTCTTTAAGTGACGAAGGGAATCGTGAAGGGTGTGGGTGCGTTCAAGGGAATCATGCTGGTATGATTCGGCAAGGGCTTTCCAAACATCATATGATGTGTTATAGCCGATAGTTTCGGCCATGGCCTCCTCTGTTAAGGAGGACTGAATTAAAATCAACACCCGTTGATCGGCGGCGACCCAAGTGGCATAGGCAGGGTTCAGAGAGGTTTCGTCCCCAACAGTAGATGTAGTCGGTGGACGTTCAATCGAACCATCAACATACCCAGAGAGGTGTTGATAAGCAAGCAAGGGAAGCATTTTATTTTGCCAAAGAAGATAACTGGTAGAGGAAAGTTTGATGTTGATCATGTGAAGGGCCGTAGATAGGGTAAAGGGGCGTCAAGTGAGGCGGAAGCATTATCGGCGGCCATTGAAGATGACAGGGTACTGCCGATCGAAAAGAAAAAAAATAGGGATGGAGAGGGTGGCGGCCAAAGAGAGAGGAGGTACTAAGAGATTAAGCTAATACCATATTAGGGTTTAATTCTCACTCATTGTGAGAGAAGTTTATTAATGAATATATATAGTACAAGATATTAACAAACTTCTAAGAATAAAAGATATACACAATCTTTACAATTCTATCTGATTATTATTTGAATCTATTCCATTATTCATGTTTTGTCATGCTAGATAAATCTATGTCGAAAACAACTTAAATTAGGTTCATGTGAAAAAACATATATTCTTTCAGGTATGAATAAAGTACTAAATTGTTTTTACATATCATTCATTGAATATATATGTAGAATATACAACTTGTTTCATATATTCAAAACTCTATACAAATTTAGTACCAAAACACCATAAACATGTTCACCACCTTTCAAACCACCGGTAGCCGTCGCCACCTAATGATCCTCATGCATGTACAAAAAGCACAAACCCACTAATACCTCAATAATGGCAGCCTCAGTTTTCTCCTTATCTGCAAAATGCAATGTTTGCAATAATAACATCGGAGGCCTTGTTTCAAAACTAGTCATCTCCACCCTCCTCTCCCGTTGCCATAACAACGTGTTTGTTGCCATTGGTGAAAGCCACATGAATATTTTTCTCAATGATTCCTTCGTTTTCGCCTTTTCCGCATTCACTACAACAAATATACATATATATGAGTAACTAACAAAATTTGTCACATTATTTGTACCTAACTACTTATAAACGTGCAAAAATCATAGATAAGTGTGATAAAGTATAGTAAAGGTCAAGAAACACTTTAAGAGCAATGAGTGCCGCACGCCAAGCAGCCTTAAAAGCCTTTGGCGGCGCCAAATAGGCAACTGACTTTGCGCCAACGGTTTTTATGTGTTTATTTATTATTATTTAGATTGTGATTAGTTTGAAATGTTTTTGTAGGTTCTAATATGTGTTATAGAACTGTTAAACAACGAAGGATAATTTTGATTTGTACATTAAAATCATGTTAAATAGTTAGAATGCTTTAGCATAACTTTAACCAGGGGTGAACACGGTCCAAAAAACCGAACCGAACCAAAACCGATAAAACCGAAACCGATAACGATGAATTTTTAAAACCGAAACAGAACCAATTACATGTTTCGGTTTTGATTCGGTTCGATTTTTTTAGGCCAAATGCTCATCCTTATCAAAAGACCGAACCAAACCAAACCGATAGAACCGAAAGTGACAATGGTGATTATTCAAAACCGAAACCAAACCGATAACATATTATTGGTTTTGATTCGGTTCGGTTTTGATCGGTTTCGGTTCAGTTCGGTTTTTCGGCCCCATATACTCACCCCTAACTTTAACATAACAGCACATTTTAGTTAGTGTCTGAAATTTCTACACATCTAAAATATATGTGTGCATCAAATCAATTAAATACCCTCATGTGTGAATATGTCAAAAAAAGTGCATACGGTTGTCTAAATTGTTGTCCTGATTGTCCTTGAGTCTCCTAAACTTCATCTTCACCATTTCTCTCAAATGTTCCGGCAACATTCTATACATCTCCTTCCTTACATCATCCTTCATCTTTTTTCTAGTCATGCTTTTTTCCGCCATCATGATCAAGTTCGCGTACAGATTTTGTAACCGGGACCAGCCAACAGTGCTAGGCCCCGCGATGTGAAATACCGAGATTTCATCCGTCGGTGTCTTGCTCTTTCGGCCATAAAACCGCACATAGTTCTTTTTCGATTTTGATCTAATAAATGACGTTGGTCGACATTTATTATCCAAACATTTCGGTTCGATGATCAAATATTCCGACAACATGTTTGTAACTTGCTTTTGTTTGGTCCCATGAGCCGTAGGTAATTCAGGCACATATGGCCCAAACACCATGCAAACCCTAGCATAAATTACACACACAATCCTTGCCATTAACCTAACCACCTTTTCAAAAGGTTGTGTCCATAAATTAGGTTTTTTGTTCTCACAAGTACTTTGTTTCTTATTCGGTGAAATTTTCCATTCAACCGCCGGGACGGTTATCATGTTCATAAACGGTACAGGAGAATTCGTTTTCTTCTCCGCTACCGCTAGTTCCGATCCCTCCGAAGGATTATGCATGGAGCCATACAAACTCAATGTGGACGACAAGAATCTTTTTAACTTCCGAATTTTTTCCTTTGTCTTATCCGATCCATAATCAAATTTCCTCAAATCTGTCGAACCTGATTTAACATCAGCGTAGATCAAATCAAACCCATTTAACATAAAATCCGAACATTTCCAACCAAGCCTATCAACAACCAATGCAGCCTTGTCAAGATCTTCAATTTTTTCGGTGCATGCAAGCTTTAGGAGATAGCTTTCATCCTCAGAATTGAGATACATGACGCCTTTAGATTTAAAGATTTCTTTCCTAAGCCGCACAATTTCGGCATCCGAGAGCGATTTGTAGAGATTGAGAAGGCGGGATACCGCTCGGGCGGCCTCGAATGCGAGAATACCATGGTGGTTGTTTGCAGGATCTGCTTTTGGTGACCCTTTGAAGCTGCCATTGTTATAACCAATGGAAGCTAAAGCCACCATATTTGATGGGTTTGTGATGATATATGTTTACATGCGTTTTGTATTTATTTTTGGGTAAATGATCATGGTTTGAAGGGAGGGTTGGTTGTGTTCATGATGATTTGGAAATTAGTACGTTGTTGCCTAAAACTTGATATAGGTTATCGTGAGTCCGGTTTAAGGTTGTTGATCCGAGAAGAGAAAAGGGTGAGAAAGGCTGGAGTTTTCTTTACGGGTTGTTTTTCTTATAAAGTTATGTAAAAACAGGTCTTTTATTTTTCTAATTTTCAAAATTTGTTTATTTTCCTGTTAGCAAACAATGAATATTTTATACGCGAGTTAAAAAAGAGGTCTTATATCTAGGCACCCCTTTTAATTTAGTTATTTTTTTAAGGGGCATCCACATTAAAGATTAAAAGCGTGAGCGTGACTGACCCACAAAATTGAAGGACTATCCATTTAATTTCTAGCATTTACGGATGAATCTATTTTTTTTAGCAAACACAAGTACCATTTGTGTAATTTACTCTTCAAACATACACTTTTTTTTAACTCCAAGTTAGTAAGTTAGTGGTTCGAGCTCGAGCTTCCACAAGGGGCAGTATGCTTTCCCTCAAACCTTCCACCTATAAGGAATAAATCCTACCACCAAAGTCCACGACGGGACTTGAACCCATGACCAATGGGTCTTGGGCAATACCTTATACCACTAGGCTAGAAGCCTTAGGTTCTTCAAACATACACTTATTATCAAGGTTTTGCTAGATCAATTTTTACAAAGATATTAGCATTTATAATAATTTATGTTGGATAAAAGCGATCAACTTCACCATTTTCGTCATTTAATCGTGTCAAAATAAAATTTATTAAAAAGCTATTTGAAAAATAACAATTAAAGAGGATACTTATTTAAAAAAAACACACTTGAAATTAAGTTAAACCGTTTAAATGACAAAAACTGGTTGGTTGAATCCGATAACACTTTTGTCTTTTTAGTCATGACGATACTTTTTGCTTGGGACATAAATTGATGATATCCAAAGATAAATAAAACACAAAAGCAAGAATATAAACTTAGAAAGGGACATTTTAGAGGGGGGAAAAGAAAAAAAAAACTTCAATATGGATGCAAGCAATGACTTCATATATATTCAATATATTAGTGTTACATAAGATGGAGTTGGTAATTTGATGAGGCAACCGCCATTAATTCCATTTTTTTTTTTATAAAAAGTAGAGTATAATGTATATCATTTATGAGAAATAATATTTATTCTAGTCACTTGTTCTTACTCATCTTCCTACTCACTTGCTAAGATGAATATATATTCTTTCTCCTAATATGTTAGGACTAGTTTTGTAATAGTTTTGATCTTTAAAGTCCGTTAGTTAACTTGTCCTTTGTTAAGTGGTAGGAGTATATAAGGTTGTATCTTTGACTTTCAAGTCAAGCTTTCCACACAATTACTGAATACACATTTTGGGAAAGTTTCATTCATCTCATTCTCTCTCTTTTACACACACTTACACCAAGAACACACACTCACTCAAATCTTCTATTTCTCACTTGAATCTTCATGGATTAGCTTGATTATAGTTTAAAAAGAACCTACAATTGGTATCAGAGCAAAATCTCTCTTAGAGAAGATCTAAAATCGAGCTAGAATGATCAAGATCTGAGAAAATTGAAGAAAAAGTTCGTATGAAGCTGTGAAATTAAAATGAAAATTTTTCGATTGGAATTGGTGATTTGATTGAAGATTCATACTTCTCCATTGATTCTAATAAGAATAGAATCAAATTCCGCTCCAATCCATCAACTGATCACTTCAATTTCGTGATTTTTGTGAAAAAGTGAAAAACTCAAAAAGGGACTGTAATTTGCAAAATCTGAGCAAATGTGTTATGTTATGGATTATTTGATCGGATCAAACTGTTAGAAAGTTGATTTCGAGCAGTTAGCAAGAAGAATCATTCAAATCGGTGAAGAAATGAGCAAAATTGAATTGAAAAAGTGATGAAAATGGCGACTGTGTTGCGTACGTAAGTATTTCGGCTTCATGAAGATCATGAACAACTTCGGCCTTCCTAGTTCGGCCCGAACTACATAGCTCGGCCCAATATCGAAGTAAGTTGTTCGGCCCGAGGTTCTGTACAAAAGACGTTCGGCCCATATCGAACATTAACCTAGTTCGGCCCAATCCTTGAAACACCTAGTTTGACACAAAATCACCTAGTTCGGCAGAGTAGTTCGGCCCAGATTTCACTTAGTTCGATCAACAAGTTTCACATAGTTCGATCACCAGATTTCACATAGTTCGATCACCAGATTTCACGTAGTTCGATCAACAAGTTTCACAAAGTTCGATCAACAGATTTCACCCAAGTTCGGCTTCTTTCATAGTTCGTCTTCTTCATAATCGTTTTCAGAAATTCAGTTTCAACAAATAAACAATTCAATCATCAAATCAACAATTGAAACAATTCGTATTCAAACAATTCGTTCAATTTACACTTCGATTTCATTCAATCTCTCAAAATTATCGATCTCAGATTCTTGTACGAACTATCAATTCGTCAATTAAAACGGTGTCAATCACTGTTCGGAAAACAATTTCTCTCAATTCGTCAATCTCGCTTTGTTTTATTCCTTCAATCGATCGACAATTAACAATTTCAATTTCGATTATCAATTTCAATTTTTGATTTGGAAAACGATACAGTGTTCGTTCAATAAAGTGCTCGATCGGCAGTTTTGTATCAGATTTGATTTCAGTCCAAAAACAGCTTAAGCCCAAAACAATTAAAAGCCCATCGTCAAACCAAAACTTAAACAATCTGTTTTAAAGCAATCCTTTTTTTTTTTAAAAAAAAAGCCCAAATTTATGTTTGGCCCTATATCAATTATTTTTTTCGTCCAAATCAAAGAACACATTATTTTGTTTTACTTTAAAATTTTTTTTTTTACCCATCTCTTACATTTTTTTTACAGTTTAAATTTTTTTTCTTTCCACATTTTTTACATTTCCAAATACATCAAGTATACATCAAACCCAAACTCGATCAAATTCTCAACTTTTTAAAACTTTTTAAACACTTTTAACTTCTACATTTTTTTTAAAAATTTTTAAAAGGTTTTAAAAGAAAATTTTCACATTTTAAACACACAAGAACTTTTACCCAAAATCCTAATTGCAAATATGGATAAAGACCTTGCCAATGCGAGAAAAGCTGCCGAATATTATAAACAAATGGAAAAACCTACACCAGCTATCAATGATGATTTGGATAAAGAACGTCAAGACGTACTACGAGTTATTGCAAAAATTTCAGACTATGAGAAGAAATATAATTCAAAGCCTACAAACAATAATCTGAGATCTTCATTCGACATTAAGCCTGATATATCTGCTACAATCTCAACTAAAAAGCCAACCGTCACACCTTTGGATGCTACAAAGAAATTAATCGTTCGGGATTCCGAGTATTATAAACGTAAAATGTCGAGGGCTAAACAAATTGAGTATGAACAAGTGTTCTTAGTTGAAGATAGTAAATGGATGGAAGATTCAGATCCTAAGTATGAAAAGCATATGGAGGTTACTGATCGATTTAATGAAGAGGCCAACAAAGAACTTGAGGTAATCAGTTCCCTCTTTTCAAATTCTGATAATCTTATTGGTCCGGATACTTGTTTTGTTACAACTCAGATTTCTGAAATTGATTCTTTAAAATAAAACATTTTAGATGAAAAAGATTTAAATAATCAATTTCAAGAACGTTTAAATAATTTGCAAAATGAAAATGAACAACTTGTTCAACAGATTAAACAAATTAAAAATGTCAAACTTGAGAATCTGGAGTTACAAAATCAAATATCAGAATTGAATGTCAAATATGATAATGATGTTAAGAATTTGTCTCATACAATTTCTGAAAAAGAAATGGAAATAACAAATCTTAAAAATGCCCAAAATACAATTTCAAACGATCGAAATGACAAATATTACAAATTGTACATTGACACATGGCATGAATATCAAATAACTAAAAATTGTTTGGAACGTAAACAACAAGAGTTTGATGAAAATGAACAACAGTTTAAATCATTTAATTCACAAATCAAAGAATTAACCGAAAATCTTCATGAACAAAACATTATTTCATCAAATGAAATGCTAAACAAACAAAATATCATAAACACACTCAAGCATGAAACAATTAAATTGAATTCACATATCAAACATCTTGAGGAATTGATTGTTAAACGAGGACACACTGATCAAACCATTCATCTTAACAAGCCTAAAGATTTCAAATATTTCAACTCTCGAGAAGGGCTAGGAGCTGACAATCCTGAATATCTTAAGACCGCGTGCAAAATGGCTCCTACATTATATGATTCAAGATATCTACTCAATGGAATCTCGCAGCGATTCATTCGGATGACTGACGAGGAAGAAGAAATAGAGAACTTCAACAGAGCTAAAAAGGAGAATGCTCAAATTAGTTTCAATTACACTGAATTAAATAAAACATATGAAACTAAAAGGGCTCAATTTGAAAATGATGATTATTTTCCCATTATAAAACCAGAAGAATTTGAAATTAAGGGAAATGATGTTATTCAACAAAAGGTTACACCAAAGATTTATGTACCAAATCTAATTCTTGAAAAGAAAATTTGTCAATTGGAAACTGAAATAGATGAAACACATAAGGCGTTTGACAAATAAAAATCAGTTCTACAAACAAAAATTCATGGATTAGAAAATAAAATTGATGAAACACATAAATCCTATGAGAAAGAGAAACTAAAGTTGCAAGCACAAATTCAAAATTTAGAATCTAAATCATCTAATCTTCAGAAACTTAAGAAGCCTAGTGCATCTATGAACTTAGATTCTCCTTTAACTGCAACGAATAAAAGTAAAAACTCAAGAATGTTTTCTCCTGTCATGGCATATCGTGATTTTTATAAAATCAAGCAAACTGAGGTTCATAGAGGAAATTCTACACCTAAACCGAAATCACAAGTCAGATCCTCTACCAAGCCTAAGCCTAGGAGATCCACGGTCCCGCCACACTCTGATAAGAAACTGAATGCTCTTAAACAAGTTATTAGAAGAAATTCCGCACCTAAAACTCCAAATAAATTAGGTTCCTCTTATAGACTTAAGCATTCTCAAGTGGATAAACTGACACCATCAACCGTGTTGAAACATTCGAGTGCTTCAAAGAAAATCTTTTCCAAAACTAAATCGTTAAAATACTCAAGAAATGATTTACTTTCATTGGCACCTAATATGACTTTTACACAAGTGCCAAAAACATCTCCTGTTTATGTTTACAAAACATCCTCAATCTTAAAAGCAAAATGGGTTCCCAAAACTCCAACATCTCAAATAATTCCCCGGAAATTATTTGAAAGTGAAACATCAAGTTTCAGTTTTTCTTGGAACTCTCAATCTTTAAATCAAATCGATACAACTTATCGGTGGTTTCATTCTCACGCTAACATCGTCGGACCCAAACAAAAATGGGTACCAAAAGTTGTTTGATTTGTTTTGCAGGATAATGGCTTATGCACACATCGGTGTATAACCCGTTTCTAACCGAAATGGCTTTCAAGTAACTCAGCTTGAAACCCGTTTCTCAATGATTTCATTGGGTGAGGGGGAGCAAATAGCTCTTAATTGATTGAGGGGGGGCAACTAGCTCTTAATTGATTGAGGGGGAGAAAATCAATATTCACTTGTTAAGGGAGAGAAAATTGACATTCATTCGTCAAGGGGGAGCATTTTTATGAAACTTCATCGGTAAAGGGGGAACATACTCTTTGTTAACCCATTTTTATTCATCATTCAAATTTTTCAGAAACTCAATCTCAATATTTTCAAAATTTGTTCAATTGAGTTTCATTATTTTAGTTCAAAAATGTTTTCCTCACTTATATGTTGTCTACGTAGGATACAAATTTTTGTCAAATTCGTCGATCTCTCTACTAGTTTCGATTAGTATTGATTGCATCTGTATATGACATACTTTTGTCTCTTGCGTTGATGACATCATCTCCTCAGTTTTGTTTTCAAACTTAAACTCAATATCTTTCAAAATCTATTTGAGTTTCGTTGTTGTCATACCGTTGGCACAACTTCACACTATATTCAAAATTTTTACTTAAACTCATATGTTACCAATGTAGGATACAAACTGTTGTCAAATTCGTCGATCTCTTTACTACTTTCGTTAGTAAAGATTGCATCTGTTTGTGACACCTTTTTGTCTCTTGCATTGTTGACATCACATTCTCATTTTTCATATTTCTGTGAAACTCAAATTTTTCTACAAAATTCAACATTTTGAGTTTCGTTGTTGCTACAACCTTAGCACAACTCAATCTTAACTGTTACATTTTTTTTACTCAACTCATGTGTTAGTTACGTAGGATATAAGTTTTTGACAAATTCGTCGATCTCTTTACTAATCTAATTAGTAAAGATTGCATCTGTTTATGTCAAACTCTTTTCTCTTGCGTTATTGACCTCACTTTCTCATACAGAGTTGACATTCTATGCTCAACATCTGTATCTTCCTCACAAAATTTTTACTCATACTTTGTGCTCACAATGATGTGTTCACAACGTAAGATATAAATTTTGGTCAAATTCGTCGATCTCTTTACTAATCTCATTAGTAAAGATTGCATCTGTTTATGACCAACTTTTTTCTCTTGCGTTGCTGACATAATTTTTCAAATCATTTTTCTGATTTTGCACAATTTTTAAAATTTTCAAATATCTGTTTGTAACACTCAACACAAGCTGTTGTTAAATTCGTCGATCTCTTTACTAATTTCGATTAGTACTGATTGCATCTGTTTATAACAATTTCTTGGATTGATTGTTCTTACCACTTTTCAAACAATTTTTACAAACATATATCAGTGGAGAATGTATTTTACGTTTTCTCCGAATTGTTCAGATTAAATTCTGAATTATTCATATGCTCTCACACACAAAATCATTTTTGTGCACTGATCTTTGATCCACTTCAAATTGATTTCTTTTAAACCTCAAATCTTTGCTTAACAATGTCTTCAATCATCCTGTCTGTCAAATTCGTCGATCTCTTTACTGAAGATTCTTCAGTAAAGATTGCATCTGTTTATGACTTCAGGTGATTCTTGACACTGTTATTCTCTATTTTTCAAATATTTTTCTCAAAGATTCTGGAAAATCAATTTTAGCTGGATACTTCATGAATACTACATGTTACTGGTTCTTGATTCCAAACTGCACCGTACAACTATCCTCTCTCCGTTTTCACAAAGCATTTATTCATCATTAACATGAGGCTCCTTTTTTATGATCCTCATGAGGGGGAGAAATGAGCAAGAAATAAATGAGCAAGAAATGTACAACTTTAAGAAGAACCACAAACATCTCATCAACGAAGAAAATTCATGTCTAAAGTACTCAACTTATCAGTAAAATCAGAGATAGTATATTTCAAGAAATTCAGAGGAAGAGAAAGTGATTAACAAATTTTAAAAAGAAAGACAAGTGAAGAAGAAGAAGAAATCGACATATCTACAGAAATCTCTCTCAAAAATCTCAACCATTACATTAAAAAAAAAAAAACTCAACCATTTCAACCAGAAACTTAATCGAATAAATCTTTCTATCCAAACCACAAATCCACATCCATTTCCATCCGAATCTTAACCGTTTAAATTTTTCTTTTCAAATTCCGTAACGATCACATACATTCAAAAGCTTAACCGTTTAAACCATTCTTTCCAAAATTCCATAACATTCATTATCCGTACAAAAGCTTAAGTGTACAAACCTTTTGTTCCATATCAAATACAAATTATCCACATTCACCCAAATCCTAAATCAACATATCATTTTTCCATACATACTAAACAATCATACATACACATCCAAAACTTTAACTGACAAATCATTCAAAAACACTATCATTATATCCTTATCCTCCTCTACCACAAAATCCAAAAACAACCTCTCCATTATCTGAAAACCCAGTCAAATCCTTACTTAACTGATATTCTCTTTCCTAAAATTTTCAAATCTTTAGTAAATCAGTTATAGGATTTCCTCACTGAAACACTATCAACGAAAAACATATCCACTTTGAGTATCTTAAACTTCCAGATTTCTGAAATGTTTTAATCTTGAAATTCAGAAAAACATTTTCTTGCCAAAGACAGATAATGAGAAGAATCTGAAGTTTGAAGACTGGGATGACGTGTTAAAGATCAAAAAGGGGGAGATTGTTAGGACTAGTTTTGTAATAGTTTTGATCTTTAAAGTCCGTTAGTTAACTTGTCCTTTGTTAAGTGGTAGGAGTATATAATGTTGTATCTTTGACTTTCAAGTCAAGCTTTCCACACAATTACTGAATACACATTTTGGGAAAGTTTCATTCATCTCATTCTCTCTCTTTTACACACACTTACACCAAGAACACACACTCACTCAAATCTTCTATTTCTCACTTGAATCTTCATGGATTAGCTTGATTATAGTTTAAAAAGAACCTACATAATATGATCTCTTAATTTTGACACAAGTACTGCTCTAATGAATAGGAAGATTAGTAGAAACAAATGGTAGAAAGGGGTACCATTACTCATCGTTTATTTATGTTAATAAAACATAATTTTTTTTGAAGTTCTTTGGTCTCATGTTTATCTTGTTTTGTTATGACCAATCAATGTTCGAAAATTACTTTTAATTGAGATGAACATAATAACTTTTTTATAATCTTACATGATAATGACCTCATTTGAGGTTAAGTATAAGGTAAACATTTTAAAATTGTAATCTAGTGTAAAACTACATTTCATTGGCCAGGCAATTCTGACATGTGCAGATCGGAGTCGTTTTTTTCTTCAACCATTTGAAGTTTTTCTGTAAATTCAGATGAATAATAATTTAATGCATGATAGACATTAAATTATTTATCTAATCATAAACTTTTTTTATTAATTAGGTAACGTGATTAAGATTATCGAAGAATTTTTGAACTGATGTATTTCCATTTTTTTTCTCTGTTTTTCAATTGACTTTCCGACCAAATTACTCAATAATAATTAATAAGAAAGAACATTGAAGATTTGATCTATTTTACTTTGTGTTTTTTTTTTTGTTAAAAAATATTCCAGTTACAAGACTCCACCGGATGTCCGAGCTCGATCCTATACTCGTGTTGTACATGACTTAACCGTTGGTGTGATTATTTTCAAATCATATACCAGTGCCAAAATCTGATAAATATTTACACGTAACTTATAAAAAACCATTAGGTAGCCTTTACCAAGATAGCCAAAATTGAAGCCAGCAATAAACAAACATGAATACAATCCACATATTTCATATTATTAATCATATGTTTTACAATTTGTTTGCAAGCTAAATCAACACTCAATTATAGGATGTGATCTCCCTTTGGATAACCACAAACCAGCAGACATGATCAGCTAAAACTAATTACAAGCACCCACAAATTGCATCACCCTTTCTATATATTTGTACTGCTTTTATTTATTTCATCATAATAACTACACTTTGGCTTTCCAAAGGCATGCATGTAATAATATTGATTCTTGAATCATCATCACATAATGGCATGACGGTTGAACTCCGACGATGATGCGGCGGTAGCCCTCCTATGAGTGGCGGAAGAAGGCGATGAAGAGGTGGAGAACCCATGATCGGACCGGAGAATATGAAAGTTTGATGCTTGAAACCTCCCTGATTCACCTGTCGGAAGCCTGACATACGATGCTGACGGCGACTCGTTGAGTGCTGACCGGAGTAAGCTCTGCCCGCCGGCGTTCTTTTGTTGCATGATGGCCCTGTAAACCAAGGGAATTAAGCCTTCCATTTGTGTGTGTATGTGTGAGAGAGAGAGAGAAAGATTTGGTTTCTTTTGAGGATGGTGGGGGTGAAGTAGGCTCTGTTTATAGGGGCAGAGGATGATGACGTGGCGTAATTGTATTGGACAGGTAGTGGTATTACGCTGCGACAGGTGGCACCCGGAAAAAGACTTCGCCGGAGAAACCCACACGCAGAATCGGAAAACGATGTCCGGGGCTTGCTGAAAGCAATTGTCAAACTAACACCCAAAGCATTTTGGTCACATCTCACCAAATCTCCCTATTATAATATTTACCCATTTGTTTGTCTCTTTTATTATTATTTTTTTATTCTACTATATTGACATCATGGCTACCCTTACATATAATTAATTAATTAAACTACCTATCAATTCTCTGGACCAAGTCGGAGAACATATAAGAATATTGTTTGATTTATTGTAGTAAGAAAAATATAAAATGAATTTTAACTATTTTTTTTTATTGGCGTTTGGTTTAAGGGGATAGGAATGAAAGAATTATTTTCATTTTCAACATTTTTTTGGAAGGCCAGATGTATTAAGAAATGTTTGGTTGCTGGGTTTGTTTTGAAAATGGATATGATCATACCCATTGTTGGATCCTGAATTCCTGGTGACGAATTGGACGGTTCTTCGAACTGATGACCTGAAAACAAGAAGCAATCCTAAGTCAGGTGTTCTCCGGAAGAGGCTTCCGGAAGAACACTCTGTTGCTTAAGTAAGTTAAGTGCGTCGACGTAAGGTCTTGAGAGTAAATAAATATGAGTAATAAATGTTAAGTGGAGTTAATGTGTTTTTCCCTGAAGCTAGTCCTCCTATTTATGGGCCATTCGTCTGGGCGGGAAAAATAGGGAACTAGTCGAGCGGGAGAACAAGGATGAACCTTTGGTCCGCATCTCCTTTTGTCCTCCGGTCCTTGTTCTGAAAGATCTTTATATCCTGCGGACAAAGATCCTAATCAGCTTCGAGCCCTACCCGCATTAAATGGGCTCTTGTCTCGAGGCTTGCTTTTCCTAAAAACCCGGCTATATCTTGAGAAGACTTTGGGACTTGTGAATGAGGGATTACTTCATGCAAATCCCTTCATGAAAACATATCGTTTGTCTCCGTCCGTCCGTCTGTCTGTTCGTTCTTCCGGATGAAGTCTTAAGTCAGGAGTGCATTCCTTGCCATACCTCATTAAGTCCCTCAGATTAGAAGCCGATCAAATGCGCGAATCTGATTGGTTCTAATTTGACTATTTCGTTTTCTTATAACCTCCGCTGCGTAAGAATTCCAATGGTTTTTTGGGAAAGTTACCGTTAGAATCCTTAGCGTTAATCAGACCGTTATACGCCACCTCAATCTTTTGCGCCCGTTGATTTCCCTTCTTCTTATTTAAATGCGCCAATCCATTTGCTTATCTCATCGCTTGACTTCTGGACCTTTATCGATCATCTTTCCTCCTTTCTCTTGCCATCTTTTCTCCCATTTGTCTTTTTTCTTAATCGATCACAATTATGAAGAAGGACAAAACAAGCCGCGAAAAGGCTGACAAACCCGTTAAGGAAAAAAGGACGGCGTTCAATACTCCTTGTAACCTCTCCCCTTCTGATCTTTCCCATATTATTACCGAGTATCACATCGATCCCTGCTTTGATCCTCGAGTCCCTCAGGAGGGTGAAACTGTAAGATCCGCGCGGGATGGTTATGAGCCAGTATATCTGCAATTCTTACAAGGAGGATTGCGATTTCCTGTGGATAACTCCATTCATCTTCTTCTTCAAGACTTGGGTATTCATATCGCCCAACTTGTTCCTAACTCCTTCCGAAAAATTGTTGGTTTTGTTATGCTTTGCCGCGGACTGGGCATCTTTCCTTCTCCAAAATTGTTCCGCTATTTTTATATTGTTACAGGTCGTACCGATTGGGCCATCTTCACCCTACGTCCTGGTCAGAGCGAGCGTATCTCTGGTTTAAGAGACTCCATACACGATTGGAAATTCCAATTTATGTATGTGAAGCGTTCTGCCTTTCGCAATGTTGCTCTGTCCTGGGGAAAGGTAGTTGGGCGTCCATCCGATCCTCTTCCGGAATTGTCAGCGGAAGAATCAGAACATGTTACTAGCTTGTCCGCTGCCCAAATGGAGTGGGAAGATCCTGACGAGATTCTGCTTGGAATGGCTGATATGAGCCCTCTTTATGCCGCCAGAGGGGTCCGCCAGTGTGGAAATTAAAAGGGGAGGCCGTGCCCCTCCTTCATCGTTTGAGGATGCCCAAAGGCTCTTATCTAGATAGTGTCGTTTCTGTGGATGACCAAAATCCCATTCCGGTCAATGCTCCTCCGGATGAGGATCTCAGCTCTGAGGGAGCCCCCCTCCGTAATGTTAACGAACAGGACATTATTCAATCACGCGGAGGGCGTTCTAGCTCTCCTGTTAGAGTTGAGCCTTCGCCTGAACCACACTTTACCACCAAAGGTACCATGATCCCTGATTCACAAGTCGAAGCTGTTGGTTCTCCCAAGGTTCGCTCCATGAGCTCCCTAACAAACATACCGAAAGGGCCTCGTCAGAAGAAGAGACGGGAAGATGTTTCGTCTTCCCCTCGGAAGCGAGCTAGGGTTCCGCCGGAAGGTACGAATACTCCTGCTTTTCTGCCGCTTATTCATTTGTATCTTCTCTACTTTTCTCTTTTTTATTATATATATATTTTTTTTGTTTTGAAAGAGAAAATAATGTGCACATATATGCAGGTTCTTCAGACCTATCTCTGGCGTCCGGAGCCTCCGTTGAGGTGATACCGGCTTCCTCATCTGTTCCTTTAGTGGTTTTCAAATCCGCATCTTTGGTTATTCCTACCATTACAACGGGCACATCCGTATCCGTCACCGCAGGTGTTCCGACTATTCCTCGGAAGGTTCCTGTTGTACGGCCCAGTTCTTCTGCAGCTGCGAAATTTGGGAGCCGTTTATTTAGTTCTACCACTAGGTCCTCTGCTTTGAACAAAGGCTCTCAATCTCCCCAATCCGCAAAGAGTCAATCGTCCGTTCCTGACCCTGCCGCTTCAGGTTTACTTCAATTCCTGCCTTTCCTTCTTCTTCTTCTTTTTTTTTATATATATTGCATTTGGTCGAAGACTGTGACAACTCGATATTTCTGGTATGTAACTTCATTTCATTTCTAGAACTTTCCTTATTTAGAAAGTTTCTATTTTTAGACATTTCTATTTTTGGCCTTCCTTATATACAACAAACATACATATTTTTACACCATACATTAGTGTTTGACTATTTTAGTCAACACAACATTTTTATTTACTTATGGTGACACCTTTGAGCTTAAAACATTTCTAAAATGATAACAGTTTCGGTAAAGCAATAAACGTAACGATTTAATACAAACGTTACTCGAATTGAATAAACCGTCTAAACCGACACCTTGATCTTTTGACCGACCACTATGTGGCCGGCCCTACCTTGCTTGTTGCCTACTTTATTCGGCCGAACCCTCTTAGGGGTGAGGTTGAATGTTTTTGATCTTATCCATCTACAATTTGAATGAGTCCTTGTCCTCCTCAAACTCTACTCTAAACCCTAGATGCTTATCCTATAAATACCTTGCTTAAACCAACCATTAACCCTATTTGCCACTTGTTGATTTCGGCCAAACCTCAAACCCGAACACCCCTAGTTCGTCCGATCTCAAGGATTCGCATTCGATTTTTGTTCGTGTTCTTGATCTTCTTCATCCGATCTCAAAGGTATATCGAATCCCCACTTGTTTTGCATTGTTTTTCATTTATTTTGGTTCTTGTATTCGAACCCGAGACCTAGGCCAAAGGCCAAGAGGTCTCGGCAATTTGCTTGTAATGTTGATATTGATCCGATCGTGTGCATGGTCACACCATGCATACGGATTCTGTCCCAAATCGTGTTTATTTGTTGTTTTGATGCTAGATCCGTGTGTTGAACCCTAGATCTCGAACCATGACATGTAAAACCCTAGATCTAGAACCCTAGACTCGATCTATGACCATCTAGTACCTAAAAACCGATCCTAGACTCGATCTAGACCAAGCTAGGAACAAAACCCTTAGGGTTTCGGCCTAGCCGGCCAACCCTAACCGAACCACCCTCAAACCGAGCCTAGTTTGACCTAGATTGACCATAGTTGACTTTGGTTGACCAAATTATAGTATACCCTAAACCCTAGCCGAAATCTAGAACCCAAGTGTTGACTTTTGTTGACAAATTTTGACTAATGTTGACCAATAAGCCAAACCGGGTCAAGGCGGGATCTTGACCCAAACCGTGGACCCAAACCCGAATACCCAATCGGGCCAAGGCCTGTACTTGGCCCATATCGATCTACTTTAGTCCATCGGGCCTAAACCTTAGTTGGCCCATTAGTATCCAAGCCCATTTGGACCAAAGCCCAAACCTTTGGCCCATACGCAACCAAACCGAACCCAATTAGGCCAATCCCAATTCATGGCCCAATCTAAGTGGACCTAAGCCCAATAAGAGGCCCAAGTGGCCCAACCTAGTGGCCCATTAATCCCATTAGGCCCAATCTAGGCCCAATAAGCCTAACCCAAGCCCATTTCATTTCATTTCATTTCGAAGTCCATTTCATTTCATTTCATTTCATTTCGACCTATTAAGGTCCAATAACCCAAATTCATTCGATGTCACAAAACATAAAACATAACATGAAATACATAATGCTTAACTTATATCGTATATAGAATCGCCTGTGTTAGCTTAGTCTAATCATTAGTTAAATCATTTAGGAAGCTAGGAGTCTCCAAAGGATTCCTCTGTCTTAAGTACTTGTCGCTAAGCTTTGCCAGGTGAGTCCACAGACCCCTTTACTCTTTTTACTGTTTTTATAAACTTTGGGGTGGAAAACATAAACACAACTGCTACTGTTTACTATGACTGTACAACAACATCTATACATTTTCATTATCGCATTGGCATGACAAATAATTATTATACCGGACTAAGGTTACCAGCAATCATTAGCTAGTGGATCTAGACCATGGATATGCAGATAGTACTATTGGCTGACACTCATCCTCCCAACATTATTTGATCATTACTTGGTTTATCCAAGACATCTTTCGGGAGTGTATATCCATAAAATAACAACATACTGGAGTTGAAGTGTTGATTGTGGACTTAGAGGTTGGTATATTAACTCAATAGACTAGCTACCTGTTGGGGATAACAGTTCATGCGATGTCAAACATAACAATTTGTTCAACACATTTTCATAAACATAACTAGTAATTGTAGATATTCTACAATTACACTTCACTTTTCATATTTACTTCTCATATCATGTGAGTGTTGAACCTTATACATTTTCAGTCATAAATCATTTTCATAACAAACATTTTGAGTAGCAAAAACATTTACTTTACCTTACACTTTACTTTACCTTACACTTTTACTATTTATGTTTTTCTAGGTAATTAGGTGCAGTGGAGTTTGGAGGATATGAGCATTGGGATTGTCGTGAGCCATGATTAAAACATTAAGTTTACGAACAATCATTTCATTTCAAACAATTTCTATTTTAGGAAACTTACTATTTTTGGAAACTTTCTACTTTTGGAAAGTGAAACAAACCTTTATTTTTCGTTATTGCGTGGTTGTTTGTTTACTTAATTTTTGCTATGTTGTCATGAACGTTACACCTTCGTTCTTCCGCAAAACATTTTAAATGAAGTAAAACTCATTTTTGGCGGGGTGTGA
This sequence comes from Calendula officinalis, assembly GCA_963853835.1. Classification (NCBI taxonomy): domain Eukaryota; kingdom Viridiplantae; phylum Streptophyta; class Magnoliopsida; order Asterales; family Asteraceae; genus Calendula; species Calendula officinalis. The sequence continues at coordinate 66,472,394 of OY970821.1, read as the reverse complement.
CAGAGTGGTATCAGAGCTTAAGTTATAGTGAATTAGCAAGCCTAGTCTATAACTACAAAAGATTTTTGGGAAAAACAAACACTTTTCTAAAATCAAAATAATCATGGCACGCTCAGTCTCATATCCTGAAGTTCCATTGTTCTAAGTTTAGAACATTTGCCTTAGTTAGTATTGCCTTAGTGTTATAGTTAGTATTCGTCAGCGAGCCTTAAAATTTCATAATCTAATAAATTTTTATGCGTCGTGCCTAGTAGAATGTCGTCAGCAAGTGTTATTGATATTACGCCAGAACCAGAGTACGACAGTGATCAGAGTACCGCCACGTCTAGAAGACGTGCTACGCCTCCTTCGTCTCCAAAGCCAGTGTTTATACCGACACCTTTTCCAATATCGTCAGCAGATTGGTTTCATCCTACTCAGGCTCCTGTCCCGGTGTACCCCAATGGACCCCCTGACCTCAAGCCTGGAGAGCGTCCTTATCTCTATCGACTGGTGAAGGATGGTGAACTCTACATGACGACAAGAAAACAACCAGCAGCCAGAAGAAGATGATTAGTCATCTACATATCGTCTATATTTGTTTTTCTATTTACTATTATTAGATTTTATGTTTAACTATTTTAGTATTTTTGTTCTTTAGTATTGGCGTATATGCCCAAGTTTTAAAACTATTATGTATTAGGAATGTGTTTAATAAAAGTGATATTTTAGTAATTTCTATTGTTCTTATAAAGTGTATTTTCTATACGTCTCTACTACTACTACTATAATTACGACTAGTTATATCTACGTCTACTACTACTATTACGTCAATTGTATATCTATTCTTTGATCCTTATTATAAGTATATATGTTCCTTATAGTCCTCCTACATTATTCACTTCTTAATTTCTTATCATATTATTTGTATCAGCAATTCATCAATGGCTCGAGGAGGAAACGCTGAGACTGTCGAACAAATGGTGGAACGCCGAATCGCTGAAGCAATGGCTCAAATGAACGCTGCAAGAGGAAATGCCGCTGGTGCATCTAATGTGGGAAACAACGGTATATTATACGACTCCATGAAAGAAGATTCATTTATTTCCATTTTATTTTAACCCATTGTTCATTTTCTTTCCTTATTTGTTTAAACTTCAGATCCCAATCGTCAAGGTCTGTCATATATATAAGACCTTTACGTCCTGTCATCCTCCGACCTACTCTGGATCTGAAGGTGCTATTGCTATCATCCACTGGATTGAGAAGGTGGAATCCATTTTCAGTGTCATTCAATGTGCCCCTGAGAATATGACGAAGTTTGCTGCTAGTACGTTGTCCAAGGAAGCGTTGTCCTGGTGGAATTCTCAAGTGCAAGTCTTAGGTCGTGCAACTGTTGATGCTATGACTTGGGATACGTTCAAGGATCAGTTAACTTAGAAGTTTTGTCCAAGGAGAGAACTACAAAAAGTTGAAGTGGAACTATGGAATCTGTCCATGGTTGGATCTGATATTGTTACCTACACAACTAAGTTTCAAGAACTCGCTCGTCTCGTTCCTCATATGGTTACTCCTAAATTCAAGCGTATTGAAAAGTATCTTCAAGGTCTTCATGATCTTATTCGTACTCATGTTATTGCTTCTGAACCGACAACATTCGAAGATGCTGTGAATCGTGCAAGAAGGTTGACTGATGATGCAATGAGAAGTGGATCGTTCAAAGACAAGCTAGTGGTGTCTAGAAAATCTACTGATAATGTGAGCAATGAAAATGGAAAGCGTTCCTACAACAACAAGCGTGATCACAAAGGGAACAAATATCAAAAGACTAAGAATTATGCAGCCTCTACTCAGAACAACAATCAGTCTAATTCAGAATCTAAGTCTTATGCTGGGAGCAAGCCTCTGTGTAGAAGATGTAACTGGCATCATGGTGGTCAGTGTGTGAAGTGCTTCAAGTGTGACCGCTGGGGTCATAATTTCAGAAAGTGTTCGTCTAACAATCCTCCTAAAAATCCCGTCTGCTACGAGTGTGGTGATCCTAACCATTATCGTAATCGTTGCCCTAAACTTCAGATCAACAACAACCAGAATGGCAACAACAATAACAACAATGGCAATCACAACAACAATCGCAATGCCAACAACAACAATGATCGTCAAAATGGTCGTGGTCGTGCATTTGTTATGAATGCTCAAGAAGCTCGTGAAAATCCTGATACCGTCACTGGTACGTTTATCGTCAACAATCATTTTGCTTCTATTTTATTTGACTCGGGAGCCGACTTGAGTTTCGTATCGACCGACTTTAAAAGTTTCTTAAATATAAATCCTGATCATTTGAAAGTGAATTATGAAATCGAGTTAGCAAATGGCAAAGTTGTTAGGTCTAGTGAAGTTTTTAAAGGTTGTAGCTTGACCTAGATGATCACATTTTTGATATAGACCTTGTGCCTGTAGAGTTAGGTAGTTTTGATATCGTCATAGGGATGGATTGGTTGTCTAAAAACCGTGCTGAAATAATATGTTACACCAAACAAATCCGAATTCCCTTATCCAAAACAGAAACTTTAATAATTCAAGGTGAACAAAGAAACAAAAACATAAAAATCATAACTTCTATGAAAGCTCAAAAATATCTTCGTAAAGGATGCCAAGCCTTTCTTGCTCATGTCGTTGACACAAAGTCCAAAGATCGTAAGATTGAGGACATTCCTATTGTTCGTGAATTTCCTGGTGTATTTCCTAGTGAATTGCATGGACTGCCGCCTCAGAGACAAGTTGAATTTCGCATTGATCTGATTCCAGGAGCCGCACCTATCGCGCGTTCTCCTTATCGTCTTGCACCGTCTGAAATGCTAGAACTTTCATCGCAATTACAAGAACTTCTTGATCTTGGTTTCATTCGACCGAGTTTCTCGCCCTGGGGAGCTCCGGTCCTCTTCGTTAAAAAGAAAGATGGTTCAATGAGAATGTGCATTGACTATCGTGAATTGAACAAAGTAACAATTAAGAATCGATATCCTCTTCCCCGTATTGATGATCTATTCGATCAACTCCAAGGATCGAGTTTCTATTCCAAGATCGATCTTCGTTCTGGTTACCATCAGTTAAAAGTTCGTGATGAAGATGTGCCCAAAACTGCTTTTAGAACTCGCTATGGTCATTATGAATTTTTGGTAATGCCATTTGGTTTGACCAATGCACCTGCTGTGTTTATGGATCTCATGAACAGAGTGTGCAAGCAATATCTCGACAAATTCGTTATCGTCTTCATATATGATATCCTTATCTATTCGCATTCGAGAGAAGAGCATGAACAGCACTTAAGAATCATTCTTGAGTTGTTGGAGAAAGAGAAGTTGTACGCCAAGTTGTCCAAGTGTGAATTTTGGTTGCGTGAAGTCCAATTTCTGGGTCATATTATCAACGAAGAAGGTATTCACGTGGATCCTGCAAAGATAGAAGCTATAAAGAATTGGGAAGCTCCAAAGACCCCCAACTGAAGTAAGACAATTCCTTGGTCTTGCTGGTTATTATAGAAGGTTCATAGAAAATTTCTCGAAGATTGCAAAGGATTTAACGGTGTTAACACATAAGGATGAGAAATTTGTCTGGGGTGAAAAGCAAGAATCAGCCTTCCAATCTCTAAAATCTAAATTATGTTCTAATCCTATTCTATCTCTCCCTGAAGGAACCGATAATTTTGTGGTGTACTGTGATGCTTCGCACCAAGGGCTAGGTTGTGTATTGATGCAACATGACAAAGTGATCGTCTATGCCTCTCGACAACTGAAGAACCACGAGAAGAATTATACAACTCATGATCTTGAGTTGGGTGCAGTTATATTCGCGTTGAAGATTTTGAGACATTACCTCTACGGTACCAAGTGCACAATATTCACCGATCACAAGAGTTTACAACATATCTTCAATCAGAAAGATCTCAACATGAGACAGCGTAGGTGGATAGAGTTGATGAATGACTATGAATGTGAGATTAAGTATCATCCTGGTAAGGCTAATGTGGTAGCTGATGCCTTAAGTCGGAAAGAGCAACCTAAACCTCGTCGTGTTCGAGCCCTTCCAATCTCTGTTCGTTCCAATCTATCTTCCCAAGTTCAAGAATTCCAAACTGAAGCCTTGAAGGTAGAGAACATCAAAAGTGAAGCTTTGCGTGGTATGGAGAAGCAGTTAGAAGCAAAGGTGGATGGAACTCTTTATTTCATGAATCGTTTATGGGTTCCTAATCTTGGAAGTGTTCGCAACGTCATCTTGAATGAAGCTCACCGATCCAAATATTCTATTCATCCTGGTGCCGACAAGATGTATAAAGATGTCAAAGAGTTATATTGGTGGCCAAATATGAAGAAAGAAATCGCAGTTTATGTCAGCAAATGTTTAACTTGTGCTAGAGTGAAAGCAGAGAATCAGAAGCCTTCCGGTCTTCTACAACAGCCAGAGATCCCCGAATGGAAATGGGAAGAAATCTCTATGGATTTTATAACTAAATTGCCTCGAACATCAAATGGTCATGATACAATTTGGGTAATTGTTGATCGATTGACCAAATCAGCTCACTTCATTCCTATTAAAGAAACTGATCAAATGGAAAAGTTAACAAAATTTATTTAAAGGAAGTTGTATCTCGACATGGTGTGCTAGTCGCGATCATCTCTGATCGTGATAGTCGCTTTACATCTCGTTTTTGGCAATCATTGCAAAAATCGCTCGGTACTCGCCTCGACATGAGTACTGCCTATCATCCCCAAACAGATGGTCAGACTGAAAGAACAATTCAAACTTTGGAAGACATGCTGAGAGCATGTGTTATTGATTTTGGTGGAAGTTGGGATTCTCATCTCCCTTTAGCCGAGTTCTCGTATAATAATAGTTATCATACAACTATTAAGGTCGCACCGTTTGAAGCTGTATGGAAGAAAGTGTCGTTCGCCACTTTGTTGGATTGAAATTGGTGATCTTCAGATTACTGGTCCTGAGATTCTACAAGAAACGACTGACAAGATTTTTAAGATCAAAGATCGTATCAAGGCTGCCAGAAATCGACAAAAGAGTTATGCTGATAATCGTCGAAAGCCTTTCGAGTTCGCCGTTGGCGACCATGTTTTGCTAAAAGTATGTAACATCCCAAAAATCAAAGGAAATTTAAAATTTTTAATTAATAAACCATATTAATTTTCTCAAAGTACAAGTAACTCAAAGGTCCCTAATTCATTGATCAAAATATAAAGCCGTCTCGTGGTTTAAATGCGGAATAATTAAAGGTTTTGAAAACAAAACATGTTTGACTCGAAATAAATGTTTTAATCCAAATCCATAAATATAAAAATAGAAACGCAGCTCATCAACCATTGACCTTCCCTTTGCCCTTGCTAGTACCTGTAAAATGGGAGGAGTGATTGGGGTCAGCCACCGCTGAGTGAATAATATCAAAATAAACAAGTAATTACAAACAACTCAAGCCACATAAGTGATCCCTAGAGACTCTACTCAATTCTCAATTGCTCAAGTTTATTTTCTCAGATTTTAAATTTATATAGCGCGCTTGTGTAAATCGGGTCGAGAGATCAACCTTGCCCCTCCTTACACCATAATGCCACTCAGGCTACCACTCAGAATTTCCACTCAGGCTACCACTCAGAATTGCCACTCAAGCTACCACTCAGATTTGTTATTATTGTTATGTTTTCAACTTATAACATAAACCACTCAGATCACCCTAACACATAGTAACACATAATGACTCTGTACCGGCTCAGATACTCGGCACGTCCGTCTCAGATCAGTGGTAAGTAAATGCAACAACTAGCAACTCAGATAACGGATCAATCACACAGAAAGTAACAACAGATCAACAGTTAACCACCTAAGTCATGCACGTATCGTTATAACTGAATACACGGTGAGAATACTCAAGCTCAATCAACAAGACAATTCACAACACATAGCACAAAATCATGAATCGAAAGTAAGTACAAGTTTATAGTGAGATTACCCACCTCGAATAACCGTAAGCTCCTAAGTATCCTCGGTACTGAAGAGCGTCTCTAACCGGTCCTAGAAGGTCCTACAATGTACAAGGAAGCTCGGGTTAGGATTAGACTCAAAGGTTGTTTGAGCAGAAACCAAACAGCACACAGCACTTTCGCGGGAACGGCCATAACTCTCAAATCGCTCACTAGATATTATTCAAATTTTTACAATAGTTAAATGACTCAGAGGACTACAATTTTACAGAAGACTTCGGAAGCTAGATCCAGACAGAAAAGGCTCAAAACAGGCTCGCGAGACAGAATAGCTGAATCGAGAACTATCCAGCGAAGGTTTACTAAAACATCAATAGCTTTTAAACCGTGAATCAGATTAACGAGCCATCAGCGTCGTTGGAAAGAGGACTCAGAAACCTAGAGACCAACATAGGCCAAAAATCCAAAAACGTATTTTAAGGGTGGTAAAAACAGTCCCGAACTCAGGGGACAGATTCTGTTAAATATTTAGTTTGATATTTAAAAATCCGATTTGAATCCCAGCAACAACCCGCTTATTCCCGAGACAACCGACAGTCCCGAGACTCATTTTAAACTTCAGAATTACGTCTACAACAATCTACTCAATTATTTCAGAAAAGCAATCCGGTTTAGGGAACCAAGAACCTTACGGGTTCGGTTCCCGATTTTTCGGTTATCAAAACGTTTAACCGTTCAACTACGGCTTTTACCCATCCCCAATCCGGAACTTATAAAATTTCAGAGGCTAAACCCGACTCTCCCATAAATAAATAAAAACCGGTTTGATAATGCAATGAGCTTTAAAAGATTAACCAACAAACTAGACCAAAAACTCCCATGTATAAAACAAATCACAACAAAGTCGGTGAAACCGATCCCTCATTGACTCGGCTCCAAATCTGCATTACCCTTGAGACCCATAACATCAAAAGAGATTAAACTCAAGAATCACGAAATCAAATAAACAGGGAAACAACGAGGGAAAAATCTACCGAAACAAGACGTGGAAATGCGGTAGAAACTGCTCGGGAAAAGCTCCTAACCATTCTGCTCACCCATCAACTACCATCTCTGCTTGGTCTCGGCTGTGGAAGGACACGAAAACCCACACAACAACAGCTGATTAATAAGATGAAGAAACTGAGATTCTAGAGAAGGATGTGAACGGGAAAACCCACCAGAGTTATCTTGCTCGCTTTAGAACCTTGTTCGGGATTATTTCCTCGATCCCTTTACACTCGTCCAATGACTACTACTGCTCGATCACCATCAATCCGACATATATCTCAATGGTTAAAATTCAGTGATAAAGGAAAAACAAATAAAAGATTCGGGCTAGGAATTACTGATTTGGAATTGGTGAAACTCTAGATGGTTGCTGCTCGAATGATGCATCACCCTTTCGAATGATCTCTGCGTTTCCTCTCTCTGTTGCCAGCAAACACGAAGGGGGAGGAAGATGGAAGGCATGAATTGGAGGTGCTTCTCACCGGCTGAAAGAAGGAAAAGGGAAAAGGGAACAAGGTGGCGGTTGTCTTGATTCCGCCGGAAATGGAAAACGAAAATGAGAAAAAAAAAACAAAAGCACATGGTGGCGGTGGTCTTGGTTTCTGCGGCAGCTTCATGCCCTACACACTCTTATTTATTTTCTGCCTTTAGACTTTAGGTTAATCAGGGTTAGAAGGAATCTCTTTGTGATGGGAAGAAATAATGAGGGGCAAGGGATTTCTAGGGGTTTAATTATCTAGTTAATGGACCCTTAACTCTTATTAGGCCTAAAGCCCGAATCTAATGAAACTCGCCAACAAAGATTAAACTTAGCCTTGGCCTTCGGCCGGCCCGACACAAAATAATAACTCGACTTGTTAAGTTACCGGTTCAATTTGACACGGACTAACTCGCATAATTTATTTACACGAATAAATAACGCCACACTTAATTATTATCCTTAAAAATGAAATAGATGTAACCGTCTACATAAGTGTCGCCAAAATAATACGAACCGTCTTAACCTCATTATAATTAATTTACTAATAATTCATTTTTAACTCAAATCTTAAATATAATGATTAAGTTAATATTATTTAATTATTAAAATTTTTTTGGGCGTTACAAAGTAGCACCTTGGAAAGGTGTTGTACGTTTTGGTAAGAAAGGAAAGCTCAGTCCTCGTTATGTTGGACCATTTGAGATTCTTGAAAGAATCGGTGCTGTTGCATATCGCCTTCGTCTTCCTAATGAGCTCGTCAATGTTCACAACACATTTCATGTTTCTAATCTGAAGAAGTTTATTCACGATCCTTCGCTTATCGTCCCTACTGAAGAAATTATCATCGACAACAAACTCCATTTCACTGAGGAACCAATCGAGATATCTGACTGGAAAGAGCAAAAGTTGCGAAGAAGCAAGATCAAAATTGTTAAAGTCAGATGGAACTCCAAAAGAGGTCCTGAATTCACGTGGGAGCGTGAGGACCAGATGCGAAAGAAATATCCTCATCTTTTTCTCGTTTTCTCTCCTGTTCGTGCTTCGTCTTAAATTTCGGGACGAAATTTCTTCAACCAGGGGAGAATGTGACAACTCGATATTTCTGGTATGTAACTTCATTTCATTTCTAGAACTTTCCTTATTTAGAAAGTTTCTATTTTTAGACATTTCTATTTTTGGCATTCCTTATATACAACAAACATACATATTTTTACACCATACATTAGTGTTTGACTATTTTAGTCAACACAACATTTTTATTTACTTATGGTGACACCTTTGAGCTTAAAACATTTCTAAAATGATAACAGTTTCGGTAAAGCAATAAACGTAACGATTTAATACAAACGTGACTCGAATTGAATAAACCGTCTAAACCGACACCTTGATCTTTTGACCGACCACTATGTGGCCGGCCCTACCTTGCTTGTTGCCTACTTTTTCGGCCGAACCCTCTTAGGGGTGAGGTTGAATGTTTTTGATCTTATCCATCTACAATTTGAATGAGTCCTTGTCCTCCTCAAACTCTACTCTAAACCCTAGATGCTTATCCTATAAATACCTTGCTTAAACCAACCATTAAACCCTATTTGCCACTTGTTGATTTCGGCCAAACCTCAAACCCGAACACCCCTAGTTCGTCCGATCTCAAGGATTCGCATTCGATTTTTGTTCGTGTTCTTGATCTTCTTCATCCGATCTCAAAGGTATATCGAATCCCCACTTGTTTTGCATTGGTTTTCATTTGTTTCGGTTCTTGTATTCGAACCCGAGACCTAGGCCAAAGGCCAAGAGGGCTCGGCAATTTGCTTGTAATGTTGATATTGATCCGATCGTGTGCATGGTCACACCATGCATACGGATTCTGTCCCAAATCGTTTTTATTTGTTGTTTTGATGCTAGATCCGTGTGTTGAACCCTAGATCTCGAACCATGACATGTAAAACCCTAGATCTAGAACCCTAGACTCGATCTATGACCATCTAGTACCTAAAAACCGATCCTAGACTCGATCTAGACCAAGCTAGGAACAAAACCCTTGGGGTTTCGGCCTAGCCGGCCAACCCTAACCGAACCACCCTCAAACCGAGCCTAGTTTGACCTAGATTGACCATAGTTGACTTTGGTTGACCAAATTATAGTATACCCTAAACCCTAGCCGAAATCTAGAACCCAAGTGTTGACTTTTGTTGACAAATTTTGACTAATGTTGACCAATAAGCCAAACCGGGTCAAGGCCGGATCTTGACCCAAACCGTGGACCCAAACCCGAATACCCAATCGGGCCAAGGCCCGTACTTGGCCCATATCGATCTACTTTAGTCCATCGGGCCCAAACCTTAGTTGGCCCATTAGTATCCAAGCCCATTTGGACCAAAGCCCAAACCTTTGGCCCATACCCAACCAAACCGAACCCAATTGGGCCAATCCCAATTCATGGCCCAATCTAAGTGGACCTAAGCCCAATAAGAGGTCCAAGTGGCCCAACCTAGTGGCCCATTAATCCCATTAGGCCCAATAGGCCCAATCTAGGCCCAATAAGCCTAACCCAAGCCCATTTCATTTCATTTCATTTCGAAGTCCATTTCATTTCATTTCATTTCGACCTATTAAGGTCCAATAACCCAAATTCATTCGATGTCACAAAACATAAAACATAACATGAAATACATAACATGAAACATAACATGACAAACAATTATTATACCGGACTAAGGTTACCAGCAATCATTAGCTAGTGGATCTAGACCATGGATATGCAGATAGTACTATTGGCTGACACTCATCCTCCCAACATTATTTGATCATTACTTGGTTTATCCAAGACATCTTTCGGGAGTGTATATCCATAAAATAACAACATACTGGAGTTGAAGTGTTGATTGTGGACTTAGGGGTTGGTATATTAACTCAATAGACTAGCTACCTGTTGGGGATAACAGTTCATGCGATGTCAAACATAACAATTTGTTCAACACATTTTCATAAACATAACTAGTAATTGTAGATATTCTACAATTACACTTCACTTTACATATTTACTTCTCATATCATGTGAGTGTTGAACCTTATACATTTTCAGTCATAAATCATTTTCATAACAAACATTTTGAGTAGCAAAAACATTTACTTTACCTTACACTTTACTTTAACCCTGTGGATTCACTCAACATTATTGTTGACCCTTTTACTATTTATGTTTTTCCAGGTAATTAGGTGCAGTGGAGTTTGGAGGATATGAGCATTGGGATTGTCGTGAGCCATGATTAAAACATTAAGCTTACGAACAATCATTTCATTTCAAACAATTTCTATTTTAGGAAACTTACTATTTTTGGAAACTTTCTACTTTTGGAAAGTGAAACAAACCTTTATTTTTCGTTATTGCATGGTTGTTTGTTTACTTAATTTTTGCTATGTTGTCATGAACGTTACACCTTCATTCTTCCGCAAAACATTTTAAATGAAGTAAAATTCATTTTTGGCGGGGTGTGACAAATACTCACTGTGTTTTGTTTTTAGCAGGTCTTATTACCACTTCCCACCCCGCTCCTGTAATAACTCTTCCTGCTGAGCAGTTGGTGGTGACTAGTAAGGAGGTAAATCTGCCACGAATTTCAGCTCCATTTGGTTTTACCTCCGCTCCTCCTCCCCGGTCAAAGGATGCGACCAGGGTGCCTTTTACCGAAGGGACATCATTGATTCCTGATGATGCCATTATTAAAGCAAAAGCTGGATTGCTGAGCACGATTGAGTTGCTATCGGACCTTCAAACTCAAATATCTCGTCAATAACAAAGTTCCTGCAATCTGCATGCAGAGTTTGCCCGCCTTTCAGATTTAATGAATGCTGCCAAGGCCCTTTATGAGAAAGAGAAACTCGAGAAGACTCGTCTTGCCGATTCTGTTACACAGGTGACGCAAGAGTATGAGGCCCGGAGCCGCGCTAAAGAGCAAGAACTTTCCGATCTTGATAAACAAAATAAAGTTGCTGCTGCTCGGATTGCAGAGCTTGAGGCATCCCTTGTTGAAAAGGATCACCAACTGGAGGATAGCAAGCGTCGGGCTGCGGAGGTTGAATCGAGCAATGAGTCTTTGAGGAAAGCGATGGATGAGCGGCAACAGAAGATGCAGTGGGTATTGCAGAAAGGAATCCCTGGAGCCTTCGAGTGTCTCCTTTCTTCCGATGAGTTTGTTAACCGCAATACAGCTCTTCAAGAGGAGACCTTAAAGTTTGGTCGTAATCAAGGCTGTATAGATACCCGCGAAGCGTTCCCAGACCTTCTTGGGCATACCAAGCTTATTTATGATTATCACGGTGCTCAATCAGCGATAATGAGTCGCTTTGAGGAGTTGGTTTCACCTGATTATGATTTAATCCGGTCGTTTGAAGATGGCGTTGTGAGCCTGGAGGATTTGAAAGGCCTTATCACTAAACCCCCTACCCGGACGGAGGGCGTGGGTGAAAGTTCCAACCGTCCCTCATGATTTGTATTTGTGTGTCTTTTGTTATGTTGTTTTGAGATTTTCCTTTGTAATGAATGATTTGTATGTCGCTTCATCGAATGAATCAATGCACCTTCTTTTGTTATGTTTGTTAACTTATTCGTATTGTGGTTTATTTTTCCGTCCTTCTAGTTTATTTCATTATTAGGTTTGAAAAAGGCGTCCCCGATTGAAACCTATAATTACTTTAAACGTTTCATCGCTCTGTTAAGCGTCCGGTATACGTCCGGACGGAAGGTTGCATCCGTCTTTCGATCTGTGATACAAACCTTTCATAGCTATGAAAATTTTTTTATTAACAGGTATTCGTATAATTCGTCGAATTGTAATTTGTTCGTCATTTCAACTTAAGTGTATGAGAATACTTTAACAAAATACCCTGCTTAAAGTGGGTTCATTCGATTTAGTTGTTACAGACACGACCTTTCATACCCACAATGACGGGTAAGGTTTTTGATACATTCGGTGCTTGTTAAAAATGAAACCTACGAAGGTTCCTCATGTTCCACGTTCGTGGAATTCGTGTTCCGTCTATTGATTCCAATACGTACGAGCCGTCTTGTCTCGCCTCCTTAACACGGTATGGGCCTTCCCAACTTGGGCATAGCTTTCCTGGCTTGTGCTGGAGACTTGCCTCATTCTTCCGTAGAACGAGGTCTCCTACCTTGCACGCTGTTCCCCGTAGTTTCTTAATGTAATAGCTTTCCGATAGCAATTTGTATGCTGCTTGTCGACTCGCTGCGTTTTCGCGACGTTCATCAACCAAGTCCAGATTATACCGGAGGGCCTCCTCATTCACGTCCACCCTGAATCTTCTTACTCGCGGAGATGCCAACATTGCTTCTAGTGGGATAACGGCCTCCTTCCCGTACACTAGACTATATGGCGTCTCCCATGTTGCTTTTCTGGCCGTTGTCCGATATGCCCACAACACACTTTGTAACTCATCCACCCATGCACCTTGAGCCCTGCCCAAACGGGTCTTTATCCCTTTAACGATCGTCCTGTTAGTGACCTCCGTTTGGCCATTCGCTTGAGGATGAGCGACGGATGTGAAATTCTGGTTAATGCTCTGCCTTGTGCACCATTCCCGGAAGGGGTTGCTGGCAAATTGCTTCCCATTATCACTAACAATTGTGTGTGGAAGGCCAAATCGACACACAATTTGTCGCCATACAAACATTACTATGTTAGAACCTGATATACATGCCAAGGCCTCTGCTTCCACCCATTTAGTAAAGTAATCCACCACCACGACCAAAAACTGCAATCCTCCGGGAGCTTTGGGGAAAGGGCCTACAATGTCAATCCCCCATTGGCAGAAGGGCCAAGGGCTAGTAATGCTTGTGAGGTTTATTGCTGCTGTTGTTGGGACATTTGCGTATGCTTGACATTGTTGGCACTTCTTGACATATCCTTGCGTATCTGTGGACATGTTTGGCCAAAAGTAGCCTGTTCGAAGCAACTTTTGGGTGAGGGCTCGCAGCCAGAATGCGAACCGCACAACCCTTCATGCATATCTTCTATTGCCCGTATCCCCTCTTTCTTGCTCAGACATCTTAACCAGGGGGTTAAATATCCTTTCCTGTATAGGGTTCCGTCTTTGATCATGTACTTACTTGCATTAACCCTGATCTTCCTTGCGTCTGTCGCGTTACTCGGCAGGACTCCCTCTTGTAGGTATCGTTTTATAGGGAAGGTCTAACAGTCTTCCGCCATACCTACATCCATCACTTCCTCCTTTGCGTCCTCAATGCTTCGCTTCGGCAGAACCTCTACCAGAACTTCCTTGGTTAAGTCAAGAAACAACATTGATGCTAATTTACTCAAGGCGTCTGCCTCCTTATTTTTTGTTCTGGGAACCTGAGTTATTTCAAACTTGCTGAATCCTGAGATGAGCTTCTTAGCCTTTGATAAGTATTTCTTTATGTGAGCTTCTTTGGCCTCATACGAACCTTTCATCTGATTAACCACCAACATTGAGTCTGCAAAGACTTCCAACTCATTGATACTGAGGCTTTTTGCCAAACTCAGTCCCGCTATTAACGCATCATACTCCGCTTCGTTGTTAGAGCATTTGAAATCGAACCTTAAGGCGTACGTCACTCTTTCATCATTCGGGCCTGTCAAGACCACCCCTGCTCCACAACCCTCTGCATTTGATGCCCCATATGTGAACATCCGCCAGAGCTGCCCGGACGGGGAGTGTAGTTTTGAAGGTTCCCCACTATCTGCTACAGATACGTTATCCTCTTCCGGCATTTCCACTAGAAAATCGGCCAGAGATTGTCCCTTAATGCTTTGCCTTGGACGGAAGGTTATATCGAGTTCACCCAGCTCTATCGCCCATTTCGTCAACCGTCCCGAGCGTTCCGGTCGCAGCAGGATGGTCTTCACTGGTTGATTCGTCAGCATCGTTATTGGGTGTGCTTGGAAATATCTTTTGAGCCGCCTTGCAGTGTATACCAATGCTAATATCAGTTTCTCAATCATTGAATAATTCAATTCTGCATTCTGCAGAGCTCTGCTAACGAAATAGACCGGTAGTTGTTTCTTATTTCTCTCGGCTATGAGTACGGAGCTTATTGCCTCCAAGTTTGTTGATAAATAAACAATCAAAGGCTCTCCGCTTATCGGAATAGCCATGGCAGGAATGGGTCTGAGATGTCACTTTAGATCAACGAAAGCTTTCTCAGCTTCATCCGTCCACTCCACCATTCCCTTTTTTGTACATCCATGGAGGGCCTTGAAGAACGGAACCGACTTTTCCGCCGACTTGGCTAGGTATCGCCCCAACGCAGCTAATTTCCCATTGAGGCTCTGCACGTCTTTCATCGTTCGTGGGGTTTTCATTTTTAGCAAATTTTCAACTTTCTCCGGATTTTCCCGGATTCCGGATGTTGTTACGATATGTCCGAGAAATTTCCCTTCGTCCACCCCAAAGGAGCATTTTTTGGGGTTCAACTTCATGTTGATTTTTTGTAACTGCAGCAGCGTTTCCTCCACGTCTTTGATCAAGTCATCATTGGTTTTGCTTTTAATCACCATGTCGTCTACATACACCTCTAGGTTTCTTCCAATCCAATTTTGGAATGCCCTATCTACCAAACGTTGATAAGTTGCTCTGGCATTCCGCAGACCAAACGGCACTTTTAGATAACAGAAAGTCCCCTTTTCAGTGTGGAAAGAAGTTTTTTCTTCGTCTTCTCGAGCCATTTGGACTTGATGGTACCCCTTATAAGCGTCCAAGAACGACTTCCACCGATACCCTCCTAACGACTCTACCTTTTGTTCAATTTCTGGCTGCCACCACATCCACCACCTCTTTATTGACCAATTCATTTCGGTGCCTAGCCATGGCTCGTTTCGATTGCTTTACCGGAGGGAAGGCGGGATTTAAACCCAACCTGTGTTCCGCCACCTCTCTTGAGACACCAGTCATGTCTTTCGGCTCCCATGCAAACACATGTTTGTATCTCCTTGGGAGATGCCCCAGTTCTTTCTGCAGGGATGGAGGTAATTTCCCTCCGATTCGGACCCTGATGTCTGGGTATTTCGAGTTAACCACCATTTGGACTTCGTTTTGCTCCGTCCAACTATCCTGGCGCGAGATGCTGTTACACTCCAGGGGGGCATGGGCATGCTCCGGACGGTGATTACATCACGCTCCGAGGGGAATTTGAGCAAACCGTGGATGGTAGACGGAACGGCCTGAAATTGCCATTAGCCGGTCCTTCCTAGAATGGCGTTGTACCTCGAAGGTGCTTCGATAATGACGAACTCTGCCAAGATTGTCTTGCTGTCATTCTTCTCCTAATCGGACAACATAAAAGGGAGATGTATCTTCCCTTTGGGCCACACTGACTGTCCGGCAAACCCTACTACCGTCCCCATGGCTGGCTTCAACAAAGACTTGACTTCGTGAGGAAACTTGTCGAAACAGTGGCTACACATAATGTTAGCTGAACTCCCTGAATCAACGTAGATTCGGCGAACCATTGCTTTTGCAATTACCCCAAAGATAACCAAGGGTTCCGTCCCCACATATCCTTCCGGGCCGGTTCTCCTCTTCCGAATTCCACTACCTTCTGATACCTTTTTCCTAAGGAAGGGATCGATGATTCCCCTTCCAAGGCAAAGATTTATGTGTTGTACGCTACCACTTCTTTCTTTGTTGTGGGTTCAACCGCATCTACTTCTACTTTTCCCCCCTGCGCCTCCTTCTCCCTTTTATAACTTTCACACGAAGATGTGGTGTGCCCCATAATTTTGTGGAATTCGCAGTAGGCGTTTGGATCCCTGGGGTACCGTTTTCGACCCCCTTTTACCTCTAATTTTCGAGTTTCGTAAGTGGAATAGGTTTCCTGCCTGGACGAGCCGTATCTATCCGGTGGCGGCCTTCCTTCTTGAGGTCGTCCTCGGTATGAAGGTTTCCCTCCATACCCAGGTCGGAATCCCCCCTTTAACTTTCCTTCGCTTCGGTGGGAACTAGGTCCGGTTGTGCTCTTCTTTTCTTGTGCTTCAAAACGCAGCTTCTCCGCACTCTCTTCCTTCTGTTTTAATACTTTATTCACCACGTTGATCATGCCGTCTGCTTTATCAAAGTCTTTTTCAGATAACTCCCTGAATAGCTCGCCTTCCCTCAACCCGTACGTGAAGGCTGCTATGATGAGCGAGTCCTCACGTACAGTCATCTTCCGGCTCTGCTCGTTGAACCTCTTGAAGTAAGACTTATTTGATTCTCCTTCACGTTGTCTGCAAGCCATGATAGACTGAGATCGCTGTTGGTACTTCTTCTGTTGTATGAAGCTGTGGCTGAACTGAGCTACTAATTCCTCGAAGCTGGCTATACTCTTTTGAGGAAGGCTGGACAGCCAGTATCGTGCAGAACCCTCCAACATTCCTGCGAAGTACAAACACCACAGCCTAGGATCCATGGGGATCATCCTGACAGCCCAACGGAAACTCGCAACATGATCATCCGGATCTCCAGTCCCATCATAAGGTTTAACCCGTGGGCCTTTAAGACCTGGAGGGATGGGAATTTCGTTAATATCGTCAACGAAGGGGGGCCGGAAGTTCCGGGAAACGGAAGGATGACGCGGTGATGTCTCACTCCTTCCCCTCCTTCGTGTATGATGTGTTTCTGTTACCCCTTCCCTTCGAGGTCTTCCCTCTAGCGTCCGGATGGAAGAGGTTTCTTCCCTGGAAGCATCCTCGGTGGAAGGGTCCGCAGAATCCTCCTCGCTGGAGTAGGTCAACGTCCTTCACACTTTATTTCCTCCCTCTACCGTCCTTCTTTGACTTTTCTCTAAGTCTCTCAGTTTTCTGAACTTACAGAAAAGGTTAAACTCTTCTATGTCTTCCTTTGTTGGCTCGTTCTCATGGTTCTTCGGAGGAGGAGGACATGTGGTAGTATCAATCAGGGTTGAGGCGGAGAGGGGAGTCTGCTCGATCCTAGTTAAGACTGGAGAGCGATTCCCCCCTTTCGACGACGATTCTATGACCATTTTGTTCGTGGTCCCACGGATGGCGCCAAATGTTGGATCCTGAATTCCTGGTGACGAATTGGTCGGTTCTTCGAACTAATGACCTGAAAACAAGAAGCAACCCTAAGTCAGGTTTTCTCCGGAAGAGGCTTCCGAAAGAACTCTCCGATGCTTAAGTAAGTTAAGTGCGTCGACGTGAGGTCTTGAGAGTAAATAAATATTAGTAATAAATGTTAAGTGGAGTTAATGTGTTCTTCCCTGAAGCTAGTCCTCCTATTTATGGGCCATTCGTCTGGGCGGGAAAAATAGGGAACTAGTCGAGCGGGAGAACAAGGATGAACCTTTGGTCCGCATCTCCTTTTGTCCTCCGGTCCTTGTTCTGAAAGATCTTTATATCCTGCGGACAAAGATCCTAATCAGCTTCGAGCCCTACCCGCATTAAATGGGCTCTTGTCTCGAGGCTTGCTTTTCCTAAAAACCCGGCTATATCTTGAGAAGACTTTGGGACTTGTGAATGAGGGATTACTTTGTGCAAATCCCTTCATGAAAACATATCGTTTGTCTCCGTCCGTCCGTTCTTCTGGATGAAGTCTTAAGTCAGGAGTGCGTTCCTTGCCATACCTCATTACCCATAAAATAATAAACTCAGGCATATTCTACAGAGTTAATTATAATGTATTTTCAAACAAACCCAGAGCTATATGATTCACCCCAAAATGTATTGTGGAGCAAAAGTTGACTATACATTATGGGTAAAGCATATTTTTTTATGTGATACCAAATTGAGGCAAACTCTAAATACTAAATATTAGTAAGACTTTGTGTAGTGAAATGTAGGAATTACATAGTCTATGCCCTATGGAGCGTGCTAGTCTAACAATAACACTTGTGATTTAATTAGCCTTTTAATATTTGATTGCCCCTGATGAAATTTGAACTTGAGACTTACAAATAATTTTGTCAATGGAGATCAAACTCTTACCAATAGAACACACTCACTTATGGTTCTTCTTCTAATAAGTAGAAGTAGCTAGAAAAAACAAAATTAAAAGGTTACACGAAAATTAGATACATTTTAACATTTAATAATCAAATCACTGGCATTTACATGACAATTTTTTAATATTTTAGGATGTTAAATGGTAACTATTACTTGACAATTTTTTAATATTTTAGGATGTTAAATGGTAACTATTACTTGTTAGTTGTTCCATATGTTTTACAAATTGAATTTATCTATCGCTAACAATTAACATACACAACTAACAACTGGGTCAAGTACCAGGACGTCATGACACTTGACCCCGAATGTTTTATGTAGACTTATCCATCTGTATTACTGCATCTTGTTTATGTATTTGTATTTTGTTGGGATTTTATTTTTCTTTAAAATCCATTAGAGCACAAAGTGTCAGCTGTTTTAAAATTGTATTAAAGTCAAAATGACTCTATAATATGATTTTAACACGGCCCTTAAAATTATCTTCCATCATTTAATATTGTTGTAGCATTCCTTTAGAATCCATAAAAAATAACTCAAACCAATCATAACTTACAAAAAAAACAAAAAATGCTTCAAACATCTGTTTGGTTGTGCGTTGAAGATTGGCGTGGAAGATTTAATACCACTTTAACATTGGTGCCCGTGTGGTGTTCGCGATGTTAAAGCCTGTTTTGATGTGGCTTTGGTGATACACATAGTCACATATGTAAGGGTGTTAACGATTCGAGTCGAGTCGAATATCAGGAAATTTAGGCTCGGCTCGTTTAGTAATTACTCGGCTCGAGCTGGACTCGAGCTCGAATAAGCTTTTAAAATTGAGCTCGAGCTCGAGCTCGAATATTTATATAGTGTCCGAACTCGAGCTCGATACTCGTTTATAATTCCATGTTTTTTTAAAATAACTAACTTACATACTCGAAAAGCTCGTTAATTACTCGAATCGTTAACACCCCTATTAATATGTGTATATTCTTGTACTTATTGTATCAACACTTGTACTTATAGTATAAAACAAGTGTTCGGCTCGTTAGGATCGACTCGTTAAGATCGTTCTAGCTCGTTCTGCTCGAGATTAAACGAGCTATCGAACGAGCCGAGTCGAGTATTAAATTATTAGGCTCGGTTCGTGAGATTAATCGAGTCTTGTTTTATGTTCGAGCTCGACTCGAGATCGAATTTGTATAGGCTCGAGCTCGAACTCTCGAGTAGCTCGTTAAAAGCTCGACTCGTTAACACCCCTACTCTTATGGATGATGTCATCCTAGTCTAGTTGTTTATATCTGTTTGGAATTTTTATCGATGAATTTCAGGTTTTGACAAAAATAAAGTAATAGTTAAATTACGTATAACCGGTCTTATTGATTCGGTGCTGTTCGAGCAGGTGGCTGGTGGGTACACACATTTATTTACTAATTTTTTTGACGTAAACTTTAGTTAAGCAATTATTATGTTATCACTTTCGGGCCAAAATTAAAATGTGCCTTTATTTAGAGACACAAGCTTTTAAGTCATGACTGAATTCAGATAATCAAATCAGTTAGAAAAGTCCGGTGACTATATACTTATGTTCACTGCTAGATGTAGTTCAAACCGGGCTAATTAAACCTTATTTGTGGGTTGCTCTAGTAGGGTACAATTTTCGAGCTATACATGAAAATGAACTGATTGTATCGGCCCTAGCAACTATGCCCAAATAATCATCCAATAGGCAATAACTTGAGCATTACAATGAAAACATGTGACATCCCAACTTATGATAATTTTTGAGCTTAAATCAGTTTCATCCCTACCCCACAACCCAAAAAATAAATAATAAGTGGATGAGTGCTGATTATCCCTTATGAGGTGATTACCAATTATATACTTTACCTAACGAACAATAAATAATCAGTTTCCGTTTATCATCATCCCTTCTTTATTTTCTAACTAGCCTATAACCCGTGATTTATCACGGACGGCTTATAAAATTTTTATAATATTTTACTTCTATTAGAATATATTATTTATTGAATATTTTGTATTTAAATAATTTCGTACAAGCTTTCCCACTTTAAGGTTAGCCAAAGAAAGTAAAACTAATCCACAAGATAAGATTAAGTTAACCAAAAATAGAACCGATCTATTATGTGGGTTAAGGAGTGGCAAAAACATTATACATGATTTGAAGAATCTACTAAATTCTGAGAAATAAACTAAAATCAAGATCACAAATTGTGCCAATGCTTATACGATAGCCGATACTGTCCCAGTTGACTTTTCTTTCTTCTCTGGTGCTTCTTTTTGTATAAGAGTTTTTCTGGAAAAAAGATACTAAAGGCATGTTTTTGTCTCTAAACTTCTTGTTCTCCTAAATTGCTAGGTGAAATGGTTAGCCATGAGTTGAGGTGGCAAATTGGACAGGTTGGTTAAATCGGTTCATTGTCTAATACCGGTCTGAAAGGGACGTATTGGGCTGACTCAACCCTTCAAATATGAAATTAGGAGGTTTTTAGGCATTTTAAAGCACTTTTTTGGCAATTTTAACCCGTTTCCTTTTTAGCTTTTTTTTAAAAGTATTACGCGTTTCACCCATTGGAGATAAATTACTACCAAAAGCGACACATTTTTCAGAAAAAATTAAACACCCAGTTTCAATTTGAAATTCGAAGATGACTTCAATTTGACCCAAATTGTACTAAAGATAATAAGTTTTTACCAAATGGTAAAAAAGATTTGAACTTTTTACCTGTTATGCACAATTGAATTTGTCCCAACTCCAAACATCCATCTTTTTTCATAAATCTTGAATCTTTACAATCTGAGTTTGATATCAACTTAAAATAATTTTTTCATAAAACTTAAATCTTTAAGGTTTAGTTAGCGAAGTGTTCCCACCACTCATAAAGCGTATTAACAAATATGTTTTCATGTAGAAGACACAGTAGAAGGATAAAAAAAAATCATAAAAACATAATTTAAAAGGGCAGGATCACAAATTGAATTTTAGGTTGTTAATAATTAGAGTACCTGTAGGAAAAATTGCCAAAATCATACCAAGTAAAAGCATTAAGCGCATACAGATATCATGTATGTGATGAGAAATCCTATTGCACTTGAGTAATATTTGTTAATACTAAAAATATGAAATTATGAAACTTTGTAATAAATAAAAAAGAAAATCATTAGAGCTTTGTACCTTTGCAACAACTGTTGCATCTTTTCCCATTAGAACATCCTTAATTGATCTTCTTAATGAGGCCATGAGGGTACAATGTTTTGTTCCTGCAATTAACAGCTTAAAAGTAGCAATTAACAATAAGCATATACTTGATATTAAGACTATGATTAAAATTGTTACAAATGACCAGATTTAGATAGATTGCATATGTATGAAAGCGATCCCGATTCTAAATCATTTGTTCAGTCTCAGAGGTGATTGCTTTTGCCAGTAAAACCGTTCAAAGCGATACAACCTACAAATAAAATTAAAATTGATACAACATATATAAAAGTTTGATTACCTAAATCATTTGTTTAGACACAAAGGTGAGCACAAACTTTGATTAAATTAGAACTTTCATAAATAACATTGCATGGTAGTTTAAAATGGAAAACGAAAGGTTGTGAACTAATTGTAGACCCAAAAGAGTCAAACCCTCATCAAAACAATTATTATCAAGATTTTGTATGGCCTATACCCAGGAACACAAACAACAAAATCAACTTTAATTTTCACATAAATACCTATTATGAGAAGTTACCAAATTTACAAGATTTGTTATACCAAATTGAAGGTCTTGATCTGTAAGTAGTTTAATTTGAGCTTAACCACTTATCAAGATTTATGATTTCTTCTCTAGAAGCCAAAACACCCAGCTTGATAGACATAGAAATTGGTACCATATCCAAAGGAGTTATGCTCTAAGAAAAAAAAGAGTTTTAGCTCGTAAATATATATGGCGTGGGACATAGATTAATACAAAATAAAGTTAGTATTACCTTCAATTCCTGACATAAATCCAAAACGCTTATAATGTTATCTTCGTCAAAAATTGTATTATATTTTGCAAAATCTTGATTCAAGATTTCCCCTAAAGTTTCTTTTCAATCCATTTATTCTTAATCAATGTCATATTTAAGCAGCTTAATAACACGATAATCATCAACATCTGTTAATATTTACCTGTTAGAAGCAAAACCATCAAATTGACGGATTATTGAATACATAAAACCTCCAACTCGAAAATTAGGGTTTAGGGATGAAAAGTAAGTAAGTATTAGCAGAATCATAGCCCGGTTAAATGAGAGTTGTAGGTTAATAATGCAATTTTTTCTACATCATTTATGATTCATGGACCGCATCCAAACGCTTTTAGATCAAAATTGATATGAAATCGGCGAAGTTGATTAATCAGGTTTATGAATGGACAAATTGATGAAACAGAGTCCCAAAACGCAGATTGAATCTAACCAACAGATTATTAATAAGATGAACATAAAGAAACAAATTACCTCCGTAGCAAAATCACTTATTCTGAATAGTGATTCTGGATATGTGAATCGATGAGAAAATACATCGAGCAGCAACCTTCTGAATAGTGCTAGGGTTATGAGTGGACGTTGACGTGGATGCATACGTGGCCTGAAGTCTTACGTGCTATTATGAGTTACCATTAAAGACTGCACAATAAGAAAAATTTAATCTCTTAATGGAAAAATCTAGACTATCAGGTATGGGTCTAACCACTTGAAAATTTCTGTCACATCATTTGCTACTTCAGCAACCACACCACACCACTTTATCCAGGAAATACCCACCATACCACACCACACCATTTTTTTTCCATCTCATTATTTCTATTTCATTTATTTTTAAAACATAAAATAACAAAATATTAAATTAAATTAATTTAATTCAAATTTTTAATTTAAAAAAAAAACACTTCGTACAATACACTGCAAACTTTGTGTTGGTGGTATTAATGGGATAAAAAGCCAAAAAATAAAAATCCAATGAAAAAAAATCCATTTTAGAGGCCCAACAAAAAAACTTAAAAAACCCTAAGTCATCTTCAACCTCTTATCGTCTTCACTTCCACGAACGCAGGGTTTTTTTTCTTGCTATACATTTCATCTTCAACCTTTGTACAATAAAAAACCCTTCTGCCAAGTCCCAACGGTTAGAATTTCTCGATCATCTCGCACACCACCCCGTTAAAGCTCGTGTCCGTGGCCACCCACCGCAACGCCCAACCCCCACGCCGTGTGGGGGGGGCGGTATTCCGTCACTCACCACGCCATGACTCATTTGCCACCTCAGCCCCACGGTAACGCCACCCTGCCCACTCCGTCCAGCCTTAAGTTTAGCTAAAATGACAACAGATCAAATCAGGGTTGTGCCACCCAAGGTGTATTTTTGTTGCATAAAACCTACTAAATCGCTTCAATAAAAAAACTACATTATTAACGTAATAATATACTTCATATAATCAAACTTGAGACAAAATGTTTTAAAATAATTGAACAAAAAGTGTTTCAGCATGTGCGTATTATGTTTACCGGTAGTGAAATAAATGACCTAAAAACAGAATATATAAGAAAGGGAAATATACCTACCTTATAATGAAATAAATGAACTGCTAGCCAAGGTGGTAACCATGACTCATGAACCTGATGCACAAACATATTATACTTAATAATTTTCATAGTTAATAATAATATTTGAATCACAATAAAAAAACCATATACCTCTGCCAGATCTTTAGAGTGTAGCGTAGCTTTTAATTGAACTCCGATTCTTTCTTCCTGAAGACACATTATTGGAGTAAATGAAAAGTCAACATTTTGGAAACCCTAGTTTTCAACATACCTCAGCCTTCTGTAGAGCACCTTCTGTATTACGAATTCTAATCGCCTGTTCTTCATTTATACTCTGGAGCTGAAAGGAGAGCAAAAAATAAAATAAAACATAATAAAAACGATTTTAATCCAAATTTGTCACTTTCTGATGCCAAAATTAGTACTTATTAATCCAAATTTTGAATGTGCAAATTTGTAAACTTTAACCGAGCTAATATAGTTCCTCCCAGAAGTTCAAAATCTGCAAAAGCAATCGATTTTATTTTCTAAATCCAAATTGAAACTCTTTCTTATCGGAACAGTGGGAGTAGCAAATATTTCATGAATCTGAAGACTAAAACATGCTCATTCGTATCAAAATTAGATTAAAATACAAAAATTACAACCAACTAATCGAGAGACAAAAAAACCCTAATTGAACGGCGAAGATCAAAATACGGTAAATATGTACTGCAAAATTAATTCATTCGGGAGTTAGCGACGTATTTGGATTGTAAAATCTTAAATAAGGAGAAAATAGATGATTAAGCATGTTTATATTAATCATTACAATTTAAAAAAAAAAAGATAAATACCTAAAGGTTCTTCAATGGCGAACTGAACAGCAAAGTAGAAAGCAACACTGCGGAGAAAAGGCACGATAACTGGATCTAAGGTAACCTTTCTGATTGTTGCACCACTAGGGACGGTGGCGGCGGCGGTGGGCGGGGGATTGCGAAGGCGATTGGGTGGTGGATGAGGGAAAGTAAGTTGGAAATAGAGAGATACGGTGGAGATGTTAGATTCTAGGGTTAGGGATTGGGAAGGGTGGAGAGTGAAACAGCTGCGTATTGTGAAGTTTATGAGGAATGATTTGACCAATGAACGATTTACATGTGACATTGTCTACTAATCAAAAGCCGTCGTTGTGATGAGGTGACATGAAATCATCATGTGTAGCCTCATATGACACCACTTGGGAAACAAGAAGTAACATATTAATGGGCCTAAGTAACAAAAAGATCGATTAAATAATGAAATTGAAGTTACAGCCACTAGTTTTTTCTAGGCTGCCGATTAAAAGAGAGAAAAAAAAAAAGTAGACAAATTGGGATAAAGCCATTTAAAACCAAATTCAAAACCTGATTCATTATTCAACAGGGTACGACTGATATGGGTGGCAAAATTAAAAAGAAAAAAAATCCAAAATTGTTTTGAATTTAGTTTCGATCGGAACCAATCGGGTTTTCATTAGTTTCTAAGTTCTCATCCAAATCTGGTTTCAATTTGGCCCTACTTTGACCAACTTTGACTCGATCCATTCTGCTTTTGAATCCAATCCAAATTTCTTTTTAAATCCAAATTAAACACCTCTAACCTAACGTCTTAGGGAAACAGGAAGTAACATATGCATGGGCCTAACTAACAAATTTATCCATTAAAATAACGAGATTGAAGCTTACGGCCCACTATTTTCTTCTAGATCGTTGAGAATAAAATGCCCAATAAAGTCAAACAGATTAACTTTCCTTTTTTCCCCACTAGCAGGTACCCGCGCAATGCGGCGGCGGGTACTCGATGGCGACAGTGATGGTAGGTAGTTATGGTGAGTGGCGACAATAGTGATAGTGGACAGTGGTGGTGTGTAGTGATGATTCATGAAGACAGTAGTAATTGTGGGGGTGTTGGGTGGTAATGGTCAATATAATAATATAAGTTAATGATTAATAAAGATAATATAATTATTTAGAGCGTTTAACAATTTAACAAATAACATGGAGGTCTAAAGTTTTAGTCTAGGATCAACCATTTTTTAATAAATATAAAATTGTCTCAAAATAACAAAAGGTTGGCTAAAAATTAAATTTTATTAATTTATAAAAATCCCAAATACATTCATTACTTCTATATAGTTATGTGAAATTATATGTTAATAATGCTTTCCCCAACTTTCATTGTACATTCAATAATCCAAACACCACCTAAAAACTTAACTAAATCTGCAGCACATACAAACGCCCTGAACATAAAAAATCAGCCATGGAAATCAATAACAATAATTCATTTACATAATCAAAGTGTTTAATAGAAACAACGTAATCTTTACACTTTATGAGCCAACTGAACTCTTGAAACTACTGTCTATCTCACCTCATTAAACATTACAATCACAATCAATTTCAAAACGTTCTTAGGATTGATCCTGACTTCAGGCTCAAACAGGCCACGCAGGCTTTTAGAACATCTTAAACATCAAATATCGAGAGTCAGCATCTCGCTTTGCATCTCCTTCAAAGCGAATCCAAAACATGACCCTGTGACCGGTTTTTCTTGTTGTTCGCAAACTCATCTTTCTCTTAATCTGACCCGATTCGATTTACTACTAATTATGCCAATAATCACAATTTTATACTTATTATTCGCTTTACTTGTGCCACTGATAGTTTGTTAAGTAGTTGGTGAATCAACAGAACGAATTGTATCCGCAGATACACCAACTTCCTTGGTCAACATGAAGAAGAAAAAGACAACTGTTGTATTTAGGAACCCTAAATTACAAATCGACAAGCAAATACTAATAACACATACAGATCATAGAGAAATAGGTAATTTAATAATATATAGTAACATGGACTAACTGAATCTTCTCCAGGTCCAGCCTTTAACAAACATTGACCATGTGTTCACTCCAATGAGGGCTTCTTTGCAGTTGGAGCTGATTGCAAAAGTAATATGAATTATGATACTAAAAGTTAGTTCTGCAATGGGTTCACATATAAAATCAGCTAATTATATGATAACGGGAAAGTGCAGGATGTATTTGTTTATAATGGGTCAAACACGTCAAAAGTCAACATGCTTATGATGTCCTAAAAGACCTAAACTGTTTTATTTTAAGAAAATCATCCCAATGTTTAAGCAATCCTGTTAATTATGTAGTCAAAGATAGAATTCAACCCATTTGGAGCTAAATCAATTTTGACCCGTTACCCGGCCCATTTGACCAGAAGAAACAATGTTCATAATGATTAATGAATGATGAATTTAAAAAATAAAAAAAAAGAAGGTGTGAATACCTACATCAAGAGTCATATAACATGATTTGAATAACATGATTTTGACTATAACCGCCATTGGAATATTGAAGTTCACAAATATTAAGCAGAATACCTACATCAAGAGTCATATAACGCCCAATTTTGAGGAAAAAGTCAAATTGTATATCACATCCAGATAAAGTGAAAAAAATTGTGCTTACGCCATGTCACTTAACAGACATTTTTGAGGACTTAGGGTGTTAGTTACACCATCAACAACCATAGAAGGCGTCCCAATCCAAATACTTATGATCTGTAATAATAACAAATTACAAATAGTCCGTATTTTCTTACCAGAATGAATATTTCTGATAATTTTGATTATATAGCACAAATATTTTCCTGAGTTTGAGTCGAAAGGATAAAAAAACCCCCATAAATTGCAGTTCTTTTGAGTATCTAGCAGCTTCCGAATCTGGGGTACTGAAAATCCTGGCTACAAAAATACAGGAAACATGAAACTCAATCCTTAAACGTATTATTAATCGGTTAAAAAATTGTAAGTAGATATCTTATTAAATCCAAGACACCTTCTGAAGAAAAAAAATACCCATTGTTCTTTGTAGATCCCATTAGTCCTGTGAAATTGTCATCAAATATTGTGACGATTATGTACCTTAAGACTGCAAAATTTCCCGTTTTCTTGATTGATACCCATAACTAAAGTTCCTGTAAACACCAACAACGGCTTCCATGGTAAAAGAGAGAATCTTATTTCCATTGTCCATCTTGTAGTTATTTAATAATTTCCTGCCTATTCAGAAAGAAGCACAATTAAGCAATTAGCTCGACCTGATTTAGACTATTTGATTAGATAATTACCTATTTTACCCAATGGAGCTATAAATATGGGGAAAAACCAGCTCCAACATCACAATATTGAAAAAGTATCCACTTACACTGTCATGTTTCGTAATCGGCTACGTAAACTTGACATGTTCGTCATACGCCATTCGACGAGATTTACAGATTCAATTGGTAATAGGCGAAATTAACAAGTTTCAGAAGAAGACCGACCGGCGGCTTGGGGTTTTCCAGAGATAGATAGAGGGAATATTGTTGAAACGACGCTAAGCCTGAGGAATTCAAACAATCATAAATGTGTATGAATAACACACTCTTGGTGGTGGAAGAACTAAAGTTTGAGGGATTACGTCTAGTTAGCCTTTGGTGGACGAAGAAGAACTGAAGCCTGGTTAGATTACTTGATTTCAAATCACGGTTGTGACTTTCAATTATCGTTCCACTTCCCAATTTTAAAAAACCGTTCATTGCTCAAGGATACACATGCATTGGCCCATGAGGCGGCGCCTTTTAGAAAACGATTTTATTGGCCCATGAGGCGGTGGCTTTTAGAAAAAGATTTAATTGGCCATGGAGCCGAGTGTTTCTTGATAAGCTTTATAGTCTAAAGAATGAACGTCTAGCTTCTTTGTTCAGCTGGTTCAGGTATTTGTTATCAACTCAGATGTCCAGAGTTCGAATCCAGTAAGACCCATTTTTTTTATAAACACGTTCATTTCCATAATTAGCAAGTGTGTTGGCTGAAATTTCAGCCTTGCTAATTATGGAAAGGGTAAACCCTTTATAATATAGTAGAGATTTGATATTTACGACTTCTAAAAACAAAATTTGTAAAAAGAGATACCAAGAAATAACCTCAATCAAAATAAGAAAATTGAATAACCTCAATCAAAATCATAAAGATATTCAAGATAACTGATAATAATTGAATAAAAAATAAGAAAATTTATAAAATAATGATTTAAGCTCCTAAATATATTCTTATTTTTATATTATATGAAAGTTTAAATCGCAACTTTAAGTTAACAAATTATTAAATTTTAAGAAAATTAAACTGAAAACGGGTAGATTTATTGAGAAAAAACCACAACACATAAAGCAACTTGGTTGGCCGTATTTATAACTCGCAATACAAGGGTTACCGTTGTCTTGATGTATCTACGGGTAGTATTTATACCACTTGTCATGCCCAATTTAATGATTGTGTAAATCCATGAGATACCGTGTTATTAGTAAGTTGGGTGTCTTTGAGAAGATGCAGCCGCACATGACCCATATTTTATAGGGGCCCAATTTTTATATATATCATATATATATAATATTAAAATTTAAGCCAACTTAATAATTTAATAGACACAAAATTAGGAAGTCCTAAGTTTTATAAAAATCTTGTTTTTATGAGGCCCGTTTTCGTATTTTCGCACAGGGTCTTTGAAATCTCGGAGACAACCTTGTTAGTAACTATGTGATTGGAACAAAGGATAAGGTTTAACACACGGCTTAGTTGAGAATAATGCTACATGTTGGACCCACACTTGATTTATTTCGCTAAATTTTCCACCATTTGAAGGAACAATACACAAATGGTAGGGAAGGATATTAACACATGAGTGTATGACCAATATACTACCTTTTTGATAATAATTGTATAAAAAATATAACAAATTGTATGAAACAAACTGCAGTATAAACTATAAACTTCTTTCACTGTTGTACCTTAAGAGATAAATGATAAATATGTTTAAGGATTGCATATTAAATGAGAGATGAGAAATGCGATTAAACTGCTTTTATATTTTCTTGTATTGTATCTTAATAAATAAAAGTGGAATTAACTTCTAAGGTTAAAGAAGTAATTATAGGACTACATACATTCATGAACTATCATACTAGAGTGTGGACTAAGTTACAAGTCACAACTAAGAGAACAAAAAATATTTGAACATTTTGAAAGAAAAATGATATTAGAAAAGAAAATACTAAATTTCATATTTCAATATTTTATAGGTAAGAGTACTCGGCATGGCTCAGTTATACCCGCGTTTAAGGGCTATAATGGCGTCAAAATCACACCGTGGGTGGTGCTAAAACGACGTCAAAGGCCCTGCGTTTGTGCTCAACGGCTCGCCAAAGACCGCAACGGTCGGATTTTTTGAGGGTGGGTCGGGCTTCCAACCGTCGGATTTTGGGGTGGGGGGCAACCGTCAAAACCTCATAAAATATTAAATTTCACTCAATTTAAACTCCATCGAAAATACAAAATTTAACGTTCGGACACGTCGGGAAGTGTTTTAAAAAAAACAAATTCAAGGATATGATTGAAGCAAATTTAGAGAAAGATCGAGCTATGAAAAAGGAGCACCAAAAGGAAAGAACGAAATACAAGATGTTGACATTCCTCAGGTTTAAAACTAAATATATGTCGGAGGAAGATAAAGCGTTGGTCTGATTAGAAAAGAAAAGATCTTAAACAAATATCAACCTTCTTAATTTCTATCTCTTTAATTTCTCGTCTTTTATAATTTCCATTAATTTAATGTAGTTCTCGTATTTTTAATATCAACGTATTTTAATTTTCATCATTTGAATATAAAAAGGAAAATAAAAATAAAAAGCGGGAGCTCTTTAATATGGTTTTGGCTATAACACTCACTATTATAACCATGTTATAAGCAAAAAATCTCTATAACATAGTTATAAGACCTCGCCAACAATGACGCGTTACTAAACCTATCAGTAGTGCCACATTATCCTCTTCCCTACCGTCGAGGAACTGACGTGACCGTACCAACACTAACTCATCACAAATTAATCACCACTTAAAGAAAAGTTAAAATATTAACCCCAACCCCACCCCCTCACACGTTTCTACCGACGCCTTGTACGACACATAGCACAGCCAACGCCTGGCTACCAACGCGAAGCAAGAACTCGGCCGTGCCAACGGGCTCAGCCCCTTACCGGTGAAATTTGTTGGTGACAGGATGTTGTGACAGGACGTTGGCACATGTCTAACATGCTTCTCTTCGAAGGTGAATTAAAAGAGGGGGAAACAATATGATATTTTTTGGTTCAAAGTTTCAGTCTCAGAAATAATCAAAGGACGACACTTGTCTTTTTTATTAAATTGTATAAACAAAACTACAAAAGTTCAAGATGAGGGGAGACGAATGGACGAATGTCGCCGGTAGGAAAATCCGGCAAAACAAAAGTGAAGACCCTAAGATCAGGAAGGCTAACAACTACATCAACAACAACGCGACCTCGTTTTACATCTCAGGCTTCCCGGATGGCTTGACGGAATATGATATCTGGATGGAGCTGAAAGGTTTTGGAAAACTTGTGGATGTTTATGTGGCGAAGAGGCTTAACAAAGCCGGGAAAAGGTTCGGTTTTGCTAGGTTTCTCGATGTGCTTAACCCCGTTGATCTGGAATCCAAACTAAGACGTGCAAAACTCCCTAATTACAGAATGTCATTCAACGTCGCAAAATTTAAACGGGAAAATAGACCAGTGCCTCTTCCACCGACCAGTGCCAAGAAGACTCAAAATAATTCCTTTGTATCCAGGAATGTTTCGTTTGCAGATGTTGTGGGGGGGAACAAGAGCAATTCATCGGGAGATATTACTACTGTGGAGTTGGAGACTTCTCCAATCTTGAATAGATGGGCTAGGTACTCTCTGGTCGGCCGGGTAACATCCTTTGATCTTCTCTCAAATATTTCCAGCATCTTGACGGCGGAAGGTTGTGAAGGGATAAAGGTGAGATACTTGGGTGGTTTAAGTGTTCTTTTGGAGTTCCTAAACAACGATGATACTCGGTCGTTTTTCACGGGGGCCAGACAGGTATGGAGCAAATGGTTCTCTGATCTAGGTTATTGGAATCCCGGTACTATCATTGAAGACAGGATTGCTATGATTAATATTCTGGGTGTGCCTCCGGCTGCTTGGACGGAGTCTACGTTCGAGAAAATTGCTCGTGCATGGGGGAAGACTCTGGTTCCGGCAGATTGCTCGGACGATAACCTCGATATGTCGGTCAGGAAAATGGTCGTCCTCACTACTCAGCCACCCCCGTTAACTATTTCATGTCAGGTTTCCATCGACGGGTTCTCTTATCCGATCAAAATTGTCGAGAGTTTCGAGGATTCTTTGAAGCTCAGTCCGGATATGCGTTCAGAGTATCAAGTTTCCAGTGATGATTCTTCCTTCCAACCTATTGACTCTGACGACGGTATTTCCCTTGAGTCGCTGAATGAAGATGATATGGCCCTTGAAGACGGTGAATTTCGACCTCCGGCAACGGAGATGCCGGGTGATAATCCTTTAGGGGAGGAGGAATTCCAAGATGACGGTTCATCGAACTCAGATCAACATCGGGAGTTGAACAACGTGGGGGATGTTAATGATTTGTATAACACCTCAAATTTTAACACAAAACATTTGCCCAAAATAAAACATTTTTCATAAATAGAAGAACTATTCCAAAATATGGATTTACAAAAACCTTTGGTATGAAAATCAGAGTATAAAGTTTGGTGTTACAAAATAGATCAAAACCAAAGCTAAGCATAAATCCAATCTAAAGTTCTTCTATTCTAGGTCCCGCATCTCTATCCATGCGTACCTAAGCCTTCGATCCCGAACCTGAGTACATAGCAAAACAACACAAGGAGTACGTGAGACAAAAACGTCTCGTGAGCTACATGGGTTTAGACCCAAAGTTAATAATAATAACCGAATAGCAAACAAACAACAAGTAAGCAATCATCCATCTATCTAGTCACCCTATTGTGACTCTAGTACCTTGCTTTCCTAGCAATCATAACTAGTTGTCGGGACATCCCCAACCAACTAGAACCACAATAACTTATTAACCGGGGATCCCCCGCATTAACAAGCTTCAAGGTAAAGGCAAGAGGGAATTGCCCAATCTACCAATACCTGCCTTACTCGCCGGACTACTTCCAGTTAGCAAGACTACTATCATGGAATGGGCCGATGGGGATCCGCCCAAATGCTCCCCATTCCATACCTCATGACCGGGGATCCCCCGAATCATCACATCATCTCACCATATCATAACTCGATGGTTATGCCAATCTAGCTCTCGGCTATCACGTCTATCATCAAACAAGTTAGTTCAATACCACTATCGGTATAACTAACTACTAGCTACTAGTCTACACAATTAAGCAAATAGACCATAACACAAGTAATAAAAGGTATTTCATAGGCTATGTACTCAGTAAAGTCCACACGTACTCACCTTAGCAATAAATGCTCCAACCGTATTCTTTCCGCCGGTTTCCTCGTTCCACAATTTAAATCAAACTCCAAGACTTCACCGGAAGCCTAGTACAAAGATCATACAAAGTTCAACATCACAATCTACTAATAATGTGTTCATCTACCTCTAGATAACACCCATCAATCCATTTCCCCCAAATATGGTGATTTACCAAACCCTAGGTTTAACCAACCCTTAAGATTCTTACAAATCAGAATCATACACTTGTTTCCCTTGTTAATACACCATCTATTAAGTGTATACAACACTTATATCACCATAACCCATAACCCAAAGAGCTAGGGTTTCAAAGCCATACACCCAAATACATAGATCTTAAGCTACAAAGATCAAAGAGTGAAGATATACCTTTAATCTTCGACTAGGAGTGAAATCTAACAAAGATTTGAGAAGAAATCAACCAAGATCTGCACTTGAGCTCCAAAATCGCCAAAAGGAAGAACTAGGGTTTTCTATTTCATCAAATGAGCTCCAACCCGATTTTAATGCTGCACGACAATAGTTCACGACGCGAACAATAGTTCGCGTCGCTAACTATGCGATTTTCATAGATCGCGATCGTTAATCGGACGTGAACTTCTTCGCGATAAAAGGCCAAACTCCCTGGAGCTAGTTCGCGATCGCCATCCATAGTTCGCGACGCGAACTCCTTTAGGCAGCTGGGCTGCACTTTTTCATCTTTGCCTCGACCCGGTTTCGCCCATAACTTTCTCATACGGTGTCCAAACGACACGAAACCAATTCCTACGTTCTTTAAACGATTTATCCTTATTTATCATATTTTTATCCAATTTATTTATTTACAAATTTCGGGTCGTTACAACTATCTTCCCCTTAAAAGGATTCCGTCCTCGGAATCACTCAAAAGAAATTCCAATTTACATTCTACCGAGTATCCATTCTCATTCTCCCGCGGTTATTACCGTCAACCTTTTCTCATCCCGAATTAGTCAACAATATGTATGTAAACATTCAATTAATCCCGTTAGATCCAAACGGTCAAAAATCAATCTTAAGCCTTTAGTGCCCAAATGGGCCAAACTTGCACAATTTTGACCACAAGACTTTCAATCCTTTAACCAATCATCTTATACATATAGAAATGACATGACCCACGCATTATAATCAACTAATTGACCAACACCAATGTCAAAGTCTAGCTTCGACCAAGTTACCACATTCCAACCTCGTCTAACCCTTGACTTACGAACAAAGTCAACCATACTTTAACAATTTCCTTTACCATCGACCTCTAATTATAATTTATCAACCATTAGATACCCAATTCCCAAATTCGACTTGAAAACGCCCAACGGGTCAAAGTGACATAATTTGACTATAACTCTTTTAATTACGTCATTACCTCTTTCTCATACACACAACTAATACATTATACTACTATCATTGCGAGTCATTCGAAACGAAAGTCAAAACCCATCCTTAACCAAGTCAACTAATCATATGTTGACAAATCTTGACTTTTGCCTAAAGTCAACCATACTTTTTCCAATTAACAGATTCCCTACCCTCGAGATCTCATTCTCGACTTATCACTTCCGGTTACACCCATTAATGTTTCCTTAACAATCGTCCATATTTCCAAAATTCTCATCTTTTCACATTTCTCCGAGTTCTCACATTACCTTATGGTCACATCAACCCTTTACCGCTTCTTAACTTTCATTTGGTCACCTATACCATTTCTTAGTACCATTCCAATCATCTTCGCCTCACATACCATAATTTCTCACAAGTTGACCATATCCTGGTTCCCAATGATAATTGCTTTCTAACAGCATCCTTTTCTCATATTCTAGAAGTCGTAGGCATCCCATACCTATACATAACCTAATGCAACCCGCATTTCCAACCAAATTTTCATTTACCATAACATAATAGCAATACTCATTAACCCCTTGGTTCTATCTTCGTCATATAAACACATAAGCATACACACCTACATATATATATACATATATATATCACGCCAACTCAATCTGAACGTATCCATTGTGCACATATACAATCATATGTATATGTCACCAATACCATCCAAGCATCATCATCATGCGCATATACAACCATATGTATATGTCACGCCAATGTCATCTGACATCCATCCTTTCGCATCGCGTAGCCTTGCTACTATCTTACCCATTCGATCATCCAATCGCTCATCGTGCGTTCTAGCACCTCTCCCATAAAAAAAATCGCATTATCTTTTTCTTCCCTATTCATAAGTCTCCCATCGAACATAGTACTTAGCACAATTCATATAATATTATCCTTCCATTATTATATGCCTTCCAAGGCCATCATATAATGTACATGCATTGCACCCCGTGGGTATACCAATAAAATCTCCGATTGTCGTTTACCGTTTCACTTACACGTTAATCACCCTTAACCGGTCCATTTCCTTGTTACCGATTTCCAAACCCCTTTATTACCACCGGGGTAACCACCAATCTATTCCTTTAACCAAAGTTCACCGGCCAACCCGGTCACCTTTGAGTCAACCAATCGACTCCGGTCTACATTTGTAATCCATGACTTGGCACCCATTAGCCCAACATTCTATGTTCCCGTCTTCCTACATCGCGATACCTCGAAATATTTATTTCCCAGTCGTAGTCTCACACACGCTATGTCATATTATATCACATCATTATTATGACATTTTGCCCATAACCGTCATCTTACCCTTAATATCGAATCGATCATCCCTGACACGAAACTTGTTATGGCTACATGCCAATATTTACTCAACCATTTCTAACAATTAAAATATGCCATTCCTGACACTTACTCATTTCCACCTATGTTACATTTATTTGTTCCAAGGCATCACCATACCTTTAATCATTCTTTTCTTTCCCATTTACATATATTAACATTACACTACTTATCCAGATTCTCGCCAAATACTCAAGTCTCAATTCCGAGATTTCTATTTCCAAATTTCCATCCTTACTACAATTCTTACCAAAACTTAGTACTTCATTGTACTATTATCCATTTGTTTGAAACATTTACCGTCCTTGCGGTTCATCTTTTGATACCATATATTAACATCAACCCCTACATCCTTACTATCTGCGACACACCGAACCATATTCCTTTTAAAAAAAAATAAAAATAATTTCCTTACACATAACTAACCGGGAAATCATTCCCCAAAATAAATATCCACGTCATACAACTTATTTCCAATTTCCTATAACCACCAATATCTTGGCTTGGTGCATACTCAACCAATCCATACCGATAACCACATCAAACACCCTAATTCCGATGGGCAACAAATCCACCTTAAACTTTTTACCGTCTATTTCTATTTCACAATTTCTATAAACACATTCAACCATAGACGTTTTCCCGTCGGCTACTTCGATCTCATGAACCTCATCTAACATTTCGGACGGCACACTCAGTTTACAACCGAACTCATAAGACACAACGAATAAGTAGAATCCGAATCAAATAATATAGAAGATGGCATGAAGTTAATGAATAAAGTACCTGATACTACATCGTGCACCTCTCTTGCTTCCTCTCGAGTCATCTGAAAGGAACGTCCCTTCACTTGAGCCGGTTCCTCATTCTTTTGAGCCGCGGGCACCTTTGGCTCGATCCTCTTTTTCGGGCACGCATTGCTATAGTGTCCCATTTCATGGCACGAGTAACACTCCACCTCGGAGAGTGTCTTGGATCTACAATCCCGTGCTATATGCCCCGTCTTTCCACAAATATAGCACACCTTCGAAACTCCTCGGCACTCGCCGGCATGGTTCTTCCCGCATCTCTTGCACGGGGCAGCGCTTCCTTGCTTGAAGGAATTTGATGTGAACTTCCCCTTTTTAGAAGTTCCCGAGCCACTCTCGGCTTTCCTTTTCTCGTTCACATGGGCCCTCACGGCATTCCTTGTCGCATCTACCTCTTCCACACCCCGGGCGGCACCAATGGCCTCATCGAGTGTGACCGCTCTCCTTACCTCCAATTGGTAATCCCAAGGTAGCCCACAAGCATACCGGACTACCCTCGATCCTTCCTCAAAATAAGTTCTTGCAACAAACGGGAGCAATCCCGTGAATTCCCTTGAGTACTCCTCAACCGACCTATCACCCTTCTTTAGGTTTACAAACCTCTCATGCATCTTCTTCAAATCCCTGTCGGGCAAAACTTTCTCTTCAACCTCGTGGTAAAGTCGTCCCATGACATCTTCTCAATCACCTCTCTCCCGAGGGTCTCATACACGATATCCCACCACACCATGGCATCTTCCTTCAATAGTTGCGACGCATACGTCACCATATCGGCATCCTTACACTTACTACTACCGATAACCCTCTCGGTCTCTCGGATCCACCTCATAGTTACTTTCGGGTCCGAACTACCCGAATACACATTTGGCTTACAAGCCATGAAGGTCTTAAAGGAACAACCATAATTTTCATCGGGCCTTGCCCTAGCATCACCGCTACCACCTGTTGAGGACTGATCCCCTCGGGTACCATTACCCTCGGTCCTCACATCCGGCCTAGCATCGGATTCACGATCACTTCCCGACTTTTCGCGGTTCCTCAAAATACGGTGCACTTCTTCGGCCACCGTCCCTTTGATTTGTTCAATAATAGTTTGGAGATCCTCCATGGTTACCGGAGTCTTATTAGCTCCGACCTCCGATTCATCATGCATCGACGGTTGATTTCCTTGTTCAACCACCACCTCAACACGGGGTATCTCATCCCCTTGATCTTGTGGAGCCTTTCCACTTCTAAGAGTGTTCACCATTTCCTTTCGTTCAAGACTATACGATAGACATCAAATAATTTAGTACCTCATGTACAACCCATTAGTCGCATAGGACTCAATATCCAAAATCATATCAAATTTATCGGTCCCTTAGGTTCAACCCTAAACTTAATATAAAGTATCAAGGTCAACCTATGCTCTTAAGGAATCTTATATTCCTAATGCTACAGTCTAAGACTAGGATGGTCGTCCAACCTAATTCACTTAAACTATAGCTCTGATACCAAGTTGTAACACCTCAAATTTTAACACAAAACATTTGCCCAAAATAAAACATTTTTCATAAATAGAAGAACTATTCCAAAATATGGATTTACAAAAACCTTTGGTATGAAAATCAGAGTATAAAGTTTGGTGTTACAAAATAGATCAAAACCAAAGCTAAGCATAAATCCAATCTAAAGTTCTTCTATTCTAGGTCCCGCATCTCTATCCATGCGTACCTAAGCCTTCGATCCCGAACCTGAGTACATAGCAAAACAACACAAGGAGTACGTGAGACAAAAACGTCTCGTGAGCTACATGGGTTTAGACCCAAAGTTAATAATAATAACCGAATAGCAAACAAACAACAAGTAAGCAATCATCCATCTATCTAGTCACCCTATTGTGACTCTAGTACCTTGCTTTCCTAGCAATCATAACTAGTTGTCGGGACATCCCCAACCAACTAGAACCACAATAACTTATTAACCGGGGATCCCCCGCATTAACAAGCTTCAAGGTAAAGGCAAGAGGGAATTGCCCAATCTACCAATACCTGCCTTACTCGCCGGACTACTTCCAGTTAGCAAGACTACTATCATGGAATGG
Source organism: Calendula officinalis (assembly GCA_963853835.1). Classification (NCBI taxonomy): domain Eukaryota; kingdom Viridiplantae; phylum Streptophyta; class Magnoliopsida; order Asterales; family Asteraceae; genus Calendula; species Calendula officinalis. Next base: position 66,433,242 of record OY970821.1, on the reverse strand, counting down.
GCCGATGGGGATCCGCCCAAATGCTCCCCATTCCATACCTCATGACCGGGGATCCCCCGAATCATCACATCATCTCACCATATCATAACTCGATGGTTATGCCAATCTAGCTCTCGGCTGTCACGTCTATCATCAAACAAGTTAGTTCAATACCACTATCGGTATAACTAACTACTAGCTACTAGTCTACACAATTAAGCAAATAGACCATAACACAAGTAATAAAAGGTATTTCATAGGCTATGTACTCAGTAAAGTCCACACGTACTCACCTTAGCAATAAATGCTCCAACCGTATTCTTTCCGCCGGTTTCCTCGTTCCACAATTTAAATCAAACTCCAAGACTTCACCGGAAGCCTAGTACAAAGATCATACAAAGTTCAACATCACAATCTACTAATAATGTGTTCATCTACCTCTAGATAACACCCATCAATCCATTTCCCCCAAATATGGTGATTTACCAAACCCTAGGTTTAACCAACCCTTAAGATTCTTACAAATCAGAATCATACACTTGTTTCCCTTGTTAATACACCATCTATTAAGTGTATACAACACTTATATCACCATAACCCATAACCCAAAGAGCTAGGGTTTCAAAGCCATACACCCAAATACATAGATCTTAAGCTACAAAGATCAAAGAGTGAAGATATACCTTTAATCTTCGACTAGGAGTGAAATCTAACAAAGATTTGAGAAGAAATCAACCAAGATCTGCACTTGAGCTCCAAAATCGCCAAAAGGAAGAACTAGGGTTTTCTATTTCATCAAATGAGCTCCAATCCGATTTTAATGCTGCACGACAATAGTTCACGACGCGAACAATAGTTCGCGTCGCTAACTATGCGATTTTCATAGATCGCGATCGTTAATCGGACGTGAACTTCTTCGCGATAAAAGGCCAAACTCCCTGGAGCTAGTTCGCGATCGCCATCCATAGTTCGCGACGCGAAATCCTTTAGGCAGCTGGGCTGCACTTTTTCATCTTTGCCTCGACCCGGTTTCGCCCATAACTTTCTCATACGGTGTCCAAATGACACGAAACCAATTCCTACGTTCTTTAAACGATTTATCCTTATTTATCATATTTTTATCCAATTTATTTATTTACAAATTTCAGGTCGTTACAATTTGATTGTGGAAGAATCGAGATCAGAGGGGATTTTCGAGACGCAGTATGTTGCGGCAGCGGTGGAAGATTCGGCACAATCCCTTAATGGGCTAGGACTGCAAAGAGATAATATTGAGTTTAGTTTTAACTCGGCCCAATCTCTAGATAATGGTGATCCAGTCCCTGATCCTCCTTTGGCCCAATTTGTTGGTGACTCAGTTAACGATCCTTTAACTATGGGCAAGAAGAAGCGTAAAATCCCCAAACCTTTCTCATCGGGGCAAGGTGTTTGCTCTTACTTCCCCTTCAAACCCAGACACATTTTGGGGCAGAATCGGTCCTTTGCCAGGGCTTCTTCGTCGTCGATTGGTTCCGTCAGGGCAAATCCCACAAATATGCCAAGACGGAGGGAGAAATCCTTGGACCTTAACATCCCGGTTGCCTCTTGCGAGGGTTCTTGCAATTCGGTGAGCCATAGTGAATCGATTGAGGTTCAAAACACCGTTGAAATTGGGAAGATAATTGGGTTTGACATGGAAGGCTGTGAAGATCAAATCAGGGCTTCCATTGCTAAATCAGGTGACGTCATTGTTCAGTAATGAATGTTTTATCTCTGAACTCTAGGGGGTGGCTTCCGAGGTGAAGCAGAACTGGATACTGGAGCTATGTAGATGTCATAAGGTCCACTTTCTTGGCATTCAAGAATCGTATGTGTCTGACCCAGACCCGATTTTATTACAGTCTTTCTGGGGTAATAGGCATATTGCGGTTGAATTCGTGGAGGTTAATGGCCGGTCCGGGGGAGTTTTATCCGTTTGGGACCCGGCTTGGTTTACTAAAAACAATTGTGTCAAGGGTTCCGATTTTGTTGCGGTTTGGGGCTCTTGGGCTGGATATAGAGAGCCATGTGGTTTCATAAACGTTTATTCGCATCAAGATTCCCGTCGCAAAAGGAGACTATGGAACAATATAAAGTCCTTGATGAACTCTCACTCTGAAGTTCATTGGGTGGTGTTTGGTGATTTTAACGAGGTGAGATCAGATTCTGAGCGCCTTGGTACTCAATTCTCGTTTGCAGGTGCTAATCTTTTTAATGAATTTATTCATAACTCGGATCTGATTGAGGTTAAAGGAGGAGGCAGACGTTTTTCCCGTATGAGTCCGGATGGGGCTAAAATGAGCCTGCTGGATAGATTTTTGGTCTCTGCTAATTTCTTTAATTGGTGGCCCAACCCAAATGTTGTCATCTTACCCAAGCTCTACTCGGATCACAGCCCGCTTTTGTTTTCGGCCCAGGCTATTGACCGGGGGCCCACCTATTTTAAGTTCTTCAACTCTTGGCTTTTGGATCCTACGTTAAAACAGGTGGTTAGTGATTCATGGTCTGCTGCTGCTGCTCAGCATCATAGATCCCCGATTTTTGCTTTCCTTGCAAAATTGAGAATCACTAAGATTAACATCAAAAAGTGGCGTTCTGATTCTGCTGCTAACAGGCTGCGTATTGTCTCAGGATACAAAAACTCCCTCGAAGATCTCGAATCAAAAGCAGAAAGGGGGCAGCTCTCTTCCTCTGAAGGCCGCCATAGTAAAGAGCTATTATTAAACATAAAAAATATCGAAAAGAAGAGTATCCTCGACCTTAAGCAGATATCAAGAGTTAAATGGGCTCTTGAGGGAGACGAAAACTCAAGTTTTTTTCACGGTATTATTAACAACAATAAAAGAAACAACTTCATCCACGGGGTGTCCATCTGCGGGACATGGGTTAATCAACCGAGTAACATTCAGTCGGCGGCTCATGATTTCTTCTGTAAAAAATTCGCTCATTCTGCTGTGGTGAGACCTTCTTTCTCGAGCCCACTGATCCGTAGGCTATCCGATTTGGAGGCAGATTCCTTAGTCAACGAGATTTCAGAAGATGAAATTAAATCTGCTGTTTGGGGTATTGGGCCCGATAAAGCTCCTGGGCCCGATGGGTTTTCTTTTGCTTTTCTTAAAAAATTCTGGGAAGTTATCAAAAGTGACCTTATTAACGCAATTAGGTTTTTTGAGCAACATGGCAGATTTGACAAAGGGTGTAATTCCTCTTTTATTGCGCTTATTCCGAAAATTAAAGCTCCTATTACTTTTAGTGATTATAGGCCGATTAGTTTGTTAAATTGCCTATATAAAATAATCGCTAAAATTTTGGCAAATAGGTTAAAAGTGGTGATCGGATCGGTTATTGGTGAGGAACAAACGGCCTTTGTTCACAACAGAAGTATCCTTGACGGGCCATTTATTATTAGTGAAGTGCTTGAATGGGTAAAGAAAAACAAACGTGAAACCATGGTTTTTAAAATTGATTTTGAGAAAGCTTTTGATTCGGTTAATTGGGCTTTCTTGGACGAGATGATGATTCGCATGAACTTCGGTAGAAAATGGAGAAATTGGATCTCGGGGTGTCTCGATTCCGCCCGCATCTCGGTTCTGGTTAATGGCTCACCGTCAAAAGAGTTTAGTATGGGCCGAGGTGTTCGTCAAGGCGATCCGCTCGCTCCTTTTTTATTCATCATAGTTGCGGAGGGATTCAATATTGCTATGAAAGAGGCGACTTTAAAAGGTGTTTTTCGTGGCATTAATCTCCCGGGGGAGGGCACTACTATCTCCCATATGCAATATGCGGATGATACTATTGTCATTGGGGAATGGTCTCGAATCAACATGGCAAACCTTACCCGTATTTTGAGATGCTTTTTTCTCGCATCCGGGTTAAAAATAAACATGCACAAAAGTAGTATTATGGGAGTGGGGGTCCCGGCTGAGTCGGTTCAGTCCATGGCTCATAATTTTCATTGTCGGGCTTCTTCGTTTCCTTTCATTTATTTGGGCCTTCCGATTGGTGTTTCTTTAAATAGGTGCGAAGCTTGGGCCCCAATTTTAGATAAATTCCGATCTAAGCTTTCTAATTGGAAAGCAAAATCTTTATCTTGCGGCGGTAGATTAACCCTTATTAAATCGGTGCTTGGAAGCCTCGGTATCTACTTCTTTTCCCTCTTCAAAGCTCCGGATAAAATCTTGAAAAAATTAGAGAGTTTGAGATCTAATTTCTTTTGGGGTGCAAAAGATAATGAAAGAAGAATTGCTTGGGTTGCTTGGGATGTGGTCCTTAACAATGTCGAGTATGGTGGTTTGGGAATCGGTAGTCTCAAATCTCTAAATCTTGCTTTGCTCGCAAAATGGATTTGGAGATTCAAAACCGATAATGTTTCATTATGGAAAAAGGTGATCGTCTCGATCCATGGCGAGAATGGCGGTCTTGTTGGCATTAATTCTTGCGGTAAGGTTCCCGGGATTTGGCGTAATATTCTCAAGACTCATAAGGCGTTCCATAAAGTCAATATACCCCTGGATTCATGGTTTGTGGAGAATAACTCCTCTACTTCTTGGGCTTTGTCCTCGGATGGCAGGTACTCGGTTGATTCGTTAAGGAAAGCTTACGATTTTTTCTCGCTTAAACAGGTTAATATTGATGGGTTTAGTTGGACTAAATGGGTGCCGATCAAAATTGTTATAAATGCTTGGAGAGTGTTCCTTAACAGAATTCCTACAAAGCCAAATCTCGAGAAGAGAGGGGTGGTCGTACTCTCTTGTCTTTGCCCGATGTGTGGCGAGGCGGATGAGTCTATTGATCATCTCTTTGTCACGTGTTCGGTGGCTAGGTCGATAATCAGAGAGATTGGGGATTGGTGGAACATCCCATACTCCGATCTCTCCAATATTCCTCAGTTGTTCGGTTGGGGTCGTGCCTCTAATTTATCTGGAGATAGCCTTAAAGCTTTTACCGGTATGATTTATACTTATCTTTGGTGCCTATGGAAGGAAAGGAATAACAAGGTTTTCTGGAACACCTCGTCTAGTTTTTTGATGGGGAATATTTTGAGTAATGTCCAGGTTAGCTCTTTCTTTTGGATTAAAAACAGAGCCCCGGGAAAGTTGAATGTGGACAAATGGGGTGCATGGCTCACTGACCCTGTGGTGTGCTTTTGAGGTGGTTGTATGGGAATTAGTAGTCTGTTTTGTTTAGTTCTTGGTGTCGTTTGTTTGCTTGTTTTGTTTTTCTTCCTTTCCGCTTTGTACTTTTGGTGCTAGCCCCTTGCTAGCTTTTTTTGGTGGTTTTTCTGGGTTTCGGGTCGGGGGTGTTGGCTTTGCTGCAGCCCCTGCCCGTTGCCTTAGCTTGCTTTCAAAAAAAAAAAAGCAGGGTAAGGTAACTGACAAAATAGAAGCTTGTAAGAGAACAAACCTGCTTATATAAAAAGTTTATTTAGCTGTTAAAAAAAAAAAAAAAAAAAAAAAACAAAAGTCCGTATCAAAAAAGAACAGTCGCATGCGTCAAATCAAAATACAAGCCCAATAAATAGCCATTGTTTTTGCCTCCAACGAAGCTTCCAGGAAGCTCACTCTCACTCCTCCATTTAACCACCACCACCTTCCTCTCTCTTTCTGCTCATCCCCCCTTCTCTCTCTCTCTCTCTCTCTCTCTCTCTCTCTCTCTCTCTCTCTCTCTCTCTCTCTCTCTCTCTCTCCATTCACCACATTCTCACCGCCGCCGTTGCAATCATGAAAATCTCCGCCAAAATCAACCCCAAACATCTTTTCCGATCAAAGAAAAACCGTTCGGTTTCCAGATCTGATCCACCTTCTTTTGGTTCCTACGCTACGACGTCGTCTGACTCACCGGAGCCTAGTCACCGCCATCACAAGACCAAATCAAGCGGCGTCGCTACTCCGACTAGCGTCTTACCTACGCACTCTCACTCTCACGAAATTTCTTCCGATGAGTGGTCGGAGATTTCTACCGACGTACAGTTCGAATTGGTGCAAGCCTTCAGGTTTATAGATACCGACGGTGACGGAAAAATAACCAGAGACGAACTCGAAGCGGTTTTAAACCGGATCGGAGGATCCGAACCGCCGATCCGTGAAGAGCTAAGCATCATGCTGAGTGAAATCGATAGGGACGGCGACGGAATTATTACGCTCGAGGAGTTCGGAGCTATAAGCTCCGCCTTCGGACCTCCGGCATGTGATACGGAGCTGAGAGACGTCTTTGAATTCTTTGACACCGATCACGATGGCCGGATCACTGCGGACGAATTGTTTGCGGTGTTTCAGTCGATAGGGGACGGGAGGTGTACGTTAGAAGAGTGCAGGAGCATGATAAGTAACGTGGATCAGAATGGGGATGGGTTCGTGTGCTTCGAGGACTTCACGCGTATGATGGAGCAGCAAAGATGAAAACATTCTGAAGCTTTTAATTTTGATTTTTTCTATGGGGTATATGATGATGGTGTTAATAGATTAGTGGTTTTGCGCTGCACAGAATATGTGTGGTCTTGTTTGCCGTATGTTTGTATCCCGTTGGAGTGCGTTTTATTAAAAGCTTTTTTGCGGGTGGCTGCCTGCCACTTTCCAGTTGTGTCTTTGGGAATCCCTCAATCCCGTAAAAACACTTGTTTATAGATTGTCAAATAAATACTAGAATTTTCCTACTAAATATTCTATTAAAATTACTACTATAAATACGAATCTCTAGATCAGTATAATTTAGTGAACTTTATTCTCAATTATATTAATTAGTGTTTTGATAATTACAGCCTCAAGGACTGTCATAAGACATATATAAAATACTTATTCATCGACTCCTTAATTTAGGAACCACTTCCCCCATAGATTAATGTACAACATTTGATACATTTAGTGGGTAGGATGATAAGGTAGAAAAATTTAATACAGAAGCAATTTAATTATTATTATCTTTAATACTCCCTCCGTCCCACTTTAATTGTCCACTATAAAAAATCACACAGTTTAAGAAAGTGCATTAATTATATAATGTCACCAATCAAATTTTCTCTTTCCCACTTAAATGTTTTTTGATTGGTTGAAATTTAGGAAATGACACTTTTTATGGGACAAACTAAAATAGTATACTGGACATTTAAAATGGGACGGAGGGAGTAATAATTAATGTTTCAATTAATTTAAAATATAAATATATCTATATAGTCACAATTTTTTAGATAAATAAATACCTTTTGCAACTATGATTTTTTATGAGGTCTTATGCAAGGTGATTTATAGACAAAATGTTTTTATAAACATAAAGCTTATTTATGTTTATCTATATTAGCAGGGTACCCGCGTAATGCGGCGACGGGTACCCGTAACTAAATTGTATAGTTTTTTTTTTGGCAATAGTCAAGACGTTACCTTCAATAAGTGTTGATTAAGATGAGTGGTAAGACCTTTTAGAATACATATTAAATTGTATCCGAAATAAAACAGGGGACAATTTCGACGTTTTGCAGTGTTATGTTGTATGTTTATTTAGGGTTAAACAAAGTGTCATTTAGATCAATCGGTTAACACACAGTCAGTACTCACAAAAGGTCTTGTGTTCGAATCCTATAAGCAACATTTTTTGGGAAAATAATGTACTTTTATATTCCTAAACACATTATAAAGGAGTAAGATAACAAAATTTAGTGGTGGATACTGGGAGACCATGGGCTTCCAACAGTGGTCTATTTGGGAAAATGATGGTAGATAACTTGTGAATCGAACATATAATTCAAATTAGTTTTTGATCGGTAATATGGTGTTGGATAACATAATCAAGGTTTTATAAGGCGCGTCATGGCGTCGTCAAGGCTTGAGGCGCGACGTCGACGTTATGAAACAGACCATGGCAGCTGGGTTAGGCGTGGCGTGAGATAAGGCGTGATAAGGCGCGCCTTATGACGAGTTTTTTTGAAGGCGACTGTGAAAAATAAATTTTTTATAAAAAAATGGTAAAATATATAATTATAAATTTAGATGTAATATTTTTTATGAGTTTTATATATGAATTGTTATATAAATTAATTTAGATCTATAAAAAAATTTTAATTTAATATACGTATATATATAGATTATATAAAAAAATTGCCGCCTTAAATCACGCCTTGAAAAACGTCACGGCTCGCCTTGGTTGAGGCTTGATGGTGCCGCCACGCCACGCTTTCTAGAACTTTGAACATAATTACTTCCCCCGATTCAAAATAAGTGATACACTTTGGATTTCACGTATTTTGAGGCAAAAGTTTATAATGATGATTAAATTAGATTAATTAGATAGTTAGTGAGAAATGAGTCTCACACTTTTTGAATAAAGTGGAGTTAATGATGTTTAGAAGTAAAAGTAAGGGTAAAGGGGTGTTTTCACTTTGTTAAAGTAGATAGTTAGTGGGTGTGGGTCCCACTACTTTTTGCCAAATAAGGTAATATTTCAAAGTGTATCACTTATTTTGATACACCCCAAAAAGGAAAGTGTATCACTTATTTTGAATCAGAGGAAGTATCAAGGTTCTAAAAAGCGCGCCATGGCGGCGCCAAGGCGTGAGGCGCGACTCCGCCGCTACGAGACAACCCATGGCGGCAGTATAAGGCGTGGCGGAAAAAAAACGCCATAAGGCGGCGTAAGGCGCACCTTATTGCGAGTTTTTTTTGAAAAAACTTGTAAAAATTTGAATTTTTTTTGAAAAAATGATATTTTTTTGAAAAAATGATGGCATGTAATTATAAATTTAGATTTAATATTTTTGTTATAAACTTCACATATGAAAATCATGTAAATCAATAGGGATATAATTATTTTTGAATTTGACATACATATATATATAAAAATTTGCCGCCTTAAGTCACGTCTTGGAAAACGCCATCTCGCCACGACTCGCCATGCTCAAGGCTTGATGATGCCGCCACGCCGCGCCTTGCGTCTTTTATAACCTTGATAATTATATAAGGTAGAGAAACGCAGAGTGTGAATTAGACTGGTGCCATCGGGGGGCCGGTTGGCCACCGACGGAACCGGCGCCGTTGGCACGGTCCGCCGGTTGGCGGCCGGTTGGGCCGCCGGTCGGTATACTGGCGAGAGAAGCGGCAGGTGCGGTTGATTTTTTAATTTTTTTTTCTTTTTTTTTCTTTTCTAACGGTAATATTACCGTTAATATATATATATATATATATATATATATATATATATATATATATATATATATATATATATATATATATATATATATATATATTTTTTCCCTTTTAAATCCCTATAAATACCCCACTCTCATTCTAAAATTCTCACAAAAAAAAATTCTCTCTTCTCCCACCCAACCATACTTACAAAATGTCAAATGCTTCTGATTCCTCTGCCGAATATGATTCCGATTTGGAAGCTATTTTGGCGTGTGCCAATGCGTACAATGCCGAGATGGAAGCCATTGTGAATGCTCTTTCATCTGATACAGAGGACGATGAAGAGATCGAGCCGATCCCCAGAGCGCCGAGAAGGTATGTGCCACGAGATCGTGAAGGTGCCGGTGAGCGTTTGTACGCAGACTACTTTGCTGAAAATCCCACGTTCCCGCTGGATTATTTTAGGCGACGTTTTCGTATGGCCCGTTCGTTGTTCCTCCGTATATGTGACGGTATAACAAATTACTCCGAGACTCCTTTACCTGCGCATTTTTTGTATTTTCGTCAACGGGACGACGCTACCGGAAGGGCGGGTTTTAATATTCTTCAAAAATGTACATCCGCTGTACGACAATTGGCCTATGGTTGTTCAGCCGATTTGTTTGATGAATATCTACACATGGGACAACAAACATCATATGATTGTTTGGATAATTTTGTCAAATGTGTATTCCATCTATTTGGTGCTGAGTACTTAAGAAAACCCAACGCGCATGACGTCGAGCGCTTACATCAACGTCATGCTGAGTTGCATGGTTTTCCGGGTATGCTCGGCAGCATCGATTGCATGCACTGGCCTTGGAGGAATTGTCCAGTGGCATGGAAAGGCCAATACACACGAGGTGACCAGGGGGAGCCAACGATCATGCTAGAAGCGGTCGCGTCTTATGATTTGTGGATTTGGCATGCTTACTTCGGCCCAGCTGGTTCGAGCAACGACATCAATGTCCTTAATGCATCAGACTTATTCAAGGACTTGCTGCAAGACAGAACTCCCACTATTCCTTTTGTCATTGCCGGGCAACAATTCACTAGAGGATACTATCTTGGTGACGGGATATATCCGGAATGGGCAACCATTGTGAAGACATTTAAGTATCCGTTATCTGAACAACAAACTCGGTTTAAAAGGTATCAAGAAGCCGCAAGAAAAGATATCGAACGAGCATTCGGTGTGTTGCAAGGTCGTTGGCAAATCCTTAAAAACCCGGCAAGACCATATAGCGTCAATAAAATAAGTCGAATCATGTACTGTTGTATAATTTTACACAACATGATAATTGAGGACAACGGTCGCAACATGTGTCCACATGAGGAGGCGTATATGGATAACCCGACAAACACGCCGCAACGCTCGTGGAATGAGAGAGTTGCAACACACGCTCGAATGGCCAAAGAACTACGGGATCAAGCAACGCATCATAGACTTCGCAATGCACTAGTCGACCACATTTCGCAACTCCCACCAAATTTCCGCCAACGTTAAATTATGTTTTTAAATTATTGTATTTTTTTCCCTTTTTTTTATGTTTTTAAATTATTGTATTTTTTTCCCTTTTTTTTATGTTTTTAAATTATTGTAATGTGTTTTTTATTTTAATAAAAGTATTATGTTTTAGTTATATTTTTGTTTTAATTAAAAAGAAAGTAAATTAATTAAAGTTGGTGAAGTGACGGAGTGCTGTTGGCACGGGTACGTCAGTTTAGTGTTAGTTAGTCTGTCTGCTGACGTGGCGCTGAGTTGGCAGAAACTGACGGCGTCAGTTTCCGTCACCAATTCACTTCTTTTCGGCGGAATGTTGACACTGACTAGTTAACACGTTTTTAGTTGGATGAGTGGGTTGGTAATCTTTGCTTGTGTGACAGATTTCAAATATTTTTTAACTTAGTTCACTATGTATGAGAAATGTGTTGGAATCCATTTACAGAATTTTTGTTTATCATATAACCGATCACAACTGACAAAAATAAAAATAAAATCAAACAAAAACATGTAACGCAATGTTCGATTCTAAACTACCAATCTATTTTGATAGATATCTAGTTTTGATTTCTGTTTCGATCCTATGCACCAGATCTTTGGCGCAAGTTTGGTGCAGGTTCCAATGCCATCTTGCACCACCAAATCTCCTTAGCATGCCCACACCCCTTACTCTTGTAGATGTAAGTTAATGTGTTTGTGTAACTACTTACCATTCATATTGAAAAATCGCATTATTAAATAATTAATTTTGTTACAGATATGTTATCCAAAAATTATTTGTACATAATCAGATAATATGTTTATCCAACCCTCTGAAAGAAAAAACCGATACACAATAACCAGATAATTAGTTCCATAACACGAATCCAACCACCAGCTGGAAACCACATTATCATGACCCATGGTGTCTAGTTAAATAGATTAATTAGAACGGCAACAAACATGTTCATTAAAGTCTTCAATAGTTTGACTGATCCTACACAATTCTACTTTGAGTATTTATAAACATATCTACCAATAAAACAAAACAAAATTACCATTTTGAACAACTTCACGTTCCATCTAACCAATCAGTGAGGTAAAAAATGGTGATGTTAATGAGATTGTGATTCGAGAAGAATATTAGTGGCAGCATTAACATCATTTCTTGCATGAATTAGGGCTTGCCTTGCAGAGTTCCTATCAAACCCCATTGAAACTAATGTTGCAATTGATTCCTCAGATGGCTCTGTTGACATTGGAGCCCGATAATTACCCTGAATTAAAACCATAATTCATCATTAGATTAAGTAATAATTAAGCGTTTTATTTAATTAAAAAAATTTAATAATTTACCTCCACTTGACGACCTGCAAAGGTTGTTGCAGGTGCATTTCTTGGTGGTTGAGCAGCTGATACAGATGGCAAAGAAAGCCTTGAGAACAAAGAGGCTATGAATTCTGGGAACTGAAATTACAAATTAAAAAAAAAATTATGGTTAAATGGTTTAACTTTTCAGTAACCGAGTAAATATATACCTTAAGCCTACGGATATGTAGCACGTTTAGACGATATAGAGTGCCAGCAAGGATGCCACATAGACCTGGTATTAGGGATCTTTTCCATGATGACAATAAAAGCTGCATTATTTCAAAAATATTTAAGTTATGAAAGACTTTTAATAAGGTAGACGTGGCAAAATGGGCAGGTAAATAGAACCCGAATCGGCCCATAAATAAACAAACGGGTCGAAATAATTGCAACAGTCTGTAATTTTCTAAGTCCAAATTCAGTCTACCTGAAGGCCAGCTAAATAAATGAAGGATTTGTCAGAGAAGGATAAGCTGGATACACGGAACCGTGTTGAAACTGGAATGTCAAAAAAGAATGGTACAAACGAAGAGAATATAAGGCCATACGGGCCTGATGTCAGCACACTCAAAGCAGGATCTGCATAAAGATCAAAATCAAAACTTTCAGTTAGGGTTTAAAATTTTGAAAAACAACAGAAATCCAGTAACTTACTGTTAAGAAATGATTGAGCAAAAAGCTGTAGCAATGAAGACACAATTATAGAGAATGAGACAAATACCTGCAAACAGAAATGTTCACTGTGAATACCACAATACATTGGAAAAAATTCAAGTAGGTTAATTTAGGGTTGAGAAGATACTTACAGAGTATTTGTTAGAACCGATCTGTCTCTCAAAAACACGGAAGTAGTAAAGAAGATAGGCACCAAACATAAGCTCTGGTGTTGATGAAAATGAAAATACTGAAACAATCAGTTTCCATAACTGAAATTGCTTCCAGATATCCTGCCATGTGCAAAAAATGATTATAGATCAACAAGTAGCTCAGCTCAAAAAGTGTTTAGTTAGGTTTTCACAGAATATAGATTCACTTATGATCCAGTTATGGAGTGTGGGTGGGAAACTAGTGGTGAATTGTTAAAGATCCATACTTTTTACCTGTTTTCTACTACTGTTTTGTTTTAGTTTCTCAGCCTCAAATACTTTATCAATATTTGTAATGTCAAGTTAGGGATTACTGATATCTATTCCCCAATTTGAAGAATGCTAGGCGATTGAATTACAATTACCAAATTGTATGTTAATATTAGGGTTAATTAGGTTTACGCATAGTATATGTTCACCAAAATTCCCTATCTTGTGGAGAATGTATTGAAAAAACAAAACAGTAATTAAAGTGATAATATGATCAAATCAAACCTGATAAGACAATCCGAGCTTGTTTGAACGACCTTGGATCCCAAACAGGATCGTAAACAGACAACAAGCAACAACAAAGGTTCTGGTAATCGGAGCATTATCTGATCAATCAGCATAAAAATTATCAACAACCGATTTGGAATTGGTAATAAGAAAAGTGAAATTGAAAAAAATTAGTAGAATTCACATACTGAAACCAGATGGGCCGCCGTTCATCTTCGTGAACCAACGACCTTCAAATTTGAGATGGCCTTTGGTGTATATGAATCTTTGTTGTAATTGTACCGATCTATGAGGATGTTGATTGAAGATGATGATAGTTTACTGGGTAATTCTTTGGAGGGGGTTGTAACGACAAGGATTTGGTAGATTAGGGTTTCACTTGTTTAGGGATTTACGATCTCGGAATAGAAACACGTCATGCAGACAAATTTTGCTAAAAAAGGGAGTCGTGCAAGTTAGGGGCGAGCATGAGGTGGTTTGGGGCGGTTTTTTTAACTAAAATCAAACCCTGCCCTGAAAGTTCGGGTTTTGTGAATTACACCCCGTTCGGTTTCGGTTTTTCGGGTTTTTCGGTTCGGTTTCGGGTTTTTTCGGTTTTTTAGTTTCCTTTAAATTTACGAATTTATTACCTTAAAAACTAATATTATGATTCAAACTTACAAACCTTAACTCATTTCATTATAAATAAAAAAACAACTAGTAAGTTTAATATAATGTAATAATAAATTCAACTAACATAATCTGAAAAAAAATTAATAATATAATAACATCCAACCATCTTTCGCAACAATCTTAGTCAATGTCTTCATCCATAGAAGTTTCATTGCATGGTTGCTTTCCTTTTGCAAATAAATTTATATCAAATCTTTTAAAAATATAAGAATATTTTTATAAAACTTGAAATATACATAAAGGCGGGGCGGGGCGGGGCGGGTTTTTCGGTTTGGTTTTTCATATGCCCCCGAAAACCGCCCCAAACATTCGGGTTTTCTAAAAATCAAAACCGTTGATGTCGGTTTTTCAAATGGTTCGATTTTTTCAGTTCGGTTTTTTCGGATTTTTCGGGTTCGTTTCGGTTTTTCTGTTTTTATGCTCACCCCTAGTGCAAGTTGAGCGAGCTACCATTTTAATTTCCTTTTTCTAAATATGAATGCCTACTATTTTTCATACTTTTAAGTGTTAAAATTAAAAAATGATATATGAAAATAAAATCAGTAAATCATATACTTCCTCCGTATCAAAATAAGTGACAACACACTTTCCATTTTGGGGTGTAACAAAATAAGTGACACACTTTGAAAATTTTCCTTATTTGGTAAAAATAGTGGGACCCATACCCACTAACTATCCACTTTAATACAATGAAATTACTCTTATACCCTTACTTTTACTTTTAAAACTCATTAATATCACTTTATTCAAGATAAGTGGGACCCCTTCTCCGCTAATTATATACTTTAATATATTTTAACCTCTACTTTGATCTTTTACCTCAAAAAACATGTAAGCCAATTTGTGTCACTTATTTTGATACGGAGGAAGTAGTATGTTATCTTAAGGTGATTAACAAGATGACATAAATACAAATAATAAACATTAATATCATTTCTCATTTTAAAATTCAATTTTCAAGTATTAAGAGAGATATTTAATTTCTATTCATATACCAATTTATATTAGATTTGAACCAAACTATATAAGTATAGTAAAATAATGATTATAGTGTATGAAATATTTTTTGTGATGGAAAAATCATATGCACATATTAAAAAGAATTCTATGAAACACTTCAACTAAAAAAATTCAAACATAGAGTTGTATTCTAGGAAGTTTAAGAATTTTGCATAGTCCCAAGGGATAAATTCTAGCCATTCGATTAAGATGGTCAAGATCAAATCCCCCACCTACAGCAACCTACAGCCACCACCGGCCGCCGCCGATCGCCGCCGCCCGCCGCCGCCGGTGGTGGTGGTATTGATGTATTGAATGTAACGACCCGAAATTTGGTATTAAATAAATTGTATAAAAATATGATAAATATGGATAAATCGTTTAAAGAACGTAGGAATTGGTTTCGTGTCATTTGGACACCGTACGAGAAAGTTATGGGCGAAACCGGGTCGAGACAACAACCGAAAAATGCAGCCTTGCTACATTGAAGAGTTCACGCCGCGAAGATGGGTTCCCGATCGGGAACTGTCTTCAGAGAAAAGGGCTTTCGAGCGTGAAGTAGTTCACGACTGGTTACCGATCGCGAAGTTCGCGTGCAAGGGAAAGTTAGCGACGCGAACTTAGTTCGCGTCGTGAACTATGGTCGAGCAGCTTTAAGTCGGGTTTTGGCTCATTTGACGCCATATCGAAACCCTAGCTTCTTCTTTGGCGATTTCCGAGCTTGGAGGCTGATTGAGGTCGAATCCTTCACAAATCTTTGGTAGATTTCACTCCTAGTTGAAGATTAAAGGTATATCTTCACTCTTTGATCTTTGTAGCTTAAGATCTATGTGTTTGGATGTAAGGGTTTGAAACCCTAGTTCATGGGGTTATGGATTATGGTGATATAAATGATGGATACACTTAATAGATGGTGTATTAACAAAGGAAACAAGTGTATGATTATGATTTGTAAGAATCTTAAGGGTTGGTTAAACCTAGGGTTTGGTAAATCACCATATTTGGGGGAAATGTGTTAATAAGTGTTATCTAGAGATAGATGAACACCATAGTAGTAGTATGTGATGTTGATAATCTTATGATTATTGTTTTAGGCATTTGGTGAGATCTTAGAAGGTTGACCGAATCGTGAAGCAAGGAGATTGACGTAAGGAATACGGTTGGAGCATTTTATTGCTAAAGTGAGTACATGTGAACTTTAAAACTGGGTACATAGCGGTAAAGAAATATTTTTAATATGTGACTATTAATGATAAACTAGTTATTTAATTTCTCTATATTAACTAGTTGCTTGATTTTGTGAATATTAAGTGAGACTAGCATATGGACAGTTTGCATGTTGGCCTTATGACATTGATGATGGATGTGACATATAGTCACATGAAATAGTTAAGACGGGTAGTTTGAAATAGGACAGGTACATGATAGATTCGGAGGCATTCTGAATTATCATGGTATCTTTAAACTGGTGAATTGGAGGCATTCCGATCACCCAACGCGATGTTGGATCTCACTGAATTGGAGGCATTCCGATCACCCAACGCGATGTTGGATCTCACTGAATTGGAGGCATTCTGATTAGTGAGATAAGATGGGTCACCTTGCTTAGACAAGGTAACAAAAGGGGGTTCTACTGAACTGGAGGCATTCTGGTTAGTAGGACAAAAATGGGGTCTCGTTGGATTGGAGGCATTCCGAACAACTTGACGGGTCGATTAGGCTATGATTGAATGTGATGGGATTACCGAGGAGGTGATCGATGTATATGAATGTGTTAGGGGTACCGCGGAGGTAACCATAGTATATAAATATGTATGTCTATATATATAATTAGTATGTGTAATCATTTATATATTAATGTCGGGTCTAAAACCCATGTATCTCACGAGACAATTTTGTCTTACGTACTATGTTTGTTTGTGATGCTATGTACTCAGGTTCGGGAGCTAAGGATTAGGTGCGTTTCCTAGTGAAGGCGCACGGGTTTAGTAGAGATAGCAAGGTGGATTTACGTTTGGCTTCGGTTATGATATATTTTGTAACACCACTAGTGACTTTTATTTTATACCAAGGTTTTGTTTTTGTAAATCCATATTTTGGGATAATACTCTAAATGATTTAAATTTAAAAGGATTTTACGGAAATATTTTGTATTAAAAATTTGAGGTGTTACAATGAAACACATGTGTTTCACTAAAACACATCATATTACTTCGAAGCACATGTGCTTCAGGTCACGAAACACATGTGCTTCACTAAAACACAACATATTACTTCGAAGCACATGTGCTTCAGGTCACGAAACACATGTGTTTCAAGTCACTAAAAACATGAGTTTCTAAACACACAATGGAGCATACGAAGCACATGTGCTTGACGTTATAAAACACATGTGCTTCACTACACAGAAAAAAATCAAAACAAGTGACGAACATATCATTATGAAGCACCCGTGCTTCATAAAGCCAAGCACGTGTGTTTTTGTTCCTGAACACATGTAACTTACAAGGAAGTCATTTGTGTTTGAATCACGAAGCACATGTGCTTGATGTTATGAAACACATGTGCTTCACTACACAAGAAAAAAAATCAAAATAAGTGACGGACATATCATTATGAAGCACATGTGCTTCATAAAGCCAAACACATGTGTTTTTGTTCCTGAACTTACAAGCAAGTCATTTGTGTTTGAATCATGAAGCACATGTGCTTGACGTTATGAAGCACATGTGCTTCACTAACAAGAAAAATAATCAAAACAAGTGACGAACATATCATTATGAAGCACATGTGTTTTTATTCCTGAACACATTTAACTTACAAGCAAGTCATTTGTGCATGAATCACGAAGCACATGTGCTTGACGTTATGAAGCACATGTGCTTCATTACTTGAAACACATGTGCTTGGCTGTACATATACACTCATTTATTTTCAAAACACATGTGTTTCAAGCACATGTGCTTCCAGTCACGACCACCACTACCGGCGGCCACCTCCGGCCACCGCCGGCGGCCACCTCTGGCCGCCGCCGCCGGCTGCCCATCGCCGCCGTCCGCCGCCGCCGTCCGCCGGAGGTGGGGTGGGGTGGGGGTGTTGATGTATTGAAGCACATGTGCTTGTATGATTTGAATTTTGATTTTGACCTTTGACTTTTTCTTGATCCAAGGGCTATTAATTGTCCCTTGGGAATAGCTAAAATTATTGGACTACCTTGAACATTTACCTTCAAACATAATACCATTATTTTAAAATATTAAGAAATATGAGTTGTGTTTGATGTGTTCCAATTTTTAATTAAAGTCTTTAGAGATAAATTATAATCTTGGATCAATAATAATTAGTGATCAATATTAATCACATGTTTTATACGGGTTATTTTTAATATTTGATTCTTACATAAAATTTAACACAAATCTTAACATATAGGCCACACAGTACTAGAAGTGAGCATAATCCAGAAACCGAATTAAAGTTGGTGGACAGAAACAGTTAATGATGAGTTTTCAAAACCGAACTGATTATATATTTTCGGTTTAGTTTGGTTTGATTTCGGTTTCTAAGCCCAAATGCTCACATTTATTCAAGGACCGAACTGAACCGAACCAGACCGAAACTAAAAATCATGAAAATTTTAAAATCAAAAACCGAACAAAATACATAATTTTGGTTATGAAATTTTAAAATTAAAAACCGAACAAATTACATATTTTTGGTTTTGGCTAATTTTTTTTCCAGCCCAATGTCCCCCATTACCACACATAAACAAACATTTTATTTTTATTTTTATGGTGTATCTCCTTGATTGAAGGTAGAAGAAGGTAGCCTGATCGGTAATGCATTTCATACACTCGCAATTTTACAATCTGTCTACTTGTTGATTAATTATTTGAATCAGATCTTTGATCGTCATTCTGTTCATAATTCAATTCCTGAATCAGTACGTTTTATGTCTGAATTGTTGACGATATATATATGCCTTCGATAAACGATTAAATTCTTAGTTTTTTTTTTCGTGTATTTTTGGTGGCCAATCCAACAATTGATGGACGATATGATTGTTTGATTATGTTGAACGGTTTGATTTACGTTAACAACGATACATTTTAATATCTACGCTAGCTTGATTATATATGGTTCATGACTCTATTAATTTTATCTAATTTTGAATCTTTCTTTTATGGTTAACGCATTATAAACATGTAGATTTCGTTGGTTGCCTATTTCCTTAAGCATGAGAAAAGTTTAACATTTGAACCTAAAGCTTGTATTTTGAGTAACCCTAGCATTAACGGGAGTAATTTGGTATGACAGCACAGGTGATGTACTGCTGCTAATTGGAGGATATAATGGCAGATAAAGAGGAAGCACCCATGCCTTGTGCAGGAAAGGAGGTAGTTTTCAGATCCTGGATCTTAATTTTGTAAATAGTGAGTGTGTCATATGATATAAACATTGATTTTATCGTATTCTTTAGGAAGAAGTCGTTAAAAGCAAGTATGGAGGTATTGTTCCAAAACGGCCCCCACTCATTTCCAAGGTGAAAATTTACATCAATTCTATAGGATCGGGTCATTTTTGGGTATGGGTCAAACCAGATAGGGACATTGGGTCGACCAGAAACACTTTTTGTCCTTATTTATTAATTATTTATATAAATAGTTAGGATCTTTACTTTTCTATTTCAAGGATATTTTACTTTTCTTTAATAATATGCATTAAAAATACATGTTGCTCAACTTTCAATCCGTTTTCTATTAAGCTAATATTTTTACTTTAGCGGTTTGAGCAGCTAGAGATAAAACATAATTACATAACCTGAATCGGGCTTACACATTTGATTCGATGGCAGGATCATGAACGGGCTTATTTTGATTCAGCTGATTGGGCTTTGGGGAAGGTATGTTGAACTTCACAATCAGCATATTTAGTTAATCTTGTAAATGTACAAATACAAACTGGTGATAGATTTTTTTCTAAATAATTATATTAATTTATACGCATGTTTGTAAAACTTATAAAGTCCCAAAAAAATTTATTTTTACTATTAAAATTTAAATGCTCTTGGTGACAGAAAGGTGAAGAGAAGAAGCCGAAAGGACCACTTGAGGCACTCAAGCCTAAATTACAGGTACTTGAAACTGCTACTTTTTAAAATAAAAATATGATATATTTATGAACTGTTTACATTCTGTTTGTTTTTGTGCAGCCCACTAATCAGCAAACACGATTACAGAAATCTCCTTGTGCTCCAGCTGATGGAGAAGGTATACTTGATAGTTTTATAACTAATTAATTAACGCGTTAAATATACTATATATTATTTCATATACAATCTAAACATACATAAGAAATTCATTAAATATATGAATCATCTAATGACCATTCTTTTCTTATGTTATTTGGTTTGGTTTTACATTTGTACATACACACACTCAAGAACAGGCATATAAACTTATGGTTGACTTGGTTGACTTTGAATAGATTCAAAAAGCTCGCCTTTTGAAGATGCAACTGCAGATAAATGAGAAAGAGAAACCGTTGTTTGATCTTGTGGGGTGTTACTAATTGTCTCATTCAAATAATCAAGTTTAATTTCATGCATTTCTTCAAACTAGACAACAAAATAACCTACACAAGTTTTATTTGTTAATAAGTCCTTCATACATATCATATGAAATCATGAATCCGTATTGGGTTGAGTTTGAAATAAATCCAATATCGGTTTATACCAAAATCTTTCTTTCTTTTCCAACCTTTATTTGCTTTGTAGAAACTATTCTATTGTTGGAGATTCCTTGTATTTTTGCAAAACAATTCCATTGAGATAGTTTTATTTACTTCATAGAAACTTTTCTTTTGTTTGAAACGAGGAATAAGGCCCGCACTTCGCGGCGGGTTGTAAACATACACTTAACCTTCCTATATAAACATTGGCACCAAGATGAATCAAGTGGAAGTCTTTTCTAGTAGAAAACCATAGTAATACCTTTTCCCCAATATGCAAAACAATCACACCACATACAACTCAATATATCCAAACACCATCAAGTATTGAATTTAACATTTTAACATACTTAGTGTTTAGGCGCTAGTAAAATTATGTGTTATATCTATATAATTTACACCACCATTAGTTATTATTGTATGTAGCCATCGGTGTAGAAGTTGCATCTAATGACTACCAAAAAGTTGCAGCTACATTAGATGACCGTATCAAGATATCACATGATTGACCAAACGATTCTTAAGACCATATATCGACATATCATGCGCTTGACCAAACGATTATTGTAAGTTGCTAAAATCTTCCCAATTAGTATATGAGTGGTCCAAGAGATGGCGCAGAAAGATACCTGCACACATTTAAATACAAAGATATCAACTATCAATATATATATTTTAACGAAATCTATTTGTCAAAAAAGCTCAGGCTAAAAGTGTTATCATATACATTATAACATTACTTTGATATACCATTAGTTGCCATACCTATCAATATCTCCAAATATGACATTTTGGCAAACTTAAGTAATCAAACCATACCAATTGCCAAAAATCGTCATATAATGAGATTAGAATATGGCACTCTATCTAAAATGATACGGGATCAATGTTGTTGAAAATCTCTCTAAACTTCCACTATTTAGCAGTCAAATTACCTCCTCAATGTAAATTTTAGCCCAATGGGTCCAAGCCTCCTTGACCAGTATCTAACAAAGCGGGTTTAAGTGGGACCAATAATTCTTCATCTACGGTTGTTGAACCAGCTTTAATGTTGGATAATAATCTAAAAAAGTTTATGTAGTCAACTTTGTCAATCGCCATATTGTTAAGCAATTTATTTATCATCAGGTGTCTGCATCAGATTGATAAAAAAAATTGTGTCATATCTGCATCAGATTCATAAAAAGAATAAGACGCTAAAAAAGTGAATTTTGACTTTTGGGTCAAATTGGCTTCTTTGACATCATATTAATCTTTATATTGAAGACTGAAGGTGATGTCTTGAAGACGGGTGAACTCTAATTGTGCCTCAAATTCACTTTAATCAATATATGTGGGATCCATCCTCCACTAACTATCAAATTTATCTAATTAACCTTCATTATCATATTTTGCCTCAAAAACCGTGAACTCTAATTTGTATCACTTATTTTGAAAAGGAGGAAGCATATGATTTACCTTTCGTCCTCGGCCCACTAAAAAGTTATCTGCCTTTATATCAGGCATGTCAACGGAAACAAATAAACAATCGAGAATAAAATAAGCAACAATAAATAAGCAAATAACATTCTTCGAAATCACAAAGAAAAACAAAACTTTAAAGTAGTATACCTGAACTACCATATCGACCAAAGGATTCCAGCATCATAAACCTAATAATGGGTCATCTAAATATGCCTTTTTTGAAGATTGAAAGAGCAGGAACTGCAAAGAACGATCCATTTTTTAATCAAATTACCCAATGCAATGGTAGTAAATTCTACATTTAAGATTTAAAGATCGCAAACGATCATAAATTTTAGTGATTACAGAGCTAAACTTGTACATGGAGTGCAAACTCCAGAAATGTTTACAAAATCCACTAATAAACGCATTTAATTTCATGTTTCCCACTGTTATATAATAAAAAAAAAACCCATAATACATTCCTTTGAATGCAAATTTAAAGGGGCCAGGATTCAATATTTGAATTTTTAAAGAAAGAAAATATATATAGGCCGTAAAATGAATGCAACCAAAAATAGTTTGCATCCAATGATACTTCAGGAGGTGCAAAATATAGATTTACACTTCTGTTTTGAAAGTTATACTTCAAGAATGCAACCTGATACTTTCCGATACATGTGATTGTAGGTTTGATGGAAAAGGAAGAATTGAATCTCAATCCCAAACCCGATCCACAGTTTTTTCCTTCTTTTCTTTTCTGTAATAATAAGCACCAACTTTGAATTTCAGTAACAAGTTGTATATGATTTTTACATTATCTTATTAAATTTCAGTAAAAACTGGTGATCTCGTTACCTGAATGCAAATTACATGATAATCAGTTAATCACATAGAATTATCCCGTCAGCTCTATGGCTAGCTTTCTGATGCCATAATGGTACCTGCATTATTACAACCAAATTCAAACACAATATAAAGTTGATGGAAGAAAATTTCCATTTTCAAGATAATCTCACATTTTATGGAAAAATAGACCTCAAAACCTACTAATTTCCACCTTCCATTGATATAAGAATTCTTTAACCTCACAACAAATATTACAAATAGAACTTTTTGAAGGTAAAAAGTGAGAACAAAATATCAATTATCAACTTTGATAATACTTCTAAAAAACGATATGAATAGAAAGTCACCTTAGGATTTAATGTGGTGAAGAACAGAGGGTGAATCAATTTGTTGACTCCATTCCCACTACTATCACAACCAACAATAAGTTAGCATTTAGCAATTTCTCGCCTTTTGAGCAATTTGTTGAAGAGAATTAACTCATTGCTAGAGTACACTTCATCATATAACTATTACGCAATTAAGTAGAAATTTGGTTGCTATAAGTTTAGATCACTTCATTACTATGAACTATGAGTCTATGAATCTTAAATGGTTTCTAAATTACCATCGGCACATTGATGGATTGACCCAAAAGCTCTCGCCTTCCTATATTCGCATCATATGAAACCCGCACATTTTATGTTCTGTAAATTAATAGTGTTGTGTCATTAATAGGACGGAAAAACCTTTATCTTCTCATATGTGGCATGTCATGTATTTCAACAAAAAAAACATTATATATGATTTAAATCGAATGATTAATCTATTAATACTATCATACAATTAAGTTCATTGATCAATAGTCATGGTTAAAGTTTAATGTATATATACGTACTTGAACAAAAATCGGACAATATTTTTGAATCAATTCCTTGCAACTTCTATAGCTTTTAATTATGCGTTGTCCCTAAAATAGCATAGATTTGTAGTAATGATACTCATATATCATTAATGATTTAATCCAAGACAACCATATTTGATGCAAGTTCAAGCATGTAGGAACTTTAATTCATTGAATTGCTTCCACCAAGGCCAGAAAACTCAAACCTACATACCTAACATTCATTAAAGTTCAACTTTTTTATTTGAAAAAATCTAGCGCGTATCATTTTCACACGCTTGCTGCGTTTACTGATTTACAGAAAATGAGTTTTTATTGTAATTTATGTGATTATCTCTTTGAAGCATTTCATCGAACACTTTGCCTGCATCTTTTAATTTTGTTGCTATTGAACTTGTAGGGAAGATCAGGTAGTAAATGACAGTGATAGTAAGAGCGTTATTGTAGATTCAGACGTTAAGACTAAATTAGATATCTCAACTAAGAAAGTTGAAATTATTTTAGTTGAAAGTAAAGAGGACTCCATCTATGGTTTAGCTGAAATTATATCCAAATTTGCTTAAAAATTGATATCATTAGATGGAAACATACCTCATCCCACCGATGTAGAAGAGCTCCAGCTCCGATCCTCCACCTCCTCGGGTCCGCAATGGTGTCGTTTGCAACAGCAGTAACAACCGTAGCAAAGACGTGATGGTGAAAATATGTATGAAGATGGTGAAGATTACGAAGAACAATATGATGTATGGAGATGATAAAGATGCTGATTAGTATTTGGTGCCCTGGTTAGATTTTGATTCACAAAGAAAATCTCAGAAAATCTGAAGACAACGATGAGATGAGATAAGGGTATACAGAAACCTACTGCTCATGAACTGTAGAGCAACAGTAACATTTCCCCCTGGGAAATGTTATAGGTAATTTTTGATAATTATTTAAGTTCATATACAACCCTAATCAAGATGATAAAATATAATTGATGTACAAAACTACATATTTAATATACAGGTATAACTGGATATGAAACGGCACAATTACCCACCTGCTGGTTTGTAAACCATAAACTAGTGAAGGTGTAATTAAGTTTTGAACTATCAAATAATTCTTTTGTATTTAGTTGTATCTCGGTTTTCATGTTTAAAAACTATTGAACCAAACGGACCCAAATGATAGCTCTCTCATGTTGAAATCAAGATGACGACTAGTCATGTTATACTGGCGAACCAAAGGTTTTGAAGTTGACAAGTAGCACAAAACAATTACTGTAATTTCAAATAAATATAAATTAATTAGAATTATATATTAAAATGATAAACGTATGAAACTCTACCAAGAAAACCATAACTCAACAAGCCCTCATATTTAGGGGTCAGCATAGTAGAGTACCAACCGGAACCTTTAATACCGGTTCCTGAACTTTCGGAACCGTACCCCGTCACTAAAATTGTAAAATTAAAATAAGACATAAGGCTTAAACATTAATCATTTTTGTCATTTTATCTATTAATCTTTAAATTATCAGAATTTCTGAACGAATGATTGTCTAATTATTATATAGATCAAATATTATATTTAGACTAAGTAACATCTAAACTCATTTAAAATTACACCAAATTTTTCATATTGTTAAACTTGGGTATTGAATTTTGTCACATATATAATATTTTAGCACCCTACGGGTTGGATTGCTCGTGTGTCCACATGACAAATCCCATTTGAAATGGATGGTAAAATATACCGAATAATCGCCGGCACAAGTTACCTGGCGGTTACCAGTTCCTAAATTTTGAAAACCAGACCGGAACCTTTTAGGGCGGTTCTGTGATTTTAGGAACCGGAACCAGCGGTTCCAAAGCGGTTCCGGTTACAATTCTTGTTACCTTCTTTCTCTGCTCACCCTTACCCATATTGAAAACATTATAAAGAGTAAATTACATAAAATGGTTTATTTGGTTTGCGTAAAAGTTTTGAATTTAGTCTGCTATCTTTGCCGATCTGATTTCTTCCTAAGCATTACATAAACAGAAAAATCTCTCCTTTTCACACAATTTGAAGTACAATCTCTAAAAAAAATTGTTGCAAGTTTTACACGAACTCAAACAATCTTCATTCAACTTGAATTACGAACATCATTTTTTTCTTCAAGAACAAGATTGAAATTTGTTGCTGCTTCATTATAAAGAGGAGGGTGAAGGTGAGCAGATTTTGTTTGGGTATTTGTGTGAAAAGATAATTATACCCCTTATTTGCAATGCACATGATAAAAGCATGACCGACCCCCTATATTTAAGGACTACCCATGTAATCATCGGGATTTAGTGACAAAATCCAAAACTTTTAGCAAACCATACGAACCATCAGTATATTTACTCCATTATAAATAAAAAAAGAGTAGATCAGGTAGAGAATAATATAATAGTCGGCTAATAATTATTTAGGGAAACAAAGGGCTAATTCCCGTACAAAAATTAAGTTGATGTACTACTACTAAAACATTTAATTTAGCCAACACAAACATAACTTAAACTTAAACTTAATTATCAACCTGGTCCTCCTAAAGCTGCTTTGACCATACTTCATTTCCACCTACAAACTGCAAATTCCTCCACTTCTGCCAAAAATTAAATTAAAATAAACAACAAATTAAACAACTACCCCATATAACAAATTTTTAGATCCAAAACATAACGATATCAACTATCAAGATGTTAGTATCCCGTCAACATTAATTCTGTATTATAAACTTTTTTTTAAGTTGCATTACCATATTGTTCTGCTGTGTATTTCACTATTTCTTGCTCACAATCTAATAAATCATCATTTCAAACTCTACTCAATTTTATAATACCACTAGAATTGTCCTGTGAAAACAATCAAATGCATTCTAGGACTGCACAACAAGTTTATAGTAAATATGTGAGCATAAAGATCCAAAAATATCAGAAAATGATCAACAGATGACTTCCGCTCTAGAAATTATCAAAAACTGATTCCAGACTAACTATTTTGAATAAATTACATAAATCTTCAATGTACTTCATACGAAATTATGGAACTCGTCCCTCGATTTTTTATTACATGGAACTAGTCCATAATTTTGAAACTCATAAACCCTGACACACACACACAAAACAGTCAAGTTTTTAGGGACCTTTGATGTCACAAATTCAAAATTAGGGACCTTTGATGTCACGAGTTTCAAAATTAGGGACCGTTGATGTTACAACTTTTAAAATTAGGGATTACCCGTGTAATAGAAAAAAGTCTAGGTACGAAATCTATAATTTCATACAAACCACATATACGATTTATGTAATTTACTCTTTAAACGTTCTTGAATTAAAAGTCTAGAACAATATTATAGAAAATAGGTTACCTTGTACAAAAGACACCATTTGACATTCAAGATCCTTCCAAACTTGAAACCAACCACTAATAAAAATAAACATTGCATCTAGAAGATCCACACAAACACTTCTTCCTCCTAACTTCACCTTTCTCAGGCCTAACCAAACCATAGTTAAAAGTCAACTCCTGCATAGGTGGAATATGGTTAACCGCATACAACCCAACATGATAATACGACTCATCTTCATTCTCCCTAACAACCGGTTGCCAATAAACATTCGGCGAGCAACTATGATTCATAAAACGGGCCACATTTCCCTCACTTTTAGCACTAATAACCAAAGGAAATGGAAACTTAACCGATTCCTCACTAGGCTCGGTTTCCAAAGGCTCAAAAACACGAGTCGAATCAAAAACATAATTATCATCCGGATCGATCCCATTTTCTGAAATCACAACACCCGCATATTCACAAATGAACGATCCAGATCGAATCGGGTCCCACGATCTGAGCCCCCAACCTTTATCTTTAGTTTTGAAAACTTCTAACCGAATTTTCAATCCCGCTTGTGAAATACGGTTTCTACAGCTAACAGGACAAACACACGAATTACCACATTCGTGAATAATCGAATTATGGCTGAGAAGAACACCGAGCGATGTGTACACCATGAATCCCCCATTTTTTTGGACACACGGGCAGTTAGTGCCAGGCTGGCACCCTTGCGTGCAGTTACAATAAGAAGACGGTTTTGTAACATTTGTTAACGGGAACGGTTTTGTGTGTTTTAAAGTTGGTGAGTAAGTGAAATAATCCGGCCCCTTCTCACCGTCTATATCGTTTACTAGACAAACGGGCAGACTTTCAGCGCCCGAAGTTAAATCGGGCAGGATAACACCGACCCGTGTAGTGACACCATCTTTCCATTGTTGGATTGATTTCCATAATGTAAATGCTTCGGGTTGACCCGCAACCCGAACTAATTTGTACTTAAAGACATTACAGCCTGATTTCCCTTTTTCAATCCAAGATTCATGGATTTTATATAAACCATCGTACACATATACTTTTCCAGTTGGATGTGCAAAATCTTTTAAACCACGAATAACACGTACCTCGTTAGATTGGTGTAAACTTTTTTCAAGAGCTAAATTACCTCTAACTAACTTTTGATCTGTTTGTATTTTGTCTTTTCCTTGCACGCCACCTTGACCACTGTAGATTAACACTTCACCATCATCACCTTCATCTTCATAACCGCCAGAAGAAACGATACTAACTGCTAATGGCTCTTCACCTCCCGAAACCTTAATTCCCATATAATCGATTCCCGCCATACTTGGTGCATGTAATCCAACTAAACATAATTCCATTCGGAAAAAGAAAATATCGCCAATTTCGACACCTGGCACGTTACCGATTCGTTTTTTGATATTTGCACGAACTCCTTTGTTCATGCAAATAGTTCCAGCTCTTAGATCAGGGCGTCTTGCTGAGCTGGACTCTTTTGTGTCATCAAGTTGTGTGATTTTTCTTCTGAGCAAATTGAAGACCAGAAGAACACGATCAGCCATTTCTTTGTCACTGTCTGCTTGACGAAAAGTGTCGATTTCTGTCAGTTTGAAAGATTGTAACATATTTGTAACGAGAGAATCGATATCAATATCAGAATTGGAAACAGTTATATTCCCGGTTGAATTTTTGACTTTTCTACGGGTGGCCCGTTTTCTTTCATACCCATCACTCCCTGTTTCCATACTATAATCGTCATCATCAACACTAATGTTCCTTCTTGAAGTCCCTATATCACCGTTTTTGGATGTTGTTGCTGGTGATTTGAAGGAATTTATAGGAACTGGTGATGGAATTGGGTAAGATCTTCCTTGATTTGGGGTGTAAAAAGGGAAGAAGGGCGAGGCGCCAGGTGGAAACGGGCCGGTTGGTGGGATTGATGCAAAATGAGAAGTTGGTGGTGCAGAGGAATCGGGCTGGGTTGGGAAAATTGGAACAAGGCATCTTAATGGCTTAACTGTTAAAACTGTACCCTTGTTTATAGTAGCAGAAGGAATAGAATCAGAACCAAATGTGTGTTCCATTGTAATGACAGATAGCTTTGTGAGTTTTCAAAAAGTTAAAGTTTTCTACTTATCATCACCTGAAAAGTACATACATTGCAAATTCATTTATTCAGCTAAAACTTGTAACAGGTAAATGTAAACTTGAACCACAATCTGCAGCAGAAAATTATCCTCAGGAAACATGCAAATAGCTTCTAGGTTTCAATAAATTAGGTGATTTAACAACAAAACAAAACAAAAAAACCCTAGACATACAGAAATCGGAAAGAGAATGCGGAAAAACATTACTGAAAACTAAAAAAATGTGATTTTTGAGGTGGAAAAACAATGAAAAGTAACGAAGATCTGAGAGGGAGGAATTCAACGAAACTAGGGTTTTTATAAGTGATACGTACTAAAAGTTTGTACGAAAAAACGGAGATGATTATAAAAATCAGACCTTTTTTACAATTCAAAGCATCAAATTGAAGAAAACATATGTAAGATCTGTGGAATTTAGAAATTACCTTCGGATTTGAAATTTAGGTGAGAGCGTGAGAGAGGCGAGTGTGTTCGAGCAGAAATGAAAGGTTTCAATCAGTTCCCCGTTAATAGTTTTTTAACATTTTCTTTTCAATTAATGCAACTACTACCTTTCGTTGTCATCTTGTAAGTTTGGGGGGTGATAAAACGGGGGTATTTTGTTGGTTAAAACTTTAAAAAGATACCCTTTCTTGTTAAATTTTCTTGTTTTATTCTTGTATTTATTAAAGAGAAATGATATTAAATTCTATCATTTGTTTTATCCATGGTTCTATGTATTTTAAACTTGACATGTGTAATGTAATAATTATTTATCCTCGTATCATTCCTTGATTTTAACGCTTATCATGATTAAATTGATAGACACATAAATAGGCACAAATAATAGACCATAATACTATTTCTCTTTATAAAATATTAAAATTTGAGATACTTTTTCTAACTTTTTTATTTTGGTTTCTTTTTCGTTTGAGCAATGCTATGTAATTTTATTATTATGTATGTTAACGAACCGAACGTTCATATTAAATTTGTTAATTTTCTAAAAATTAAAATGGACATACATGAACAATATACTATGTTCATTAAGTTAAATCAACAATTACTGATATATCTTTATCTTGTTTGTACATATATGTTCGTGAATGTTCAGCAAGTTATTCGTTAACATATGTTTATATATGTTTATTCGTTTACTTTTTGGAACTCTATATATTAGGTGTTTTTTTAATAGAAACACTTAGACGAATAAACACAACTGTAAACAAAAAAATTATACATAAAAAGAAATTGTACATTCATTCGTTTACATTTTTATTGAATTGTCACGAGGAGTTTATGAATAAACTATTTTCTTAACGAACGAACACAAACATAAAAATCTGTTCGCTTATATATTTATTCGGTTGTTCGGTTAAACTTAAATGAACAAACATAATCAAGCTCCATTCATATTCGTTATTTTTGTTTACTAATTTATACTATCTTTGTATCAAAACAAGTGATACATTTGAGAATTCATGATTTATTAGGCAAAAGATTAATTAAAATATATTAAAGTGGATAGTTATCGAAGAATGAATCTCACTCTTTTGAATAAAGTGATTTTAATTATGTTTAAAAATAAAAGTAAAGGTAAAGGGGTAATTTCACTTTATTAAAATATATATTTAGTGGAGAGTGAATCCTACTTTTTCACAAATAAAATAAATTTTAAAAATGTATCATTTATTTTAATCAACCTCTAAATGAAAAGTATATTACTTATTTTGATACGAAGTTAGTAATTTATGCCTAATTTATCATACTATATGATGTTATTATACTATATACAATGAGTTAATAATATGTATTCTTTATTTGTTTTCATCATTTCCTTTATTTATGTGTCATGTGTTACTAGGCATGCAAATGAACCATAAAAACACGAAGAAGTTGTTCATATTCGTTTGTTGAAGAAATAAGTGCACATGAGCTCTTCGTGAACACTTAAAACGAATTTTTGTGTTCATATTCATTTATAAGAAATTTAAGTGTATATAAATAGTTCGTGAATAATTCAGTAAAAAGGTAAAGTACATAAACGAACTTTAAGTGTATATAAATAGTTCGTGAATAGACGAACCTTAATGAACCTTAACTAGCCTTAAAGAATAGACGAACCTTAATGAATAAACGAACCTTAACAAATGTTTACAAATATATGTTTATTCTTACTTGATTTAATTTTGTTGGAGCTTTAAACAGACTAAAAAATGTATGTTTATCTCAATATATTGATATTGGAAGCAAATGATATGAGAAATAAGAGCAAATTAGTAAGCCATGGTACTAAATTAACCATTTTGTCAAGTTCAGGGTACCATTGTGCACCTTTAATAGTTCAGGATAATAAAAATTCCACTCAACCAAGTTCAGGATACATTTTGGTCATAATTAAATAACTAACATAAATGTAGGGCATAATTACAAAACTTACTTGAAATGTAAAGTAATAAAAGACTCATGTTGTTTACGAAGAATACAAACGAAATCACAATATAATATTTCAAAAGATTCCATTAAAAATCACCCTAAGTAAAATACTTTATAGAACAAAACTCCAAACTATACCTAGTAGATACGAAAAAGTGTATATAAATACGAAGTATAAACTAACTATTAATATTTTATTAGAATTTAAACGTAAATGAATATTAATGAACTAATGTAAATGAACATTAACGAACAGAAGAACTTAAACGAAACTAACGAATGACACAATCGTTAACGAACAAACACATACACATATTCGCGAACTTAATTGAATGCACAATATCATTGTTCTTGTTCGTTCGTTTAACTAAATATAGATTTTAAACAAACTCCCACAAATAATTTACGAATGATTGGCACGTTGAACGTTAGGATTTGTTTACTTGTTTGGCTGTTTGTATTCATTTTTCATATATTGATTATTAATTATTATATAAATTTTAATGCATGTTTTGACTTCTTATTATTATCATCATTTTCTTTATAAATTATATGAAATTCAAAACATGAGCAATTTCGTCCCCGGGTGTTTCATGTTAAAGGTTTTTATTTGTCATAGAAACACACGCCACAAAAACCATTGAAAATGAGAGATCAGTGATTGGCTCACTCTCATTTGATTTGATCTGCCCACTGTCACCCTAACGCTGCCGCCGACTTCTGCATCTGCCGTCGACGACGGCGACTCCACGATTGACCACCGTAATCACAGTCAGCGCCACCGCCGCCGCCGTTTATCAGCCATCATTTAAGATTGTATGTATTTTCATTCACAAATCACACTCCACTCACTAGTGTAATTGTTATTACATCGAATTCTTGATTTTAGATAGATCAGATGGTTTTTTAGATTTAACTGAAATGCCGATCTTTGGTTTGCTCATAGATCTCTTGATTCAAAGCTCAATTTTGGTTATTCTACTACCAAAATTCAACTTTATGAGGATCGTTTGACGATTTGTAGTGATATTGCAGCTTCCTTTTTTTATTTCTGTTTCCTTTTTCTCACTTTATTAATAAGTTTAATTACTTTATCTTGCCGACTGTCAAATCAATTACTTGTAATGTCCTATCTTTTTCTATACCCTTTTTAATCACACAATCCAATTTCCTAACTTAATTATGGTATAAATTTGTTAAGGGTTTTGCTAACTTAACATTTAATGAATAATTAGTATCTCCTAGTTTTTCACCATACACATTTTCCCCTTATTAATCTGTTAATCCTAAAAAAATTGAATTTTTCCAATTATGCAAGGGTGATATTTGATAGAACAAACAAGATTAATTGATCAGTAATGCTAACTAAGATTTATAATTGGAATATAACGTTTATTAAACATAAAACACGTATTAACATGTGCAAAACTCGTTTTAAGATATTAATTAACTCGTGAAACATGTCATGTTTTGATAGTGTTTGGTAAGGTGGAAGGTGCCTCCTTGAGCCTACAAAAAGGCAATGCTAAGGTAAATTTAAATACTTCAACAATATAATAATATTTAAAAACGTCTGCTTTGGTCATTTTATCTATTACTTCATCAAAAAATTGCAATTTGCAAAACACTCAAACAACTGTATATCTGATTATTACAACTTTGAACAGAGTAAGCACAATTTTTGTAACACATTTTGTTACAATTGATTATACGCTGATAGAAGTTTTAATTGAATTCTTTTTATTATATATCTTTCAGATGCAGACATCACGGGAATGAAGTTGATCGCTGGAGAAAAACCACATTTCCTATTTAATATTTAGTTTCATAAATTTTAAATAAATTCAAATTTATTCAAGTATAATCATACTTGTAATGCCTTTATATTAATGAAGACAGCTAGAGGATAGAGTGTAAATATAAAAGACCTTATTATGATGTCGGGAATTCGACAACGACCAAATTCAAAAGGGCCAAATTGGGTTATTATATTATTATGCTTAGTCAGCATTTTCTTGATTGGAATATATATTTATCCACCTAAGAATTCTGCAAAGTGTTTCATGTTTTTGTCCACTAGCTGTTCTGAACATGAAAATATTCCAACAATTCCTTCAAGAGAATTAACCGATGAAGAGAGTGCAGCTCAGGTGGTTATTAGGGAATTTTTGAAGTCAAATTCTGTTATTTCAGAAAACCCTAAAGTTGCTTTTATGTTCTTGACTCCTGGTGCATTGCCATTTGAAATGCTTTGGGATAAGTTCTTTCAGGTGATCTATTTTATCTCATTTCAGAAACCTAATTTCTCCAAAGTTGTTATTTTTTTGTTTAATATTACGAGTAAATTACATAAATAGTCCATGTGGTTTAGACTAATTTAATGCTTTCCTTTTGAGTAAAATTAATGAATTTATAAATATTTTGAAACATTTTTGCAGGGGCATAATGGTAGATTCAGTGTTTACGTGCATGCATCTAAAGAACAACCAAATTATGTTAGCCCACACTTTATTGGTCGAAATATACGAAGTGAAAAGGTGTGTGTATATGTTGGAGCAAAACACAGATCAACTTATTACTGATGCTGCAGTTAGTACTGACATACTTAGTACTGATGGGGCAGAACATATTACTACTGATGAAGTTGATGCTGGTGTATACTATAACTTAGTTACTACTGATCATGCAAAGATTGAAGATACTACTGATCTTAGTAGTTACTACTGACGTTGGTTTTGGACTTACTACTGGTCACCAAACTTACTACTGATGATATGAATTTATTACTGGTGATTGCAGAATACTACTGATACGCGTTTTGGAAGCATATCAAGTCCGAGATCTTCGTAGAGATAGTTATAGCATGTAAATCAATGTATATCTATAGAATTCGAATGTAAATCAAGTCCTAGAATAACTAGGGTAAATAGTTTAGCTTCAAGGACTATTATAAATAGTTCCTTACGAATTGTAAACGTACGTGTGTATTGTTAACTTGATAATATACATTAAAGCTTTTTGTGAAACTATGTTCATAATACTTTGCATGTTATTTACAGTTCATTGTTCTTAATTACATTGATATAGTGTTGATCCGCTGCAACTTCTATATTCAATTAGATCTAAGGTGTTTATTAACTTGTCTATAGTTAATCGATCCTGACAAGTGGTATCAGAGCATATTGGTTCTAGATCTACTATTTGTTAAGAACAACAAAAAGTTTTAATCTTTAAAACACACACATTGTTAATCATGTCGGATAACAATGAAAGCACTCAGGCCAACAAAATCCCTATTCTCACTCCCAATAACTTTGGGATGTGGAAGAATCGTATTAAGCAATACATGCTTATTACAGATTATTCTATGTGGGAAGTTGTCCTTGAAGGAAACAAAACTGGTCCTGGTCAAGCAAGCAGCTCTGCAACTGAGGCAGACAAACTTAAGTGTGAGAAGGAAAAGAAGGACAAGGGAATCGAACTCAAAACTCTAAGCACTCTCCTACTGGCCATTCCTAATGACTATCAACATCTCTTTGTTGAGTATGATGATGCAAAGATACTATGGGAAGCACTGGAGAAGAGATTCGTTGGGACTAAGAGCACCAAAAGAAATATGAAGTCTGTTCTCAAACAAGACTTTGAAAATTTCAAAGGAAAGCCCAATGAAACACTCACTCAAGTCTTTGACAGATTCAACAAATTAATTAGTGAACTTAACCAGGTTGGGGTTAAGATGGATCAAGAAGATGTCAACATGAAGTTCCTGAGGTCTCTTAGTGAAGAATGGGCCATGTACACAGTGGTATATAGACAGAGAGATGCACTAGAAGAAAAGGAGTTGGATGAACTATACAATGATCTCAGAGTATTTGAAACTGAGGTAAACCAAAAGAACCCTTCTATTTCTTCTAATAATGCTGCATTTGTCTCTAGTACAGGTCAAGGTCAGGAAACCTTCACAGGAAAGGCTGCAGATTCTGAGGATGCTGCAAGAGAATCCTTCTTCACTAGTCATGTGCATACTGCATTGATTAGTGATGACTTGGAACAATTGAATCCAGATGATCTTGAGGAGATGGATCTTAAATGGCAGATGGCTATGCTGAGCCTAAGGACAAAAAGATTCTTAAAGAGAACTGGTAGGACAAGCCTAAACTTCAACAAAGGTGATAAAGCTGGATTTGACAAAACTAAAGTCAAATGTTACAACTGTAACAACCTTGGTCACTTTGCAAAAGAATGTCCTCAGCCAGACAAAAGATCAAAATCAACTGCCCTTGTTTCACAACAAGGACAAGGCTATGACTGGAGCTTCCAAGCAGAAGAGCATGCTCAAAATCAAGCTCTCATGGCCTTTACTGACAACAAAACTGAGGTAAAACCTAAACCTTGTACTTCTGAATGTGCTAAAATTGTTAAAAACTTAGAAAAAGAAAACATTAAATTAAATGAAGATTTAGCAAAAGCAGTCAGAAGAAATCATGAGTTTGATAGTGTGATTGCTGATCAAGAACATCAAATAAAGGTGTACAAGATGATTGATCAACGGATCAAGGAAGAATTGCTTCAGGCTGTGGATGAGAAAGAGTTTTATGAAACAAAAAATAAAGAACTAACAAGTAAATTAGAAGAATGTCAGCTTGAAATTGAACAAAATAAATTAACAATTAAAAAGTTTGAAAGAAGCACTAAAATTCTTGATGAATTAACTAATAATCAAACTACAGAAAAGGTTGTTCATGGGGTGGGATATCATGCTGTACCACCTCCACATAAATTCATTCCTCCACTGAAAAACAGTTCAGAAAGAATCATTAATGAATTAAAAACTGACAATCAAACTGAATCTAATACTGAAACATCTGAATCAAATGATTCTTCTGATGATGAGCAATCAATTGAATTTACAATATCTCAAACTGAATCACCAAAATCAATTGATACAAGTTTTCACACAGCTCAAAGTCCAAATGAATCTCCCAAATATAATGCAGAAAATGTACCAAAAATTTTAACAAGGGGGAATGAAAGAAACAAAAAACAACTCTTAGATCAAAGAATACCTGAAGGTGCTAAAAATAAGAAATTAAGATGTGTTATATGCAATAAAATGAACCATTTAGCAAAGGATTGTCATTTCAATCCAATAAACTGCAAAGAGTTAAAAGAATTTAAAATTTTTAAAGAAAATGCAAAAAGTCAAAAGTTAAAAGATACTACTGGTCCTTCAGTAGTAAATAAAATCAAAACTCCAATTGATGAAACTCCAAAATTTGGAAGAAGTGCACCAAGATTTGTGCAAAACAGAAGAGTTGGAAGCCCAAGGAACAGCAATTACTTCAAGAACAATGGAAAATCCACCCAAAATAAACAATATTTTAAATTTTCCAACACCAGTAGAAACTTTAACAAATTTACTACTGGTGTTAACCCTAATTATAATGCTGTATGGTACCAGTACAAGAATACTACTGGTAAAAACCCTAATTTCAAAAATACTACTGCTCCCAAAACAACTTTCAAAAATACTACTGGTGGTAACTCTAAAAACACTACTGGTCATTCTAAACATGGTAAGTACCCAAATACTACTGGTCCATCAGTAGTAAAGTATTCAAAAGCTAAAAATCATGGGTATAAACCAAGATCAGTAGGTAATTCTCACACCAGTAATAACTCCAAAAGGGCAGTAGTAAAACAAAACACCAGTAATAAACAAGTATGGGTACCAAAAGTGTTTAAAGTTAAATCCCCAAAAGCTTATTTCTCAAAGGATGAACCCAAGACATATAAAGCTTGGGTTCCCAAACTTAACTAATCCTTTACTCTCTTGTGCAGAGCATTCAGATCCCAGAAGAAGGAAGAACATGGCATATTGATAGTGGATGCTCAAGGCACATGACTGGAAATCTGCAAATTCTTAAAGATTTCAAGTCATTTGATGGAGGTTATGTGGCTTTTGGTGAGAATCCCCAAGGAGGTAAGATTACAGGTAAAGGTACTGTTACTAATGGCAAAATTACCTTTGATGATGTATTTTTTGTAGCTGAACTAAAATACAATCTTGTCAGTGTGTCTCAAGTATGTGATAAAAAGAATAAAATTCTTTTCACAGACATTGAGTGCATCATTCTTTCTCCTGATTTTATTTTAGACGAAAAATATGTTGTTTTAAGAACTCCTAGGAGAAACAATGTGTATTGCCTAGATATAGGGGGAGAACTCATTTCTACAAATGAGGTCAACTGTTTTATATCCAAGGCAAACACCACTGAATCAGAACTATGGCATAGAAGGATGTGTCACACAAATTTTAAAAACATGAACAATTTGGTAAAAAGAAATCTGGTCATTGGACTACCTCAAAAACAATTCATGTGTGATCATCATTGTGTTGCATGCCTAAAAGGTAAACAACACAAGACTTCTCATAAGTCCAAAACTGTGAACTCTATTTCTGTTCCTTTACAGCTCTTACATATGGACCTTTTTGGACCTACAAATGTAATGAGTATTGGAAAGAAACAATATTGTCTTGTTATTACTGATGACTTTTCCAGATATACATGGGTTTTCTTTCTCATGACAAAGGATGAAACAAGTGAACTCATAAAGAATTTAATTGTCAAACTGGAGAACACATCTGATCAAAAAGTTAAAGCCATAAGATGTGATAATGGCACAGAATTTAAAAATGCTAACTTAATTAACTTTTGTGATCTTAAAGGTATTGACAGGCAATACAACTCACCTAGGACTCCACAACAAAATGGTGTAGCTGAAAGAAGAAATAGAACCATCATTGAAGCAGCAAGGTCAATGCTTGCAGACTCAAAATTACCAATTACTTTTTGGGCAGAAGCTGTTAATACTGCTTGTTATGTTCAAAACAGAGTATTAATAGTGAAGCCACTTTTTAAAACATCATATGAACTTTTCAATAAAAGAAAACCTTCTATAAGTTTCTTAAAATCATTTGGTTTTCCTTGTACTATTCTAATTACAAGAGAACAAATTGGTAAATTTGACTGCAAAGCTGATGATGGAATCTTTGTGGGAGACTCTACTCAAAGCAAATCATACAGAGTATTCAACAAAAGACTAAGGATAATTGAAGAAAGCATAAATGTATCCTTTAATGAAAATGTACCTAATGAACAAGGAAATGGTCCAGATTGGCTATTTGACATAGACAATCTAACCAAATCCTTTAATTCTAACATGAATTTCAATACAGGTAATTCAAATTGTCCCAATCAAAAGGAAGGAACATCATCAGTTAATACTGGTCAAGAGGAAATGAGATACATTGTAGTAAATACTGCTCCAAAAGTTAATACTGATGTCAGTAATAACTCAAGTTCTGGAACCAGTAGTAACTCTGAGAATGAGGACAGTAGTAATTCAAATACTACTGATACCAGTAATAGTACTCAAAATACTACTGGTCCCAACATTAACCTAGATTCTCAAGATACTACTGATACCAGTAACAACAGCAACACTTCTGACCTAAACGAAGATGATAGCAGTAGTAACTCTGATCAAGATGATGGTGAACCAAATATCAATGACAATGAAGGATCTCTAGAAGAACAACTACCTGAGACAAATGAGTCCAATCTTGACAATCAACTAGTGGTTGACAAAGCTACAACTACAAGGACTCAAAAGAACCATCCATTAGACCTTGTTCTAAGTGATGTTAACTCACCACTACAAACAAGAAGCAAATTAAACAAAAGCTTAACTGCAAATATGTGTAATAAAAGTTTAATTGCTAATGAATGTATGTTTGAATGCTTTCTATCTCAGGATGAACCAAAGAAGATCCAACAAGCAATGAAGGACTCAAACTGGATTGAGGCAATGTAAGAAGAACTCCTTCAATTCAAGTTACAAGCTGTTTGGACACTTGTACCTTTACCCAAAGGAAAAAGAGCCATTGGAACAAGATGGATCTTCAGAAACAAGAAAGATGAAAGAGGTATAGTGATCAAAAACAAAGCCAGACTTGTAGCACAAGGATACACTCAAGAAGAAGGAATAGACTATGATGAAGTATATGCTCCTGTTGCTAGAATTGAAGCTATAAGAATATTTCTAGCATATGCTTCATTCAAAAAGTTCAAAGTCTATCAAATGGATGTGAAGAGTGCATTCCTATATGGGAAGATTGAAGAAGAGGTCTATGTTTGCCAACCTCCAGGTTTTGAAGATCCAAAACATGGTGATTATGTGTTCAAATTAGATAAAGCCCTATATGGCCTACATCAGGCACCAAGAGCATGGTATGACACATTATCATCATACCTATTGAAGAACAACTTTAAAAGAGGAGCCATTGATAAAACTTTGTTTACAAAGAAAGTCAAAGATGATATTCTACTGGTACAAATCTATGTCGATGATATCATCTTTGGTTCAACCAATGATTTACTATGCAAAGAATTTGAAGAACTGATGCAAATTAAATTCAAGATGAGCTCTATGGGTCCAATGAACTTCTTCCTTGGACTCCAAGTCAATCAAAGAACAGATGGCATTTTGATAAATCAATCAAAATATGTCAAAGACATCTTGGAAAAGTTTGATTTGAAAGACAGTAAAAGTGCTAGTACACCAATGGAAACACACAAACACCTACATCCTGATGTTGAGGGGGAGCATGTAGATGAACACTTATATAGATCAATGATAGGCTCTTTGATGTACTTAACTGCATCAAGACCTGACATTATGTATAGTGTTTGTGTGTGTGCAAGATATCAAGCAAGACCTAAAGAACTACACTTGCAAGCTGTTAAAAGAATATTCAGATACTTGAAAGGCAAACCATCACTAGGTCTATAGTATCCACATGATTCACCATTTGAACTCATAGCCTACACAGATAGTGACTATGGAGGAGAATGTCAAGATAGAAAGTCTACTACTGGTGGATGTCAATTCTTTGGATCAAGACTGGTGTCATGGCAATGTAAGAAGCAAACAAATGTATCAACATCAACTGCTGAAGCAGAGTATGTAGCTGCATCTGCTTGCTGTGCTCAAGTACTATGGATTCAAAATCAGCTTCTAGACTTTGGTATCTCTATCCTTAAAACTCCTATTTTTATTGATAATCAAAGTGCTATTAGTATTGTGAATAATCCAGTAAAACACTCAAAAACTAAACACATTGAAATAAGATTTCACTTTATAAGAGATTGTAATGAAAAGAAATTAATCAAAGTAGTTAAAATCCATACTGATGATCAATTAGCAGATCTTTTTACAAAAGCATTTGATGTAGGAAGATTCAACTTCTTGGTTAGCCGTATTGGAATGATTTTGATAACTTAAAATCTCACTTAAAATCATGTGTAAAGTTGTTGTTGTAAAATATTATTTATTTACTTAAGTGTTTTACTACTGGTATATCTGTACTACTGGTGTGTAGGCATGTGCACAAAATACTACTGGTAGTTAAATACTACTGGTGTGTATTAGGAGTACATGAATACTACTGGTGTTCAGTACTACTGGTGTTCACATATACTACTGGTCTTGTGTGTTAATGGTTACTACTGATGTCTATAGTTACTACTGATATCAAAATCCTTAGTCACTACTGATGTTAATAGATACTACTGACGTTTTACTACTGATATCTTATTTACTACTGGTCTTTCAGAAACACAATTACCAAACTAACCCCCGTGAAAATAACCGTTATGTTATGATTCGAAGGACAATTTAGTAGTTTTGCAGGTTAAATCGAATGATATAAAAGGCGGCAGTCGATTAGTTTAGCATTATCTTCACTTCGATTTGCTAAAGTCTCTCGATAAACCCTAGCTTACGATCAAAAACCCTTCATCAATAACAAAATTCTCTTCTGTTCTTCACAAAATTCCACAAAAATGGCAACTCTAACATCTTTGAATGTTCAAACCGATCTCAAATATTCCGAATTTCACAATATGTGTGCCTTTCTAAAGAATCCCGACGGCACAAAAGATTTTCGTCCGATCGTAAAATTCTTGAAAAACTCTTATATACAGTTTGCTTTAACTGTAAAACCAACATCATATCAACAGCACTTGGTGGACTTCTGGACCAATGCTGAGCAAACGGAAGGAACAACTGTATCA
Source organism: Calendula officinalis (assembly GCA_963853835.1). Lineage (NCBI taxonomy): Eukaryota > Viridiplantae > Streptophyta > Magnoliopsida > Asterales > Asteraceae > Calendula > Calendula officinalis. The sequence goes on along the minus strand of OY970821.1, from coordinate 66,391,237 downwards.
ATAATCAAATCACAAGTAGATGGAAAGCATATAACAGTAACAGAACAATCAATCAGACACCATCTACAACTTCATGACGATTCAGGTATGTCTACTCTTCCTAAGGAATACATTGCTGAAATTTTACAAAAAATGGGTTATGAGGGAAGACTCAATATAGTAACATTTCAAAAGGGTCTTCTCTCCCCACAATGGAAATTCTTAGTTCACACTATTCAGCATTGTATTTCTCCAAAAAGAAGTACTTGGAATGAGTTTAATAAGGCAATAGCATCTGCTGTTGTCTGTTTATCCACAGACCAAGTATTTAATTTTTCTCAAATGATCTTTGAAGGTATGTTGGGAAATCTAAGTTCTACCAAATTTTTAATGTATCCCAGATTTCTACAACATATCATAAATTGTGAATTACAAAACTTGTCAACTCCTAAAAATATTTTCATACTACCTGAGTTGAACAAGAAAGTTTTCTCAAATATGAGAAAACAATTTAAATTTTCGGGTAAGGAAACCCCTCTGTTTCCTAATATGATCAAAGATCATCCCCTTACTGGAGAAGGTTCAACCATTGCTACAACCCAAGTTGAACCTCAACCCACTCCATCACCCCCAAAAACAGCCCAAACACCACCCCATCTAGCCACTCAATCACCAGCCCACACAAAAGTCCTGAATGTGTCCCAGGAACTTGATTTAAATCTGCAGAGTGCTACTCTTCACTCTGTGGAAGACCTGCCAGATAAAACCAAAAACATTTCCACACTTTATAAAAGAAAGAAATCTTTAAAGGACACCAGGGGACACATTGAGTCAAACCCCAGGCTCCAAGAGTTGTCCTCCAAGGAGGAGAGAGGACATGAGGCGAGGGCTTTCACTACTGATGCCCCAAAGGTGGGTGCACAGGACAGTGAAAACATCTTTAGGACCCAGACCTCGACAACTTTGAGTGATGACTCATTTGAGGAGTTACTCAAAGGACCCCGGTGCCAAGAAACCAAAAGGGGGGGCATCTCTGCTTCTTCTAGGAAGAAGAGAATGTCTAAAAGACCCATTTCATCACCAAGAAGTGATGAGGGCAGATCTTTTGAATTGACGGATAGGATGGAAAACCTTCAAACCAATGTACCTGTTAGTGAGCCCGATGATCTTGCTAGATGGAGTGAGGGCAGTATTAAAATCAACCAATTGACGGAAAAAGTGGATTCTCTTGAATCCACAGTACAAAATTGTCTTGAATATTTAACAAACCAAGGAAAAACGATGGCTGCAATGAAAAGGCATGTCAATACCATCAACAAAAGAATGAGATTATATGAGCACAGGCTTCATCAACAAACCAAAATCATCAGAAAATTGAAGAAAAAGATTGATGATAGTGAGGCTCCACCAGTTGAGCTCACTAAGGGGGAGAAGGACAACATACAAACTATGATTGATGAATCAATTGTAGCAGCAGCATCTTCTCTCCTAAATTTAAAAGAAACAGAAGTTGATGAAGGCCCACAAATGATGGTTACTGAAGATGAGCCTGTTACTACTGCTACAATGGAAGAACAAGTTGAAAAGGAAATACCAGTAGTAACCTCTACTACTGATATTATAGCAGTAGTAAATGAAGAAGAGGAATTAAAAGCAGCAAATACTACTGATGCCCTATCAGTAGTAACTCCTGAAGTAACACCAGTAGTAACTACTCTAGTCACTACTGAAGAGGAAGAACTACAACTACCAGAATTAATTGAAAGAGAAAGATATGAAATCATCACCAAACCACCAACACCTGCTCAACCACTTATCATACCTGACATTGATGATAATGTGAATTGGTTTGAGGTTGATGAGTGCTCACTTCCTCCACATCCAAAAATACTTCAACAAAATGAACTTAGGTTATTTTCTCATTCTATAATAATCAGTGGTGTGCCCGATATGAAATATATTCCACCTCCACCTTCAGCACATATTGGAAAGGGTAAAGAAATATATGATGAAGATTACCCCAATAGAGCTCTTGGTCATTACATGGTAAACAAGATAAATCTTGTTAGAGCTGATAAACAGTCTAAATGGAAGGTGAAGCAAAAGAGATATTTGGAGAAGGTAGCTAAGTATCAAGCTCTTGAACAGAAGAAGGATAAAAGAGAAATTCCTGTTCAAGCACCTGTTCAAATTAAAGATGTTCAGATAAAAGCCCAAGAAGCAGAATTCAAAAGGCTTAGAAAAGTAGAAGAAGAACATCTAAACTGTCTTGAAGATCTTGTAGCAGAATGCAAAAGAACAAAAGGTGATTTACCAGATGATATATTTGAACAGAAGATTCTTATGATAGACTTTCTAAAGACAAAAGGGCACAGTGCAAAATCTTTTGGAAGAATGAAGATGATTACTATTATAGACAAATATTGTACTGCAAAGAAGAAAGACTTGGCTGAACAAGAAGCAGAAGAAGAAAAGAAATCCAAAGCCTTAAGTCCAATCAAAACTTTAATCCCAATTAGTCCAAGTTTATTCAAGAAGGATAGTATTTCAACTACTGGTGAGACATCAACAAAGAAAAGAAAGATGGTCTCTCAAGAACAAAGTGCTCAAAAGAAGTCAAAAACAGAGCAAGTAATTCCAGTTCTTGATCTACCAGTTGCTCCCTTACAAAATAATCCTATCATAAACTGGAGAATTTTGAATAATAATGTGATAGAGATCATAAGGGAAGACAAAGTTGTACAGAGATTCACTGGATGGTTACCATTGATCATGTCCTGTTCAAGAAGTGATGTTATTAAACTACTGATCATTGGAAAACCAAGAATGAGAAAGAAATCATGGAAAGAATCTGGAGCTGGATACTTAACAACTATGATAGATGCTGCATTCTATCCAGACAACTATCCAGAACAATTTACCAGTGAAGGAAATGTTTATCATTGGAATGTTATTCCAACTGCTCAAATGTACTTCTTTGAAAAATCTAACAAAGTATGTGAGCTGTACTTGTATGAAAAGGAATATCCACACTCTGAGAAGACAATGTATCAGATATTCACAAATACTATGATGAAGCCATATGATGAAGTAATGTTTCAGAACAAATTGAATTATTTTACAAAAAGAAACAGCAAGTACATCATAGCTCAAAGAAACACTCAAAATCAAAGAACCCTAGAAAGAAGAAGAAAAGAAGAAGAAGAACAAAAGAAACTTGATTGATTAAAAAGATAATCAATAAGTTTAGGGGGAGATTGTTGGAGCAAAACACAGATCAACTTATTACTGATGCTGCAGTTAGTACTGACATACTTAGTACTGATGGGGCAGAACATATTACTACTGATGAAGTTGATGCTGGTGTATACTATAACTTAGTTACTACTGATCATGCAAAGATTGAAGATACTACTGATCTTAGTAGTTACTACTGACGTTGGTTTTGGACTTACTACTGGTCACCAAACTTACTACTGATGATATGAATTTATTACTGGTGATTGCAGAATACTACTGATACGCGTTTTGGAAGCATATCAAGTCCGAGATCTTCGTAGAGATAGTTATAGCATGTAAATCAATGTATATCTATAGAATTCGAATGTAAATCAAGTCCTAGAATAACTAGGGTAAATAGTTTAGCTTCAAGGACTATTATAAATAGTTCCTTACGAATTGTAAACGTACGTGTGTATTGTTAACTTGATAATATACATTGAAGTTTTTTGTGAAACTGTGTTCATAATACTTTGCATGTTATTTACAGTTCATTGTTCTTAATTACATTGATATAGTGTTGATCCGCTGCAACTTCTATATTCAATTAGATCTAAGGTGTTTATTAACTTGTCTATAGTTAATCAATCCTGACAGTATATATATATATATATATATATATATATATATATATATATATATATATATATATATATATATATATATATATATATATATATATATTACAGCTATATAATGTTATAAAAACATGCCAATTTGATCTTATCTTAACTGATTATGATATGAATTTGGAAGGTTGATTGGGGGAAAATATCCATGATTAATGCAGAGAAGAGATTATTGATGAATGCACTTCAAGATCCAGATAATCAACAATTTGTTTTGCTATCTGATAGGTAACCCGTTTACTTATAAATGTCTTTAATTTTACTTTTGTGTAATCTCAAATAAAAGTTTAGTTAAAAGCGGTCGAATGTTTTTTATTTATTAATTATTTATATTTAAATTATTTTGCAGCTGCGTACCATTGCGTCACTTTGATTATGTGTACAATTACCTAATCTTCACAAATGTTAGTTTCATTGACTGGTAAGACCATTATACTTTCTTAAAAAAATTCTTTATACTTTTTCTTATGCTTTTCTTATTTATTTTATTTTTCTTGTGGTTGTAGTTATGATGATCCAGGTCCACATGGTGCAGGTGGCAGGTACTCAGAACATATGTTACCTGAAATTGAATTTAAGGATTTTCGTAAGGGCTCACAGGTATCAAGCATATTTTAATAAAATAATTTCTGTTTTATAAAATTAAATAGTTTACCCTGAGTTTGAATTGGAAAAAAACAGTGTTGTAAAAATCGGTCTTGGAGGCCGCCTAGGCGGCGCCTAGGCGCTTGGCGGTCGGCTGCCGAGTGAGAAATTGCCTAATCGTTGGAGTTTGAAGGTTTTGGTCAAACTCGGTCCCAATCGGTCCTAGGCGGCCCTTGGCGGTCCTTGGCGGCCCTTGGCGGTCAAAAAAATGGTGATGAAGAAGATTGGAGTGGGCCTGTTTTTTTGTTTCAGTCGTTATGTTGTAGAGGAAAAAAGACGGCGATGAAGAAATTAGGTTTTCATTGGTATATTAATTGATAAATAAGTTGGAGTGAGCCTGTTTTAGAATGATAGATTGGTTGGACTCATTATTGGGCTTCTTTTTGTTATATTTCAAAACACCCTGATCCAACTTAAGTTTCCAAAATCCAGTATTCAAACTTATTGTTCGTATTTTATATATTGTTATTGACTAATTTAATTATTTTGTTAAGATATTATATATATTTTTCTAAAAAAATTAATTTTCTTTGTATTTAATAGTACCCGCCTAGAAACCGATTAATCGCGGCGAGACCGATTAATCGCTTGAAGGTGGTCGACCGCCGAGGTACCGCCGAGCGATTTTTACAACATTGGAAAGAAATGATATCTATTTATATTTCATATGCAGTGGTTCACTATGACTAGGCGTCATGCTTTAATAATTATGGCAGATAGTCTTTACTACAAGAAGTTTCGTCTTTACTGCAGGGTATGTACATTCTTATTTCATAAATGAAATCATAAATAGATAAAAAAAATTGTATAATTTACAAAGTAAATAAAAAAATGTATTTTCAGTTTTCACATTATTTTACATTTTTTAAATTAACAGCCAGGTATGGAGGGCCGCAATTGCTATGCTGACGAACATTACTTCCAAACACTTTTCAATGTTGTTACTTATTACCCTTTGTGTTTTGTTTTTACTTTGGTTTGATTTGTAGTTGGTAACATGATTTTGACTTTTTTTTGTTAGATGGTTGACCCTGATGGAATTGCAAAATGGTCTGTAACTTATGTAGATTGGTCAGAAAGAAAATGGCACCCGAGATCATATAAATCTCAAGATATTACTTCCAAGCTTCTTAAAAACATTACAGTATGATACTAGCAGGGATAAAATATTTATATTATGTCTATTCTTTATTCAAATATTTATATTATTTTAATAAAATAGTATTGTTTTTAAAATCTGAATACTGCAGGGATATGATACTAGCCTACATTTCACAAGTGATGAAAAGGTAATATTTTATCTTTATCATCTCTGCCTAATTATACTTTCGTCCAAAAAAAAGGGAATATGTTGACTTTTTTGGTCAACCTGTCCTGTCTCGGCCCGACCCATTTTGACCCGTTACCCAATGTTGACTTTTGCAGAAGACGGTGTTGACCACACCATGCATGTGGAATGGGAAAAGGCGGCCTTGTTTCCTATTTGCAAGAAAGTTCTTTCCAGAAACATTGGATAATCTGATGAAGCTTTTCTCAAATTCTACAACAATGTCAAAATAACTGTAACTGATAGTACCCAATTTGAGATGGGTGATCTCCCAAGAATAAGAGTTAGAATTGAACAAGAGCTGGAGCAATTTTCTGATGATTTTATTATCCAAATGCAAGTGCTTTAAATACAAATTGAAAAGAGATAATGCTTCCTAAACTAATGCAACATGGGCAGTAAAATAAACGTGGACTAGCAACTACCAGGGGAGGTGCCCCTTGTTATTCGATGCATGCATGCTTAAATTAAGGAGGAAGATTTCCTCAGCTTTGACTACTTCTACTCTTGGAGCTTGGCTGGAATTTTGATAACACGTTTGGGTCGGTTCAAGGTTTGGGCTTCGGATGATTGTTGGGCTTGGGCTACTGGTGGTTAGGCTTCGGTTGTATCAATACCCTCCGTCTCAAGATTGGACGCGTCCTCGTGTCCGGTGATAAATTCCGGATAACGAATAGATATATCTTGTTGTTCTTCCCATGTCGCTTCGGAATTGTCTTGATTTAGCCATTTGATGAGGAGCTGAGTGGTATTTCCCTGTTGGCGACGTTGGAGAATGCTCTCTGGTTGCGGTTTTGAAACGGGTTCATCTGTAAGCCACTCGATTGGGAATTCCGTAGAAATTGTCTCGGAATGGCTTTCTTTGAGTAATGATACGTGAAACACCGGGTGAACTTTAGATGCGATCGGTAGCTCGAGACGATAGGCGACCGGTCCAATTTTTTCTAAAATGCGATAAGGCCCAAAGTATCTCTTAGACAATTTTTGATTTTGACGAGCCTCGACTGTGTTTTGACGATAATTCCGGAGTCTGAGATATACACAATCGCCCACTTGAAATTGTTTTTCTTGACGATGTTTGTTGGCTTGTTTGATCATTCTGCTTCGGGCTTGTTCTAGTGACAGTTTGAGGGCTTCGATCAATTTTTGATGTTCTTGAAGAGTTGTGTCGATAGAAGCAGTTCGGTTAGTTCCCGGTACATAATCATGAATTGTGGAAGCTTCTCTTCCATATACGGCTTTAAAAGGTGTCATTTGGGTGGAGGAGTGAAAGCTAGTATTATACCAAAATTCGGCTAGATAGAGGTATCGATTCCATGAACGGGGTTCGTTGTGTACAAATGCCCGAAGATATGATTCTAAGCATCGGTTTACAACTTCGGTTTGACCGTCGGTTTGAGGGTGGTAAGCACTTGAATGTTTTAGCTTTGTACCTAGTTGTTTGAACAATTGTGTCCAAAAGTGGCTTAGGAATAATGGGTCGCGGTCCGAAACGATTGATTTTGGAAGGCCATGTAGGCGGTATATTTCTTTGAGGAATGTTGTGGCTAGGGTGGCGGATGTGTAGTGTGATGGTAAGGCGAGGAAATGAGCGAATTTTGAGAGCCGATCGACAATAACCCAAATGTTTGTTTTTCCGTTTGATGGGGGAAGGTGTGTTATGAAGTCCATGGATATCTCTTCCCATGGTTTTGAAGGAATGGGTAAAGGTTGGAGTAACCCATACGGTTTTTGGGTAGGTGTTTTGATGGTTTGGCAAATTGAACAATTTGTAACAAATTTCTTGACATCTTTTTTTAATTCCGGCCAGTAGAAGTTTGTTGACATTCTTCGAATGGTGGCTTGTATTCCTGAGTGTCCCCCCAAAGTAGAGTTGTGAAATTCCTGCAAAATTAACAAACGGATGTGCGGTATGTTAGGTATAAATAAGCGGTTGTGGTTGTAAACCAAACCGTCGCGAATAGTATGTGGTGAATCGGTGGTGTTTTGTTGCTCTAGCTGTTCAATGAAACTCTTCCCCTCAGGAGTGCTTGTAAAATATGATCGGAGCTCATCGAGCCATTTTGCTTTAGGGCTCGAAATTGCCATTAAGGCGGCGGTTTCGGAACGGCTTAATGCATCCGCAACTTTATTTTCCTTACCGGGTTTATAATGTAGCTCGAAGTCGTACCCTAAAAGCTTTGTGAGCCATTTGTGTTGTTCCGGTGTTTGGATTGTTTGTGTAAGTAGGTGTTTCAAACTGTGATGATCGGTGTATACTCGAAATTTACGGCCCAATAAATATTGTCTCCATTTTTTTATTGCTTCCGTGATGGCATATAATTCTCGAATATAGGTAGAATTTCCTTGCATTCGGTCACATAGCTTTTTGCTAAAAAATGAAATGGGTTTATCGTTTTGTGACAAAACGGCTCCAATTGCGACACCTGATGCGTCCGTCGTGATGTCAAAGGGTTTGTTGAAGTTAGGGAGGGCGAGAGTGGTTAGGTGGGTCATTGCGTGTTTAAGGGTGTTGAAGGCTGTTGCAGCATCTTGGTTCCAAGTAAAAGCGGGTTTTTTGAGTATGTCGGTAAGTGCCGATGCAATGTGAGCATAGTTTGGTACGAATCGGCGATAATAGCCGGTTAAGCCTAGAAAGGCTCGTAATGTGGTGAAAGATGTGGGTGGGGTCCAGGATTTTATGGCGGATATTTTTTCGGGGTCGGCTTGTACACCAAGGGCAGATATGATATGACCTAGGAATGGTATTGAGGTTGTTGCAAAAACACATTTGGTTATTTTTGCATGGTACTGGTTTGTGAGTAGGGTTTGTAGGACGAAGTCAAGATGTTCATAATGAAGTGCAAGGTTATTACTAAAGACAAGAATGTCATCGAAAAATACCAGAACAAATTTGCGGAGGACGGCGCGGAAAAGATCATTCATTGCCGACTGAAATGTTGACGGTGCGTTGGTCAAGCCGAAGGGCATGACGCGAAATTCGTAGTGGCCGTCAATGGTTCGGAACGCCGTCTTTTGGATGTCATCGGTTGAAACCCTAATTTGATGGTATCCGGCTCGGAGATCAATCTTTGAAAAGATGGTTGCACCATGGAGTTCATCGAGAAGTTCATCCACGGTCGGTATCGGGAAACGATCTTTGATTGTGGCGGCGTTTAGTGCCCGGTAATCAACGCAAAAACGCCAAGTACCATCTTTTTTTTTGTACGAGTAAAACGGGTGATGAGTACGGGCTTTGGCTTGGTTGTATTACTCCATCGTTTAACATCTCGGTGATAAGAGATGTCATAATTTCTTTTTGGTAATGAGGGTATCGGTACGGCTTGACGTTTACGGGTTGTGTGTTTGGAAGTAACGGAATGTGATGGTCATGTTGGCGTGGTGGGGGAAGGCCACGGGGTGGTTCGAATAAAGGTTTATATTTGGTGAGAATTGAGTCGATCATGGGGTCAGTATGTGGGGTGGGTTCGGGTATTTTTGGGGTGGGTGGTGTATGGTGAAAAATCATGGTGTGTAAAGATGCTATCGAATTTTTTCTTATGAGACAGTTTAGTGAACTTGAAGTAACAGGGGCTGTAAAGTTTTCACCTATGAGTTCGATGTCGACTCCATTGAATTTGAATGATAATTTTGGAATGGAAAAATCAGCTAGAATGGGACCAAGAGTACTAAGCCATGCCAAGCCTAGTATAACGTCAGCGCCGGCGACGGGTATCACGAACATTGGAACATGGAAGGTGGTTTTGTTGAGTTCAAGCGGGGTGTCGGCGATCATAGTGTTGCATGCAAGATGGTGGCCGTTGCCGACCATGACGGGAAAGGGATTTATGGGTGTAGGTTCTGTTGTGAGAAGAGCGGCTATGCGGGGTTGGATAATGTTGTGAGTGCTACCGCAATCTATAAGGGTAGTGATCGGGTGACCGTGTATGTGGCCTTTAATGCGGACGGCACGTGGTGAGCTTGAGCCAAAAAAAGCTGCGTTAGAGAGGGATAGGAAATAGGGTGGTTGAGGATCAGTGGTAAGTTGGTTTTGTAGGTCGTTGGTGGGTGTGATGTTGTTTAGATCGGGAATTGTATCAAGGTCTTGACTGCCCTCATTATCTGCAATTAAGAGAAATTGAGGAGGGTTACAAACGTGACCGGGGTAGAATTTTTCCGGACATCGGAAACAAAGACCTTCGGAACGACGTTTTTGGAGAGCCTCGGGAGAAAGGCGGGTGAAGGGTAATGTGGAACGAGGTTTAGGGTTGGGCAAAATGGATGTGGACGGTAGTGTTGTGTTTGGGGCAGTGGCGATATTGGGCGGTTTTGGTGGGGGGTTTGGGCCGGGTGTGAAACGGGGTGTTGAAGTGTAACGGTTGCGAGTTGGGGTGAGTTTGTCCTCGATAAGCTTGGCGAGACCATACGTTTGGTGAAGTGAGGTTGGGTTGTGTAGTGCAAGCTCAGATTGGATATCGGTGCGGAGACCGGATATGAAGCAATTTTGAAGGGCGATGTTGGACAAACCGGTAACACAGTTACTGATTTGTTCAAATTCGTTTTGGTAGGCGGAGACGGTGGTAGTTTGGCGGAGTTTGAAGAGGTTTGCTTGATGGTTCTCGTAAGAGGATGGACCAAAACGGGTTTCGAGAGCGCGGGTAAACTCCGACCATGAGCCAAGGAGTTGGTTATTTGCGAGGTGTTTGTACCAACTAAGGGCACTACCGGTGAAGTAAAACACCGCTAGGGCGATACGTTGGTCGGGTGGAATCGAGTAATAAGTGAAATAATTGTCGGCTTGGAATATCCAATCCAACGGGTTCGAGCCATCGAATGTAGGGAGTAGAATTTTTGGCGGTCGTGGGTTGGTATTGCCAGGGGGCGGTGGTGGAGGGTTGTCGGTTTTTTTGGTGGTGTCAAGTGGCTTAAGTTGTTTGGTAACGGTGGTGATAATGTCATTGTTTTGAGCAAATTGAGTGGTAAGTTGTTTGCTGATCAAATCGAGTTGTGAGTGGGAGGCGGATTGTGCGGAAGCTTGGCTGTGTAAGATTTTGTCGGTGTTGGCGGTGGAGGAGTGGAGGAGTTGTTGGAGGGTGTCATTGAGGGCGGCAAGAGTATCTTCAATAGACGGTGTGTCTTTGCGGGGAGGCATGATGGAAACGATGATGAAAGCACCAAATGATAGTACCCAATTTGAGATGGGTGATCTCCCAAGAATAAGAGTTAGAATTGAACAAGAGCTGGAGCAATTTTCTGATGATTTTATTATCCAAATGCAAGTGCTTTAAATACAAATTGAAAAGAGATAATGCTTCCTAAACTAATGCAACATGGGCAGTAAAATAAACGTGGACTAGCAACTACCAGGGGAGGTGCCCCTTGTTATTCGATGCATGCATGCTTAAATTAAGGAGGAAGATTTCCTCAGCTTTGACTACTTCTACTCTTGGAGCTTGGCTGGAATTTTGATAACACGTTTGGGTCGGTTCAAGGTTTGGGCTTCGGATGATTGTTGGGCTTGGGCTACTGGTGGTTGGGCTTCGGTTGTATCAGTAACTGTCAGTCATTTATGGATCAATTCACAATAGAATTCGACCCGTTTCATTATTCCCAATGATTCCTGTATACTAACTGGTAATGCCTATCTGTTTACAGTTGATGAAATTTTGTGGATTTCATTGTTGAGTTTAAATTGTTTAAAGTTTTCACCTTTCTTATTTTTCAGTATTTCTTGGCTATCACAGGTTTAGGGTTTGAATCATGGGTTTCCTTAAATAAAACCATATAATATGTGCCTTTTCTTAAAAAGAAGCAATGTTCAGGTAAAAAAGGAATAACTAATATAACATACGGATAAAGATTCTTGATTTTATAATAACCTAATATTAGTCAATTCAAATGAGAAGAAAAAACTCAAACCTTGATTCAAATATTTTGCCAACGGCACGTCGGGAGGAGGGCGTCGAGGCCGTCGACCCACGACGGCGTTGGCACCGAGCCGTCGTGGGGGCGTCGTGAAGCTGGACGTCGGGAGGAAGACGGGGTGGTGATGCCGTCGAGATCGGAAGAAGAAAGAGAGGGGAGAGAGAGGAAAGGGAAGGAAGAGAGAGAGAGGGGTGGGTGCTTTGAAGACTTGTACCTTGGGCATAAACACTTGTACATATTATGTTTTTTTATTAAAAAATATTTTTTTTTATCTGTTTTTTTTTTAATTTTAATTTTTTCTATATATTTTTTTAATAATAAAAATTAATTAGTATTTTTTTTTCAAAAAAATAAGGTTTTTTTTTTTCATTTTTAAATTTTAATAAATGTAATTTTTTTAAATTTAATATAATATTTTATAAATTTAAACAATGTATTTTTAAATTAATGTAATGTATTTATTTTATAATTATTTAATTTAATTAAAAATGATGATGTGGAAAGGATGGGTTTAGTGATGGGTTAGTGATGAGTAGGGTTGGCACGAACGTGTCAGTAGCGGGTCAGTAAGGATGCGATGACGTGGCGCTAGTGATGGGTTTAGTGATGGGTAAGGGTTGGGAGAGGCCTAAACACCAGAATTGATCTATCTGCTAATTTTCTATGTTAATTTACTGATGACACCAAACAGTAAAACCCAATTCATTTCTCAGTCTATTTCATCTTTTCTAAGCATTTCATTTCTATACTCGGTTTTATTTATCCGAATTTCTCTTTATCACCATTACCTTAGTTTATTTATTTAACAAAAAAAGTTAAATGGCGTAAAATGATCATTGCAGCTAAGCACGTTATCACAATAGAATATAGATAAAAAAATTAAATTCAAACAGAAGCAAGAGTACGTTTTTCCGTCGTTTTTGGTTTATATATATTTGCTGAATTCGATCAGAAAACAACTAATTTAACGGATCCGGTCACCGGAACCAACTCCGTCTCCGGCTTACGCCACAGTCCAATTCCACATTTAATCGTAATATCTTTATCTTTCAATTTAACCATAAGAAAAAGATGAAAATTCTTTCGGCGAATTTCTGTTCGTTGAGAAGCTGATCGCCATTGATTTCTGAAAGAATTCGTGATTCACATTCCATTCCATTCGTGCTCTCTTCACTATCTTTCAGAAATCAATAAGAGGATTGTGGTAAAAAATTACAAAAATAAGAGGATTTTGGAAGAAAGCTTGTTAAAATGGGGGTTGAATTGGGGAAGAAGTATGTCAGAATTTTAGAATTTCAATAACAAGTTGTTATACCGATCATGATTTTTGTTTTGATTTGGATATACCGATCATTTCCTCTGCTGTATTCACGTTTGCTAAATTCATCTTGATAGATCGTAATACACTAAGATCGAGCTAATCCATGTTGATTCATGAGATAATTTGAAGAATTAGTGTGTTCTTGGTGTTTGAGTGTGTGTAATTGAGAGAGAAAGATGGAGGGAGTTTGGGAGCTTTCAAATGATAATCTCTGTTAATGAAAAGAAAGCTTACAAATTAAGCTCATATGAAAGGTATTTAGACCGGTGCCAATGGGCGATCGGTTGGCCGCCGGTTGGCCACCGCCGGAACCGGCGCCGTTGGCACGGTCCGCCGGTTGGCCGCCGGTTGGACCGCGGGTCGCTTAAGCGGCGAGAGAAGGGGAGCGTGATGTGGGGCCCAGCCGTACCCTCCAGCCAATGAAAAAAAAGCATTTTTTTTTCTTTTTTTTTGTTTTTTAAACGGTAATAAATTCGAATATAAACGGTAATAAATTAAAAAAAACGGTAATAATTCCAAAAAAATCCGAAAAAATTCAAAAAAATTTAAAAAAAATTCCCCCTCATTTACATCTATAAAACCCACTCATTTCTTATATTTTAATGTCTTTTTCTGTATTTTTTTTAATTAATGAAATGTATTTTTATTAGTTATATGTTTTAATTAGTTTATATATTTTTATTAGATAAAGAAAAGTAAGTGGTGGGGCCCAAATTTGGTGAAGTGACGGAGTGCTGTTGGCATGGGTACGTCAGTTTAGTGTTAGTTAGTTTGTATGCTGACGTGGCGCTGAGTTGGCAGAAACTGACGGCGTCAGTTTGCGTTACCATTGGCACCGGTCTTATACCTCCCTTCTAAACATGCTTAATTACCCTCTAACTAAGCCTAATTACATGATTTAAGGCTTAAGACTTGTATATCATTTAACAATATTACACAACTAGTCCCTATACTATTTGATACAACATATTTGACCTTAACAATCTCCCCCTTTGTATCAATAGTTTGGATAGCATGTTCTTGAAATCTTCTTTTCGAGCAAAATCTGAAACTAGAATATCCGTTGAGTAGTTTTAATGAAGTATCAGCTTCAGATTTGGATAATCAGATAAAATAAAACTTTTAATTGGCTTTTCAACCAATATAAAGTATCTCAGAAGATTTCATGAAGTCTTGACTTAATTTGTCTTTATCATTATCCAATCTCCCTCTGTTTGAGCTTTAGAACTATATCCCTGTCTTTTTGATAATCTGAAACATCAGTTTGATAACGACTTGACTGGGATTTTAGAAATGTTGGAGATTTAATTTTGGATAGAGGTTTGTGAGGACGGGATAATGATGGTTTGTATTACGAAAAGAATGATTTGAAAGTTAAAGATTTTGGATGTGTGTGTATGTGTGGATGTTTGTATATAGGAAAGAATGATATATACATTTAAGATTTGAATGAATGTGGATAATTTGTATTTTGTATGATACAAGAGATTTGAACAATTTAGCTTTTGTATGGATATGGTTGTTCTGTAATGAATGAATTGAAAAATTTTAAGATTTTTTGAGTAGGTATGAATGTGATTCGTGGTTTGGATAGAATGATTTGTCAGTTTAATGTTTGTAGTGGTAAGGTTGAGAATTTGTGAGAAATTTCTGAAGATGAATTGGTTTCTTTTTCTTCACAAATTATTTCATGTAAATCGACGACAATGTAAACCCATAGATAGATAGAGTTGTTTGTAGCGGAAGTCTTTTCTCTAAGTTGTGGCTTTGTCGATTTATGATCATTGATAATTGTTGTTGAGAGAAAAATGTGGATAAGATTCGCGCTCTCCCTCAAACAAACTATTATTCTTCAACAAATCTTCTTCGGTTTCTTGATTACTCCCCCTTAATCGGTGCATATTTTTTTTGATGTGGAGTAAACTGGGCTAATATATTCTCTTAAGTCTTGTAAGCATTTTTCTTCATAAACTGAACTTCTTTGTAAATTTTCTCCCCCTCATGATGATTTAAGATTTATCGGAACCATCATGAAAAATGTGAAGTTTGTCGAGGTGAAATGAAGAAAATCTTCGAAGCCCATGGATACAAATGTGAAGAAGAATGAAATATTCATATTTTGAATGAATCAATATACATCACATTGTATCATCGAAAACCGAACTGATGTTGATGATGTAGATATCCGATCGAATCGTTTGGCATTTAATCTCAATGATCGTATCAAATAGGGCAAACCGGGATCACATAGATTACCCGTTGACACAACAGTTACACAAACTGTGTGACCTACGTTCAGTGTTGGAATAGATGATAGCACTGGTAGCATTTCCATTCAATCATCGTGGAATACCAAGAGTGTTGGTATCACTATGAATGTTCCGGCTTTATCACAAAGATAAGCTTGGTATTATGCCTTGTGTCCTAAAAGTGTATTGCGGTTCTAGACTCAATTAGTGGACAAACGAAGGCGAGGACTGGAGAGGCTTGTCCTCTTGTTCACTATCAACAATCTCCAAGTGAGATGTCGATAGCAATGAGATAGTCTCCGTGGAAATGAAACAAGTACTTTTTAAGAAATAATTGAGTAGCTGGGGGGGGGGGGTTGTGCATTGCATCACTGGGTCCATGATGTCTATTTCAATATCAGAGAGCAACACATGCAATCTGATAGAGACGTGGCAACCCGGCTTTTTATCAGTTTGGGAAGGGTTTTTCGTTTTCTTTAACCCTGTCACACCCTCCTCACTCAAGCTTACTTTTTCATTTTTCGACTACTCCCTCATTTCATTTTACCATGTTTAGCTGATTTGCACCCCATACTACATTCCCTCTCTCAAATTTTATCTCAGCGCACCCCAATCAAGATCCCGTGATACTTGATTCTGCTCACCTAGACCTATGTACCCTTACATATTGTCCTATATTGTAGGTGGCTCCTGGGTAAGATCATGCCGGTTTTAGCAGATCATAGGAGTAATTTGAGAGTGAACTATAACGCTCATGTGCAAATTATCAGCATATATGATGTTACTTTTTAAGAATAACATGGATTTTTCATCGGAAAAGTATGTTTTTCCGGCATAAGTTGTTGCCTTTAAGATGGAAAAGTTTAGGCACAACAACTTGAACAAATTAGGTAAAACCGGACTCACATAGAGTATCCGTTAACACACGGTATGAATCGATATTCGTTTGCACAACAGTGGATTCAAATGTGTGACATGCAGTTAGAGTTGGCGCGATTTTAGCTCTAGCAGGATTTCCACTCAATCCTCGTGAAACACCAGATTGTGATGCCACTATGAGTGTTCCGATGAATACACGGAGATTCATATTCAATAATGTATGTGTCCTATATTGGAAAATTTGTCGGTGAAATCTAGACACATTGTGCATTCAATTGAAGACGTAACCCGGGGCAGAAGGTTAATAATTTCAATACCAACATACTCCGAATGAGCAGTCGATAGATTATGTGCTACGTCCCCTAATGAATTGAAACAAATTCCTTTTGAGAGGAATCTGAGTAGATGGTGGTGGAGTGTAAATGCTTGACTGGGCCAGTTAAGTCTGGTGAAACATTCAACACATGAATGAACACATTTTAGTGAGGTTGGCCGGTTTATTGTCGGTTTGGATGCACTCAAAGGTGTGTTTTCTTGATATTATCATGTTTTCACATCACCTTGCACTCACCTAAATCTATACCCTAGACATATACCCTCACATTTACCAATTTTGGCTAAAAAATATTTCCCCTGGAAGGTTAGGCCGGTTCTGGCAAACCATAGGAAGGTATTGTCGTGTGATAAAAAAAAAATTGATCGATTAAAAAAAATCAAATGGGTATAACAGTAATGAGATAGAAAGTTTCTCCCCCTGGAAATACTAATTCTCCCCCTAGAATTAATATTTCTCCCCCTCGACAAAATAAAGATAATGAAAAGTACACAGTTTAAGAGGGGTGGGAAAGAGTTTTTACATGTATGTGAAAATCTGGTTAAGAGCGGGTTTCAAACAAATGTATTTGAAAGCCATTTATTTGAAATGCGAGTTATACACTGAATTATGTATAAGTCATTTTGATGTGGCGCGAGTTATACACTGATGCGTGTATAAGTCATCCTGTTGTGGTTCGAGTTATACACTGAATTGTGTATAAGTCATTCTTCCTGCAAAAACAAATCAAACAACTTTTGGTACCCATCTTTGTTTGGGTCCGACAATGTTAGTGTGGGAATGAAACCACCGATAAGTTGTATCGATTTGATTTAAAGATTGAGAATTCCAAGAAAAACTGAAACTAGATGTCTCACATTCAAATAATTTCCGGGGAATTATTTGAGATATTGGAGTTTTGGGAACCCATTTTGCTTTTAAGATCGAGGATGTTTTGTAAACATAAACAGGAGATGTTTTTGGCACTTGTGTAAAAGTCGTTTTAGGTGCCAAGGAAAGTAAATATTTTCTCGAATATTTTAACGATTTAGTTTTGGAAAGGATTTTCTTTGAAGCAGTCGAATGTTTCAACACGGTTGATGATTTAGTTTTATCCATTTGAGAATGCTTAAGTCTAGAAGAGGAACCTAATTTATTTGGAGTTTTAGGTGCGGAATTTCCTCTATTAGCTTGTTTGAGAACATTCATTTTCTTATCAGAGTGTGGTGGAACCGTGGATCTCCTAGGCTTAGGTTTGGTAGAAGAACTTACTTGAGATTTCGGTTTAGGTTTAGAATTTCCTCTATTAACCTTAGTTTGCTTGATCGTATATAAATCACGATATGCCATGACAGGAGAAAACACTCTTGAGTTTTTACATTTATTCTTTGCCGGTAAAGGAGAATCGAATTTCAAAGATGCATTAGGCTTCTTAAACTTCTGAAGATGAGATGATTTAGATTCTAAATTTTTAATTGTCGTTTGCAACTTTAATTTGTCTTCATCAAAAGATTTATGTGTTTTATCAATTTTAGTTTCTAATTCAAAAATTTTGGATTGTAAAACTGATTTTTCTTTGTCAAATGCCTTATGTGTTTCATCGATTTCATTTTCCAATTGACAAATTTTCTTTTCTAGAATTAGAGATGGAACATAAATCTTTGGTGTTACTTTTTGTTGAAGAACGACATCTCCTTTAATTTCAAATTCTTCTGATTTTATAATAGGAAAATAATCATCATTTTCAAATTGTGCCTTTTTAGTTTCATATGTTTTATTTAATTCAGCATAGTTGAAACTAATTTGTGCATTCTCCTTTTTAGCTCTGTTGAACGCTTCAATTTCTTCTTCCTCATCTGTCATACGAATGAAACTCTGCCAAACATCGACATGTATGTATTTGGAATCATACAGTGTTGGAAGCACATTACAAGCCATCTTAAGATATTCTGGATTAGTAGCTCCTAATCCTTCTCTTGAATTGAAGTATTTGAAGTCTTTAGGCTTGTTTAAATGAATTGTTTGATCAGTTTGACCTCATTTGGCAATTATTTCTTCTAAGTTTTTGATGTGAGAAGAAAGTTGAATTTTATCATGTTGAAGTTGATGAATGACATTTTGTTTGTTATTTAAGTCTCGTGATGTTTGAATGTCGTTTTCATGTAAAGTTTCAGATAATTCTTTAATTTGTGAGGTTAAGGATTTAAACTGATTTTCATTATCATCAAATTCATTTTGTTTGCGTTCCAACCAGTTTTTAGTGATTTGATATTCATGCCATGTGTCAATGTACAATTTGTAATATTTGTCATTTCGATCGTTTGAAATTGTATTTTGGGCATTTTTAAGATTTGTTATTTCTATTTCTTTTTCAGAAATTGTACGAGATAAATTCTTAACATCATTATCATATTTGCCATTCAATTCTGATACTTGATTTTGTAACTCCAGATACTCAAGTTTGACATTTTTAGTTTGTTTAATCTGTTGAACAAGTTGTTCATATGAATAAACAAGTTGTTCATTTTCATTTTGCAAATTATTTAAACGTTCTTGAAATTGATTATTTAAATATTTTTCATCTAAAATGTTTTGTTTTAAAGAATCAATTTTAGATATCCGAGTTTTAACAAAACAAGTATAAGGACCAATAAGATTATCAGAATTTGATAAGAGGGAACTGATTATCTCAAGTTCTTTGTTGGCCTCTTCATTAAATCGATCAGTAACCTCCATATGCTTTTCATCCTTAGGATCTGAATCTTCCATCCATTTACTATCTTCAACTAAGAACACTTTTTCATACTCAATTTGTTTAGCCCTCGACATTTTACGTTTATAATACTCAGAATCCCGAACGATTAATTTCTTTGTAGCATCCAAAGGTGTGACGGTTGGCTTTTTAGTTGAGATTGTAGTAGATATATCAGGCTTAATGTCGAATGAAGATCTCAGATTATTGTTTGTAGGCTTTAAATTTTATTTCTTCTCATAGTCTGAAATTTGTGCCATAACTCGTAGTACGTCTTGAAGTTCTTTATCCAAATCATCAGTTATTGCTGGTGTAGATTTGTCCATTCTTGTGATTATTAGGATTTTTGGGTAAAAATTCTTATGTGTTCAAAAATTATTTGGAGTTAGATCAAAATTGAATTGTAGGATTTTGGGTAAAAAAAAAATTATTAAACGATTAAAAAAATTTAAACGATTAAAAAAATTTTGGTTCTCGGTTTTGGAAAAAAAGAAGGATAATTGGGCTTTATTTGGAGTTAGATCAAAATTGAATTTGAAGATGGGCTGAGATGTGATATTGGGCCAAGGTCAAAATATGAAGTCACGATTAAATTGAGCCAAGGTCAAAATTACGAACACAGTTCTATTACGATACTGGGTATCTTCAATCACAAGGACGATCTGTTTAAATCACAATGGATAGAAAATCTGAATGGTAAAACTTGATTACGATCACTATTCTGAAACATGAATGCAAGATTACGATTGAAGATCAAGCTTTACGATCCTGGATAATTGTTCACAGTTCACGATTCTGAATAGATCAAGGATACAACTTTACGATCAGATATAAGTTTTACGATTGTGATTTTGATCGAACACTGAATCTGAATCGAACACAGAATCGATCGATCGTTAAAAAATCTGAATCGATTGTTTAAATTGTTTATTGAAATCAATGAATTCTGTGATTTCGTTTGATGAAATCGACTAAGTATGTGAATTCGTTTATTCAAAAATCGGATGTTTATGATTGTAGATTCACAAGAAGAATGCCGAACTTGTTTTTGGAATTGGGTGTGTAGCCGAAATTGTTTTTGGAACAGTGATCGAACTTGTTTTTGGAAAGAAGAATGCCGAACATTTGATGTAGCCGAACTAGGTGAAATAAACTGGGCCGAAATTCATACCTCGGGCCGAACATCTGGGCCGAAGAAATACTTCGGGCCGAACTACAATAAACTCGGGCCGAACTTCTTACTTCGAGCCGAACTTCTTACTTCGAGCCGAACTTGGGCCTAATTACAAGTGTATCGAACACTTTCAAGTAGACGGAAGAACTTCGTTCATTGTTCAAAACTTCATCTTTTTCGATCGATTTTTGCTTAATTCTTCACCAATTTCAGTCATTCTTTTTGCTAATTGCTCGAAATCTAATTGCTAACGCTTTGATCCAATCACTTTCTTCAATCCATAACAACACACAGCTTCGATTCTTCGATTTTCAGAGGATTTCAAACTTTTTCACTTTTTCACAAAAATCATCAAATTGAAGTGATTTGTTGACGGATTTGACTGAAACTTGATTCTATTCTGATTAGAATAGAAGGAGAAACATGATTCTTCAATAAAATCTTCAATTCGAACAGAAAATTTACAACATTAATTTTCAATGACGAACATCAACTTTTTCTTCAAAAATCAGATGTGGATGATTCTAGCTCGAAATTGGATCTTCTCAAAGAGAGATTTAGCTCTGATACCACTTGATAGATCGTAATACACTAAGATCGAGCTAATCCATGTTGATTCATGAGAGAAATTGAAGAATTAGTGTGTGTTCTTGGTGTTTGAGTGTGTGTAATTGAGAGAGAAAGATGGAGGGAGTTTTGGAGCTTTCAAATGATAATCTCTGTTAATGAAAAGAAAGCTTACAAATTAAGTCAAAATGATAGGTATTTATACCTCCCTTCTAAACATGCTTAATTACCCTCTAACTAAGCCTAATTACATGCTTTAAGGCTTAAGACTTGTATATCATTTAACAATATTACACAACTAGTCCCTATACTATTTGATACAACATATTTGACCCTAACACATCTCCTGTTTTTGCATCAACTCTTGTTCTTCTTGGAATGCTGTTAATGGTAATGCAAATGCACCAGAAATTGAAAAACATGGAAATTGCATCATCATAAGACTCATAATTTTAAATTTGGGGTTATGGGGGATACTGAAATTGGTGAAGAAGTTAATCATAAGAATATATATGATGATAATAAATCTCGAAGAAGCTCGATTGATAGTAGCGCACTAAAAAACATGAGAATTTTAGCTGAAAAAAATATGGTAAATGTAACTCCTGATCTTAATTTCACAAAAATGAAGATTAAACATTGATTCGTATCTAGATTTTTTGCTAAGGCTACTCGAAATGGGCACCACACCACACCAAATTTTTTCTGCCACATCATCTGCCACTTCAATAATCACACCACACCATTTATCCAGGAAATATCCACCACACCAACCACACAATTTCCAATCCATTTACTTTTAAATACAAAAAAAAAAAAAACACAAAAAGGACCAATCACAACCCCCACGATCACCACCACACCTGTTATTACTCGTGATTGTGGCCACACTACACCACTTTTTTACCACCACATGTGTAGGGGGTGGTGTTCTGTTCTCCACCACACTGTTAAGATGTGTCAAGTCATCACCATACCACGGCCACACCGGCCTATTCCGAGTAGCCTAAATGATACAGAGTATTTTAGAATGTAGGTAGAAACTTAATCATATACTACTCAAGTTAAATGAAGACAGATATATGTAAGAGTAAATATCATTTCTCTTAGAGGAATACAAAGGTTTTTTTGATTCGGTTATTCAGCTAAACTATTAACCGTTGTTTACTTATTAAATGAAAGCTTGAATTTATATTTTTAACTATAAATGCACAAATCATCTGACATATTGTCCTATTAAGTATCTTACAGATGTAAAACAAAAGAAGAAAGCAAATTCATGAGATGGGTAATGAAAATTCTAATTTTCCTTTTATCGTGTTGCATTTGTGAAAGGGTAGAAGATGAAAAGCACATTTTTCTTCGGTGCAAAGTGGCCAAGAACCTTCGGAACATCATTCTTAATTGGTGGAAAATTCAAGCTCCTATTTTTGATAACATTTTGGATGCTCTTGGTCTTACGGATTCCCTCATCTTGACGGAAAATAGTAGAAAATTTCTCAAAGTGGTTATTCTTGCCTTGATATGGACATTGTGGCGATTTAGAAATGAAATTACTTTTCATTCAAAGAAGCCAAGACAAGATACGTCGGGAGATGTTGTTAAATTAAGTAGGGGAAAAAAGTTAAATGTAAATTGGTTAGATTGGTATTGTAACCCTAACCTAGTCAAACATTTTGTATTTCTTTCTACTCTAGCTTCTTGCTAGAGGTCTATAAGAGAAATGATATTTAGTCATACCATTTAGACCTACTCATAGGCCTACCCACTTGATAGGATGACATGTTTATTCCACTAATTATCTCTCATAATATTATCCCTTGATTTTGACATGTGTCATTATCTAATGAGTAGACCTATGAATATGTCTAAATGATAGGTCTAAATTACCATTACTCGTTATATAATTCTTTGCCGTTCCAATTTTTTTTTGGTGAAAGGGTAGAACACGAAAAACAATGGGTAATGTTATGGGTTTATGATTGAATAATAATTAATTAGCATGACATATGATGATATGATCATATGAACAAGATATCCATATTTTTGGTTTTAAAGAAACTACACTAGTAAATATATATATTTATAAAAAATGGTATTTATGACTTTTCGGTTAACCGTCCACATCCAAAAGACCAAATCATGAACCGTAACTGAAAATGATAACCGATAAAAGGAAGATGATGAAACCAGTGATGACTCTTTACGGTTAAATTTACCTACACTAGTAAACTATCTCTCTACTTTAGGCAACAAATAACTGAATTTTTGGATGATTAGCAGATGGATGTTGAAGCCAGTACTGATGATTCTTCTGAATCAGATTCAGAGAGTGGCTATGAAACTCAAGCAGGTTGAGTAAATAACATCATGGTTAACCGGATGGTAGGCATGAAGGTCACCCGTATTGTTAGAGCAAATCACAGATCAACTTAGTACTGATGCTGCAGTTAGTGATAATTATATTTATTACTGATGGGGCAGAAACATTTACTACTGATGAAGTTGATGCTGGTGTTCTCTATAACTTAGTTACTACTGATCATACAAAGATTGAAGATACTACTGATCATTGTAGTTACTACTGACGTTGATTATGGACTTACTACTGATCACCAAGTTTACTACTGATGTTACTTATTTACTACTGGTGATTGGTTTTACTACTGATACGCGTTTATGGAACATATCAAGTCCGAGATCTTCGCAGAGATAGTTATAGAATGTAAATCAATGTATATCGTTTATAATTAGATGTAAATCGTATCCTAGAATAACTAGGGTAAATAGTTTAGCTTCAAGGACTATTATATATAGTTCCTTACGAATTGTAAACGTACGTGTGTATTGTTAACTCAATAATATACATTGAAGCTTTTTGTGAAACTGTGTTCTTAATATTCTTACATATTGTTCTTACAGTTCATCGTTCTTAATACATTGATATAGTGTTGATCCGCTGCAACTTCTATCATCAATTAGATCTAAGGTGTTTATTAACTTGTTTATAGTTAATCGATCTTGACAAGTGGTATCAGAGCGTATTGGTTCTAGATCTACTATTTGTTAAGAACAACAAAAAGTTTTAATCTTTAAAACACACACATTATTAATCATGACTGATAATAATGAAAGCACTCAGGCCAACAAAATTCCTATACTCACACCCAATAACTTTGGGATGTGGAAGAATCGTATTAAGCAATACATGCTTATTACAGATTATTCCATGTGGGAAGTCGTTTGTGAAGGAAACAAAACTGGTCAACTTCAAGCAAGTAGCTCTGCAACTGAGGCAGACAAACTTAAATGTGAGAAGGAGAAGAAAGATAAAGGCATCGAACTCAAAACTCTAAGCACTCTCTTACTGGCCATTCCTAATGATTATCAACATCTCTTTGTTGAATATGATGATGCAAAAATACTATGGGAAGCACTGGAGAAGAGATTTGTTGGGACAAAGAGCACCAAGAGGAATATGAAGTCTGTTCTCAAACAAGACTTTGAAAATTTCAAAGGAAAGCCCAATGAAACACTCACTCAAGTGTTTGACAGATTCAACAAACTAATTGGTGAACTCAACCAAGTTGGTGTAAAGATGGATCAAGAGGATGTCAACATGAAGTTTCTAAGGTCTCTTAGTGAAGAATGGGCCATGTACACAGTGGTGTACAGACAAAGAGATGCTTTAGAAGAAAAGGAGTTAGATGAACTCTATAATGATCTCAGAGTGTTTGAAACTGAGGTAAATCACAAAAACCCTTCTATTTCTTCTAACAATGCTGCTTTTGTGTCTAGTACAGGTCAAGGACAAGAAACCTCCGCAGGAAAGGCTGCAGATTCTGAGGATACTGCAAGAGAATCCTTCTTCACTAGTCATGTGCATACTGCATTGATTAGTGATGACTTGGAACAACTGAATCCAGATGATCTTGAGGAGATGGATCTTAAATGGCAGATGGCTATGCTGAGCCTAAGGACCAAAAGATTCCTAAAAAGAACTGGAAGGACAAGCCTCAATTTCAACAAAGGTGACAAAGCAGGATTTGACAAAACTAAAGTCAAGTGTTACAACTGTAACAACCTTGGTCACTTTGCAAAAGAATGTCCTCAACCAGACAAAAGATCAAAATCAACTGCTCTTGTGTCACAACAAGGACAAGGATATGACTGGAGCTTCCAAGCAGAAGAGCATGCTCAAAATCAAGCTCTCATGGCCTTTACTGACAACAAAACTGAGGTAAAATCTAAACCTTGTACTCCTGAATGTGCTAAAATTATTAAAAATCTAGAAAAAGAAAACAATAAATTAAATGAAGATTTAGCAAAAGCAATCAGAAGAAATCATGAGTTTGATGGGGTGATTGCTGATCAAGAACATCAAATAAAGGTGTACAAGATGATTGATCAACGGATCAAGGAAGAATTGCTTCAAGCTGTGGATGAGAAAGAGTTTTATGAAACAAAAAATAAAGAACTAACAAGTAAAATAGAAGAATGTCAGCTTGAAATTGAACAAAATAAATTAACAATTAAAAAGTTTGAAAGAAGCACTAAAATTCTTGATGAATTAACTAATAATCAAACTACAGAAAAGGTTGTTCATGGGGTGGGATATCATGCTGTACCACCTCCATATAAAATCATTCCACCTCTTAAAAACAGTTCAGAAAGAATCATTAATGAATTAAAAACTGAAAATCAAACTGAATCATCTAATGAAACATCTGAATCAAATAATTCTTCTGATGATGAACAATCAATTGAATTTACTATATCTCAAAGTGAATCACCAAAATCAATTGATACAAGTTTTCACACAGCTCAAAGTCCAAATGAATCTCCCAAATATAATGCAGATAATGTACCAAAAATTTTAACAAGGGGGAATGAAAGAAATAAAACACAACTCTTAGACCAAAGAATACCTGAAGGTGCTAAAAATAAGAAACTAAGATGTGTTATATGCAATAAAATGAACCATTTAGCAAAGGATTGTCACTACAATCCAATAAACTGCAAAGAGTTAAAAGAATTTAAAGTTCTTAAAGAAAATGCTAAAACTCAAAAGTTAAAAGTTACTACTGGTCTTTCAGTAGTAAATAAAATTAAAAATCCAATTGTTGAAGATCCAAGATTTGGAAGAAGTAAACCAAGGTTTGTTCAAAACAGAAGAACTGGAAGCCCAAAGAACAGCAATTACTTCAAAAATAATGGAAAATCCAATCAAAATAAACAATATTTTAAATTTTCCAACACCAGTAGAAACTCTAACAAATTTACTACTGGTGTTAACCCTAATTATAATGCTGTATGGTACCAGTACAAGAATACTACTGGTAATAACCCTAATTTCAAAAATACTACTGCTCCCAAAACAAATTTCAAAAACACTACTGGTGTTAACTCTAAAAACACTACTGGTCATTCTAAACATGGTAAGTACCCAAATACTACTGGTCCATCAGTAGTAAAGTATTCAAAAGCTAAAAACAATGGGTATAAACCAAGATCAGTAGGAAATTCTCACACCAGTAATAACTACAAAAGGACAGTAGTAAAACAAAATACCAGTAATAAACAAGTATGGGTACCAAAAGTCTTCAAAGTTAAATCCCCAAAAGCTCATTTCTCAAAGGATGAACCCAAGACATATAAAGCTTGGGTTCCCAAACTTAACTAATCCTTTACTCACTTGTGCAGAGCATTCAGATCCCAGAAAAAGGAAGAACATGGCATATTGATAGTGGATGCTCAAGGCACATGACTGGAAATCTGCAAATTCTTAAAGATTTCAAGTTATTTGATGGAGGATATGTGGCATTTGGTGAGAATCCCCAGGGAGGTAAGATTACAGGTAAAGGTACTGTTACTAATGGAAAAATTACCTTTGATGATGTATTTTATGTAGCTGAACTAAAATACAATCTTGTCAGTGTGTCTCAAGTTTGTGATAAAAAGAACAAGATTCTGTTCACAGACATTGAGTGCATCATTCTTTCTCCTGAGTTTATTTTAGATGAAAAATATGTTGTTTTAAGAACTCCAAGGAGAAACAATGTGTATTGCCTGGATATAGGGGGAGAACTCATTTCCACAAATGAGGTCAACTGTTTTATATCCAAGGCAAACACCACTGAATCAGAACTTTGGCATAGAAGGATGTGTCACACAAATTTTAAAAACATGAACAATTTAGTAAAAAGAAATCTGGTCATTGGACTACCTCAAAAACAATTCATGTGTGATCATCACTGTGTTGCATGCCTAAAAGGTAAACAACACAAGACTTCTCATAAGTCCAAAACTGTGAACTCTATTTCTGTTCCTTTACAGCTCTTACATATGGACCTTTTTGGACCTACAAATGTAATGAGTATTGGAAAGAAACAATATTGTCTTGTTATTACTGATGACTTTTCCAGATATACATGGGTTTTCTTTCTCAGGACAAAGGATGAAACAAGTGAACTCATAAAGAACTTAATTGTCAAACTGGAAAACACATCTGATCAAAAAGTGAAAGCCATAAGATGTGATAATGGCACAGAATTTAAAAATGCTAACCTAATTAACTTTTGTGATCTTAAAGGTATTGACAGGCAATACAGCTCACCTAGAACTCCACAACAAAATGGTGTAGCTGAAAGAAGGAATAGAACCATCATTGAAGCAGCAAGATCAATGCTAGCAGACTCAAAATTACCAATCACTTTTTGGGCAGAAGCTGTTAATACTGCTTGTTATGTTCAGAACAGAGTATTAATAGTGAAGCCACATTTTAAAACACCATATGAACTTTTTAATAAAAGAAAACCTTCTATAAGTTTCTTAAAATCATTTGGTTGCCCTTGTACTATTCTGATTACAAGAGAACAAATTGGTAAGTTTGACTGCAAAGCTGATGATGGAATATTTGTGGGATACTCTACTCAAAGTAAATCATACAGAGTATTCAACAAAAGACTAAGGATAATTGAAGAAAGCATCAATGTATCCTTTAATGAAAATGTACCTAATGAACAAGGAAATGGTCCAGATTGGCTATTTGACATAGACAATCTAACCAAATCCTTTAATTCTAATATGAATTTCAATGCAGGTAATTCAAATTGTCTTAATCAAAAAGAAGGAACATCATCTGTTTATACTGGTCAAGAAAAGATGAGATACATAGTTGTTGATACTGCTCCCATAGTTAATACTGATATCAGTAAGAACTCAAATATTGAAAGCAGTAGTAACTCTGAGAATGAGGTCAGTAGTAATTCCAATACTACTGGTACCAGTAATAGTACTGAAAATACTACTGGTCCCAACTATAACCTAGATTCTCAAGATACTACTGATACCAGTAACAACTTCAATACTACTGATCTCAATGAAGATGATAGCAGTAGTAACTCTGACCAAGATAATGATGAACCAAATACTAATGACAATGAAGGATCTCAAGAAGAACAACTACCTGAGGCAAATGAGTCCAACCTTGAAAATCAACTAGTGGTTGATAAAGCTACAACAACAAGGACTCAAAAGAACCATCCTTTAGACCTTGTTCTAAGTGATGTTAACTCACCACTTCAAACAAGAAGCAAATTAAACAAAAGTTTAACTGCAAATATGTGTAATATAAGCTTAATTGCTAATGAATGTATGTATGAATGCTTTCTGTCTCAGGATGAACCAAAGAAGATCCAACAAGCAATGAAGGACTCAAACTGGATTGAGGCAATGCAAGAGGAACTCCTTCAATTTAAATTACAAGCTGATTGGACACTTGTACCTCTACCCAAAGGAAAAAGAGCCATTGGAACAAGATGGATATTCAGAAACAAGAAAGATGAAAGAGGTATAGTGATCAAGAATAAAGCCAGACTTGTAGCTCAAGGATACACTCAAGAAGAAGGAATAGACTATGATGAAGTATATGCTCCTGTTGCTAGAATTGAAGCAATAAGAATATTTCTAGCATATGCTTCATTCAAGAAATTCAAAGTCTATCAAATGGATGTTAAGAGTGCCTTCCTATATGGAAAAATTGAAGAAGAGGTCTATGTTTGCCAACCTCCAGGTTTTGAAGATCCAAAACATGGTGATTATGTGTTCAAATTGGATAAAGCTCTGTATGGCCTACATCAGGCACCAAGAGCATGGTATGACACATTATCATCATACCTATTGAAGAACAACTTTAAAAGAGGAGCCATTGATAAAACATTGTTTACAAAGAAAGTCAAAGATGATATACTACTGGTACAAATCTATGTAGATGATATCATCTTTGGTTCAACTAATGATACATTGTGCAAAGAGTTTGAAGAGCTGATGCAGATTAAATTCAAGATGAGCTCCATGGGTCCAATGAACTTCTTCCTTGGACTCCAAGTCAGTCAAAGAACTGACGGTATTTTGATAAATCAATCAAAATATGTCAAAGACATCTTGGAAAAGTTTGACTTGAAAGACAGTAAAAGTGCTAGTACACCAATGGAAACACACAAACACCTACATCCTGATGTTGAGGGGGAGGATGTAGATGAACACTTATATAGATCAATGATAGGATCTTTGATGTACTTAACTGCATCAAGACCTGACATTATGTATAGTGTTTGTGTGTGTGCAAGATATCAAGCAAGACCCAAAGAACTACACTTGCAGGCTGTTAAAAGAATATTCAGATACTTGAAAGGCAAACCATCACTAGGTCTATGGTATCCACATGACTCACCCTTTGAACTAATAGCCTATACAGATAGTGACTATGGAGGTGAATGTCAAGATAGAAAGTCCACTACTGGTGGATGTCAATTCTTTGGATCAAGACTAGTGTCATGGCAATGTAAGAAGCAAACAAATGTATCAACATCTACTGCTGAAGCAGAATATGTAGCTGCATCTGCTTGCTGTGCTCAAGTTCTATGGATTCAAAATCAGCTTCTAGACTTTGGTATCTCTATCCTTAAAACTCCTATTTTTATTGATAATCAAAGTGCTATTAGTATTGTGAATAATCCAGTAAAACATTCAAAAACTAAACACATTGAAATAAGATTTCACTTTATAAGAGATTGTAATGAAAAGAAATTAATCAAAGTAGTTAAAATCCATACTGATGATCAATTAGCAGATCTTTTTACAAAAGCATTTGATGTAGGAAGATTCAACTTCTTGGTCAGTAGTATTGGAATGATTTTAATAACTTAAAATCTCACTTAAAATTATGTGTAAAGTTAGTGTTGTAAAATATTATTTTCTTAAGTGTTTTACTACTAGTATTGCTGTACTACTGGTGTGAAAGTGTATGCACAAAATACTACTGATAGTTCATTACTACTGGTGTATTTTAGGTTTACACGGATACTACTGGTAAGTCAGTACTACTGGTATTCACATATACTACTGGTCTTGTGTGGTAATGGTTACTACTGATGTCTATAATTACTACTGATGTCAAAATCCTTAGTCATTACTGATGTTAGTAGATACTACTGACGTTTTACTACTGATATCTTATTTACTACTGGTCTTTCATAAACACAATTACCAAACTAACCCCCATGAAAATAACCGTTATGTTATGATTCGAAGGCTATTTTCGTAGTTTTGCAGGTTTAATCGAAAGATATAAAAGGCGGCAGATGATTAATTTAGCATTATCTTCACTTCGATTCTCTAAACACCTTTCGATAAACCCTAGTTTACGATCAAAAACCCTTCATCTTTAACAAAATTCTTGCAAAATCTCAACAACAATGGCAACTTTACAAGCTCTCGATGTGCAAACCGATCTCAAATACTCAGAATTTCACAACATGGTTGCATTTTTAAAAAATCCCGACGGAACAAAAGATTTCCGTCCAATCGTAAAATTCTTGAGAAATTCGTATATACAGTTTGCCTTAACTGTAAAGCCGAAGGCATATCAACAGCACTTGGTGGATTTCTGGACCAATGCTGAGCGAACAGAAGGAACCACATCATCAATGATAAAATCGAAAGTAGATGGAAAGTACATCACTGTAACTGAACAATCAATCAGACATCATCTACAACTTCATGATGATTCAGGTATGTATACTCTTCCTAAGGAATACATTGCTGATACTTTAAATAAAATGGGGTATGAAGGCAGACTTAATATTGTAACTTTTCAAAAAGGCCTTCTATCCCCACAATGGAAATTTCTGGTTCATACCATTCAGCATTGTATTTCTCCTAAAAGAAGTACTTGGAATGAGTTTAACAAGGCAATAGCATCTGCTGTTGTATGTTTATGCACAGACCAAGTATTCAATTTTTCTAATATGATTTTTGATGGTATGTTGGGAAATCTTAGTTCTTCTAAATTTTTAATGTATCCCAGATTTCTACAACATATCATAAACTGTGAATTACAAAACTTGTCAACTCCTAAAAACATTTTTGTATTACCTGAGTTGAACAAGAAAGTTTTCTCAAATATGAGAAAACAATTTAAATTTTCAGGGAAGGAAACCCCTTTGTTTCCAAACATGATCAAAGATCAACCCAATATTGGAGAAGGTTCAACCATTGCTGCAACCCAAGTTGAACCTCAACCCACTCCATCACCCCCAAATACAGCCCAAACACCACCCCATATAGCCACTCAATCACCAACTCAAACAGAAGTCCTGAATGTGTCCCAGGAACTTGATATAAATCTGCAGAGTGCTACTCTTCACTCTGTAGAAGACCTACCAGACAAAACCAAAAATATATCTACAATCTATAAAAGAAAGAAATCTTTAAAGGACACCAGGGGACAAATCGAGTCACACCCCAGGCTCAAAGAGTTGTCCTCCAAGGAGGAGAGAGGACATGAGGGGAGGGCTTTCACTACTGATGCCCCAAAGGTGGGTGCACAGGACAGTGAAAACATCATTAGGACCCAAACCTCGGCAACTTTGAGTGATGACTCTTTTGAGGAATTACTCAAAGGACCCCGGTGCCAAGAAACCACAAGGGGGGGCATCTCTGCTTCTTCTAGGAAGAAGAGAATGTCTAAAAGACCCAATGAATCACCAAGCAGTGATGAGGGAAGATCTGTGGAATTGATGGAAAGGAAGGAAAACCTTAAAACCAATGTACCTGTTAGTAAGCCCGATGATCTTGCTAGATGGAGTGAGGGCAGTATTAAAATCCAACAATTGACGGCTAAAGTGGATTCCTTGGAATCCACTGTACAAGATTGTCTTTATTATCAAACAAATCAAGGAAAAACTATGGCTGCTATGAAAAGAAATGTCAATATCATCAACAAAAGAATGAGACAATATGAACTTAGGCTTCATCAACAATCAAAGCTTATCAGAAAATTGAAAAAGAGGATTGATGATAGTGAGGCTCCTCCAGTTGAGCTCACTAAGGGGGAGAAGGATAACATACAGACAATGATTGATGAATCCATTGCAGCAGCAGCTTCCTCCCTCTTGAATTTAAAAGAAACAGAAGTTGATGAAGGCCCAGAAATGATGATTACAGAAGATGAGCCCATTACTACCGCTACAATGGAAGAACAAGTTGAAACAGAGATACCAGTAGTAACTCCTACTACTGATGATATAGCAGTAGTAAGTCAAGAAGAGGAATTAACTGCACTAAACACTACTGATACCCTATCAGTAGTAACTCCTGAAATAACACCAGTAGTAACTACTCTGGTTACTACTGATGAGGAAGAACTACAATTTCCTGAACTCATTGATGCTAGAAGACATGTCATCATTACCAAACCACCAACACCTGATCAACCACTTATCATACCTGACATTGATGATAATGTGAATTGGTTTGAGGTTGATGAATGCTCACTTCCTCCACATCCAAAAATACTTCAACAAAATGAACTTAGAACATTTTCTCCTTCAGTTATAATAAGTGGAGTGCCAGACATGAAATATATTCCACCTCCACCTTCAGCACACATTGGAAAGGGTAAAGAGATATATGATGAAGATTATCCTAACAGAGCTCTTGGTCATTACATGGTAAACAAGATTAATCTGGTGAGAGCTGATAAACAAGATAAATGGAAGGTGAAGAATAAAAGATATTGGGAGAAAGTAGCTAAATATCAAGCTCTTGAAAAGAAGAAAAATCAAAGAGAAATTCCTGTTAAATTACCTGTTCAAATTAAAGATGTTCAGATAGAAGCCCAAGAATCAGAGTTCAAAAGGTTTAGAAAAGTAGAAGAAGAACATCTAAACTGTCTAGAAGATCTTGTAGCAGAATGCAAAAGAACAAAAGGTGATTTACCAGATGATATATTTGAACAGAAGTCTCTTATGATAGACTTTCTAAAGACAAAGGGTCACAGTGCAAAATCTTTTGGAAGAATGAAGATGATAAACATAATTGAAAAATACTGCACTGCAAAGAAAAGAGACTTGGCTGAACAAGAAGCTGAAGAATCAAAGAAAGCCAAAGCCAAAACTTTAGTACCAATCAGCTTAAATTTGCTCAAAGCTGGTAGTGTGTCTACTATTGGTGAATCCTCATCTTCTCAGACAAAGAAAAGAAAGAATGAAATTCAAGAACAGAGTTTTCAAAAGAAAGCAAAACAAGAAAAAATTATACCTGTTCTTGAAGTACCTGTTGCTCCACTTCAAAATAACCCAATACTAAACTGGAAAGTCTTGCCTAATAATGTTATATTAGTTGTAAGGGAAGACAAAATCATTCAAAAGTTTACTGGATGGTTACCTTTGATCAGATCCTGTACAAGAAGTGATGTGATTAAACTTCTGATCATTGGAAAACCGAGAATGTCAAAGAAATCTTGGAAAGAATCTGGAGCTGGATACTTAACAAGAATGATTGATGCAGCTTTTTATCCAGATAACTATCCAGAGTTATTTACAAATCCAGAAAATGTGTATGCATGGAATGTTCTCCCAACTTGCAATATGTATTTCTTTGAAAGATCAAGTAAAAATTGTGAGTTGTACTTATATGAAAGAGAATATCCTCACTCAGAAAAGGAAATGTATCAGATATTCATCAACACTCTAATGAAGCCCTTTGATGCAGTTATGTTCCAAAATAAATTGAATTACTTTACCAAGAAGAACAGCAAATACATAATTGAACAAAGACTTCAACAAAATCAAAGAACATTAGAAAGAAGAAAGAAAGAAGAAGAAGAACAGAAGAAAACTTGATTGATTAAAGGATAATCAATAAGTTTAGGGGGAGATTGTTAGAGCAAATCACAGATCAACTTAGTACTGATGCTGCAGTTAGTGATAATTATATTTATTACTGATGGGGCAGAAACATTTACTACTGATGAAGTTGATGCTGGTGTTCTCTATAACTTAGTTACTACTGATCATACAAAGATTGAAGATACTACTGATCATTGTAGTTACTACTGACGTTGATTATGGACTTACTACTGATCACCAAGTTTACTACTGATGTTACTTATTTACTACTGGTGATTGGTTTTACTACTGATACGCGTTTATGGAACATATCAAGTCCGAGATCTTCGCAGAGATAGTTATAGAATGTAAATCAATGTATATCGTTTATAATTAGATGTAAATCGTATCCTAGAATAACTAGGGTAAATAGTTTAGCTTCAAGGACTATTATATATAGTTCCTTACGAATTGTAAACGTACGTGTGTATTGTTAACTCAATAATATACATTGAAGCTTTTTGTGAAACTGTGTTCTTAATATTCTTACATATTGTTCTTACAGTTCATCGTTCTTAATACATTGATATAGTGTTGATCCGCTGCAACTTCTATCATCAATTAGATCTAAGGTGTTTATTAACTTGTTTATAGTTAATCGATCCTGACACGTATGTTTTTTTATACTTGATCTTGTTGGAGTAAGTTTTGAAAATATTGATTCTTTGGACAAAGTTTTATCTTTTCTCTCATCGAAATTTATATAGAGAAGTAGGAATAAATAGTAGGAATATATATCATTTCTCATTTATATAAGTATAAATCATTTATACAAGTATAAATCAGACTGATGGAAATATGGAATCCTATAAGAACATGTGTTGCTCAAAATGTTGTGTGATATGTTAGAATTTAGATACACTGTGAACTTGGTGTCTTGGTTTGATTTTAATGAAAAGGTACTTAAGTGCTTTGATTGTTAATAGATCGATAGATAGTTTGAGTAAGTGGGTTAAAATGAGTTGGTTAGATCAGGTCATTTTTAGTATAGGTCGAATTTGTCTTGACTCGCAAACACATTTTTGTCAAATTTTTGAAATTTAATTGTACCAAACATGGTTCAAAAAATATTATTACTACAGTAATAAAGTGTTGGGTTATAGGTATTATATTACTGATGTGCAGATACTACTGATCTAGAGTTATTGCTGCTATGACTACTTGATACGGATACTACAATTACTACTGAAGATACAACTTACTACTGATCTTGGCATATACTACTGATCAACTGAAATACTACTAATGGTGCTATTTACAGAGAATATCAAGTCCGAGATCTTAGGAAAGTTAGTTTAGAAGATAATATCAATTGTAATTATATTGTAATCTAATCCTAGAATAACTAGGTTAATATTTTAGGCTTCAAGGACTATTATAAATAGTTCCTTACGAATTGTAAACGTACATGTGTATTGTTCGATAATATCAATATACATTGAAGCTTTTTGTGATAACTGTGTTCTTATTATTGTTTCATTCAATTACAGTTTTCGTTTGTTCTTAATCAAATAACAAGAGTGTTAATCCGCTGTAACTTCTCTTGTTAGTAGATCTGTGATTAAATAATCTGTTTGGGTTATTAGATCCTGACAATTTACGGTTCTAGATCTACGAATTAAGAACAACAAAAAATTTCAAACTTTCGAATCCATAATTGTTAATCATGTCTGATAACAATGAAAGCACACAGGCTAACAAAATTCCCATTCTCACTCCCAACAACTTCGGGATGTGGAAAAACAGAATCAAGCAATACATGCTTATTACTGATTATTCCATGTGGGAAGTTGTTGTTGAAGGCAACAAAACCATCCAGACTCAAGTAGCAAGTTCTTCAACCGAAGTCGACAAACTCAAGTGTGAAAAAGTGAAGAAAGACGGAGGAATTGAACTCAAAGCCTTAAGCACTCTCCCGCTTGCTATTCCCAATGATTATCAACATCTCTTTGTTGAATATGATGATGCAAAGAAGCTATGGCAGACACTGGAGAAGAGGTTTGTTGGCACCAAAAGCACCAAAAGAAATATGAAGTCTGTTCTGAAGCAAGACTTTGAAAACTTCAAAGGCCAGAAGAATGAATCATTATCACAAGTCTTTGATAGGTTCAACAAAGTTATTGGTGAACTGAATCAAGTTGGTTATAAACCAGACAATGATGATGTAAATAGAAAGTTTCTTAGATCTCTTGGTGAAGAATGGTCTATGTATACAATTATATATAGACAAGGAGATGATTTGGAAGAAAAAGAGCTGGATGAACTATACAATGAACTTAGAGTGTTTGAATCTGAGGTAAGTACAAAAACTCCTAATTTACCTTCAAACAATGCTGCTTTTGTGTCTAGTACAGGAACATGTCAAGAGGCTATAAAGAATGCAGGAATTGAAGATGTAGCAAGAGAATCCTTTTTCACTAGTCATGTGCACACTGCATTGATTAGTGAAGGTTTGGAACAACTGAATCCTGATGATCTGGAAGAGATGGACATCAAGTGGCAGATGTCTATGCTGAGTCTAAGAACAAAAAGATTTCTCAAAAGAACTGGCAGACAAAATCTATCTTACAGCAAAGGTGATCGTGCTGGATTTGACAAAACTAAAGTCAAATGCTACAACTGCAGTAATCTTGGTCACTTTGCCAGAGAATGTCCTAGCAAAGATCAAAGATCAAATTACAACAAAAACAACACTTCAAATTCAACTGCATTAGTATCTCAAGAAGGACAAGGCTATGACTGGAGCTTTCAAGCAGAGGAACATGCTCAGAACCAAGCTCTCATGGCCTTCACCGAGTCTACTACTGAGGTATATTCTAAATCTTGCACTCCTGAATGCATTAAAGCTTATAAAGAATTAGAAAAACTTAACAAAGAAACACTTGAAGAGATGATTCTAAACATAAATAGAAGAATTGAATATAATGGTTGTATAGCTGATCTAGAAAATCAAATTAAAATTTATAAAATAACTGATCAAAAGATAAAAGATGAACTTCTACAAACAACGTATGATTAAGAATATGCTGAGTTAAAATTAAAAGAAACTTTAATCAAATTAGAAGAATGTCAAATGGAATTAGAACAGAATAAATTAACTATTAAAAAATTTGAAAGAAGTTCTAAAATTATTGATGAATTGACCAGTAATCAAACTACTGAAAAAGTTGTGCATGGAGTGGGATATCATGCAGTTCCACCTCCAACTAATTTTATCCCTCCTCTTAAATCAAGCACATAAAGAACATTAAATGAATTAAAAACAGAAAATCAAACTGAAACCAATGATGATTCATCTGATGATGATCAAACAATTGATACAAGTTTTCATACCACACAAAGTCAAACTGAATCCCCAAAATATAACTCAGAAAACATACCAAAAATTTTAAGAAGGGGAAATCAAAGAAACTTGAACCAGTTAAAAGAACAAAGAAAGCCTGAAAATGCTATATCAACAAAACTAACATGCTTAATTTGCAACAAAGTTAACCACATAGCAAAGAATTGTCACTTTAATCCAATTAACTGCAAAGAATTCAAAGAGTTTAAAGTTAACAAAGAAAAAGAGAAAGCATTAAAGTTAAAACAAACTGAAGAAACCAAAGCAAAAGAAGTTAAAAACTCACATGTTGAAACTCCCAAATTTGGAAGAACTGCACAAAGATTCGTGCAAAATATCAGGCATAAAAGTCCAAACAGAAGTAATTATTTCAAAAACAATGGAAAACATAATCAATTTCCACAATATTCAAAGTTTTCTAACATCAGTAGGAACTATTCCAGGTTTACTACGGATAAAAAACCTAATTATAATGTTGTATGGTACAATTACAAAAACACTACTGACTATGCTAAAAATTCATATTACCCAAACACTACTGGTCCATTAGTAGTAAAATACTCAAAAGCCGAACACTACGGGTATAAACCTAGGTCAGTAGTAAAATAGAACACCAGTACTAACCAACAACCTAAGACCAAAACTGCATATAAAGCTCATTCATTTAGAAAAACTTACTCTTCAAAGGATGAACCCAAGACAAAACAAGCTTGGGTTCCCAAAATTAACTAATCCATTTACTTTATGTGCAGAGCATTCAGATCCCTGAAGAAGGTAGAACATGGCATATTGATAGTGGATGCTCTAGGCACATGACTGGAAATCTTCAAATTCTTAGAGATTTCAAGTCTTTTGAAGGAGGATATGTTGCTTTTGGTGAAAATCCAAGAGGTGGTAAGATTACAGGTAAAGGTACAGTATCAAATGGTAAGATCACTTTTGATGATGTATTTTTATGTTGCTGAGCTTAAATATAATCTGGTTAGTGTCTCACAAGTCTGTGATAAGAAGAATAAAATTCTTTTTACAGATGTTGAGTGCATCATTCTTTCTCCTGACTTTATTTTAGATGAAAAATTTGTTGTTTTAAGAACACCAAGGAGAAATAATGTGTATTGCCTGGATATAGGGGGAGAACTCATTTCTTCAAATGAGATCAACTGTTTTATATCTAAGGC
Organism: Calendula officinalis; assembly: GCA_963853835.1. Taxonomy (NCBI): domain Eukaryota; kingdom Viridiplantae; phylum Streptophyta; class Magnoliopsida; order Asterales; family Asteraceae; genus Calendula; species Calendula officinalis. The sequence continues at coordinate 66,352,466 of OY970821.1, read as the reverse complement.
AAACACAAATGAATCAGAACTTTGGCATAGAAGGATGTGTCACACAAATTTTAAAAATATGAACAATTTAGTCAAAAAGAATTTGGTAGTTGGCTTACCACAAAAAGAATTTATGTGTGATCATCACTGTGTTGCTTGCCTAAAAGGTAAACAACACAAGACTTCTCATAAGACCAAAGCAATCAATTCTTGCTTATGGGGAGATTTTGAGGGGAACGATGGACCAATGCTTGCTATTGTGAATTTATTATATGCATATTATTTGCTTGAGTGAGGGGATGTTGTTGTATTATTATGATAGAGAATTCTAGCGCCAAACTCGAGGACGAGTTTTTCTCCAAGTGGAGTTGAGTAGGGGTATAAAAGGGAAATTGTCAAGAAATAATTATCATTAATTATTATTTATAAATATTATGAGCATGATGCTTATGCAGAGATATTTTATTGGTATAAATTTAAAGTGCGAAATCTAGATACATATAATTGATCAAATAAATTATAAGAGTAACTATCAAATCAAGCAGTTGAGAATAATTAAATTTATTCTAAGGGTAATTATAGAGTTTATAACAAACTGATAAATCGGGATTACTGGAGAAATTAATAAATCAAGTTAATTGGGTTGAATGAATATCGTGCAAAAGGGAAGTAGTAATACTACAATTATATACAAAATAAGATAGTATACTTATTCTTGTGTGATTATAATGAGATAATGATGAATTATTAAATTAAAGTGATGAAAATTTATTAATGAGTCTGATATGAGAAAACAATTACAATGAAATTTTGAAGAAATGAGTTAAAATGAGGTTGTTAATGAGAGTTAATGAATTAGTTCACAAAGTTGAGCAATGAGAAATCATTAAAATAAGTGTATGATGTTTAATTGATTCTTATATATATAAAAAAAAGTGCGTAACCAGGGTTAATGAGTAAAATGCGGTCGAAGAAATCCAGAGAAAATTTAAAAATTTATCAATGGGAAGTTATTAATCGAGGTTTCAAATAAGTTGTCAGTATAGACTGCGATTAGTTAAAGGCTGAATTATGGAAATTTTAATCGAGTGTATTTGGAGTATAGGAAAATGAGAAATTTGGGGAGATATATTTAATATTAAAATAATTTGTACTAATTATTGGTTCATATATCTTAATTATTAACCGAAGATGACCTAATATATATAAGCAAGTATATGGGAGATGAATCGGATGCGCGTAATTATGCATGTTCATGATTATGTATGAGATTTACGTGTGGTACGTAACGCTGTTACTGATAAATGTTGCTACATTCTGAGTTCAAATTTCTGGGTTTATTTCTGAGTGATTTTAATTTCTGTGTGCATCATCTGAGAATTCTGTGTGATATGTACATTTCTTGTGAATAATTTCCTGTTTTTGTATTAACTGATAATGGTGTAAACTACTAGATTGCTTCTTTTCCTTATGCAAACTGATGTCCCATAGAGCATAAGAACTTGAGATATCATTCTTGGCGGAGATTGATAATGAATTTTCTCGTGTAACTTATATAAAGTGATCATATAATAGAGCTGTGCGGGAAGGTGTTCCCATACAAACTTGTTGTTATCGCCACGAGAGGGCCGAGTGTGATTGTGAGCATAGAGTGGATAATCGAGTACCACGCCGAGATCATCTGTGGTCAAACCAAATCGTAACAAATCTCCAAGTGGAGTTGAATCGGAGATTCAACGTAGTGTTAAGCGCTGGGTGCAACAACTATGTTCGACAACGAGAGCGAGAAGACACCTAGCGGAGCATCGTGGGTTATTTTGTACCTATTATCGTCATCCTTTTCTTATTGAGATAAACCGAGTTCCTTAGAGAATATCCCAAATTCTGAGCCTTATCGCCTTGCGCTGTTAGAGACGGAAAACTTTTATGAGCTGTTGCGAGAGCCGGAGTTCATGCTGATCGAGTAGCTCCTTGAGTATCTTCACTTAATTCATAACCCACTCTTGTTTTCCCGTTAAAGAGGTGTATCGTTGTTGACGAGTTTGAGTCTGAGGTGCGAGATCGCTACCCTGAGTTTCTTCCAAGCGATGACTTCGGGGACGAAGTCTGATTCAAGTGGAGTTGAGTTGTAACGCCCTGAAATTTTAATAATTAAATAATATTAATTTAATGGTCATATTTAAATTTAAAATGAATAATATTAGACGTCCTGTAGTTAGACGGTTCATATTATTTAGGCGACCTATAGTTAGACGGTTCATATTATTTAGATGGCAATTTATTAAGGCTGTTTAATATTAAGTATACGTTTTAGAGTGGTCGCGAATTATATAGTCTCGGGTTTTGACCCGATTAGTTAATCATATGAATCAAGACTATTTGGAGCCGGTTTATTTTATTGGGAGTTGTGTTGGATTCTATTAAGTCAAGCCAAAAGAATAAAAGACCAAGATTTAGTTTAAGTCGGGCTTTCGAGTTTGGGCTTAGTTAATTAAATTATATTAAGCCTAAAACCCAATTACGTATCCCTAAAACCCTTTTCCATTTGCCTCTTATCTTTTACCTCCGTTGAAAATACCCTACGGCTGCCAAAAACAATTCTTGTTTGAGGAAGTCGCCGACGAGCAGGAGTAAGAAGCAGGTCACAAAGTCTTGCGGTGGGAATGTTATTTCTTTTTGAGGTTGGAAATTAATTTACTTGGGTTTTATATTTGACCGACATTTTTGGAGAATGGTGGTTGCTTAGCATATTTTGTTGGCATCTCCCATCTTGAGAACGTGGCATCACATGAGAGGCAAGCCTCATATATTTTTCTTTCGGTACACATGTTGGCTGAATGGCTGACACCAACATGGTAATATTATCCTCATTTGATTGATCGTAGCTGCTGCCCAAAGGTGTTCGATGGTAGCATTAGTTCGTGTGGTAATTCGTATGGAATCGGTGTCATGGTGAATCGTTCGTAGGGTATAATCCTTGTTCCTTTTTTTTGTAGATGATAATCTTTTTCATTATTGTTTTGGTTTTGATTTTTGGTTATTGGAGATGTCGGCTTTTGATGTTGTTATTGTAGTAATTTTGACGTTGATCTTCTGGCAGAATCTGCCTCGTCTGTGCCAACCCGTTTTCAAAGCTCTTAGAGTCGGTTTTAGGGAATGACCGTCTCACAGACATTTGTAGTCCTCTGAGTTAGCTATCCGAGACCGCCGACCTCTCTTCAATCCGAGTTTCAGTCAGTGAGTTATGGCCATTCTCGTAAACTATCGTTGTGCTGAATATTTTTTGCTAAGTTAATGGTTTATGTAATTATGATTCCATGGTTTTATAATTATCTGTTTTGTTGAATTGATCAAACCGTTTAACATTTTGATGTTTTTGAATTTGGACCGTGATGGGATGGACGACACCCTACCGGGTGTCGGGATGATATTCCGAGGACCGGGCTTTATTAGTGTAAAAGTCGTTTTCCTAAATTTCTAGTTTTATCGTTCTTCTTGTTTTGAGAATTGGGAAGTGGCGCGTGATTATACCGAGGATGGTATCGGGCCCTCGGGCTCGGTTGTATGAGGCCCCGGGACACATCACGATTGTCACTTAACCGATTAAATGACACTCTTATTGATTTATCGTTTAAGTAACCGAGAGGGGAAACCGAACCCGTAGGGTTCTTGGTTTCCCAATCGAGAAAGTTTTCAAATAAATAAATTCAATTTATTTTAAATTTATCTGTGATGAATTGGATTTTGGGGCTTTCGGGTGCCCTCGGGAATAAACGGGTTGATGTCGGGATTTAAAACGGGTTTTAAAACTATATGCTGAATTTTTGGGCAGAATCTGTTCGCTATGTTTGTGTCAGTTTTTAACACACTTAAAATATGTTTCTGGAATTTTGGCCCCTTCTGGTCTCTAGTTTTCTGAGTCCTCCTTCCAATGCCGCTGACGCCTCTTTAAATTGATTTACGGTTTAAAAGTTATCGCCATTTTAGTAAACCATTGCAGAATAGTTTTCGATTCAGCTATTCTGTCTCGTGAGTCTGTTTTGAGCCTTTTTCCGTTTGGATCTAGCTTTCGAAGTCTTCTGTAAAATTGTAGTCCTCTGAGTCATTTAACTACTGTAAAAATTTGAATAATATCTAGTGAGCGGTTTGAGAGTTATAGCCGTTCCCGCGAAAGTGCAGAGTGCTGTTTAGTTTCTGCTGAAACAACCTTTGAGCCTAATCCTAACCCGAGCTTCCTTGTACATTGTAGGACCTTCTAGGACCGGTTAGAGACGCTCTTCAGTACCGAGGATATTTAGGAGCTTACGGTTATTCGAGGTGAGTATTCCCACCGTGTATTCAGTTATAATGATACGTGCATGACTTATGTGGTTAACTGTTTTGATCTGTTTTTACTTTCTGTGTGTTGATCTGTTATCTGAGTAACTGAGTGACTGATTTTACTTACCACTGATCTGAGACAGACGTGCCGAGTATCTGAGCCGGTACCGAGTCATTTTGTGCTACTATGTGACAGGGCTATCTGTGTGGTTTATGTTAGGAGTTGAAAACATAAAAACAATTAATAAATCTGAGTGGAAATTCTGTGTGGTAATTCTGTGTGGAAATTCTGTGTGGTAGCCTGAGTGGCATTTTAGTGTAAGGAGAGGCGAGGTTGATCTCTCGACTCGATTTACACAAGCGCGCTATATAAATTTAAAAGATACGAAAACTGAGATATTAACTGAGTAGTAAATGAATAGGAGTTCACTTGTGTGCCCTCATGTATTGTATGTTGTAGTTGTTTACATTTTGAGTTTATTCACTCAGCTTCCCCGCTGACCTAAAATCTCCCTCCCATTTTTAGGTACTAGCAAAGGAAAAGAGAAGGTGGACGGTTGACTGCTGTACTACTTCTGAGTGCTGATGTGAAACGTTTTTATTATTTTTAAAACTCCGAATTTTATTTAAGACTTTTCCGCGTTAAATACATTTTTATATCAAACAATTATTTTGGGGATTATTTATGGGATCTTTTTGATTATAATCTTGCACACAAAATTTTTTAAAATCTTGTAAATTTTAGGGTGTTACAGAAAATACAAGAGATCTCAAAGTGAAAGCAATTAGATGTGATAATGGAACAGAATTTAAAAATACTAATCTAATTGATTTTTGTGATCTTAAGGGTATTGACAGGCATTACAGCTCACCAAGAACTCCACAACAAAATGGTATAGCTGAAAGAAGAAATAGAACCATCATTGAAGCAGCCAGATCTATGCTTGCAGATTCAAAATTACCAATAACCTTTTGGGCTGAAGCTGTTAATACTGCTTGTTATGTTCAGAACAGAGTATTAATAGTTAAACCTCACTTTAAAACACCTTATGAACTTTTCAATAAAATAAAACCATCAATAAGTTTCCTAAAATCATTTGGTTGTCCTTATACTATTTTAATTACAAGAGAACAAATTGGTAAATTTGACTGCAAAGCAGATGATGGAATATTTGTAGGATACTCAACTCAAAGCAAATCTTACAGAGTATTCAACAAAAGGCTAAGGATCATTGAAGAAAGTGTAAATGTATCCTTTAATGAAAATCTGATGAATGAACAGGGAAATGGTCCAGATTGGTTATTTAACATTGATAATCTAACAAAATCTTTTGATGTTAATTATGAGTATATTACAGGAGATTCAAACAATCAAAGCCAACAAGGAGGATCATCATCAAATGGCAGTCAAGACATAATGAAATATATCTTAGTTAATACTGATCCCACAGTTGATACTGAGGACAGTAGTAACTCTGAGAACCTTAGTATTCTTGACACCAGTAACAACTCCAACTCTGAAGATACTACTGATCCCAGTAGTAACTCTGAACCTCAAAGTGTTGATGGTGAACCACACAACAATGATGTCAGTAACAACAATGAACCACCTGAGCTTAATGAAGAAAATGTCACTACTGACACCAGTAGCAATGAAGAATCTACACAAAATACAAACAATCAAGAAGAAACATGGACAGATGCCCAAATTCCTGAATCCAATGAGTCAAACCTAGATAGTCAAATTCTTGTTGACAAAGTTCCAGGAACCAGAACTGAAAAGAATCATCCTTTGGACTTAGTCCTAAGTGATGTCAATTCAAACATGCAGACAAGAAGCAAATTGAATTCATCATTAAATTCAAATGTTTGTAACATCAGTCTAATATCTAATGAATGTATGTATGAATGTTTTTTGTCACAGGAGGAACCTAAGAAGATTCAACAAGCAATGAAGGACTCAAACTGGATCATAGCAATGCAAGAAGAACTTCTTCAATTCAAATTACAAGCTGTATGGACTCTTGTACCTCTACCAAAAGGAAAAAGAGCCATTGGAACAAGATGGATTTTCAGAAACAATAAAGATGAAAGAGGTATAGTGATAAAAAACAAAGCAAGACTTGTAGCCCAAGGATAAACTCAAGAAGAAGGTATTGACTATGATGAAGTGTATGCACCAGTTGCTAGAATTGAAGCAATAAGAATATTTCTGGCATATGCTTCATACAAGAAAATCAAAGTCTACCAAATGGATGTGAAAAGTGCTTTCCTTTATGGGAAAATTGAAGAAGAAGTGTATGTATGTCAACCTCCAGGATTTGAAGATCCAGAACATGATGACTGTGTGTACAAGCTAGACAAAGCTCTACATGGCCTTCATCAGGCACCAAGAGCTTGGTATGACACACTATCATCATACTTACTAAAGAACAATTTTAAAAGAGGAGCCATTGACAAAACTTAGTTCACATGAAAAGTCAAAGATGATATACTACTGGTCCAAATATATGTAGATGATATCATCTTTGGATCAACAGATGATCAACTGTGCAAAGAGTTTGAAGAATTAATGCAGATCAAGTTCAAGATGAGCTCAATGGGTCCAATGAACTTCTTTCTTGGACTCCAAATCAATCAAAGATCAGATGGTATTTTGATTAACCAATCAAAATATGTCAGAGACATTTTGGAGAAATTTGCAATAAAAGACAGCAAAAGTGCAAGCACACCAATGGAAACTCACAAACACCTACATCCTGATGTTGAGGGGGAGGATGTAGATGAGCATCTTTACAGATCAATGATAGGTTCTTTAATGTATCTAACTGCATCAAGACCTGACATTATGTATAGTGTTTGTGTACGTGCCAGGTATCAAGCAAGACCTAAGGAACTACACTTGCAGGCTGTCAAAAGAATCTTTAGATACTTGAAGGCAAAACCTTCTCTTGGTCTTTGGTATCCACATGCATCACCTTTTGAACTCAAAGCCTACACTGATAGTGACTACGGTGGTGAATGTCAAGATAGAAAAATCTACTACTGGTGGATGTCAATTCTTTGGATCAAGATTGGTGTCATGGAAATGCAAGAAACAAACCAATGTTTCAACATCAACTGCTGAAGCAGAGTATGTAGCTGCATCTGCTTGCTGTGCTCAAGTTCTATGGATTCTAAATCAACTCCTAGACTTTGGTCTCTCTATTCTAAAAACTCCTATTTTTATTGATAATCAAAGTGCTATCAGTACTGTGAATAATCCAGTAAAACATTCAAAAACAAAACACATTGAAATAAGATTTCATTTTATAAGGGATTGTAATGAAAAGAAATTAACCAGAGTAGAGAAAATTCATACTGATAATCAGTTAGCCGATCTTTTTAAAAAAGCATTTGATGTAGGAAGATTCAGTTTCTTGGTTAGCAGTATTGGAATGATTTTAATAAATTAATTTCACAAAAGAAAATCATATGTAGAGTTTTGTATAATTTTTATACTTATAAGTATGTTTTACTACTGGTTATTTATTACTACTGATCGTGTGTTACTCTTACAATTTAGTACTGATAGAGTTCTTAGTAGAATTAGGTTAAGTATAGAAACAATAGTTACTACTGATGTTTCTACTACTGATACTTATTACTACTGATCGACCGTTATCTGTAAAATACACAATTTACCATACTAACCCCCATGAAAATAGCCGTTGGGTTATTATTCGAAGGGTATTTCGGTCCTTTTGCAGGTAAATTCGAAAAATATAAATAGCTGATTGTGATTAGTTTAGCATTATCTTCTCCTCGATTCGATAAACCCTACGCTAAACCCTAATCTCTGCAAATTCCGATCAAAACCCTGCATCAGTGTCAACTAAATTCATTCCACAAATCACTCACTCTTGCAAAAACGATTGAACTCTCTGTGAAATACTCAAATTCAAAGTTCAAAATCATTCAAATGGCAACTCTAAAGTCTCTTGAAGTCAAAACCGATCTCAAATGTTCTGAATTTCATAATATGTGTGCATTCTTGAGAAATTTAGATGGTACAAAGGATTTTTTACCCATAGTAATGTTCTTAAAGAACTCTCACATCAAGTTTGCACTCACCGTCAACCCTAAAGCTTATCAACAACATCTTGTTGATTTCTGGGAAAATGCTGAAAGGGTAGAAGAATCAACTGTATCAAAAATCAAGTCCGTGGTAGATGGAAAGAAAATCATCATTACTGAACAGTCCATCAGACATCATCTTCAACTGAATGATGAATCAGGTTGGTTTTCTTTACCTAAGGATGATCTTGTTGATATTTTACAAAAAATGGGGTATGAAGGAAGACTAGATATAGTTACTTTTCAAAAAGGTCTTCTTTCACCTCAATGGAAATATCTTGTTCATACTATTCAACATTGTATCTCTCCTAAAAAGAGTACTTGGAATGAGTTCAACAAGTCAATAGCTTCTGCTGTTGTTTGTTTGTGCACAGGACAAGTATTCAACTTTTCAAACATGATTTTTGAAGGAATGCTTGGAAATCTATCATCTTCTAAATTTTTAATGTACCCAAGATTCCTAACTCATATTATAAACTGTGAGATTCAAAATCTCTCAACACCTAAAACATTTTTGTTACCCCATAATTAAATAAAAGGTGTATTCTAATATGAGAAAACAGTTTAAATTTTCTGGGAAGGTTACTCCATTGTTTCAAAATATGATCTATGATCAACCCCCAACGGGAGAAGGTTCAAGTCACCCCATTGAACCCCAACCAACTCCATCACTAAATATAGCCCAAACACAACCCATTCAGTCCACTCAAATACCTGAACCAACAGATGTCCTGAATGTGTCCCAGGTACATGAAATTAATCCACAGAGTGCTACTCTTCACTCTGAGGAAGACCAGACCATTGCCAAACAAACTTCTAAAACTTACAAAAGGAAGAAAACTTCCTTAAAGGACACCAAGGGCCAATTGAGTCAAACCCCAGACTCCAAGAGTTGTCCTCCAAGGAGGAGAGAGGACATGAGGAAAGGGCTCTCACTACTGATGCCCCAAAGGTGGGTGCACGGGCTAGTGATAACATTAATAGGTCCCAGACCTCCGCAACTCTAAGTGATGACTCATCGTTTGAGGCAGCACTAAGAGGACCGCGGTGCCAAGAAACCACAAGGGGGCACTACTGCTTCTTCTAGGAAGAAGAGAGTGTCCAAACAACCCATTTTATCACCAAGAAGTGATAAGGGTAGAAAGAAACAAACTGAATTGACGGACAGGATGGAAAACCTTCAAACCAATGTACCAACTGAGCCCAATGATCCACCCAAAGGGGCTGAGGGCAGTATTAAACCAACACAATTGACGGATATGAAGGAAATCCTTAAAACCACTGTACAACATTGTCTGAATTTACTGAATAATCAAGGAAAAACCATAACCTACATGAAGCACTACATCAATACTCTGAACAGAAGACATAAGAGGTTCGAGTACAAGCTTCAAAGGCAATCAAATTTGATCAGAAAATTACAAAGAAAGATTGCAGATAGTGAGGCTCAACAGGTTGAGATCACTAAGGGGGAGAAAGATCAAATACAAGGGATGATTGATCAATCTATAGCAGCAACAGCCCTCCTAAATCTAAAAGAGGTTCATGGTAAAACAGGTCAGAGTTTTGGTGATGACCTGTACAAAGAAATGAAAAGTATGGATGAGGATGTATTTGTGTCTGCAAATCAATCTCAAACAGCAGAACAAATAAACTCTCCAGTTACTACTGAGGTCATAGAGACTACTGATCCTATGTATACTATTGAAAAAGAAGAAATACCAGTAGTAAATGCTCCAGAAGAAGATATCATGGATACTACTGATGCCCTAGCAGTAGTAACTACCACAACAACCTCACCAGTAGTAAATGAAGATCAACAATTGGTGGTATTTGAACCTGAGATTACACCAGTAGTAACTACTTTGGTTACTACTGAAGATGAAGATGAAGTAATACCAGAAGTTCTTGAACGTGAACGTGTAGTAATCATAACTAAACCTCCAACTCTAGAACAACCACTTATCATACCTGACATTGATGATTAATGTAAATAGGTATGAAGTTGATGAATGTGAACTTCCTCCACACCCCAAGATACTACCACAGAACAAGATACATTTATTCTCTCCATCAATTGTATTTAATCCTATTCTTGATATGAAATACACTCCACCTCTACTTTTAGCCTGTGTTGGAAAAGGAAAAGAAAAGTATGATGATAATTATCCAAACAGAGCTCTAGGTCACCACATGGTAAACAAAATGAACCATGTCAGACCTGCAAAACAAGACAAATGGAAGGTGAACATGATAAGATATCTAAGGAAAGTTGCAAAGACTCAGGCTCTTGAAGACAAGAAAAAGGCTGAAGAAGAAAGACTGAAAAATCCAACAATTCAAGAAGCTGATGCAACAATTCAAGAGGTAGAAGGTGAAGGAATTATGTGCACATTCAGTCAACCTATGATGATACATCCATGCCTACGAAACACTTAAGGGTCACACCGGTGAGTACATGTAATACGAGCAAGATAAGCAATGATACTACGAAGAGAAATGATTCATAATAGTCATTATGAATCAGTTAAGTATTAAGTTAAGTTTAACTTATTACTAGATTAGTTTAACTAACTAATTAATACAAGTAGTTGTACATTTACTAGTTGAGTAAATATACAATGTGTTAATTATAGATTATCCATGATATGATTTAAAGCTATTAAATCATATAGTAATTGGATAATATTGTTGTATAAATTATATAAAGGTTATTATATAATTAATTATTGAAAGTATAAATACAAGTATATAATTCGTGTATATGGGTACCAAATTATTAGTGTATTAATACTAGACATTTAGTAGTTAAGTGCAACAATAATAAAATAGTTAAACTATAAGGGATGGAAGTGTTAAAAGGAAGTTTAATTAAAGTTCTAATATTAATTAAACTAGAAGGGTTCTAAGCGTAACTTATTTGTATATAAATAAGAGGCTTAGGGTAACCCTAAAACCCCTTACACACACCTCACGAAATCATTCCCTCTCCTCTCCCTTGGCTTCGGCCGAAACTAGACAAGAACACCAAGTTTGGTGTTCTTCGTTCTTCGTTCTTCGTGTTCTTCAAGTCTTGAAGATCCAAGTTCATTGCTTAGATCAACTAGAAGATCGCTCGACTTGTTCATCATCAGTGGATCTATCTTAAGCAATCAACAATTTATGTTTTGGGAAACCCTTTTCTCCCTTCTCCCTCTTGGACGAATTTTGGCCAAAGAACCCTAGGGTTCTTTGGTTGATGGTCGACGAACACACAAGTATGTGTGTGTTCGAGTTCTTCGTACAAGGTTTCTTTCTTGTTAACCTAATCTAGTTCTCCAACATCCCAATCCTTTAGGGTTTAAGGATTAGGTTTAATCCCAGTTCCGCATTTAGGGATTAAATCAGCTAGTTGGTTTTAACCGGTCAAGAACAAGTTCATGTTCTTGGTCAGTATGGTCGAACCAAGTTTACTAGGAGGTTGACCCAAGTGGTCGATCAGTGTCATGCGAAACCCATCAGTGGTATCAGAGCGTTGGTTTAGAGATCTAGACTAGATTAACAAAGATTGTTTGTTTACTTTAATTTTAAGTTTTGTTGTTTCAAGTATTCTTTCTTCTTCATAATTTTCAAAAAGAGGTAAGAACCCTAGGACCAAGAACATTAAACTAATCTGAGTTTAATTGGTCAAGAAGGTTTCTAGAAAACCCTAGCAATTTTCGAAAACCATAAAAAGAACCCTAGGATCAAGTATATTAAACAAGATATGTTTAATTGATCAAAAGGATTCTTTCCATAATCCCTTAGAGATTTCGTGACCAAGGAAAACCCTAGGATCAAGTATATTAAACAAGATTTGTTTAATTGATCAAAAGGATTCTTTCCTAAACCCTTAGGATTTTTGAAAATCTAGAGGAATACTTGGACACCAAGTTTATTAAACTAGCCTAGTTTAATTGGTGGAAAAGTTTCCTAGCCTTAAGTTTTCGAAAACCCTAAAGAACCCTAGAACATTAAACTAGTTTAAGTTTAATAGTTTAAAAGTATTAATTAGGATAATAATCTAAAACCTAGTTAATTAGACAAGTTTTTGTCTAATAGGTTTAATTATTATTTTGATAGATTTATTAAAGCTAGTTCTTTAAACCTAGTAATTTAGACAAAGTTTTATTGTCTATAAGGTTTAAATTAAAAAGTTTAAATGAATTTATTAAAAGTTATAATCTATCTTAGAATTTAAACAAAGTTTATTGTTTAAAATGATTGATTAAAATTAGTCTTTTAATTAAAATAATGTCTTTGATCAAGAAAGTCAAAACCCTAGTTTTGATTGATCAAAAACAAGATTAGGGTTCATCTAATTAGTTTAGGGAATTGATAAAGAGGATGTTAATTTTTAAGTTCTAAAATTAACAAGGTGTATTTAATTATTTATATATATGTATTAAAATTTTCAGAATTTTTTTGTTTATTAGGTAAAATTGAATTTTAAAAGATATAATAAGTTTATACGTATTTTAATTAGATTAAGTTAAAATACACATGTATAAAGTTATAAGTCATTATACGTATTTTAATTAGAAATATACAAAGTTATATATATTAAGATGTATAAAGTTATAAGTCATTATAACTAGATAATTATACAAGTAAGTATTTTACAAGTTATGTAATATACTAGATTAATGATCAAGTAATAAATAACAAGAAAACTTTATAACCTATATTTAACTAGTTCAAGTTAAATATAAGAAAGGTTTAAACAAACTAAGAATTATTATATATAGTCTTTATATAATAAGTTTATTAGTTTCACCAAGTATAAACCGGTGATTGTGTTAGCTTAAGTTTCATCATGGATGTTGAAGCTAGTGGGAGCTACACAAGAAAATCACAAAGTTTGTAAGTGTGTCGTTAAGACATAAGTTTTGGTCGAATCTAATAAGTCAAAACAAATGTTTAATTTCATTATTAGACATATGAAGAACTAGATGTTTTAAACTAGGTTTATGTTTCAAGTTCATGAATCATAAAAGTTTTAAAAGTTTAACATAAGTTTTATAAGTTTTTCAAGTAATATAAAACAAGTAAGTTTTATAAGAAATAAGGTTTCTCACAAAACCTAGTAAAACGTTTTGTACACCTCGCTTTAGGTATACATGTAAAATCGTGCAAATTCTTGAAACTATAAGTTTTAAAGAATAGTTCTTATGTTTTAAAAAGGTGTCTTGTAGAACCCTTCAATTCAGAAGTCACACATTATAAACAAGGATTAAGATTGGAATAAAAGTTAAAGTTTAGTTTTAAGACTTAAACAAACTCAAGAAAATCTTAGATCTAAGTACTATCCACCTAATGGAACACCTCACTTGTTAAACGATATTGTAAGGATAAAGAACCTTAGATATGGATTCAAATCATTGCGAGTGTTAGGGTGCGTAAGGTTCTGTGATAATCGGGAGTCCCGGCGCAGAGCATCGCACTGTCTTAGATGGTCTGATCTACTTTGGTGATAATCGGGAGTCCCGGCCCAAAAAGTACTTGAGTAAAATAAGCATACTAGACTTTATTACTAACTTAGAAATGTACAATTAGATTGTACAAAGTTGTAATAAGTTATAAGTCTAAAGATTCTACGACCCCTAGGAATCGTGTCAAGTCTTGATACGATCGGTAGGGAAGTTACCTACCAGAAATAGCATGTCTCGTTGGGAAGTGCCCAAACCTTGCGGCGAGAATGTGATATATGGATCCTAGGCCTAAAATATAAATTATGGGTTTATAATATATTTTAGAGAATGTTTATTGATGATTACTAATTAAACTGGGTTTGATTTGTGGATGGCAACAACAAACGTGATTGCGACAACAAGTACCAACAATCTCTCACTTCGCTCAATCCTCAAAAAAGACAAGTTGACTGGGTCAAACTTTCTCAACTGGGAGCGCAATCTTCGTATCGTGCTCAGGCATGAGAGAAAGTGGTATGTCTTGGAGAGAGCAGTACCAAACACCCCTGCTGTTAATGCCAAAGCTGAAATGAGGCAAGCTTATGATAAGCATGTCAGTGATGCACTCGATGTGAGCTGTCTGATGCTCGCCACCATGAAACCTGAGTTACAAGCGGGACTTATGGATGTGCCTGCATTTGAGATGATCCAGCAACTTAGGGATTCATTTCAAGAGCAAGCTCGCACTGAGAGGTTTGACATCAATCGAGCCTTAAACTCTTGAAAGATGGTCAAAGGAACGCCGGTGAGTGCCCACGTCATGAAAATGAAAGGACACATGGATCACCTCGCTAGACTTGGTCACCCCATACCGTTGCAAATGGCAACAGATACTATACTCAACTCGTTGTCTGATGACTACAAGTCTTTTGTGGTCAACTACAACATGCATAATGTGGAGAAATCCATTGATGAGCTACATTCCATGCTCAAGATAGCTTAGTTGAGTTTGGGGACCAAATCTAAGGACGTTCTCTTGATCGGTAATGGCGGTGGCGGTGGGAAGAAGAGAAAAGGGCATGGTGGTAAAGGAAAGGGTAAAACCTATCCTAACCAAGGAGTGCCAAATGGTAAAGGTGTCAAACAAAAGGTCAAGAAGGTTAAGCCTAACACTGCGAGGACCGAGAACCGGTGCTTCAAGTGTGGTGAGGCTGGGCATTGGAAAAGGAATTGTCCAAAGGGTGCAAGTGGTAGTGGAGGAAACGCAAGTTCCTCAGGTAACACAACCACACTTCTTAATCACTTTAAGATACTTGTAAAGTGCATTACGAGTAATCTAATTTTTGCAATCGTTTATTGCAGGAGGAGATGGAAAGTGATAGTGACCGGCATGAGATGGTGATGATCCCACGAGCACCAAGTTTTTTATAAATCAGTATTTTTGTGGATTCATTTTAAACAATTTTACTTTATTGTTTGGATAATTTTATTTCTGTTAAAACAAGTTTCATTTTGGTTTTAAATAAATTTCGAATCCATGGTTGAATTATATTGTGTGCATGTGTGATAATTAGACTAGTCAAGGTTTATGACTAGATTGTAAGTCAAGTTTTGATTTACTTATGTTTCATGTTTATATTTATATATTTGTTTGATTGTTGTATGAATAATGTCTTGATAGCTCAAGGTACTTAGATACTAGTAATTAGAAAGTTTATCTAATTAAAGTATTTAAGAGTTTTATGGAAGCATAAGGTTCAAGAGTTATTGAACTTAGTTAAAACATCTTAAGTAATAGTCATTACTTATGATAGAAAGTTTTAAAGTATTAGTATTAATATAGTATGATTATATTGGATATAATCAAGATAGATTTTAAGAGCATTATTGCAAGTCTTTCATACTTGTAATAAAGAATTTAATGAAGTCATAATTCCCTAATAGGAATAATTGGATATTCTTATAATCCAAGTAAAATGACTTAGACATTTAATGAACTCTTAAAAGGGACAAAACTATATTAAAAGTTTTTTTAAGAATTAAAAGGTATTATTGCAAGTCTTTTATACTTGTAATAAATACAATATTTAATCAAGTCATAATTCCCTTATAGGAATAATGGATATTTGATAAATCCAAGAAATGACTTTGACATTAAATAAAGTTCTTAAAGAATACTAATATATTTAAGAAGTAATAGTATCATTCCAAGTGTTTTTTACTTACTAGATACAGTAATCAATAAAGATCATGATTCCCTTAAAAGGAATGTTGGATATTCGCAAATCCAAAGGATGATCTTAATTATTGATAGAATTCTTAAAGGATTAAACTACAAGTTATTGACTAGGTCAAAGTAGTAGTTTAAGAGATGCTTAAGTTCCATAAAAGTAAGTGGGAGCTAAGACTAACGTAATTCATTAAAGATGTTAGTGAATTCAGTAAGTTAGTAAGACATTAACAATAAGGTTTTACCAAGTCGTTAGCCAAAGAGTTAAGAGAAATAATAAATGATCGTTGATTAGATTATTGCAAACCTAATAGCGTGATCACAAGTCTTGTGATTAATTATTGCATATCTAATAGGTTGTTAAACACTTCAGTGGATAACACAATCATTTAAGGAAATTTCTTTAACTAGTAAGAATATCTACAAATCAAGTAACTAAAAGAGGCTTTAGTTGCAAGGATGATTTTATGAATTCAAGAAACTAAGGAGTTAATTTCCAATCCTCCTATGTTTATCGAATTGCATAAAAGGCAAGACTAGAATATGTTCTAGAATGTTGCAAGAACAAAATCTAGCAAAGACAAAAGTAATAGTATTCCTAAATACTCGTCTTATTGTTGGAATATGCTTCACGCGTATAACATATAGTTATATGGCTAGTAGTTTGTGAGCCTAAAGGGTCACACACTTAAACACTTAGCACCATAAGATATATAGTGTAATTAGGGTAATTACATTATATATTAATATAGGCTACATGCTTATATATATAAGTTTAATATTAAATGTTAATATTGAAACCTTAATGTGAGCAAACTAGAAGGAACAAAAGATAAGGACTTGTGTGTAAATACTGGTCAATGGTTTATGGAAATCATTAATGGGAATTAAGGCACCATTATGGAGTGTAAATGACTCCATAAAGTCCCTCCCTTGCCTTGTGAATTCACGGCACACACACACACAATACATCCAATCTTTTGCTTCCATTTGCTCTCAAGAATCAAGGACTAGCATCCTCCTTTGGTGTTCTTGAAGTGTTGTGTGGACTTTCTTTTAGAGGTATTCTAATTGAGTACTTGGTTTCAATCCATCACCAACTCCACCCGAATACACAATAATCAAAGGCAACTAGGGTATGAATTCTTATACCATTCTCTTTGATTTTCTTATAGTTTAATTGTATGATTGATATCAAGATCCGTTCATGGTGATTAAATCTTTCCGCTGCGTTTTGTTACTTGTAATAACCGAAAATCACCATTAGTGGTATCACGAGTCATTATATTAATCATATAATTAGCTAGATTTTGTAAAAAGTGGCAAAAACCAAGTTTTTTTGGTAGTTTTTTGAACCCGATCGGAAGAAAGAGAAAAAAAAAAAAAAACCTCACGGGTTTTGTTTTTTTTTCGATTTTTAAATTAACTACATGGGTTAAAATATGGTATTTTTGGAACCCTATTGTCATTTGTTACAAAATCATATCAAAAAATTAATCTTGTTATTGTATTTTTTTGATTATTTGGCTTGGAATTTATTTTTTAATTCCATGTTGTTGATATGGCAAAACATGTATTTTTGCCATATCCCAAGCCAAAACCTTGTCAATTGTTGCTTGTTTGTGCAAACCGATGAAAGCCTAGACCATTTGTGAATGAATGTGGTTAATGTTTGGTTGTTTGGTTGTTTGGGAAAAGCCTTGTTTTTTTTTGGCTTAATTGTTGTAATTTGTTTCATTTATTTTTCTTTTATTTTTGGTGCCATTTTTGGGGCAATTTGTAATGTAAAAGTAATAGAATAGATTGTATTTATTTTATCTTTTTATTGTAAATTGTTAACAAAAAATATTGAAGACTAATGAAGAAAACAACAAATTTCCGTCACAAAAGCGAGGGCTGTACGAAAACAGGTTTTCTAGAGGCATACGGACTCCGTTTTGGGCGATTCAAAAGCCTAAAATGCTTGCAAAGTCGTGGGCTACAACTTTCCAGAAGGCCGTAAGAACTAACGAAGACTCCTTCAGTGACTTTTCGGGCTTCAAAGTCTGCTGGAATTTTCTGGCAGATTACACTTTTTCACAATTTTTGGTTCTACTTGCTCAAGAATGTCTTGGAGCAAGTGGGAGCCCATTGGGTTTATGTAGGCCCGTTTGGTTCATGTTGGCCCGTCCCCTAGTTTGACCCTTCGGTCCGTCGTGATGACTCACGTGACCGAACCTAGGATTTCATCGGTCGAGGTTTGCACAAAATTTATTCTTTGTTTGTGGTTGTTTTTCTTTTCTATTAGATACAAGTAGTAAAACAATTAAAAATGGTTTTTAGACACAAACATTAAAACATTCAAACCCTTAATCATCGATGATTACTAGTTAATCATAGATGATTAAACCTTTAATCTAAAATCGTTTTGAGATTAAACTAAGTTTACATATGATTTGTAACTTATCACTTAATAATCGCTAAAAGTTTTTACCGTTTATTACAAGACTTATGAAGTGGTATGAATGAAGTACATGATTCATTCATATCTTAATAAAATTTTATCAATTAAAATTTAAACATACCTAAAATTTAAGTCACGCCGTCCAATCGGTTGTAAATCACTTGCTTCTATTTTTGAATTCACGTGAGACGTGGTTTGAATCTAGATCCGAGGTCATTATTCTCTACGCGTGAGACCTAGAGCTATTTTGACATGATTTCACATTGGATGACTTAATCGAGTTAACGGTGAGACCTTGGCTCGAGGCAACGATGCGACAAACATGCCACTTGACCCTAGATGCTTGTTCACTAGGTGCCATGAAGTCCCATACCTCTAAGAGTTGCACTTGTAATGCAATTGTTGATCGTCACCTACCTATTGGATCTATCACCTCTAGCAGATCAACTGATGCGGTGATAGAAGCTCAATGGGATCTTAGCTTTTAATTAAAATTAATTGGGTAGTTAATTAATTAAAAGAAATTATTATTGAAAATACTATTTTTTGAACTTTGTGTGTTATACAGATAACAACAAATCAAAACCTAAGTATCTCCACTCTAAAATCAGTTCTTAACTACTGAAACTGACTAATATCAACTTTATCGACTCATATCGAACTCTAAGGATTGTCCTTAGAGATGAGAACAAGTTGATACACCTATAAGAGGCCTTACCTGAGGCACCTCCTGTCAATACTTCTGTTGCTGTTCGTCAAGCCTTTACCGAAACGTTTAACGAACACCAAGAAGTTGCTACTCCTATGCTTGTGAGCATGAACCCCGAGATTCGAAAGTACTTCGAGGAACTCACAGCATATGACATGATAAGCGAGTTGAAAATGATATTTCAACAAAAGGCATAACTTGAACTGTTCAAAACAGTTAAAGCATTCCACGCTTGCAATCAGGAGGACGGCCAATCAGTTAGCACTTACATCTTGAATATGCAATGCTATCTTGATCCAATGGAACGTCTTGGTTACCCCTTACCACAAGTTCTTGGAATGAGCTTGATTCTTACCTCACTATCCAAGGACTATGACTAGTTTGAAAAGAGTTTTAAAAGTACATAGCATGGGGAAGACAATCGTTGATAACATGCTATGGTAAAACTAGTTGAGCAAAGGTTACCCAATTCTTTTCTAGGAATCAGGGAAGGTAAAACCGCAAGCACAAGGCAAGAGTCTAGGTAAGGTAAGCTAGTTTACTTTTCCAAACCTACGATTCCCCCACCTGCTAAAAAGGAGCACCCTGAAAAGGATATTTCTTGCCATCATTGCGATGATACTGGCCATTGAAGGAGGAATTGTCCTGCCTACTTGGCAGAGTTGATGAAGGACAAATGTGTTCTAGTTAGCACATTAGGTATTTCATTATAGAACTCTATACTTTTCGTAATCTTGAGTGTATGACACTAGTTGTGGAACTCACATTTACACAAATGTGCAAGATTGAATGTGAAGTAGAAAGCTAAATAAATGGAAGCTGTGATCTTATCCTTCCTAATGCGTTAATTATTGTTTTGAACAATTGTCAATTATGCATTGTTTAGCTTTATCGTTTGTTGAATAATGGATTATGATATTTTGTTTTATGAAAAATAACATTTTTTATAACTATTCCTTGTAATAGTATGTTTGAAATTAATATGCATGATCCTAATTCAAACGATAGTTCTATAAACAAATGTAGCACTCAAGAATCCAACTTGGTTTGGATTCTACTTACCTAGAGCATCGTCATCTTTTCCACATAAACAAGAAACGCATTTTGATACTAAAACTCGACGGGCTTCTTTACAAATGATTATGAATCATTTAAAATGCCTCTCTTGTATATTATGGAAAGATAACAAGAAAGCTTTTCTCCCAAGTTGGCGAAAGAGCTACAAATCTACTTGGACTCATACATACTGATGTATGTGGCCCTTTTAGAACTAAGACTAGGGAAGGTGCCACCTACTTTCACTGATGATATCATTCAATGTGGTTATGTTTACTTGATTAAACATCAACATGGAAGCTTTAATGATATCAGTCGCTATGGTTATGTTTACTTGATTAGACATAAACATGAAATCTTTGAAACGTTCAAAGCTTTCTAAAGTAAAAGTAGAAAATCAACTCAGCAAGACAACAAAGGCTTTCAGTCCTGATTAAGGATGAAAGTACATGAGTCAAGAGTTTCTAGATCATCCCTTACATCGTGAGATTGTCTCACAATTCACTCTTTCATACACTCCACACGATAAAGGTGCGTCTGGAAGGAGATATCGGACCCTGTATGACATGGTGCGATCTATGATGAGTCCTACTACTCTTACACTATCCTTTTGAGGGGCATGCACTGAAGTCTGCTGCTCGAATACTTGATATGGTTCCGACCAAAAGGTTAAAAGGACACCATATGAGATATGGCGTGGGAAAGTCCCTAATTTGTCTTACTTGAGGATCTGGGGTTGTGAGGATCTCGTGGAACGAGACATGCCGAACAAACTTGAGCCCATATCCATCAAGTATATCTTCGATTACTATTTTACTTCCTAACTGAGAACAAATTGTTGTTACTCGGTATGCTGAGTTTCTTGAGAACAGTCTCATTTCACAAAGCAAGTGGGAGCACTATAGACTTTGACAAGATTCAAAGTGAAGATACACAACCTTGTGGTAACACTAGCAAATATCATTCTGAGGTTGGACACATAGATGTTGGACCACAGGATGATGTTGTTCCCATTCGTAGGTCCGCAAGGACACCTCATGCACCTGAACGATATAGATTTATGTCGATGCCGAGGAGTAAAGTTTTGAGGATCATAATGAACCCCCTAACTATCAAGTTGCATTATCGAATTTTGAATTCGAAAAATGACTTGAAACTATGAATGCGAAAATGAAATCCATGAGAGACAATCAAGTTTTGAACTTAGTTGATCCTTCTCAAAACAGTAAGACTGTTGACATGGATGAAAATATACACACCTATAAAGCTCTTCTAGTAACAAAAGGTTACACTCAATCCTACTGGATTGACAATGATGAAACCTTCTCGCCCGTTACTAAAGACATTAGGATTCTTATAGTCAAAGTAGTGTACTACGACTATGAGATTTGGTTAATAATGAAATCAAAACGTTTGTTTCACCTAAAACCCAAACTGAGCATGTGTATATATGAAAGCTAGTGGGAGCATTGTCGTTTCTCAAAGTCATACATGTTGATGACATGTCACTCATGTGAAACAATATACCAATGCTACAAGATGAAAATCTTGGCTTGGAAAATATTTTGACATGAAGGATTGTAGGGATACGACATACATACTTGGAGTAAAGATCTATAATGATAGATCAAAGCGGTTAATTGGTTTAAGTCAAAGTGCTTACATTGATTAAATTCTAAACGGTTTAGAATGGTACTCCCAAACGAGGAAGTCCTCGTATGCCACACAATGTAAACTTGAGTGAGACTCAAGGACCTTCCACACCTGATGTGGTGAAGCGAATGAATGTAATCCCCTATGAATCGGCTATTTCATTCATCATGTACGCTGTAAGGAGCACTATGCCAAATGTAATGTCCTTAGGGGACCTTACTAGAAAATACCGACAGAATCCATGAGAGAGTCACTGGATTGCTGTTAAGAACACATTGAAGTATTTTGAAATACTAGATATATGTTCCTTGGCTATGGTGGAGATACCGAACTGAAACTAAGTATACTTGCTATACTTATGTTGGTTTGAAATAGGTCGTGATGACGCTAGATCCTATTTACGAAGGTTCACTACATTCGAATATTATCGAGATATGTGAAATTCGTACTCTTAAAGTTCAAACAGATAACTAGCTAGCTGACGTTTCATCGAACTCAATGTCTTGTACCAAACATATTGAATATGAATGGAACGTTGGATTTCGACAAGCTAGTAGTTTCATGTAAATCTGTTTTAGTATTTGGATAATGGAACTGTGAGCAGTTTATATTGGAATAAATTGATATATTTGATATGATCGTTTTTATATGAATATCTACTGTGTTCTATATTTGCATGTTTATATCCTTGAATATTTACTGTGTTTTATATTCTAAATTGTCCATTGTCATATTAATAATATGGGAATATTATTAAGGCAAATCTGAGGGCATTGATGACATTATCTTAGTATGACTAAGGATGATGAAATCAAACTCACATGTCGTTCATAACGATGCACGATTGGACTGACCCAACCTATGAGAAATCACTTCCTGGATTTATGTCACAAGTGAATCTCACAAAGGCTTTGTCACTTATCCTCTGACTTGAGATGCAAGTTGGTTTGTGTATGTAGAGGGGCAAACTTTGATGTGGTTAAACGCTGACCTGAATAAGGCTACTATAACAACCATTATCGGGTTTGTCATTAAGCATATGACAGACACGTGCAGTCAACAAAGAATTTGTTCCTCCACGCATGTGGATTAGATACTACTGGGCCCCTCGATGATTTGAATAGATGTATGTGTGGCCACACCCAAAAGGTAATCAAGATGAATCTTGATTGGTTTTGGTAATCTACTTCAATGTATAGATCGAGAAACAGAATCGTTGAAATTTTAGATTGACATTTATCCTTGTCTAAAATTCAACATAGTATCAGTAACAAAAGGATAACTGCTCAAAAACTTTGAACAAAGATTTTATGAAACTCCTCATGTACTTCTAGGGGCATTGGCGGGTTGCTAGACTCTAACCTTTGCTAGTATAACTACTTGATGTTATCACGTGCGCAAGTGGGAGCTGTTGGAATATGCTTCACGCGTATAACATATAGTTATATGGCTAGTAGTTTGTGAGCCTAAAGGGTCACACACTTAAACACTTAGCACCATAAGATATATAGTGTAATTAGGGTAATTACATTATATATTAATATAGGCTACATGCTTATATATATAAGTTTAATATTAAATGTTAATATTGAAACCTTAATGTGAGCAAACTAGAAGGAACAAAAGATAAGGACTTGTGTGTAAATACTGGTCAATGGTTTATGGAAATCATTAATGGGAATTAAGGCACCATTATGGAGTGTAAATGACTCCATAAAGTCCCTCCCTTGCCTTGTGAATTCACGGCACACACACACACAATACATCCAATCTTTTGCTTCCATTTGCTCTCAAGAATCAAGGACTAGCATCCTCCTTTGGTGTTCTTGAAGTGTTGTGTGGACTTTCTTTTAGAGGTATTCTAATTGAGTACTTGGTTTCAATCCATCACCAACTCCACCCGAATACACAATAATCAAAGGCAACTAGGGTATGAATTCTTATACCATTCTCTTTGATTTTCTTATAGTTTAATTGTATGATTGATATCAAGATCCGTTCATGGTGATTAAATCTTTCCGCTGCGTTTTGTTACTTGTAATAACCGAAAATCACCATTACTTATGTCTTTAGTTTAATAGAAATGATTGGTTTAGTGATAAAGTTACAATTAGGTTTATAAGAATCATTAAGTAATCAACATGAACGAAAGGAATAAGTAATGATCCAGTAATAATTCAGTATCTATGTCCAGTGAGGAATAGTACACGAGTTAGTATCATTTTTATTCAGACTTTGTATGTTTTACAAGATCCATGAATAAAAGTCTATTTATTCAAGAAGACACAAAATCCGTGACTACTCGTCTTGGTGGGAACCTTGATGGGACGTTAACGTCATCGCGGTATTTGGTGGTAGATTCAAAGTTCTTCGAAGATAGCTACACAAGTTTTGTGTAAACCAAATATCGGTGATATTCTGTTGGAGGCTCAACGAATATTGGATTGACCACCGTGACAATACTTCGTGGTTGAAAAGTTCAAAAGTATTGTTCACTAGGATTGTCCTTAAGCCTGAGGTATTTGGTTTAGGATACAATGACTAATGTGCTTTGGTTCAACTCAGATAATTCTGAAATACGTTTGTCATACGAGGCGATACTGGGTACAAAGGAAGTTGTATTTTAAATCGAAATATACAAGATGGTAATTGCACCTCATCTTTAGGAGAGATATTTATACGTCCTTTGACTTGATAAGAAACTGGCAAGTGCACGGCCGTGCCCAAATGAACTGATCTGTTCTTTGTCGTTTATCACATCAGTTTGAATCAAGAAGTCATAAAATGATTTCGAATACAGGAGTTGATAATTTCTACCATGCTCGTATTCGTTATCACAAATATCGTGCTGCAAGGGATAAGCCTAACATAGTTTGCCAAAGAAGTAAAGACAGGGTGTTCTTTACTAGGAGACGCTATTAAGGAGTATTTCATAAACTATACCTGGGTTACGTAAGCTGTTTTTATGGGCTTGGTTACCTACATGCCCATCTAGAAGGCCACTGTAGCTCGTATCATTAAGACAAAGATTACAGACTTGCACAAGTGGGAGTCTGAAGGAATTATGTGCACAGTCAGTCAACCTATGATGATACATCCATGCCTACGAAACACTTAAGGGTCACACCGGTGAGTACATGTAATACGAGCAAGATAAGCAATGATACTACGAAGAGGAATAATTCATAATAGTCATTATGAATCAGTTAAGTATTAAGTTAAGTTTAACTTATTACTAGATTAGTTTAACTAATTAATACAGTAGTTGTACATTTACTAGTTGAGTAAATATACAATGTGTTAATTATGGATTATCCATGATATGATTTAAAGCTATTAAATCATATAGTAATTGGATAATATTGTTGTATAAATTATATAAAGGTTATTATATAATTAATTATTGAAAGTATAAATACAAGTATATAATTCATGTATATGGGTACCGAATTATTAGTGTATTAATACTAGACATTTAGTAGTTAAGTGCAACAATAATAAACTAGTTAAACTACAAGGGATGGAAGTGTTAAAAGGAAGTTTAATTAAAGTTCTAATATTAATTAAATTAGAAGGGTTCTAAGCGTAACTTATTTGTATATAAATAAGAGGCTTAGGGTAACCCTAAAACCCCTTACACACACCTCACGAAATCATTCCCTCTCCTCTCCCTTGGCTTCGGCCGAAACTAGACAAGAACACCAAGTTTGGTGTTCTTCGTTCTTCGTTCTTCGTGTTCTTCAAGTCTTGAAGATCCAAGTTCATTGCTTAGATCAACTAGAAGATCGCTCGACTTGTTCATCATCAGTGGATCTATCTTAAGCAATCAACAAGGTATGTTTTAGGAAACCCTTTTCTCCCTTCTCCCTCTTGGACGAATTTCGGCCAAAGAACCCTAGGGTTCTTTGGTTGATGGTCGACGAACACACAAGTATGTGTGTGTTCGAGTTCTTCGTACAAGGTTTCTTTCTTGTTAACCTAATCTAGTTCTCCAACATCCCAATCCTTTAGGGTTTAAGGATTAGGTTTAATCCCAGTTCCGCATTTAGTGATTAAATCAGCTAGTTGGTTTTAACCGGTCAAGAACAAGTTCATGTTCTTGGTCAGTATGGTCGAACCAAGTTTACTAGGAGGTTGACCCAAGTGGTCGATCAGTGTCATACGAAACCCATCATAAGGAGTCCTGGTAGATGATCAAAAGGCAGAGTTTGATAAACAAAGAAAAATAGAAGAAGAACATCCGAATTGCCTTGGAGATCTAGTAGCAGAATGCAGAAGAGAAAAGGTTGATCTACCAGATGAAATTTTTGAACAAAAGAAGAAAATGATTGATTTCTTAAAATCAAAAGGACATAGTCCTAAGTCCTTTGGCAGAAAGAAAATGATAACAATAGTAGACAAATATTGCACTGCCAAAAAGAGAGAATTAGCAGAAATTGAAGTAGAATAAGAAAAAGAAAAAGTATTAGTTGAAATTGATCCCTCAATCATTCTCTCTAGAACACCAACACCTGGTGAATCTTCAAAGCCTTCTAAAAAGAGGAAAGAAAGTGAATCTGAAACAGAATCAAGGAAGAAAAGAAAACAAGATATACAAGTATTTGATGTTCCTGTTGCTCCTCTTGAAGATAATCCAATTATCAATTGGAGAGTTGTTGACAGTGTCATAGAAGTCATAAGAGAGGACAAAACAACTCAAAGATTTACTGGTTGGAAACCTATGGTAAGATCTTGTTCAAGAAGTGATATAATCAAAGTGTTGATTATTGGGAAACCAAGAATGGCTAAGAAATCATGGAAAAACTCAGGAGCTGGATACTTGACTAAAATGATTGATGATGCTTTCTATCCAGACAATTATCCTGAAATATTCACTAACAAAGAAAATGTCTATGCATGGAATGTATTCCCCACAGTAAACATGTATTTCTTTGAAAGAGCCAGTAAAAATTGTGAACTGTACTTATTTGAAAAAGAATATCCACACCCAGAAGAAACAATGTATCAGATATTCACAAACACCTTCATGAAATCTTATGATGCTGTAATGTTTCAAGAAAAATTCAATTACTTTGTAAAAAGAAACAGCAAATATATAATAGCTCAAAGGAAGAAGCAAAATCAGAGAACACTTGAAGGTATACAAAGAAGAGCAAAACTATTAGAAGAACAAGAGAAGAAGAATGAAGAAGAGAAGAAACTTGGTTAATTAAAAATGAATTAACAAGTTTAGGGGGAGATTGTTGGGTTATAAGTATTATATTACTGATGTGCAGATACTACTGATCAAGAGTTATTGTTGCTATGGCTACTTGATACTGATACTACAATTACTACTGAAGATACAACTTACTACTGATCTTGGCATATACTACTGATCAACTGAAATACTACTAATGATGCTATTTACAGAGAATATCAAGTCCGAGATCTTAGGAAAGTTAGTTTAGAAGATAATATCAATTGTAATTATATTGTAATCTAATCCTAGAATAACTAAGTTAATATTTTAGGCTTCAAGGACTATTATATATAGTTCCTTACGAATTGTAAACGTACATGTGTATTGTTCGATAATATCAATATACATTGAAGCTTTTTGTGATAACTGTGTTCTTATTATTGTTTCATTCAATTACAGTTTTCGTTTGTTCTTAATCAAATAACAAGAGTGTTAATCCGCTGTAACTTCTCTTGTTAGTAGATCTGTGATTAAATAATCTGTTTGGGTACTAAAATTCTTTTTCACAAAGAACCCACATATTCTCATCTAAAAGTTTTTGGGTGCTTGTGTTTTCCTCTTTATCCATCTACCACAATTCACAAACTTAAAACACGCACCACTCCTTGTGTGTTTTTAGGATACCCGTCTAATCATAGGGGTTATAAATGTTATGACATCATTTCTAGAAAAATCATTATTTGTCGTCATGTGCTTTTCGATGAACAAAAATTCCCTTTTTTCTTCCTTATTTCAACCCAACAACACCTCATATGATTTTCTGAGCCCAATAACACATTTGGATCTGCCTTCGGGTATTGACCCACCACCGGCACTTGCTCGTAATCAGCCAATGTCTCCGTCTGGGCCGTCTCTTTCTCCTCTGTCCAGCCCATCGCAGTCGACTACTGGGCCGCCAACTCCTCCGCCCAGCCCAACGACCACTCCGCCTGATCCAGTCCCTATGGACTATCCGCCGAGCCCATCACCAAACATTTCTTCTGCTGCTCCAGCGGTCCAACCCCAACCTCATTCCTCACCTCCGCAACGTCCGGTTACTCGTAGTCAAAATGGTATTGTCAAAAATAAGAAAATTATTTCACTCCATTCCACGACTACTCGGTCTCCTATTCCAAAAAATCATGTCTCTGCTCTGTCTGACCCAAACTGGAAAATGGCCATGGATGACGAATTTAATGCTCTTATTGAAAATAAGACGTGGGAGTTGGTGCCCCGTCCTACTAACGCTAATATTATTCGTTTTATGTGGATTTTTACATGGTGATCTTAATGAAACGGTTTATATGCATCGACCCATGGGTTATAGAGATCAACAACTACCGAATCATGTTTGTCTTTTGCGAAAATCGCTATATGGCCTCAAACAAGCCCCCCGGGCATGGTATCGCCGTTTTGCGGATGTCCAACATTGGTTTCACAAACAGTAAGTCTGATAACTCACTATTTATTTATAAACGGGGTGAAGACATCGCATATCAATTGCTCTACGTTGATGATATTATTTTGACCGCTTCATCTACGGCCTTACGAAAGTCCATTATGTCTCTTCTAAGCACTGAGTTCGCTATGAAGGATCTTGGTCCTTTACATTATTTTTTGGGAATTGCTGTTACCCGTCATGCCGGGGGTTTGTTCTTATCTCAGCGCAAATATGTTGAAGATGTAATTGAACGCGCAGGGATGTCGGCATGTAAACCCTCACCAACTCCGGTTGACACCAAGCACAAACTCAGTGCTCATTCAGATCTAGCATGCTCTGATCCGTCGTTATATCGGAGTCTTGTAGGGGCTCTTCAATACTTGACGTTTACACGACCGGATATTTCTTATGCCGTTCAGCAGATTTGCTTATTTATGCACCAACCCATGGAAACACATATGCAAGCTCTTAAACGCGTTGTTCGATATGTCAAAGGGACTATGTCCCATGGCCTTCATCTCTATCCGTCCACTATCTCTACCTTAGTTTCGTATACTGATGCAGATTGGGCAGGGTGTCCGGATACTAGACGATCAACTTCTGGATATTGTGTCTTCATGGGTGACAATTTACTATCATGGTCCTCAAAACGTCAGACCACTCTTTCTCGTTCGAGCGCCGAGTCCGAGTATAGAGGCGTAGCTAACGTAGTATCAAAATCGTGTTGGTTACGAAACGTCCTTGTTGAGCTTCACTGTCCTATTCAGAAAGCTACGTTAGTTTACTGTGATAATATCAGTGCCATATATTTATCTGGAAATCCAGTACAACATCAACGGACCAAGCATATTGAAATGGATATTCATTTCGTTCGAGAAAAAGTTGCACGTGGAGAAGTTCGTGTATTACATGTCCCTTCGCGACACCAGATAGCCGATATTTTCACAAAGGGACTTCCATTGATATTATTTGAAGATTTTAGAGACAGTCTCAGCGTCCGTCCTCCTCCCGCTTCCACTGAGGGGGTGTGTTAGTTAATATCATTAAATATGTAATATTTAATATATCGGTTATTA
Organism: Calendula officinalis; assembly: GCA_963853835.1. NCBI lineage: Eukaryota > Viridiplantae > Streptophyta > Magnoliopsida > Asterales > Asteraceae > Calendula > Calendula officinalis. Next base: position 66,322,793 of record OY970821.1, on the reverse strand, counting down.
TCTAGAGGATATTATATTAGGTATAGAATATTTAGTTGCTAGTATTATGGCTTGATGATAGGTAATTGACAGCCAATGTATTATGTATAAAAAGCATGTATATCACTCAATAATATTCAAGGAATATACTTCTATTAGATCCTGACATAAAGCTAACACTTTGAATAAAACGATTTAGCCATCTAATCTTCCTCCATAACCAATTGGTCTAGATCAATTGGCCACCAAGGGTAGCATTGGAGTTTTCCTCCAAGAGGTCTTGAGTTCCAGCCTTGTTGGCGGTAAAACTTGGAGATTAAAAGGTGGTGAGGTTTATTCCCCATATGTGGAGGGTTCGAGGGAAGGCATACTGCCCCTTGTAAAATGTGAGCCGAAATTACACAAAGTCAATAAATGGTAGACCCCATTCATTTATTGCATGTTGGCTACTCAAAGAAATTTGAGTTCCAGTTTCTTACTCAAAGAAAAATTGTTGAACTCAAAAGTCAAGTGGTAAAAGATAGCCACCTTATTTTATGGATCTCACTTTACTTTTCACATTGATGTTTTACATCTATATATAGTTATATGGGGCTAGTTGATATGTGCAGAGTGTAGTAGACGAGAGATAGATTGTGAGATTTGTATTAAACTCTTGTAACCTCCTCATTTTCTCATATAGTGATTATCATTTGTTGTGCCCGTGGTTTTTTTCCCAAAAGGGTTTTTCCACGTTAAATACTTGTGTCCATATTTACATTTTCATATCGTATTTCTTTCCGCTTTATCATTAAATTATAACAAGTGGTATCAGAGCCACGTTGTTTTCTATACCCATTTTTCAATTTATTGGGGGTTTAATATCGACATGGCTACCTTGAAATATGATCTCCCATTGTTGGATCGAGACACAAGATTTTCATTATGGCAAGTAAAGATGCGAGCAGTATTAGCTCAGTTAGACCTTGATGATGCTTTGTTGGGCCGAGATAAAATGCCTTCATCTTGGTCAGATGAGGAGAAGGAACGTAAAGATCGTAAGGCTCTATCTCATATTCACCTTCATTTATCTAACAATATTTTGCAGGAAGTTTTGAAAGAATCTACTACAGCCTCTTTATGGCTAAAGTTAGAACAAATTTGTATGACCAAAGATCTTACAAGTAAGATGCACCGTAAACAAAAATTGTTTTCACTTAAGCTGCAAGAAGGTGGATCATTGTTGGATCATCTTTCGGTTTTTAAAGAGATCATCACTGATCTTGAAGCTATGGAGGTAAAAATATGACGAAGAGGATTTGAGTTTAATTCTTTTATGTTCTTTGCCTAGTTCTTATTCAAATTTTAGAGATACCATATTATATAGTCGTGATACTTTAACACTTCAAGAAGTTTATGAAGCTTTTCATGCAAAAGAAAGGATGAAAGATATGGTGTCTACTGAAGGTTCTAGTTCCAAAGGAGAAAGTCTGATGGTTCGTGGCAGACCAACGGAAAGGAACGACTCAAAAGGCAAGAACTCAAGAAATTTTAGAAGCAAATCCAAGTTCAGACGTTCCAAGTCATGCAAATATTGCAAAAATGATGGACATGATATCTCCGAATGTCACAAGTTGAAGAACAAGGAGAAACGATTTGCTAATCAAAATCCCAAACCAAACCAAGACGGTGAAGGAAAAGCAGCTTATGCTGTTGAAAATAATTCTAATGGAGATGTTCTTGTAGTTTTTGCAGGATGTGTAAAAACCAATGATGAATGGATTCTAGACTCAGCATGTTCCTTCCACATGACTCCAAACAAAGATTGGTTCATAAATTATGAACCCATAGAAGGTGGCTCTGTGTTGATGGGTGATAATTCACCATATAAAATTGCTGGAATTGGTTCAATTCAAATCAAGATGTTTGATGGTGTTTTCAGAACTTTGTCTGATGTTCGACACGTTCCAGGATTGAAAAGAAATCTCATTTCTTTAAGTACTCTTGATCTTAAAGGGTACAAATATTCCGGTGAAGGTGGAATCTTAAAGGTTTTAAAAGGAGCTTTGATTGTGATGAAAGCTAAGATCAAATCTGCAAACCTGTATCATCTTCAAGGTACTACGGTAACAGGTAATTCCAATGTTACTTCAAATTCATCTTCCATCTCAGATACTACTAACCTTTGGCATATGCGTCTTGGGCATATGAGTGAACTTGGTTTGACAGCTTTGAGCAAAAGAGGATTACTTGATGACAAATGCGTAGGCAAACTGGAATTATGTGAACACTGTATTTTTGGCAAACACAAAAGGGTGAAATTTAACACCTCGGTACATACTACAAAAGGCATTTTGGATTATGTACACTCTGATTTATGGGGCCCATCACAAGAGGCGTCACTTGGAGGTGCTCGTTACATGTTGACAATTATTGATGATTACTCAAGAAGAGTTTGGCCATATTTTCTGAAGCATAAATCAGAAGCATTCTTTACATTTAAAGAGTGGAAAGTCATGGTGGAAAACCAGACCGGTAAGAAGGTTAAAAAAACTTCGCACCGATAATGGTATGGAGTTCTGTTCAAATGAATTTAATTTATATTGCAAATCAGAAGGTATTGTTAGGCACCACACTGTTCCCCATACACCTCAACAAAATGGAGTGGCTGAACGTATGAACGGGACCATTATTTCAAAAGCCTGTTGCATGTTATCTAATGCACGATTATCAAAGATTTTTTGGGCAGAGGCTGCTTCTACTGCATGTTACTTAATTAACATGTCACCTTCAATTCCACTTAATAAGAAAACTCCAATTGAGGTATGGTCTGGTTCCCCAGCAAATTATTTTGATTTAAGAATTTTTGGTTGCCCTGCTTATGCTCACTTTGATAATGGAAAATTAGAGCCTAGGGCGATTAAATGTATATTTCTTGGTTACAAGTCTGGTGTAAAAGGATACAAGTTATGGTGTCCTAAAACTAAAAAGGTTGTGATTAATAGAAATGTTGTCTTTAATGAGTCAACTTTGTTACATAAAGATTCTTCTACTAATATTCCTGTTGAGGGTCAACAAACGTCAAGTGTGCAGGTGGAGCAACCTGTTGACTCGGGAGATACACCTGAAAATGAAAATCCTACTAATCAAGATGCACCAGTTGAGAGAGAGTCTTCTACTCCAGCTCAACAACCACAACGTTCTGTAGCAACTGACAGACCTAGGAGGATCATCCGTCCTCCTACGAGACTAATCGAAGAAGTCAATATTGCTGCTTATGCTTTAAATGTCGCCGAAGAAATTGAAGGTATCACAGAACCTTCTACCTATACAGAAGCTATTTCTTCGGATGAAAGCAGCAAATGGATAACTGCCATGCATGATGAAATGGAATCTCTTGAAAAGAATGGTACTTGGGAGTTGGTAAAATTACCAAAAGAAAAGAGGCCTATCCGCTGCAAATGGATTTTCAAAAGAAAAGAAGGTATTACTCCCAATGAGGAAGCAAGATATAAAGCAAGGTTAGTTGCTAAAGGCTATAGCCAGATTCCAGGTATCGACTTCACTGATGTTTTCTCTCCTGTTGTTAAGCATAGCTCAATTCGTACTTTACTTAGCATTGTTGCTAGACTTGATTATGAGCTTGAGCAATTAGATGTCAAAACCGCATTTTTACATGGAGAGTTGGAAGAAGATATTTATATGGAACAACCTGAGGGCTTCATTATTCCTAGAAAAGAAAATCTAGTATGTAGATTAAAGAAATCTCTTTATGGGTTAAAGCAGTCCCCGAGACAATGGTACAAGAGGTTTGACTCTTTTATGATCTCTCAGAATTTTAAAATATCAAAATTTGATAGTTGTGTTTATTTCAAATCAGTAAATGGTTCACGAATATATCTTCTTCTTTATGTTGATGATATGTTGATTGCTGCAAAAGATAAAACTGAAATAGCAAATCTAAAAGCACAACCAAGTAATGAATTTGAAATGACAGACTTGGGTCCTGCTAAGAAAATTCTTAGTATGGAAATTATTCGTAAAAGACAGGATGGAATATTATACCTGACTCAAAAGAGGTATATTGAGAAAGTTCTTCAAAGGTTTAATATGCATAATGTCAAGCCTGTTAGCACTCCCTTAGCTGCTCATTTCAAACTGTCTTCAGCACTTTGTCCACAGTCAGACGATGAAATTAATTATATGGCTAAAGTACCGTATGCTAGCGCAGTGGGTTCACTTATGTATGCTATGGTATGTTCTCGTCCTGATTTATCTCATGCTTTGAGTGTTGTTAGTAGATACATGGCTAATCCAGGAAAAGAGCATTGGAAAGCAGTTCAATGGATTTTCAGATACTTGCGTGGTACTTCAAATACTTGTTTACAATTTGGAAGTTCTGGTGAAGGACTTGTTTGTTATGTAGATTCTGATTATGCGGGCGATTTGGACAAAAGGAGGTCCTTAACAGGTTATGTCTTCACTATTGGTGGATGTGCTGTAAGTTGGAAGGCAAGTCTACAAACTACTGTTGCCTTATCTACAACTGAAGCAGAATATATGGCAATTTCTGAAGCTTGCAAAGAAGCTATCTGGCTAAGAAATTTGTACAGTGAGCTTTGTGGAGATAAAACTTCTACAAAGATATTTTGTGATAGTCAAAGTGCAATTTATCTTACAAAGGATCAAATGTTTCATGAAAGAACGAAACACATCGATGTACGTTATCACTTTATTAGAGAAGTTATTGCTCGAGGTGATGTTCAAGTTCAAAAGATTAGCACTCATGACAATCCGGCTGATATGATGACAAAACTGGTTCCAACAACTAAGTTTGAGCTTTGCTCAAGCTTGGTTGGTATGACAATCTGATTTTAAAGGGTTGTTGGCAGACGATGATTTTATAATGAGGAGTTCATTAAAATAAAACTATGTCTTGCTATAAGAGTAAGTTCGTCTCAAGGTGGAGATTGTAAAATGTGAGCCGAAATTACACAAAGTCAATAAATGGTAGACCCCATTCATTTATTGCATGTTGGCTACTCAAAGAAATTTGAGTTCCAGTTTCTTACTCAAAGAAAAATTGTTGAACTCAAAAGTCAAGTGGTAAAAGATAGCCACCTTATTTTATGGATCTCACTTTACTTTTCACATTGATGTTTTACATCTATATATAGTTATATGGGGCTAGTTGATATGTGCAGAGTGTAGTAGACGAGAGATAGATTGTGAGATTTGTATTAAACTCTTGTAACCTCCTCATTTTCTCATATATTGATTATCATTGGTTGTGCCCGTGGTTTTTTTCCCGAAAGGGTTTTTCCACGTTAAATACTTGTGTCCATATTTACATTTTCATATCGTATTTCTTTCCGCTTTATCATTAAATTATAACACCCCTTGTGGATGTCACTGTCTAGGATCGAACCACTAACTTACTAACTTACCGTTAAAAAAAAAAATCTAACTTTCCTCATTTTGGCAGAATTCGCAAGGTTTATTCATAAAGGATGACTACTGATTCCTCCAAAAAAATTCCTTTGTATATTTTAATTCTTTTCTATCTTTATAGTGGTTTTTCTTAAATAATTGTTATATTTTTAATACGAAAAGGTGCTATAGTAGATATAAAAAATAATTATAAGTTTGTTTTTGCTAAATTTTAAAAAGAAAACAGATATCTTCTATTATATATGCATCTACACATTTTTATTACTTGCCAACTCATCATCATGGAGGCCTCCCATTGGTGGACAATGCCACGTGTAATTACGGCATTGGTCCACCAAAAACTACCCAACATCACCGATCTTATATTCCGAGCATTCAATTCTGACCGAAAATCCAGGCATTTTCCCATCGTTGCCTTGATTCTGTTTGGTAATTAGTTATGGTCAATCCGTTATATTAGGCAAATATATTCCGGTCAATCAATTATCTGCTCACAAATTCAAAGTAAGTATATCAATATATATATAACGAATCAATTAAAAATCTACATTTAAGGCTACTAAATAACCCGAATCAATTAACAATTCTTAAAAAATTGACTTACCAACACCGGAATTTCCTCAATTCAAATTTCACTCATCCCTATATAAGGCTACCCAATAACGCAAATATTCATAAGTTCAAAACCTGCATCCACAGACTCCATCAATTGAAGGTACAAAAAATTTTTGTGAAATTTTTTGTTATTCAATATTTGCAGTTAAACATCTTACCTTACACATTCTATTTTGAATGAGTTGCAGGTAAAAATATCTCTACGTTGTCGACCACCATCTTCAATTGCAAGGTAATTCTGAAAACATATCTCGAATCAAACTGTTTTGACTGTTAATTGATTACTACACTTTCACTTTAAACGAAGTCAAACATTATAACCTGATGATTACAATGCAATCATATAAAAACAGTATAATTTTCAATCAACAAAACCACATGATTCGGAAAATACAAAGTGTGCCCAATTAATTCGGAAAAAACAGTACTGCATTTACATTATTTAAATGCAGTTAATAATGTAAATAAAACAGTCAATCAATTTTTATTTAATAAAACAGTCAAACTTTATTTACTTTTTTTTAACTATTACAGTTTGACTGTTAAAAGTCAAACTGTCAAACAATGTTTGACCAATTTTGATATAATTAAATCAGTACTGCATTTACATTATTTAAATGCAGTTAATAATGTAAATAAAACAGTCAATCAATTTTTATTTAATAAAACAGTCAAACTTTATTTACTTTTTTTTAACTATTACAGTTTGACTGTTAAAAGTCAAACTGTCAAACAATGTTTTACCAATTTTGATTTAATTAAATAAGTACTGCATTTACATTATTTGCTTGCAGTTAATAATGTAAATAAAACAGTCAATCAATTAATATTTAATAAAACAGTCAAATTTTATTTACTTTTTTTTAACTATCACAGCTTGACTGTTAAAAGTCAAACTATCAAACAATGCTTGACCAATTTTGATTTAATTAAATCAGTACTGCATTTACATTATTTAAATGCAGTTAATAATGTAAATAAAACAGTCAATCAATTTTTATTCGGGTCTGCCCATGCCTCGTTTAAAGTTGTTAAAATAACTGTTTTGTCATGCATAGAAGCCTCCTTCAAAACTGCTTCCAGATTATTATCAGCACTGTCCTACAATAGCAATACCAGTATATATTTTATAAAAAAAAGAATGTTTTTTATGCTATTTCACATGTAATGAGTAATGAGAACTTTGTAACCACCACTTCAACCATTGATTTGCTAATGAAACTCTAATTTCACCTAATTTATGGATTATGGAATTTGGCAGTATGTATTTACTTTTACTATAAATTTTCGACTTGCAGATCAGAATCCATCATCAAAATTTCACAGCAATGACAGCATAGTCTACAATAATTAAGTGTTCTGCATAATTTTCTTCAAATTGAGATCAAATTTGGAAGACACGGCTCCTAATAGAATAATTTACTTTGTGAATTAACAGGAAGTGTTCTGCATTGTGACTAATTACTACATTTTCTATAATTATCAAATTAGCTCCAACACACATGCGTTCATAAAATCCTAATCAATAATTCCACAGATCAAAATCAAAATCAAAATCAAAACATGTAATTGTAATCGCTGATAAACAACTGTTATTAAAACACATATATTTTATCAAACGATGACTGGAAAAGGAGACTAACCGACAACGAGTCAGAGAAGAGTGCAGAGGATAGCATGTCAGTTGACGAGACTAAGTAATCGGGAAGTCGGATCTGGCACGAATCAAAAGCCCTAATTAGAATGAGATAATAGCAAGTAATCGGGAAATCGAGGACGGTTACCGAAAAAAGAAGAACACCAAAGTTGTTGTACTCAGATCAATGTACAATTTGTTATACATAGTGTACAAGCGTATTGATGCGATGAGGCAAGTGATGTGAAATACAGAAAGGGGTGAATTTGTCGGTTGCAAAGGATACAGTGTATGAAAACGTGCGTAGTTGCGTACTAATTGCAACGACGTCGTAGGGTCTTTTCGTTAATTATACACTTATCTCAAAATTAAGAATTTATAATATAATTTTTTTAATCCGTATTTATTTGATTTTTAATAAATAATTACAACGAACTTAAATAATATTTACATTTCATTCTTAATTGGATTTGAATCCACAACCTTTTAATTATGAAGTTATTTATACTGCTAGAATATTGCGCATACACATTACCAAAGCAAAGTTCGCCACGTAATATTGATCAGAAAGCTGGGTTGTGCAACGGAACCAGACTTCAGATATTACGAATGGGGGTAAATATAATCGAGGGTAAAATCATATCTGGCGGCAAGGTGTGTACAATTTGCGCCATCCTTCGAATGGTTATTAGCCCTTCCGACAACAAGATGCCATTCAAATTGAATCGGAGGCAATTCCCTGTTCAGGTATGCTTTGCTATGACAATTAATAAAAGTCAAGGCCAGACATTGTCTCAGGTTGGTTTGTTTCTGCAAAAGTCGGTATTCTCACATGGCCAGCTTTATGTGGCTGTATCACGAGTAAAGAGCAAGAATGGATTGAATGTAATTTGTTGTCACATAGATGGGAATTACACTAATTCAACAGTAAATGTAGTTTACAAAGAAATCTTATTTCGTTTGTAAATATTTTTGTAATATTTTTTAATGTATCGTATTTTCTATCAATTCTTCATTAAATCTACATCATTATTATATCTCATTTTTTAATTTATTAAGCTTTTGTTGGGAATTTTTTAAATAAATATATTTGAAGCATACCCGCCCATCGGGCGGGTTATGTAGCTAGTATTATATATATAACATGCATAACCAATAGTGAAAAACTACAAAATTGATTCAAAGCAGAATATCTTACGACAAAGCTAAAGTTGTTATGACCAAAGAAACTAAACACGATTGCAATCTTATTGAAGAAATTACTATTATATTTAAGCTTTTAAAGGTATTATTTATGTTTAACTATAAACAAAATACTGTACATAATTTAAGTTACTATATAATAATGAACTAATGTAGTATAAAAAGTTTTAGATTAGAGATTTTGAGAGTATATGGTTGGATAGGAAGAAGTTGTGGAAAAGAAATAAATTTAAAGAATTGGGATTAAAAATGAAGAGAGCCTTCATAGGTTGCCTAACCCAATTTTTTTTCCCAGTTCGACTGGTTAAATTGGGTTATTAAAACACTGATTGGAGTGTGAAGATAAAGATGTAAACATACGGGGTGAGATGTAGTTAACTAGTGATATGACTGATATCTTAATAACCACACAATATGTGACCACTCGAAGTGCACTCATGCATTATTGCTGTCCGGCTAACCCGCCTTATTTTGGTCTCTAGTATATATTTTGGGGTACCCTATATTTTGTCGCTTCTCTAAAGATCTCTCTAGTCATTTTCTCCAGAATCAACAAATTCATTAATAGTATCTTTGCTCGTCATATAGGCATAAATACATATTCCCTAAATTATCATACATATATTAAATTGGAAACTATTCTTTATTAAAATTAGAATTTACATATCACTCGGACCAAAGACCCAAAGAACGTGTAACCCGAACTAGTTATTGTGGGTTCCAACTAGTCAAAGATATAACGCGTTAGCATAACAATGTTCAAGTTGACCACTTTAACAAGGATTGGTCAATTTTAAAGTAGGCGTTGGTCAAATCCGTTAAGAGCAATAAGCATGGACCGCCATTCAGCTCGTGGTGGAGGTGATGGCGATGGTGGTCCAGTGGTGGTCACACCGACCTTGATGGGCTGATTTTATGGATAGAATGTGTGCATAACGGGGGCAACATGTCTGTTAATCATAATATCCAAAAAAATGGAAAAGTAGGCATTGGTGAGCGTGGACCATAACATGACAAATATGATGGTCGTAGTGGAAAAAGAAATCTGATTACTGATTTAGCAGTTAGTGCTATATGGTTCATGGACCACTCTTTATGGCTTTAGCTATCATCAATTTAGTAACAATTGAAACTATGTTTCAATTATAGGGAAATTGTGTGAAAAGCTAAGCAAGATTATGCATGGAATTTTGTCCACCAGATTAAGAGTTTAATTTTCACAAATTTAGTTGGAAAAAAGAGAGGCAATCGTTTGGAATGACACACATTTGCTAATACGTGTGTCTTTTGGTAGGAAAAATGATTTGAGAAAGAAAAAAGGTAATCCATTTTAAGTACTAAATACACCGTTTGAGTTGGGGTGCTACCCCATACCCTAGCGAGGGGCGGCTCCCCCTCGACCCCTGCCCGCTCACTTGGGCCCAACAAGGGGCTCTGCCCATTGATCCTATAAGGGGGCACGACTCCCTTGACCCCCACCCATGGTTGTGGCAGTATTATGCTAGCTAAGACGAGCATTCACTCTGCACCTTCTTACTTGACTATAAACTAAACCTGATTAAACTCTTATCTCAAGTTTAAGAGTAAAATGGATTGAGAGAGAGTTTGAGAATTGTGAAATTCATTCAATTGTAAAATGAAAACGTAACTTTACAATGAGAAGTAAACCCAAATATATACCGAAAAGAAAGTCAAACTACTGAAAAGTCAAATCTCTAACTAACTCTTAACTAACTAACAATATTAAGTTAGGTGTGGTTATCACAACTCTGTGCAGCTTCTAAAGTATCTTGAATGTTCTTTATATTGAGTTGTAGTTTGACTAGCATTGACTTGGTGTATGCCATTACCCCTCCCGCAAGTTGGCAGTGTGTATGGATCACAAATGCCAAACTTGGAAATGCATAAACGATGATGAGTTTTACTTAAGCCTTTGGTTAGAACATCTGCCGTCTGAGCATTAGAAGAAATAAATGTAGGTGAAATACGCCCCTCTTTGATTTTGTCTCTAACAAAATGACTATCAATCTCAATGTGTTTTGTGCGAGCATGTTGAACTGGGTTTGAGGCCAATGAGACAGCAGATTCATTGTCACAGAATATAGTTGTTGCACCAAGTTTGGGAACATGAAGATCATTAAGAAGACATTTAAGCCATGGTATTTCACACGTGCAGTCTTCCAAAGCTCGGTATTCTGCTTCAGTGGAGGATCTAGAAACTAGTGTCTGCTTCTTAGATTGCCAAGACAATAAGCAAGAACCCAGGAAAATACAATAACCCGTAACGGATCTTCTGGACACAGGACAGTTTGCCCAAATACTATCACAGTAAGCAGTGAGTTTAAGAATGTTGTTCTTGGGGAAAAATAAACCTTGTCTAGGAGATAGTTTGATGTAACGTAAATTTTTTAAAAGGGCTTTAATGTGAGTTATACCGGGATTGTGTATATTGACTTAGAGATTGAGTTGCAAAAGATAGATCTGGTCTTGTGATTGTAAGGTAAACGAGTTTTCCTACTAGAGTTCTATAGATGGAAATGTCATGTAAAGGTTCTCCATCAGTATCATTTAATGGAGTGTTTGGATCCATAGGAGTATTGGATGGTTTGTCATCAAGGACCCCTGCAGATTGTAGTAATTCTAAGGCATATTTCCTTTGTGACATGGTAATACCATCTTGGTTCCTTAAAAATTCAATACCCAAGTAGTAGTGCAAGGGACCCAAGTCTTTAATACTGAATTGTTGATGGAGGTGAGATTTAACAGAGTTGATTAGTGTTTGACTGTTTCCAGCTATAAGGATGTCATCAACATAAACAATTAAGGATAGAAAGTTGTTGTCTTTGAAGAAGGTAAACAGTGAAGTATCAGCATAACTTTGGGAGAAGTTAAGATCAAGTAGACATGAGGTAAGTTTTGTGAACCACTGTCTATTAGCCTGCTTTAAGCCATAGAGGGACTTGTTTAGTTTGCAGACTGTGTTTGGTGAAGATGAGTGTTTGTAGCCTTGTGGAATAGACATATAGACATCTTCATGGAGGTCACCATGAAGAAAAGCATTATTAATGTCTAATTGTTCTATATACCAGTTGTGATGAACTGCAGTTGCTAAGTAAGTTCCAACAGTCACCATTTTTGCTAATGGAGCAAATATCTCTTTATAATCAATACCTTCTTTCTGAGTATACCCTTTGGCCACTAATCTGGCTTTGCATCTTTCTAAGCTACCATCTGCATGGCATTTAACTTCGAAGACCCATTTGCATCCAATGGGTGTTTTTCCAGGTGGGAGTGGAGTTAAAGTCCAGGTTTTGTTGTTTTCAAGAGCTTGGATTTCAGCTTTCATAGCATCTATCCACCTCTGGTATTTAGATGCTTGGGTGTAAGATTGTGGTTCACTAATGCTATTGATTGTGTAATAAGGTGGCGAGAATGATGAGAGGTTATATTGATGTAGTTGAGGTATTTGGAGTGATGAAATTTAATAGCAGAATCGACATATTTGTGTGGTATATTGTGATGATAATCTTTGATTTGGAAGGTGGTATAGATGATATTTGAGAGGTTCTCCTCACAGGTGGTGGGGAAGGATTTGTGGTAGATGATGCAGAAGAGGATGGTAGAGGTTGTGGAGAGGGTGAAGGTGAAGTAGATTCAGAAGAAGTAGATGTAGAAGAAGTGTTTTGAGGAGAGATGGTAGAATTATCTACCAGATTTTGTAGAGATTGTGGATCAAGGGGTGAAATGGGGGGAGTAGATGATGTAGATTTAGATGAGGTTGGTGTAACACCTCAATTTTTAATTCAAATCAATTGCCCAAAATAAATCATTTTCATAAAATAGAAGATCAGTTCCAAAACACGGATTTACAAAAACCTTTGATACGAAAATCAGAGTATGAGGTTTGGTGTTACAAAATATATCAAAACCAAAGTTAAGCATAAATCCGCTCTAACGATCTTCTACTCTAGGCCCCGCATAACTCAATCAATGCACACCTAAATCCTCGATCCAGAACCTGAGTACATAGCAAAACACAAGGAGTACGTGAGACACAAATATGTCTCGTGAGCTACATGGGTTTAGACCCCAATAATATCAAGTATCACATCGTATATAAATACATATTTATATTTCACCAATACATCCTAGTCACCCTATGGTGAATCTATCGGTCCTGCTTTCCTAGCATACATATCTAGTACATAAACATATACGTACCAGAACACAGTCAAATCTAATACATAAACATATATGTATTAGAACACAAGCGAACCTAATACATAAACATATATGCATTAGATTCCTAGATCACCTAGCACGCAAACATATGCGAACAGGAAGCACCCGTGTGCTTAGTGTACAAACATATGTACACTCATCTCAGTGACCGGTTCCACCTTCTTTTGCGCCGCATACATAAGTGATTCGGTTTTCTTCTTCGGGCACACGTTGCTATAATGCCCTTTTTCATGGAACGAGTAACACTCGACCTCGGCCGCCGGTTTGGACCTACAATCCCGGGCCAAATGCCCCGTCTTGCCACAATCATGACAAATCTTCGGTTCCCCCCGGCATTCGCCGGTATGATTCTTCCCACACCTCTTGCATGAAGTTACACTTCCTTGCCTAGAGAAGTTCGACGTGAACTTCCCTTTCTTGAAAATACCCGAGCCACTCTCGGCTTTCTTCTTCTCGCCCACATAGGCCCTCTCGGCAACCCTTACCTCGTTCACCTCTTCCACACCTCGGGCGGCACTAATGGCCTCATCTAGCGTGACCACCCTCTTCACCTCCAATTGATAATCCCAAGGTACCCCACTAGTATACCTAACCACTCTCAACCTCTCCTCGGAGTAGGTCTTAGCAACAAACGGAAGTAATCCCGTGAATTCCCTCGAGTACTCCTCGACCGTCATATCGCCCTTCTTTAGGGTCACAAACTTCTCATGCATCTTCTCCAAATCCCTTTCGGGACAAAACTTCTTTCTCAATCTCGCGGTAAACTCTTCCCACGACATTCTCTCTATCACCTCCTTCCCGAGGGTCTCATAAACTATGTCCTACCAAACCATAGCATCCTCTTTAAGCAATTGTGACACGTACATCACCATATCGGCCTTCTTGCACTTGCTACTTCCGATGACCCGCTCGGTCTCTCGGATCCACCTCATAGTCATCTTCGGGTCCGAACTACCCGTGTATACATTTAGCTTACAAGCCATGAAAGTCTTAAAAGAACAAACATCTTTTTCATAGGGCCTTGCCCTAGCATTACTACAACCACCCGCAGAGGATTTCTCCCCTCGAGTGCCACCACCACCGGTTCTCTCATCCGACTTAGCCTCGGATTCACGATCTTCCCCCGACCTCTCACGGTCTCCGATAATGCGGTGCACTTCATCGGCCACCGTCCCTTTGATTTGATCAATAAAAGTTTGGAGATCTGCCATGGTTACCGGAGTCTTATTAGCTCCGACCTCCGATTCATCCACTCGATGCATCGACGGTTGACTTTCTTGCTCAACCACCCTCTCGACATGAGGTATCTCTTCCTCCCGGTTTTCCGGGGCTTTCCCACTTCGACGAGTGTTCACCATTTCTTTTGATCAAGACTATACGAAAGACATTAAACATTTGGTACCTCTTGTACAATCCATTAGTCTCATAAGACTCAATATCCATAATCACATCAACTTTCATAGGTCCCCTAGGTTCAACCCTAAACTTAACATAAAGTCTCAAGGTCAACCTATCGATCTCAAGGAATCTTACGTTTCTAATGCTACAGTCTAAGACTAGGATGGACATCCAACCTAATTCACTTAAACAGTAGCTCTGATACCAAGTTGTAACACCTCAATTTTTAATACAAATCATTTGTCCAAAATAAATCATTTTTATAAAATAGAAGACCAGTTCCAAAACACGGATTTACAAAAACCTTTGATATGAAAATCAGAGTATGAGGTTTGGTGTTACAAAATATATCAAAACCAAAGTTAAGCATAAATCCGCTCTAACGATCTTCTACTCTAGGCCCCGCATAACTCAATCCATGCACACCTAAATCCTCGATCCAGAACCTGAGTACATAGCAAAACACAAGGAGTACGTGAGACACAAAAATGTCTCGTGAGCTACATGGGTTTAGACCCCAATAATATCAAGTATCACATCGTATATAAATACATATTTATATTTCACCAATATATCCTAGTCACCCTATGGTGACTCTATCGGTTCTGCTTTCCTAGCATACATATCTAGTACATAAACATATACGTACCAGAACACAGTCAAATCTAATACATAAACATATATATATTAGAACACAAGCGAACCTAATACATAAACATATATGCATTAGATTCCTAGATCACCTAGCACGCAAACATATGCGAACTAGAAGCACCCGTGTGCTTAGTGTACAAACATATGTACACTCGTCTCAGTGACCGGGGTCACCCCCGCGTCACCACCCTCTATCTCTAATCATAACTCTATCAGTTATGCCAGTCAAAGCCTTCGGCTATCACATCAGTCATCAAACAAGTTAGTTAAATATTATCAATAATATATATACTAACTCAACACATAATAAGTCTAGACAAACATTAAATAGACCGTTCATAAGTAATCAAAATACTTCATATAGCTATGTACTCAGTAAAGTCCACACGTACTCACCTTGGCAATAAAATGCTCCAATCGCGTTCTTTACGTCAATTTCCTTGCTTCACAATTCGGCCAACCTTCCAAGACCTCGCCAAATGCCTAATACAATAATCACAAGATTATCAACATCACATACTACTACCACTGTGTCCATCTATCTCTAGATAACACTTACTAATACATTTCCCCCAATTATAGTGATTTACCAAACCCTAGGTTAAACCAACCCTTAAGATTCTTACAAATCATAATCATACACTTGTTCCCTTTGTTAAGATGCCATTCATTAAGTGTATACATCACTTATATCATCATAACCCATAACCCCAAGAACTAGGGTTTCAAACCCATACATCAAAATACATAGATCTTAAGCTACAAAGATCAAAGAGTGAAGATATACCTTTAATCTTCAACTAGGAGTGAAATCTACCAAAGATTTGTGAAGGATTCGACCTCAATCAATCCTCAAGCTCGAAAATCGCCAAAGGGAGAAAGTAGGGTTTGCACATGCCATTAATGAGCCAAAACCCGACTTTAATGCTGCTCGACCAAAGTTCACGGCGTGAACTAAGTTCGCGTCGCGAACTCCCTTCCTACACGCATTCTTCGCGATCGCTAACTGGTCGGGAACTACTTCACGCTCGATGGTCCCAATATCTGTTGACTGTTCCCGATCGCGAACACAAGTTCGCATCGCGAACTTCATACGTAGCTAGGGCTGCACTTTTTCATCCTTGTCTCGGCCCGGTTTCGTCCATAACTTTCTCATACGGTGTCCAAATGACACGAAACCAATTTCTACGTTCTTTAAATGATTTATCCTTATTTATCATAATTTTATACAATTTATTTTTTTTATAATTTTCGGGTCGTTACAGTTGGGTTGTCATTGTTATTAGAAGTAGGAAATTCAGTATCGGTAGTTGGTGATGGAAAAGTGGGTAAATTGTCAGTGATAGGAGTTGGTATGGCAGTGGTAGGTGTAGAAGTGCTAGAGTGAAAAGGAAAAATGCTTTCATTGAAGTTGACATGTCTACTAATGAAAGTTTTGTGAGTTTCAAGATTGTAAAGTAAGTAGCCTTTTTGGTGGAGGGGATAACCGAGAAAGACATATTTAATTGCTCTAGGGGCAAATTTGTCATTTTGGTGTTGGTGGGCATAAGCTAGACATCCAATGACCCTAAGGTGTTGTAGGTCGGGGGTGAGTTATACATAAATTCAAAAGGACTTTTGTTTGATAGTGGTTTGGATGGAAGTCTATTGATAATGTAGGCAGCTGCATTAATGCAGTATCCCCAGAAATGAATGGGTAAGTTTGAGTGGAATCTGATTGCTCTGGAAATTTCAAGAAGTTGTTTGTGTTTTCTTTCTACTCTTGCATTTTGTTGGGGTGTGTAAGGGCAGCTTGTTTGATGTGTTATTCCATGATTGTTAAAGAATTCAGTAAGAGAACCATTATCACTCCGGATTGTTTTGATTGAAATTTTGAAGTGATATAAGACATAAGAGTAGAATGTTTTTATATGGGAAGTGGCATGTTGTTTGCCTGGTAAGAGATAAGTCCAAGTTGTTCTAGAGTAATCATCTACCAAGGTTAAAAAATATTTACAGTTATTGACAGTAGGATGTTTGTATGGTCCCCGTATATCAATATGAACAAGTTCAAACAAAGAGGTAGTGTGAGATGTACTGTTTGGAAAAGGTAAAGCATGTTGTTTTGATATAGGGCAAATTGTACAATCACTTAGTGAATTATTACAAGACAGAAAATTTGAAATACATTTGATTTGTTTTAAAGCTTGAAAGGATGAGTGTCTTAATCTGGAATGCCATAGGTAGGAATTGTTGGAGTTTGAGGAGGTAGCAGAATGGACTTGAGTTGAGTATGGAGATGGTTCTTTTTCCAGGATGTAAAGGCCATTATAGAGGGTGCCATGAGCAATCCTCTTGTGATGGTCCTGGAAGTAACAAGAAATAGGTGTAAATAAAACAGTGACAGGTAGACGACTACCTAATTTGCTAATGGATAAGAGATTATATGAAAATGTTGGAATGTAAAGAACATCATGTTAAGTGATGTAAGAGTTGATTGTTACTGATCCACACATTGTAACTGAAGTGTCAAGTCCATTTGGAAGTGTAACATAGATTGGAGTGGTGCAGGGGTGTATGTTATGCATAAGGGAAAATGAGTTTGAAATGTGATCAGTGGCACCACTATCAACCACCCAAGCATCTGTAAGTCTAGAGGTTATAGATCCAATTAAGCTGTAAATAGAAGCAGTAACAAGTAACAGGAGAACCTGATTTAACTGGTTTTGGAGATGGTCCATCCTTGCGTTCATGTTGATGTCCACTTGTAAGAAGATGTGTCAGTGCTTGCAGTTGCAGAGCTATTGTTAGCTTGACCAAAGACCATGTTTACTGTCTTATGTGAGTTTAGCTCTTGAGCTATTGTTTTATTCGGAGGCTTGAATTTGTCAAGGAGTGGGTGACCTACAGGATAGCCAACAAGCTTATAGCACTCTTCCTGTGTATGGCCTTCCCTGTGACAGTTATCATAGTATATGCCTTTCTTAAAATTGCTTCGTCTGACTGATGATTCTCCTGATGTTGAATATTTGTTGTTATTGTATTTGGTACTGTTGTTGTTATAGGACTTGTTTTGATATGAGTGTATTGATAGGGCAGCATCGACTGGTGGTTTTGGTAATAAACCCTCTCTTTGTTTTTCTTCCTGTCGTACCATGCTATAAGCCTTTGCAGCAGTAGGTAGGGGTTGCATCAATAGTATTTGACCCCTAATGTTAGAGTAGCACTCATCTAGCCCCATTAAAAACTGGATTAATCGTTTTCGTTGATCCCTTTCCTCACTCACCCTGCCATTATTACAAATACAAGGGTAGACACAAAGGTAAGGTGCTTCAAGAGCATCATTTTCATCCCAAAGACCTTTTAATTTGCGATAATAGATCTCAATTGTGCAATTGTTCAGTTTTAATTGAACAATGTCATTTGCTATTTGGTAAACCCTGTGTCCATCAAGCTGAGAGTAGTGTTCATGGAGTTCAGTCCACATATCAGAGGCATTATTTATAAAGTGTAGAGAGTTACTTATCTGATCAGAAATCGTGTTTAAGATCTAGGATATGATCATGTCATTGTTTCGTTCCCAAAGAGCCCTAGTTCTTGAGTCAATGTCTGGTTTCTTCAATTCGCAAGTGATGATCTTCATCTTGTTTTTAGCATTTAATGCAATTAGCATTGATCTCTTCCAGACACCATAGTGATCTGAACCAATAAGTTTCTTCGAGATTAGAATTAGACCTGGATGATCATTCTGATGAAGGTAAAGAGGATGATTTGAAGAGTTTAGGTCGATGTTTGAGATTGATCAAAATTTTGATTGTTTGGTGCATGTTGATCCGTAGGAGGACTCATCTTGAGTAATCGTTGATCAGAATTGAAGATAAGAAGATAGGTGCGAAAAGATAGAGATGATTAGGTCAGACAGATTGAATCATTCTCCATTGTTGGAGATGAGCTCTAATACCATAAGAGTAAAATGGATTGAGAGAGAGTTTGAGAATTGTGAAATTCATTCAATTGTAAAATGAAAACGTAACTTTACAATGAGAAGTAAACCCGAATATATACAGAAAAGAAAGTCAAACTTCTAAAAAGTCAAATTTCTAACTAACTCTTAACTAACTAACAATATTAAGTTAGGTGTGGTTATCACAACTCTGTACAGCTTCTAAAATATCTTGAATGTTCTTTATATTGAGTTGTAGTTTGACTGGCATTGACTTGGTGTATGCTATTAAAGCTAACTAGAAAGAGTATTTTCTCCACATCTTCTGACTCGTTGACAAGCTAAAGCTGATTAAATCTTTGATCTCAAATAAATCTATAGAATATTAGTGATAAACACTAAAATCACAACCCTCTGTTACCTTGTCATCTACTCCTTGGGAAGATAAGTCGATAGAGAGAGTCAAAAAGATAATATAATTAATTTGGGGCAATTGCTCATCAGCTAATTGGGATTCTTGGTTCTGCAAAATCCAATGATTTCCTATAAACACAAAAAAAGAAATGGTATGCTTCCTCTATCTTAATTTTATCGTCTACGTTAATATTTTAACATCTTAAAATTATTGTCAACTTGAAAATTCTACCAATCAAAATTAGGTGATAAAGATAAAATTATATTGATTAATGCAACAAATACATTTTTCTTAAACTTTAAGCTTCTTATCTGTAGATAATAATTTTGGGACGGAAAGAGTATATTTATACAATTTGTTTTTAAATTTTTTACTCGCCATTAAATAATGTATGTAATACTCGTAATATACTAATTTGTTTTTCATATAA
Source organism: Calendula officinalis (assembly GCA_963853835.1). Taxonomy (NCBI): domain Eukaryota; kingdom Viridiplantae; phylum Streptophyta; class Magnoliopsida; order Asterales; family Asteraceae; genus Calendula; species Calendula officinalis. The sequence goes on along the minus strand of OY970821.1, from coordinate 66,302,869 downwards.
TATATTATTTTTGACATTTGTCGTAAACATTTTATGTTTTATCTTGCACCGTTGCACGGTTGTCTCTCAGTCTCTCCCCCCATCCCTCCTCTCGCTCACTCGCTCACCAACAAAATATGACGGCATGAGAAAATTGATTGTTCGTTACCAGCTTTAAATCACGAGTGGGTGCTGAAGAATGACCCAAAATTTATGGTTTACAAAAAGACTACAGTTTAATAGTGGTATCTTTTAACATAAATGTCAAAATCATGTTAAAGAGTAAAAAAGACATTTGGCTTATCAATATGATGTTTGCTTCAATGAAGGTTGAGAATTCAAGTCTTGTTGTGGACATATGAGTATTTAGGAGTAAATTAAAATTAACCATTATAAAAGAAGCTTTAACATGCTTTTAACCTCTCTACCACCCCCTTAATTGTGCTATTAGCCATGAACATAAGATAAAATTCTTAGACATTCAAATGCGATGATTATTAACTTTGTTGTCGTTAAGAGAAGTAACATTGAAACGTTAGGGAATAGTTTTATTAACTCAAACTATTTTAAATTTGAAAAATGCTTGTTTTTTGGAACTTGTGTGCGTTTTTCTGAGCAAAATTTCAATTATTGAGATACGCGTATATATAGGAGTCCTTCCATGTATGATGTATCACTAGCAGGGTACCCGCGTAATGCGGCGGCGGGTACCCAGAAACCATATTTCGTGGCGAGCAAGTGTTGTTCGTTTACACGGTAATAATTGTTGCTAGAAATAAATAATTAAACGGAAATGTGGATTTTGGTTAGAGTTGATGATTTACAGCGTCGTATATTTAATATTATTGGGTAAAATGGTTTTCAAGTAACAGACTTTTGTTATTAAGTGTGGGTGGTGTTACCAAAGTGTAATGTATAGCAAGTGGTTAACACATAGTGATAAGTTAGGAGAGGTCTTGGGTTCGAATCTTATTAGCCGCGATTTTTTTTTAAGGTAGAGAACTAACTAACAAAAGTGGAAAGGTCTCCTTAAACTTGCCTAATGGGGTATGCCTAAATGCTTTATATAGTAGTAAGATAAGAACACAAAGTTTTAGAGAATTTGATGGCTAGCACCATGACCATTAATTCTCTATCTCTACAGACTCTTCTCTTTTCTCTGTTTTCATTCATCATTTTCGTTATTTTTATTGGTACCAAATTATTTCACTCTAAAACAAAGAAAAATTTACCACCATCTCCGAGAAGACTTCCAATCATCGGAAACTTCCACCAACTCGGTTCAAGCCCGAATCGGTCTCTCCAAGTCTTATATCAAAAACATGGTCCGATCATGCTCCTTTACATTGGCAGCGTACCTACTCTTGTAGCCTCATCGGCTAAAGTAGCCCGAGAGATCATGAAAACCCACGATTTATCGTTTTCTAGTCGACCGAGTTTACCTCTCCCCAACATCCTGTTGTATGGATCTAACGACATAGCATTTTCTCCTTACGGCGAATATTGGAGACAGTTGAAGAGCATTGTTGTAGTCCATCTTCTAAGTAATACACGAGTTAAGTCATATCGACGAGTTAGAGAAAACGAGACGAGTCTTTTAATCGATAAGCTTGGAGAAAGTTGCGGTTGTTCTTTGGTTGGTATTCGTTCTTTACTTTCTTCACTTACAAATAACATAATTTGTAGGGTGGCTCTTGGGGGAACATATGATGCATCAAATCCCATGGAGTTGTTGAGAAAGTTTGTCGATATCTTGACGGTTTTTAATGTTGGTACTTATATACCGTGGTTGTCGTGGGTAGATCGACTAAGCAATTTGGAGGGAAGGGCGAGAAAAATTGCGAAAGAACTTGATGAGTTTCTTGAAGGTGTTGTTGAAGATCATGTGAATAAGAGAACAAGGGTGGATGCTAAAAGTGGTGATGGGAAAGACTTGGTTGACATATTACTAGATATGCAAAGAGATAATACAAACGACTTTACCCTGCACAAAGACAGCCTTAAAGGAGTCATATGGGTATGATTTCTCCATATTTGTTTCAAATTATATATATAGATATACATGATTAGACCTTTGAAATTAGCAGATTTATACATAAAATTAACCATTATAAAATTTGGAGAAATGAGAGTTTTGTGTGGGATAAAATTTGAAGGAGAAATGAGAAATTCTTGTGGGACTTTATTGCAAAAATAATTAAATTAAAACTACTAATTGAAGATTCTTAATTGCGTAGGATATGTTTTCAGCTGGAACTGAAACTACATCCACAAGTTTAGAGTGGACACTTAGTGAGCTAGTAAAACACCCGACAATAATGAAGAAATTGCAACAAGAAGTAACCGAAATAGCCGAAGGAAGACCAACGATTAACGAGGATGATCTAGAAAAAATGCAATACCTTAAAGCTGTCATAAAAGAGTCTTTGCGACTGCATCCTTCACTCCCACTTCTTCTTCCTCGAGAATCAACACACCATGTCAAAATGATGGGGGTACGACATTCCATCGGGTACACAATTAATCATCAATGCTTGGGCAATCGGGAGAGATCCCGCCGAGTGGGAAGAACCAAATGAGTTTAAGCCAGAAAGGTTTTTGAATAATTCGATTGAATATAAAGGACTTAATTTCAATTGGCTGCCATTTGGTGGTGGAAGGAGAGGGTGTCCTGATATTCAATTTGGTGTAGTTGTCATGGAGCTTGCATTAGCAAAAATTGTGTACAAGTTCGATTTGGCATTGCGAGATGGAATTAATTGTGTAGATTTGGACAAGAGTGAGGTTTGTGGCGTGGCACTACAAAGGAAGTCACCGTTAATGGTTATAGCGACTCCTCGATTTAGTGGTTGATTTGTGGGTGCTAATTTCCAGGATGTAAAACATATGTTTTGTACAATTTGACTGATCAAACGATGAAACAAAATCAATAAATAAATAATTACAAGTGTATGCAGAATAGACAAATTAACCAAATTTAATATATAGACTTGACAAGAACAAATTACTATTGAAAGACCCAATAAAAGTACTTATCAACTCACGGTCGAGTACAAAGAAGAAACACTGACATCGACAAAGTACAAACAATACTTTTATCCGTGGATAATTAATAATTTATGCTTGGTTTGTAAGAAAAATAATGTTTTTCATCTATAATCTTTATGTATTTGTAAATTGCACGTCATAACTCGAAAGTAGAGAAGAAAGTGGTCAAAAACGCGAAAGAATGAAGAACTTCTGAAAGCCAGCTACCCTACTAAGTCTTATACAATATATAGTCGGAGCGTAGAAGAATATTTGATCAAATTAATCAAAGAAGACCAAATAATCGATATATACATAACTAGCTATCCAGCTTTTTATGCCGTAATCATAGAATGCCGGTTTTATGGAAATTATATTGAGTCGTGTATCACTTCTGAATAGTTATTTATTTGTTTCCTTGTATGTAGGAAGCCGTATTTAAATATTTATTTGTTTCCTTGTATGTAGGATCTTTTAAATAGTTATTTATTTGTTTCCTTGTATGTAGGAAGCCGTATATGGAGCATATGAATGTAGACCGTAAGCCGTACCAGATTCGTTTGCTGTATATGGAGCGTATGAATGTAGACCGTAAGCTGTACCAGATTCGTTTGTATTAGTGCAAATGACGTGGACCAATCAGGGAATTCCAAGTGGCATTATGGACGAATAGGAATGCTTGGAATTGCCATGGTGTCAAACCCTCTTCAAATTTAGGCCTCATATATAGGGTAGGATATCTATTTCGTGAAGACATAACTACCAATTAATAAAGCCAATGCCATTAATTAGAGCCCGTATATTTTCTTGGTGGTTATCGCATATTTCAAAAGGCCACGCCCGAGAAATTTTTTAAGGGCTTGATATTTGAAAAGAATTTGAGGCCCCCTTTCATTATTTAGGGAATTAGTAGGTAAAACCATCATTCTAAATTTCGTTATAACACGTTAAGGCTCGTGGCTTGACCAGGTCGACACACACCATTGTCCAAGGGTCAGGCGTAAGACTTGAGTACTTACGCCTTGAGTATGCTAAGATCCAACTTAACTCTCATTTATCCATCATAAACTATGTTTTTAGACGTATTAAATTATCGCTTGACATTACGTCGTAAAATGCCATGATCTCACCATAACTTCATCATAGCTCACAAAGGCCCGAGGTTTGACCATGCCGGCACACCTTTAACATTAGGGATAATTTCATACACGTCCTTGCAAACTTCCAATATTACGCATATATCCTTGCAAACTTTATTATTACGTATATATCATTTCAAAACCTCAAAATTCACACATATGTCCTTTAACCTAATTTAATATTATTTAAATCATTTAAAATTTAAAAAATATAAAACCTAATCTAAATTAATGCTAAAATACACTAAATACTCTTAAATGTCAAGAAAATTTTTCTTTCGTCAACGGTATTTTCTTGCCAAATTCGACAACTTCATTTTCTTTTGTCAATGATATTTAAGCTATTTTACCATTAATTTAGATTAAGATTTTATGTTTTTAAGATTTTAAATCATTTAAATATTATCAAATTAGGCAAAAGGATATATGTGAGAATTTTGTAATTTTAGAAGGATATATACGTTATAATGAATTTTACAAGGATATATACGTAATATTAGAAGTTTGCAAGGACGTATATGAAATTATCCCTTAACATTATTTAGAACTAATTAATTGATGGGTGGCAATTAATTTATTGGGGAAGAGAGGCCCATGTGAAAAAGTGAAACGGCCCAACTCAATTTTTATGGGAGAAGCCCACACATATTAATAAAGAGAGACATGAATTTGGAAATGATCCTGGGGTACCTAATTAAGCGATTTTTAGTTTGTAACTGTTATTTGTAATTTCAAATACTAATATTTATTAAGTGGTTACTTTTCAAAAAGTTATATGAAATGAAACATATGTGATGAACGGTGAGGGTTAAATTTCCTTTGAGGTCTATGTTAAATTTATGTTTTTTGGGATGGCATTCCTTCAGTCAACCCTACAAAGGACAAAAATATCACCAAATCCATAAGTTGATGATTTATCTTGAATATGGTTACAACTATTTTAGGTTTGGGATTGTGAGAAATTTGTATGCATACTTGTACCGCCATATCATACAAGTATACAACTGATGGACGATAAAATAGAATTACATCATTGAGGATTTCTCCCTTGAAAAGGGGATCAATTATAATTATAAAATCAAAGACCTTCGCAACTTCTCAAGGTATCATGTTCTAGCTTTTTGGAATATGGATTTTATATTTATAAATTCCTTGTTTAATGTATGTTAAAATTAAATTGATTATCTTTTCAGGCTAATCATGATTACGAAGGTATATGCTATGTTACCCTCCCACGAAATACTAATTTGTACTCCCATATGCTATCTGTGCTTTTGTTGCCTCAATTATCTCATTTGTAATTACTAACTAGAATTTTGTTAGTTTGTGTCTTGATTTTGTTTCATTAATCATTTTCTGTTCTTGAATCATTTTTATATAAGAGTATTAATAATGACAGCTCTAAGAATTGTTAATAAAAGGAGAATATTTTGTTTTGAAAACTAATTATTAAGTAAATTATAAACCATTAATCATCATTAGTCAAGATTTTTTAATATTTTTAAGAATATTCATTATTTATGTAATTAATTCAACTAAATTTTTTTTTTATAAAACAGAATATTCTCCTCTTGTTGATAACATTTAAGACTGTTATTATTAAAATCCTTTATATAATTAGGTGGACTATTTTTTTCATATTTTTCTGGACATTTTCTTTAATTCAAGTGAAATGAAGTGATTAGAGGCATTGAATTTTTGGTAAGACTATGAATTTGATTACAAGCGTTACATGCTTTGCAATGAGTGCCACTATCACTGTATTTATCTTTGCCACCAGACTTGTATGTGGGCTTTGTCATTGTATTATACTAACGAGTCAAATGGGTAAAAAAAATTAACATTTTAAGCATGTAAATATAGACATTTTAAGCTAACAAGCGTTTTTAAATGAGTAGAGGCAATATTTATTCATAAAATATTAAATATAAACAAATACTCCATCCGTCTCATAAAAAACTTCTCATTTGCCTTTAAATTTTTGTCCCACAGAAAACTTTTCATTTCCCACATTTGATGGGTTCCACACAATAAAAAAACTATTAATACTAAAGACTCAACCACTAATATCCATTAATTATTTTTCTCTCTCCAAGTCAACCTTATGTTTTAATCAAAAGTAATATCAATGACCTCATCACTAACTATCACCTAAAAACTTGTGCAAAAGACAAATGTGAAGTTTTTTTGGACCGAGGGGGTATTAGTTTTATTAAGAACTGCTAAAGTATCAAGTGTTTCCTATATATGTGTTTCCGATGTAGATTTAATATATGTATGTCTTTTATAAAATATAAAAGTATTGTAAAATTATATTTATTTTTGTCGTATATCAGTGACCATTATATTGCTAAACGTAGAGACGCTAATTTTATCTGCGGATTCGGGTACTCGACCCTAATGGGGCGGGTATTACCCGCTTAAACGGGTAATGGGGCGGGGACGGGTATTAAGTTTTACACCCGAAGCGGGTGCGGGCCGGGAACGGGTATTCCTATATCCGCACCGTTTTATACCCGAATATATGTATATATATTACATTTTTTATGTAAAAACACTACGTATATGACATATTAGTACACTAGCCGGGTACCCGCGCAATGCGGCGACGGGTACCCTGTGACTATATTTTGCGGCAAATAATTGTTGGGTGAGTGATGGAGGCGATGGTGGATAGTTGTGACAACCCTCGAAAATGGGCCGGTTACCCGACCCCGATTGTAACCGAGCACCGGAATGTAACGATTAGTTATTAATTAAAAGAACTTTTTATTAGATGAGCATATCAATAGTTCTTTTCATGTGTTGATCATACACATTTATATGCACACATCATGCATGTTGATATGTTTTATAAAAACATAGTGATCCTTCAAAAGAATCAACGGTTTAGCGAGTTGGTAACTTAACGTGAAATAAATCTCCATCATAAACAACAAGACTAATAATTTAATACGCAGTTTAAATGTGAATATTTATAACGACAAAAAAGTCATCCAAAATAATATTCTACAATTAATAACTAAACACCATTAACTATCGAATTAACCATACATTAAAATAATGCACCATTTGTTTGTACATATATTCACTTAAGCACAATAAATAAATTAAAGTAAAATTTCTCTTCTATTTGTAAATGTCAAACTTGACCTCTTCCTTTCCCTCCTTGGTGTATGGGAACACTAATCTAGTCTATACTATCTATAATGGATTTAGGACCTTTCCCTAAATAACTATTTGAAAATTCAGCCAATAACTTTCTATTTTTAGAATGAATTATGTTTTTAAAAAATAATGCAACTTGGCAGATTCGAACATGAGATCAACAGGTCAGTAAGAAGCGCCCAAACCAACAGAGATATAAGGAACGATGTTTATTTCTTCCCCCCGCATAGCTATATACAAGTCAGATGATACTATATTCTAACCTAAATTCCCCTGCATCCAGGACCCACCGCCCCACGCGTGTAAATTTCAAGATGTCTCCTCGATTCCGCTGCCTCCTCGATTCCTCTGCGCCTCATCGGTTTAAGCTGTTGGTTTTTAGTTCTTCATTTCCATTCCGTTCATCCCCCCTTCTCATTTCTCATTGATTTCAAGCACGATCGTTTGTGTTGGATCATTTTTTATTTATGTTTTAGAAGAGATACCTTCAAATTGATTTCGAGCGGTGGTTGTGCCCTTTCAAATCTCCGATAATTAGGGTCAAATTTTAAAACCTGATCAGCGTCCCAAGGTTAGTATGTTTTTATTCTTTCTCCCCCTCTTCATATTTGATTTGGCATAAACGTATAGTTGGATAGGAGCTATTGTTGTTGGAACCATAATTGGTTCAAATATGGTTTTAGATGAAGTTACTTAGTAACTGGTAATGCTTGTGTGTTATTGAGGCTAACTTGGATGATCTTAAGTTGATGTGAGCTCATTGTTGTATGTGTTTGTAGATCAAATGGTGAACTTGATTGTGGAATCTCCATCAAGACTGAAATCAAAGACTATCCGCTCAAGCTCCTTCAAGATTGTTGGTTCTGGTTTTAGCTTTAACCGCGTGTTTGTGGTAAATTCATATCCTAAACTGTAATTAATGGCGTATCAATGTTGATGTAACTGAATATTTATAAAGAAACTGAAGACATAATGAGTTGAATTGGTTGAAAGTTCAACTATATCTAAAAACTTTAGAAGATGGACAACCCAGTTCGACACCTTGTCTACAATCACCTGGTTCAACCCAAACCCATTCGGCATGTTTCTATTGTTCCTTTTTGCACTTATTTATCTTCAGGGAATTCATTTAATCAATAAACTTTATGTCAACAGGAAAGAAAATTACAAATGTTCAAGTTACCAGAGCCTGGAATCTTCATATGTGTTGCAGCAGTTGATGCTTTTAGTTGCTAATGTATATGTTGTTTACAATTCTTTTCAGATTGATGTTAAATTTAACGAGTTCTCTTTTTCAGACTAGTCTCTTTGCTTCCGTTTCACTTTTAAAGTCCTAAGGATCTTGGTTTGGATGGTTTTTATTACTAATTAAAAGACTAGCCAAATGCTCCAAAATCATAGTGCACACAAGTATTGTAGAAGCATAATTCATCTAGGTACTTTAAGTTACTGTAATCTGATTATGATGTCAAAGTTTAGTTGTGTTCGTTGGGTTGTCTGGTTGGTTGAGTTTCAGGAACCTTGTTTGAGCTATAAAATTCCAACAAATGTAATTCAACTTGATAAGGGATCTGGTTCGGGTTGCTTGAGTTTTAGGTTTGATTAGTCAACCCTACCTATTTCGACCCTTACATATATTTGACATTATTAAGAGCAGGCCTTTTGATTAGTCAAATATAATGCAAGTGAAACTAACAAATGTCGGTTGTTATATGATTTTGTGTATTTGCCGGGTGTGATTCGTATGTTGTTGTCTGATAGGTTTTTCATTCTTGTTAAGAACAAAATGAATTCTCATGGTTTATGTCAATTGTGGTTATATGTACTATTGAATTGCTAATGCTCGGAACCACAATTGCACGTCATCTCCGCTACGGCACCTGACAACATTTTTTGCCGTAAAATAGTTACACAGGATATCCGCCGCCGCATTGCGCGGGTACCCTGCTAGTCATTCTATAATGTCTAATTTGAGAAACCATCCACAAATAATTCCTCTCTCCAAAAGTTGACTTGAAAAAGTAACATTTACTTTCTGTCACCCTCATTTTCCACCTGCCCAAGACTTGCACCATCTTGTCCTAAAAGTTACACTTCCTCCCTTTATATTAAAAACCAAAATGTACTTCTTACCATAATTTCATTTTAGATTGCCACCCCTCTACTCCATTTCTCACTCACGAAAATTCTTCAGGCAATACCTAAGTACATTTTGCTCCCAAGTAAAGAGAACTCTTGGTAAGCTTCAAAAACCCATTTAGTCATTTTATTCTTCATTTATTTGTTTCTTGTACACCCATAAATCCACACCTTCACAAAGCTCACCAAACCCCACATATTTGTAGTAGATCACAGAGGTGGTAGCAAGGAGAAATACATCTTCTAGAAGCTTGAGCAACAAAGAAAGGACCACCAAATCCAAACCCAAAAAACTTAGTGGGTATACTACTTTCCTTCAACTTTTACTCTAGATCTTGTAGTTCTATACTTGATGTCGTTCATGATGATGATTTGTTGTTTAAAACGACCTCCTACAAGTCATATAACAACACTCACAAAGATCTTACACAAACACCAAATTTTAAACCGAAAAACCCATTTTTAAAGTCTAGAATATTTATCATAAACCTTGAATCTAAGTTCATATGGTTAGACACACCTTAAAAAGATGATATATATAATTTACATTAATTATCGTAATATTGTATCACTAAAAAACGCGACCAAAACTTACCAAACAGTAGCGTGCATGTGTTTTCATGCAAAACTGAAACAGGCACCGTACGTATTAAAATGGTACATGACGAAAAAAATAATATACGTGGAATTTCCCAGCTGGTTGAGGCGTTACCCTCTTATGCGAGAGGACACGGGTTCGAGCCGTTGCTCCTACCCCTGATGAAAACCCTTTTTTTATAATATCTTTCCAGATCTTTTCGGAGCTGGGCCCTGGGCCGGCCCAGCAGACTCCCAAGCAGCCCAGCCTGTTTTTCTGTTTAGTCCAAACCTCAAGTCCATCAGTCCCTTTTAAGCCTGTAGCCCAATACTTACTTTTAAAGATAAAAATTAAACAAATAAATAAATAAATTTCAAATAAATTCTTTTGTAGCTGTAAAAATTATAATAAATAATTATTTAAAATTATTAATTTAACAATTACTTCATTAATATTTATTTAAAGATTATTTATTTAACTATTAAAAATCATTTATTTAATTATTATTTATTTACTTAATAAATAATTAATTATTTTTAATTATTAAAATTTATTTAAATAATTACATATAAGAAGTGAATCGTTTATTTTCAACAAAGTGTACCAACTTTTGAAAACATAGTTAAATTATACAAATATACCTAACATACAAGTCCAACCCCACCGAGTCACCAACATACCGCTCGCATCTAGATTCGTGTTAAGAAAGTCCACATGCATTATATAATTAAACGTGTGGTGATACCGTCACTTATTAACAATTAATACACGTTTAGGGCGCTAGAATCGTTTGGTTGGGAACCTTAACTTTGTGGATTACATTTTGCTAGCTGCGCTAAGGTGAGTTTCAGGCCCCACTTTTATTGTTTTTAACTTTTAATTTGGGGGAGAAAACATATACTTATTCAAATGCTTTTGTGATAATTAATCTTTTGTATGATCATTGGTGTGTACTGCTCCAAACTTTGAAGGACCACTGCTTCGGTCTACGTTTAACTATAATCATTAACTATTTGTGGTAGCCAAAGAATATATAGATAGTACTATCGGGATTGATCCCCCGCTCATGGCTAGTAAGTTCTAGCCGTGTAACATATGAGATATATATTCTAAGAGGGATTTTTGGTTTGATTATGGGCTCAATGATATACTTTAACTTAAATGTCATGCAAACATTTAAGGGATTATGCATTACAATTAAACTACTCTATGATTCGAAACAATTATTCAATTGGTACATGATGCGTACCGGATTCAATTTAACGATACAAAATATTTTATGGAGTCACAAAACCTGTGAACTCACCAACCTTTGTGTTGACACTTTTTCTATATGTTTTCTCAGGTAATGAAAAATGAAGGATTTAGTTTCTACGCATGCATAGGATTACCTATTTTGACAAGGAGTCTAAATATAGTTTAATTGTGTCTTTTAAGTATTGTTGTTTAAAACTATCACTTTGGGATTTTTGTAAACACTTATATTGGTAATCCATTTTGATTGCGTTGCTTTACTATTATCAATGTGTTGTGATTCCCAATGTAAGTCGCACGCCCGCTCTTCCGCAAAACCATTTTTGGCGGGGTGTGACAGATTGTTATCAGAGACATTGGTTATAGTGAATTAGCGTGAGTCTAATCTATAACCGGAAAAGATTTTGGGTCAAAACGTTTTCACTTCACATAATACTTCAAAAAAACAAAAACAAAAAACCAAATACAAAAAAAAAAAAACAAAACAAAAAAAAAAAAAACAAAAAAACAAAAAAAAAAAAAAAAAAAAAAAAAAAAAAGAAAATGTGTAGTTGCATGACTTACCCTACACTTACTTGAAGTATATTGCTTATATGCCTTTAGATACTTATACGTGAAACTATATGTGTAACTTATTTCGGTATATCATATGCTTAATATATTACACTACATTGTTCACTACCTGCTTACACTACATACCCTACACATCACTAACCACTTGCATGAAAACACGAATTCGAAAATTCCTACCGAACGTCTACGAGCAGTAAATATTTTGGGTAGTCTATCTAGTTTACTGAACAACGAGTATTGCAACACATCACCAATCGACACCGTACCAAGTCAGGAGCATCACTACACGTGCACCACTTACCTTAATCACTCACTATATATTCACCTCACACGCTATATACATTATATATCCTTTTCACACATTGAACCTCACGAAAGTATCCTAACCTCAACCCTAATTTCTCGTTCCACTGATCGTAAAACTCGAAAGATTCCCCCCATACTCAACGTCTGAATATCTACCCATCTACCTCTAACACCACGATATGAAGATACGAAAGTTGTCCCATGTTATTTATAGGATGCCTCTAAAATAAATTCCAAGCATAACTCCTAATTTCGTATAATCTCATATGAAGATAAAATTCCAAAGTTCATTAGAATCTGTAGTATAATCTTTTAATTCCGCGTACAATGGAAGTACGGAGGAAATACCCATATCCGTGAATGAAGAATATGAAGTGATGAGGATGAGGAAATATTGTATGATGATATTATAAAAACGCCTGATCACCGTGTTTATAATTACATGATGCAATGTGGAACTATCTAAGTCATGAATTATTAAAAGGAACCACGGAATAAGAGAGTCGAATACAACTAATCTCGTGAGTATTGAAGGAAATGAAGATGATTTAACTTAGAGAACTGAAACCATCACCTTAAACGAGAAACACAACAAAGAACTAGGAAATAGTTTATTAAATCAGTCTGAAAAAGTCATCCTACGTCTTACCCAATCGTTTCACATCACTTGTTATTCTCATATTAAGCATAATCTATCTATTCTGTTATCTTACGTTCTCATATAATAATTGCTAGAAACCAAACATGGCGTCCAAAAGAACTACTTGACAAAACCACAACGAAGGTGCAACCCCACTCACTTAAGCTGATATCGCCAACTTCGTCTCTCAACAAGTTACCACCGCACTTCTATGATTCGAAACAATTATTCAATTGGTACATGATGCGTACCGGATTCAATTTAACGATACAAAATATTTTATGGAGTCACAAAACCTGTGAACTCACCAACCTTTGTGTTGACACTTTTTCTATATGTTTTCCCAGGTAATGAAAAATTAAGGATTTAGTTTCTAAGCATGCATCGGATTACCTATTTTGACAAGGAGTCTAAATATAGTTTAATTGTGTCTTTTAAGTATTGTTGTTTAAAACTATAACTTTGGGATTTTTGTAAACACTTATGTTGGTAATCCATTTTGATTGCGTTGCTTTACTATTATCGATGTGTTGTGATTCCCAATGTAAGTCGCACACCCGCTCTTTCGCAAAACCATTTTTGGCGGGGTGTGACAATAGTGGTGTTCGGAGATGGTGAAAATCAATCATTCATAATTCGAGGAAAGTTTCAAACACATTAAATGATAAAAGTTCTATTACCATTTTCAAGCATAAAATTAGTTATTTTTAGAACAATTTTCCAAATACATATATAAAGTTCGTGTTACTTTGTGTTGTAGATTACCACATCATGATCTTTTATAACTTTGAAACTTGACTTTCACCATTAAAGTTAATATCACATATTAGCAACACATATGCTACTGGTGTCCAAATTATTTAAATCAAAGTTGTTATTGTGTAGAAATCGTTAAAGTCAAAGTTGTGGTTTATGTTTGAGGGATTTTAAACCAAACTAAACATTCAAATGCGTTGTACAGATAATGTGGCTAAATTTTACTATTCTATTCTACTCGCTATTAAAAAAAAAGACATAGTTAATTGAAAAAAATGAGGATACACAAAATAATGATTGTTAACATGGCTTCGTTGGTAATGACAACAGAGACCTGAAGCTTTTCGGCAGCTAGAACAGCATCAGCTTCGATTGTGATGATAATAGAGTTCTTTTAGAGCAAAAAAACAAATGCATTAGTCATGAAATAGAAAAGTACAATTTGTTTTTCATGAAATAGAAAACTACTTAATCTGTTCAATGTTGTTAATATGGTCAATCTATTTGACCAGTAACAGGTCAAATGATTTAGAGGGCTTGACTTGCAAACAGGTCCAAAAACATTTTGAAGAAAAAAGAGTCAAATGGGACAAAGGGATGTATGGAGTCATAACTTTTTTGCATCAATTTGGTAAAATTTACCACTTGAGTCAAACGTGTATGCGGGTCAAATATGTTAAATCTGATCAAATGGGTGAAACCTGGTAAAACATGTCAGTTTTTATGGACAGAAGTGAGTCGAATGGGTCATATATTTTAAATCTGGTCGAATGGTGCAAAACTATTAAATATGTTCAAATAGGTCTGTCTTATTAACATGACGAGTCATTCGGGTCAAATCCTTAAAGGGTTGTATGGTGTCAAACTTTATATAGGAATACTATTTTTTAGCTATTAATTTCCAACTTTATTTTTTATGATTTCCATCTTTTAAATTATATGCATCAATTTAGTCAAACTTCAGAACTGGGTCAAATGCCTATTGGGCCAACTCTGTTAATTCTAGTATGGGTCAAACTGGGCAAACGGTAAGTCAGGTCAAATTTGTTAAATCCGGTGAAATGGGTCAAATTCTGTTTTGAACATAAACATGTGAAATGGGACAAAGGGGTGTATGGAGTAAAATTTAAAAACAGCAGCATCATTTGTTTTTTTGTATTTACAAATATATAAATATGTAAGCTTTTGATGTCTTATTTTAAAGGGTATGGATCCATAGAAAAGGGTCCTTATTTGAAGAAGTTGAAGAAGCAATGCATTTTCGTAAAATATACATATATGTATACATATACATACATGTATGTATATATACATATATAATTAGATCATATATATTATATATATGCATATTCATGTCCTATATATATGTATATATAAACATATATATACACATGCATTTTACATAACTTACATTTGCATTTTCATATCGGAACTTACATTTTCGTTTACGAAAATGCATATACATACCGTATATATATGTGTATATATATACATATCGAGGGTATACATGTGAAAATATATATATCTATGGTCTAAATATTTATGTATATGTACATATATGTATGTATATGTGTGTTTATATGTATATTTTACGAAAATGCAACCCTTTTCTAGCTTCTTCAAATAAGGATGCTTCTTTCTTGATCCATATTCTATTTTAAAATTGAATGAACTTAGCTAAACATCATTTTGTCTTGATTTAGTCAAATTTTCACACTGGGTTTAAGGTGTTTATCGAGTCAACTTTTGAAATCTCGTCAAATGCTTTTTTTTTACTTGCTTGATCAATTTGACATATTAAAAAGTTTGAGAAAAGTAAAATACCTCGAGTGTGCGATGGTAACATGCGTCGTTGGAGCTATAGTTCCATTCACGATGTTATTCGGGTCCATCCTTGAAACCAAATACAAAGCATTATATACTGATTTTTAACCAATGTCAAAGAGGTTCGAATTTGAACAAACAAAACGTAATAAACATACTGAAGTAATTGGTAAAACAAAAACGAAATCAAACAAAACCAAATGAAAAAAATGTATAAAACTTGAAATTCATAGTTTGCAATATTAATTTAACATTACTGTCATTAAAATATAAACAAATTAAACAAATTTGATGGAAACAAAAGGTAGCCATGTTCAGAGATTTCAATGAAACAAAACACAAAGATAAACTTGTAAACGAGAACTCTATTTCTCAGTTCCTGTTCAAACAAAACGGAAAAATGAAACAGAGACAGAGTATGTGCCTTTAAAATATAAAGAGATTCGAATTGGAAAAGTTAAAATAACTTACGTGAAATTTCTGGATGGAGATTGTGTAAATTGAATTTCCATCTGCCTTTTTATTTATAGGGTAAAGAAACATGAAGATAAAAAAGCTAATTGCTAGAATCAAGTTGGGAATTTGAAAGGGCTAATTGTAGAATCGAGGGAATTGGCGTGTTTGAGGTGGCCATTGAAAAGGCCGATTGCAGAATCGAGGTATCATTGGTTTTAGGAGGGTCAACGAACAGCCGTGGGATGAATCGTACAAGAGTGGGAGCATTAGTCGTTGGCGAAGTCTTTAATTACTCTTCTGCCTGCTATTTCGAAGGCCAATAATCTGGATTAGGGGCGATCGTAGCCCATATAGCTGGTTTAGCCCATAACGTTTCGGCCGTAGCCCATTATCCGGAAGAGCTGGGTTTGGCCAAGTCTTTATTAATAAGTGTTTAGAATAAAAAACGTAACTAATATCTAGATCATATGGTAAAGTGCTGGCATTTAAGTTGGAGGTCTTGAGTTCAAAACATGGCCTCTGCGATTTTTTTTACTCATTGAATGGAAATCCCAAAATAGCAAGAAATTGGTTGAATTTTCGGGTGCTATTTATGGAAAGGTCCTAAATGCTTTATAATATAGTAGAGATACTAAGACAAAATGTTATTTTTATTTATATATGTGGGACAATAACAAAGAAAATAAGATCCCACACTGCTAAAATACAACTCATAAACAAACTTTTCTATCTATAAAAATGTATACTCTCCACATAGCAAGTTATTATCATCTACCAACATACATGCATGTATGTGTGTATTAAAGTACGTCAACCACATGCATTGTGTTTAATTTTTTTTTCTTGAATTTTTGAACAAATACCCATCGGGTTACCCATACCCGCACAGGGATTTTTCTACTCGAACCCGCCGGGGATTATGCGGGCGCGGGCGGGGACGGGTATGGGGATTCGAGTTCGGGTGCAGGTACGAGTTTTGCAGTATCCGCTACTACCCGCGCCCGTTGGCATCACTAGCTAAACGTTTTACAAAATTAACATTTCATTTAGCTAAAGGTAAATTAAAATATTAGTTTTAAATTTTTGGTCATTAATAAATAGTCAGGCTAGATATTGAACTTTTAGAAAAGGTTACCAAATCACTCCTATTTTATAGGCCATTTTGAAATTTACTTTACACCTCCGTTCTCTTTAAACGTCGGCTCTCGAAAAGTTTAATGAATAGTGAATGTGCTATCATAAATGTATGTACTACGCTACACAAGGGAAATTTATAGTTGCTGATAAAGTTATAATAATAGGATGTCCAAATTGACTAACCTTTATTTGTTATTTACCAATAAGTCAAAACATGGATACAGAAAGTTGTTTACCGATGTTTAAATCTTATTTCCTCTTCTCGATATTAGTGTAACTTTTTTTAATGACACCTAATTTATTTGTTTATAACATAACTTGAATTCATGACGACATGACATATAAGTTATAAGCAACATCTTACACCTTACACATATACGTAATAAACATATAGAAATGTATAATAATGGGGAGTACGTGTACGCACTTCACGACGAGTTTTCAAAGATACACATTATATTTGTAGACTAACATATTCATAACACTACATTTTATATGAGGAAAAAAAATATTCATGAACAGTTGATAAATAATAACATTTTCCCATAAAATGTTATTGTAAGGAATTAATGAGTAAGAAGCCATTTGTTGACTAAATTTATAATACTTCATCTGATTCAAAATAAGTGATATATTGTGGATTTCATGATTTTTGAGGCAACTAAATAAAATGAGAATAATATTACGAAGTATATTAAATTAGATGGTTAGTAAGGAATAAGTCATACACATTTTAAATAAAATAATGTAATGATGTTTAAAAGTAAAAAAAAATAAATAAAATCATTTCACTATATTAAGGAGATAATTATTGAGTGTGAACTTCAGTACTTCTTACGGAATAAACTAAAATTTTAAAATATGTCACTTTTGAATCAGATGAAGTAATGATATGAACTAATTAAAGAGGGTTTATTTGTTTTGTAAAAACAGTATCTACTTTTTATTACATTGATACGTCAAAACAAGGATATAGACGGGTTCTATGCCCGCACGTGTCGATAGGGATATATATATATATATATATATATATATATATATATATATATATATATATATATATATATATATATATATATATATATATATATATACATATATATATACATATATATATGGGTAGGTTTCTTTTGAGAATTGAAAAAATTGTAACAATGTGAGAATTAGTGTAATCATCGATGATTAAAAACAAGGCACAAGTGCCCTTCGCGCCGCGTGACAGATTTTGCCGGGCCGTGAGCCCCAAATACACCAAGATCAATAACTAAGATCTATTCTCACATTCTCACCCAATATATTAATTCTCAAAGGAACTCATTCCTATATATATATATATATATATATATATATATATATATATATATATATATATATATATATATATATATATGGTCCGGATCCGGTGAGGACTCTTTTCCTCGCGAGGACTGTGAGGACTCCAAAAAAAACTCTAAAAATGATCCAAAACAAACTTTTTTCAAAAAATTCATTTTTTAAACATTAAAATCGCTATGTATAAGATCCGAAAAAAAAAAAATTTCCAAAAATGATCCAAAAAAAAAATATGGATCATAATAATGATCCACAAAAAAAATCTGGATCATTGTTATGATTCGCTAAAAAAAGTGGATCATAATTTTTTTTTTGAATTTTTTTTTGTCAAATGTAGTAATAATCAAGGTGGGTTATATATATTTTTTTCGGAATTTTTTGAAATTTTTATGAGGTGTCCTCGCGAGTTCTCACCGAAAAAAGAGTCCTCACATGATCCCACTTCTATATATATATATATATATATATATATATATATATATATATATATATATATATATATATATATATATATATATATATATAGTGTAGAATTAAAATCAGAACCAATTAAGGCTACAGAACCAGCATAACTCAATCTAAACAATTGATTTTTGAAATGAAATGATCATGAAAGACACATTAATGTATTTGATGAGTGCCCCCAAATATTGGTTTGCATGGATGTCATTCATGCATGTACACATACATGAAAACATATACATATATGTATACATGCATGAATGACATTCATGCAAACCAATATTTGGGGGTCCCTCATCAAATACATTAATGTGTCTTCCATGATCATTTCATTTCAAAAATCAATGGTTTAGATTGAGTTCTGCTAGTTCTGTAGCCTTAATTGTTCTGAAACTAATTCAACCATATATATATATATATATATATATATATATATATATATATATATATATATATATATATATATATATATATATATATATATATATATATATATATAGGGTTGATTTATTTACAGAACCCAACAAGGCTACAGAACCGACAGAACCCATATAAGCCAATAAGAATTTAGTAAAATGATTTTAAATTATTTAATTCACTGAAAGTGTTCAAGGGTATATAAGACATTTTACCTTTTTATTTTTTGTTTCCTTTTTTTGAAATTTCCTAAAATGAAGGTCTTATTTTCGGAAATTAATTGTTACCATTTGTCATTTATTTAAAACCGGTTAAACATGTATGTTTAAGAGGTTTACGATATATGTTAAACATATATGTTTTTTACACTCTAAACATATATGTTATATTTAAGAAGTTTACGATATATGTTAAACATATATGTTACCTTGCGGAAATTTATTGTTTCATTTTCGTGATTTTCTTCAAAATATGTTTTTTGCATAAATATGATTCATATATCTAAACAATAACACTTATGTCGCCTAAATTAATCATTTACTTTACAAAAATAAAAATACCGAATAACATAAATGCACGAATAACACCTATGTATCAAAACAAAAACATTTATGTTACTTGGCCTAATAAAAAACACATATGCAAATTCACAAGACCTAATCATCAACGCCAATGTTAACATAAGCAACACTTTGACTGCTTGTAAATCAACACATTCATCTTCATCACCTCCTTTAGCAAAAGTTTGCACCAATGTTAGCATACATGTTCACAACTCGTCATCTTCTAGTTCCCAATCCCAAATTTCATTACTGCAATTACACATAAAAGGAAGTTAAAAAACATCTATGTTTCATTAAATAAAACAAAAAATAAGAAAGATATTGTAATAACCTAAAAATTCCCATCCATGTGCAATAAATATTTATATAAACCACAACAAATTAACCGATCCAATTCAAAATAAAAAAAATAATCATAAAAAAATCTGTAAATCAATTTGAACTTTATGTTCTTCCCATATTAACCGATCCAAAACAATTTGAAACGATAAGAATTTGCAATTATAAACAATTTGAAAATACACAAATTGTAAACAAAACTAATTAAGTAATAATTTGCAATTTGAAAAAAACACTAATTTGCATTCTAAACATAACTGAATGAAAACCCACCGTTTACCATTTAATATATTATAATTGATTAAGAAAAATTGAAATATCAGAAAAAGGAAGGGATGTGTACCTCTAAACAAAACAGAAATCTTGGATAGAAAGAGGAAGGGACGTGTTACGGAACCTGCATACCAAATTTCACAATCAGAAACAATAAAATCAAAAATATAAAATACCAAATTTCATTCGCCGGCTGCTACAAACACACAAATATGTCTCTCAGTCGCTACCCACAAATTGACGGCTGTTCTAATAAGTGTATAAACCCTAATTTACGTTGGTGAATATGAAAAGAGAAAACGTGTGATATAGGAGAGAGGCTGGAAAATCGGAGATATTCTTGGGGATGGAACGATTTATCCTTTTTTTTGGCACAATGACTAATATGCCCTTTTTCATTAAAAGTTACCAAATATACGATTTTCTTTATTTATGAAAATGTCAAAATAATCTTGACCATTAAATTTGAAATCCAAAGGTCTAGATTGCTTAATAATAGTTCTACGGGTTCTGTAACCTAAAGTTGGTTCTGTAACTAGCTCAACACTATATATATATATATATATATATATATATATATATATATATATATATATATATATATATATAACGAGTTTCATATTTGATGTAGTATTAATTACCTTTTTTTGGAAACGGAAAATAATATCAACGAAAGCCTACTCGCAATATTTCAACGAGCACCCCCAGGTTCGAGCTCCTTTGCAGGGCAAACCCAGCCCCCATAGGGATTTCCAGGGAAAAATCCCCCATACTTGGCACCACAAGAGGTGTTTACAGGAATCGAACCTCATATGGGAGTAAAACTCATGCATCAATCCAGCTGGGCTAGACATCATTTGCATTATTAATTACCTAGACTTAAATATCATGTTAAACCGTTTGTATTAAAGTAGCAGGTTTTACCCCGCCCATTGCCGCGTGAGATTTTCATATAATATCCAAAATATTATAGATAATATTATAATTAAATCAAAAATTTATTTTATAAATTGTCAGTAGAAAAATGTATATCTCCACGAAGTACATCTACTATAAACATTTAGAGGATAATAGTATATTTTATAAATGAAAAGATATCAATAAAAGAAATAGGCCAGTAAAAAAAATCAAGAAATACATGAAAAATGAAAGAGAAAAAAGAGAAAAAGTTAAGTTGTTGGCGTACCATTAAACATTATAGTGATATCATATTTAATAAGTAAATATAAAATGACAAGGAGTAGTAAATATATTGCTGTGATGACATCATGTTATAAGTAAATAGAAAATGATATAGGATAGTCAACAATTACGTCTCAGGTAAGAAAAAGTCAGCATCTTGTCTACCACTATTCATCCTAATGTAAATGTAATATATATAATTTCCCAGCACATGAAAGGGTTCTATGGTTTTAAATACCAAAAAACTTTACGGTTCTATGGTTTTAAATACCAAAAAACTTTAACATTTAAAACTTGAAATGGTTCTATGGCTTAAATACATGGAAACAAAAAAAAAACGTTTAATATTTAAAACTTGAAAGGGTTTTAGAAACTGATGTTGCATTACTAGAGATGCAAATGAGTGCGGGTAATAGCGGGTATTGCAAACACATTAAATGATAAAAGTTCTGTTACCATTTTCAAGCATAAAATTAGTTATTTTTAGAACAATTTTCCAAATACATATATAAAGTTCGTGTTACTTTGTGTTGTAGATTACCACATAATGATCTTTTATAACTTTGAAACTTGACTTTCACCATTAAAGTTAATATCACATATTAGCAACACATATGCTACTGGTGTCCAAATTATTTAAATCAAAGTTGTTATTGTGTAGAAATCATTAAAGTCAAAGTTGTGGTTTATGTTTGAGGGATTCTAAACCAAACTAAACATTCAAATGCGTTGTACAGATAATGTGGCTAAATTTTACTATTCTATTCTACTCGCTATTAAAAAAAAGACATAGTTAATTGAAAAAAAATGAGGATACACAAAATAATGATTGTTAACATGGCTTCGTTGGTAATGAAAGTAGAGACCTGAAGATTTTCGGCAGCTAGAATAGCATCAGCTTCGATTGTGATGATAATAGAGTTCTTTTAGAGCAAAAAAACAAATGCATTAGTCATGAAATAGAAAAAGTACAATTCGTCTTTCATGAAATAGAAAACTACTTAATCTGTTCAATGTTGTTAATATGGTCAGTCTATTTGACCAGTAACAAGCCAAATGATTTAGAGGGCTTGACTTGCAAACAGGTCCAAAAAATTTTTGAAGAAAAAAGAGTCAAATGGGACAAAGGGATGTATGGAGTCATAACTTTTTTGCATCAATTTGGTAAAATTTACCACTTGAGTCAAACGTGTATGCGGGTCAAATATGTTAAATTTGATCAAATGGGTGAAACCTGGTAAAACATGTCAGTTTGTATGGACAGAAGTGAGTCGAATGGGTCATATATTTTAAATCTGGTCAAATGGGTCGAATGGGGCAAAACTATTAAATCTGTTCAAATAGGTCTGTCTTATTAACATGACGAGTCATTCGGGTCAAAGCCTTAAAGGGTTGTATGGTGTCAAACTTTATATAGGAATACTATTTTTTAGCTATTAATTTCCAACTTTATTTTTTATGATTTCCATCTTTTAAATTATATGCATCAATTTAGTCAAACTTCAGAACTGGGTCAAATGGCTATTGGGCCAACTCTGTTAATTCTAGTATGGGTCAAACTGGGCAAACGGTAAGTCAGGTCAAATTTGTTAAATCCGGTGAAATGGGTCAAATTCTGTTTTGAACATAAACATGTGAAATGGGACAAAGGGGTGTATGGAGTAAAATTTAAAAACAGCAGCATCATTTGTTTTTTTGTATTTACAAATATATAAATATGTAAGCTTTTGATGTCTTATTTTAAAGGGTATGAATCCATAGAAAAGGGTCCTTATTTGAAGAAGTTGAAGAAGCAATGCATTGTCGTAAAATATACATATATGTATACATATACATACATACATGTATGTATATATACATATATAATTAGATCATATATATTATATATATGCATATTCATGCCCTATATATGTATATATAAACATATATATACACATGCATTTTACATAACTTACATTTGCATTTTCATATCGGAACTTACATTTTCGTTTACGAAAATGCATATACATACCGTATATATATGTGTATATATATACATATCGAGGGTATACATGTGAAAATATATATATCTATGGTCTAAATATTTATGTATATGTACATATATGTATGTATATGTGTGTTTATATGTATATTTTACGAAAATGCAACCCTTTTCTAGCTTCTTCAAATAAGGATGCTTCTTTCTTGATCCATATTTTATTTTAAAATAGAATGAACTTAGCTAAACATCATTTTGTCTTGATTTAGTCAAATTTTCACACTGGGTTTAAGGTGTTTATCGGGTCAAGTTTTGAAATCTCGTCAAATGCTTTTTTTTTACTTGCTTGACCAATTTGACATATTAAAAAGTTTGAGAAAAGTAAAATACCTCGAGTGTGCGATGGTAACATGCGTCGTTGGAGCTACAGTTCCATTCACTATGTTATTCGGGTCCATCCTTGAAACCAAATACAAAGCATAATATACTGGTTTTTAACCAATGTCAAAGAGGTTCGAATTTGAACAAACAAAACGTAATAAACATACTGAAGTAATTGGTAAAACAAAAACGAAATCAAACAAAACCAAATGAAAAAAATGTATAAAAACTTGAAGTTCATAGTTTGCAATATTAATTTAACATTACTGTCATTAAAATATAAACAAATTAAACAAATTTGATGGAAACAAAAGGTAGCCATGTTCAGAGATCTCAATGAAACAAAACACAAAGATAAACTTGTAAACAAGAACTCTATTGCTCAGTTCTTGTTCAAACAAAACGGAAAAATGAAACAGAGACAGAGTATGTGCCTTTAAAATATAAAGAGATTCGAATTGGAAAAGTTAAAATAACTTACGTGAAATTTCTGGATGGAGATTGTGTAAATTGAATTTCCATCTGCCTTTTTATTTATAGGGTAAAGAAACATGAAGATAAAAAAGCTAATTGCTAGAATCAAGTTGGGAATTTGAAAGGGCTAATTGTAGAATCGAGGGAATTGGCGTGTTTGAGGTGGCCATTGAAAAGGCCGATTGCAGAATCGAGGTATCATCGGTTTTAGGAGGGTCAACGAACAGCCGTGGGATGAATCGTACAAGAGTGGGAGCATTAGTCGTTGGCGAAGTCTTTAATTACTCTTCTGCCTGCTATTTCGAAGGCCAATAATCTGGATTAGGGGCGATCGTAGCCCATATAGCTGGTTTAGCCCATAAAGTTTCGGCCGTAGCCCATTATCCGGAAGAGCTGGGTTTGGCCAAGTCTTTATTAATAAGTGTTTAGAATAAAAAACGTAACTAATATCTAGATCATATGGTAAAGCGCTGGCATTTAAGTTGGAGGTCTTGAGTTCAAAACATGGCTTCTGCGATTTTTTTTGCTCATTGAATGGAAATCCCAAAATAGCAAGAAATTGGTTGAATTTTCGGGTGCTATTTATGGAAAGGTCCTAAATGCTTTATAATATAGTAGAGATACTAAGACAAAATGTTATTTTTATTTATTTATGTCATTTCCTTTTTATAAGGCAATTCTACATGATTTGTTCTTTTCAAAAAGCAATGTGGGACAATAACAAAGAAAATAAGATCCCACATTGCTAAAATACAACTCATAAATAAACTTTTCTATCTATAAAAATGTATACTCTCCACATAGCAAGTTATTATCATCTATCAACATACATGCATGTATGTGTGTATTAATGTACGTCAACCACATGTATTGTGTTTAATTTTTTTTTCTTGAATTTTTGAACAAATACCCATCGGGTTACCCATACCCGCACGGAGATTTTTCTACTCGAACCCGCCGGGGATAATGCGGGCACGGGCGGGGACGGGTATGGGGATTCGAGTTCGGGTGCGTGTGCGCGTTTTGCAGTATCCGCTACTACCCGCACCCGTTGGCATCACTAGCTAAACGTTTTACAAAATTAACATTTCATTTAGCTAAAGGTAAATTAAAATATTAGTTGTAAATTTTTGGTCATTAATAAATAGTCAGGCTAGATATTGAACTTTTAGAAAAGGTTACCAAATCACTCCTATTTTATAGGCCATTTTGAAATTTACTTTACACCTCCGTTCTCTTTAAACGTCGGCTGTCGAAAAGTTTAATGAATAGTGAATGTGCTATCATAAATGTATGTACTACGCTACACAAGGGAAATTTATAGTTGCTGATAAAGTTATAATAATAGGATGTCCAAATTGACTAACCTTTATTTGTTATTTACCAATAAGTCAAAACATGGATACAGAAAGTTGTTTGCCGATGTTTAAATCTTATTTCCTCTTCTCGATATTAGTGTAACTTTTTTTAATGACACCTAATTTATTTGTTTATAACATAACTTGAATTCATGACGACATGACATATAAGTTATAAGCAACATCTTACACCTTACACATATACGTAATAAACATATAGAAATGTATAATAATGGGGAGTACGTGTACGCACTTCACGACGAGTTTGCAAAGATACACATTATATTTGTAGACTAACATATTCATAACACTACATTTTATATGAGGAAAAAAAATATTCATGAACAGTTGATAAATAATAACATTTTCCCATAAAATGTTATTGTAAGGAATTAATGAGTAAGAAGCCGTTTGTTGACTAAAGTTATAATACTTCACCTGATTCAAAATAAGTGATATATTGTAGATTTCATGATTTTTGAGGCAACTAAATAAAATGAGAATAATATTACGAAGTATATTAAATTAGATGGTTAGTAAGGAATAAGTCATACACATTTTAAATAAAATAATGTAATGATGTTTAAAAGTAAAAGTAAAAAAAAAAGTCATTTCACTATATTAAGGAGATAATTATTGAGTGTGAACTTCAGTACTTCTTACGGAATAAACTAAAATTTTAAAATATGTCACTTTTGAATCAGATGAAGTAATGATATGAACTAATTAAAGAGGGTTTATTTGTTTTATAAAAACAATATCTACTTTTTATTACATTGATACGTCAAAACAAGGATATAGACGGGTTCTATGCCCGCACGTGTCGATAGGGATAATATATATATATATGGGTAGAGTTCTTTTGAGAATTGAAAAAATTATAAGAATGTGAGAATTAGTGTAATCATCGATGATTAAAAACAGGGCACAAGTGCCCTTCGCGCCGCGTGACAGATTTTGCCGGGCCGTGAGCCCCAAATACACCAAGATCAATAACTAAGATCTATTCTCACAATCTCACCCTATATATTAATTCTCAAAGGAACTCATTCCTATATATATATATATATATATATATATATATATATATATATAGTGTAGAATTAAAATCAGAACCAATTAAGGCTACAGAACCAGCATAACTCAATCTAAACCATTGATTTTTGAAATGAAATGATCATGAAAGACACATTAATGTATTTGATGAGGGACCCCCAAATATTGGTTTGCATGGATGTCATTCATGCATGTACACATACATGAAAACATATACATATATGTATACATGCATGAATGACATCCAATATTTCAACGAGCACCCCCAGGTTCGAGCTTCTTTGCAGGGCAAACCCAGCCCCCATAGGGATTTCCAGGGAAAAATCCCCCATACTTGGCACCACAAGAGGTGTTTACAGGAATCGAACCTCATATGGAGTAAAACTCATGCATCAATCCAGCTGTGCTAGACATCATTTGCAGTATTAATTACCTAGACTTAAATATCATGTTAAACCGTTTGTATTAAAGTAGCAGGTTTTACCCCGCCCATTGCCGCGTGGGATTTTCATATAATATCCAAAATATTATAGATAATATTATAATTAATCAAAAATTTATTTTATAAATTGTCAGTAGAAAAATGTATATCTCCACGAAGTACATCTACTATAAACATAATAGTATATTTTATAAATGAAAAGATATCAATAAAAGAAATAGGCCAGTAAAAAAAATCAAGAAATACATGAAAAATGAAAGAGAAAAAAGAGAAAAAGTTAAGCTGTTGGCGTACCATTAAACATTATAGTGATATCATCTTTAATAAGTAAATATAAAATGACAAGGAGTAGTAAATATATTGCTGTGATGACATCATGTTATAAGTAAATAGAAAATGATATAGGATAGTCAACAATTACGTCTCAGGTAAGAAAAAGTCAGCATCTTGTCTACCACTATTCATACTAATGTAAATGTAATATATATAATTGCCCAGCACATGAAAGGGTTCTATGGTTTTAAATACCAAAAAACTTTACGGTTCTATGGTTTTAAATACCAAAAAACTTTAACATTTGAAACTTGAAATGGTTCTATGGCTTAAATACATGGAAACAAAAAAAACGTTTAATATTTAAAACTTGAAAGGGTTTTAGAAACTGATGTTGCATTACTAGAGATGCAAATGGGTACGAGTAATAGCGGGTATTGCAAAACTCGTACCCGACCCGCTATTCTCATACCTGTTCCCGCCCCGTGCCCGGTCAAAATCCCCGTCGGGTTCGGGTAGAAAAATCTCCGACGGGTACGGGTAACCCAACGGGTACTCGTTCAATAAAAAATTAAACAAAATAGCTGTAACACCTCAAATTTTAATACAAAACATTTGGCCAAAATAATCATTTAATAAAGAGGAGAACTATCCCAAAATACGGATTTACAAAAACCTTTGGTATGAAAATCAGAGTATAAATTCGGTGTTACAAAATATATCAAAACCAAAGCTAAGTCTAAATCCGTTCTAGTGTTCGTCTACTCTAGGCTCCGCATCTCTATCCATGCGTACCTAAACCTTCGATCCCGAACCTGAGTACATAGCAAAACAAACAAGGAGTACGTGAGACAAAACTTCTCGTGAGCTACATGGGTTTAGACCCGATAATAAATATAATCGTATGACATATAGACAACATATAAGTAAGTCATCCATCTACCTAGTCACCCTATTGTGACTCTAACACTTTGCTTTCCTAGCAATCATATCTAGTTGTCGGGACATCCCCAACCAACTAGAACCACATTAACTCATTAACCGGGGATCCCCCGCATTAACAAGCTTCAAGGTAAAGGCAAGAGGGAATCGCCCAATCTACCTATACCTGCCTTACTCGCCGAACTACTTCCAGTTAGCAAGACTACTATCATGGAATGGGCCGATGGGGATCCGCCCAAATGCTCCCCATTCCATACCTCATGACCGGGGATCCCCCACGTCATCACATCGTCTCAACCTTACTATAACTCGACGGTTATATCAATCAAAGCCTTTGGCTATCACATCAATCATCAACAAGTTAGTTACCTATATTCAACAATATGCAACTAACTATATTTGCTAAATTCTACACAATAATCAAATAGACTCGACATATATAATAACAAGTATTTTCATGGCTATGTACTCAATAAAGTCCACACGTACTCACCTTAGCAATCTAGTGCTCCAACCGTATTCTTTCCGCCGGTTTCCTCGTTCCAACTATTCGGTCAAACTCCAAGACTTCACCGGAAGCCTAATTCAACAATCATACAATGTTCAACATCACATACTACTAATAATGTATCCATTAATCACTAGATATCATCAACTAACACTTCCCCCAATTATGGTGATTTACCAAACCCTAGGTTTAACCAACCCTTAAGATTCTACCCATCTTAACCATACACTTGATTCCTTTGTTAATATACCATCTATTAAGTGTATACATCATTTATTTCACCATAACCCATAACCCCAAGAACTAGGGTTTCAAACCCAAGCTTCAAGATCCATAGATCTTGAGCTACAAAGATGGAGGAGTGAAGATTTACCTTTAATCTTCAACTAGGAGTGAAGAATCACGAGATTTGATGAAGAAATCGGCTCCAAATGGTGTTTTCCACTCAAAAACGTTTACAAAGTCGTTGGGAGAGAAACTAGGGTTTTGATATGCATTAAATGAGCTTTTCCCGATTTTAATGCTGATCAGACACCAAAATCACGCCGTGATCTATAGATCACGTCGCTATCTTTTGCCCGCGATCCAAAATCGCGATCCAAGACTTCGCTATTTCGGGTTTCTGTGGAAACAGCCAAAAATCGCGTCGCTATCTTGGGCTGTGCAGCCCAGGCTGCACTTTTCGACCTTTCCTTCGACACGGTTTCGTCCATAACTTTCTCATACGATGTCCAAATCACACGAAACCAATTCCTACGTTCTTTAAATGATTTATCCTTATTTATCATATTTTTATAAAATTTATTTATCTACAAATTTCGGGTCGTTACAACTATCTACCCCTTAAGAAGATTCCGTCCTCGGAATCTCATCATAGTACACAAAATCCGGGTATCTCTTCCGAATCTCGTCCTTGACTTCCCAAGTCAAATTTGGCCCAAGTGAATGCTTCCACTTGACCAATACCAACTCGATCTCTTTATTTCGAAGCTTCTTCATTTTGGTCTCTAGTATAGCTTCGGGTTCCTCAATCAACCGGTTCGGGGCATCGACCCGCAACTCTTGCAATGGAATAATATTTTCAACTTCCCCGATGAACTTCTTCAAGTAACTCACGTGAAAGGTGTCATGCACACCTTGAAGCTCGGGTGGAAGTTCCAACTTAAATGCTTGAAGCCCGACCCGTTTCAATATCTTAAACGGTCCAACATATCTTGGACTTAATTTCCCTTTCTTTCCAAACCGCATTACACCTTTCCAAGGTGATACTTTCAACATTACCATATCACCGACATGCAAGTCGTATGGTCTTTTCTTCAAACCCGAATAACTTCGTTGTCTATCTTGGGCGACTTTCATGTTGGCATGTATAATACAAATTTTCTCATTCGTTACCCTCACGATCTCGGGACCCGTGAGCTTTGCCTCTCCCGCCTCAAGCCAACACGATGGAGTTCTACACTTTCTCCCATACAACGCCTCATAAGGCGGCATCTTAATAGTCGAGTGATAACTATTATTATACGAGAACTCGACTAACGGTAAATGTTCATCCCATTTACCACCGAAGTCTAGAACACACGATCTTAGCATGTCTTCAACCGTTTGAATCGTTCTTTCACTTTGACCGTCGGTTTGCGGGTGATAAGCCGTGCTCAACCGCAACTTTGTACCCAACTCTTCTTGTAGTGACCGCCAAAATCTCGAGGTAAACCTCGCGTCTCTATCGGATACAATCGATAACGGAACCCCGTGGAGTCGAACCACCTCATCAACATACAACTTAGCCAATTTCTCAAGTGGCAACGTTTCCCGAATGGCTAAAAATAACGCACTCTTGGTCAACCGGTCAACTATGACCCAAATGGCATCGTGACCTCTACTCGTCTTCGGTAACCCTACTATGAAATCCATAGTTATATCTTCCCATTTCCCGGCCGGTACTAACAATGATTGAGCTACCCCATACGGTACTTGATGCTCGGCTTTTACTTGTGCACACGTGGCACACTTCGAGATGTACTTGGCCACTCTCGCCTTCATTCCGGGCCACCAATAAACCCGTTTCATATCTTGGTACGTCTTTGTACTTCCCGGGTGAATCGAATACTTTGACTTGTGCACATCATACAACAAATCTTTTCGGATACCACCGAACTTAGGAACCCAAATACGACCGCCCACGGTCTTCAACCCTTGTGCATTTTCGAGAAAATGTTGATTCTTACCTAACCGTTCTTGTCTTAACTCTTCTTTTCCCATAACTTCTCGTTGGGCATTCTTGATTCTTTCGATAATACTCGAGACGACTTCTATACCTGTTAATATTCCTCGGTTCGGGTTCTCATAAACTTTTCAGCTCAAGGCGTCGGCTACTACATTAGCCTTTCCCGCGTGATACACAATTTCGCAATCATAGTCGGCAATCAACTCGATCCATTTCTTTGTCGCATATTAAGATCCTTTTGAGTAAACACGTATTGTAAAATTTTATGATCCGTATACAACGTACACCGAGTACCATACAAATAATGTCTCCACAACTTCAAAGCAAATATAATTGCGGCCAACTCCAAGTCGTGTGTCGTGTACCTCAATTCCGCATTCTTCAATTGTCGCGAAACATACGCGATCACTTTACCTCTTTGCATCAACACACAACCGAGCCCTTGATTCGAAGCATCACTATAAACCACAAAGCCTTCCATACCATCCGGTAATGTGAGAATCGGCGCGTTACATAACTTTTCCGTCAACAATTTAAATGCCTCTTCTTGTTTCTTTTCCCACACAAAGTTCTCACTTTTTCTCGTTAACTTCGTGAGTGGAATCGCGATTCTCGAGAAGTCTTGTATAAATCTTCGGTAATAACCGGCTAATCCAAGGAAACTTCTAACCTCGGTAGGAGTCCTCGGAGGCTCCCAATTTGACACCGCTTCAATCTTGGACGGGTCAACCTTAATACCGTCATATTGTCACCACGTGACCTAAGAATTGTACTTCCCGCAACCAAAATTCACACTTCGAGAATTTTGCATACAACTTCTCCCATTTCAACACGTCTAAAAGAAGCCTCAAATGACCTTCGTGTTCTTCCTCGGTTTTCGAATAAATCAAAATGTCGTCAATGAACACGATCAAAAACTTATCAAGGAACGGTTTACAAACCCGATTCATCAAATCCATAAAAATAGCCGGCGCGTTTGTAAGACCAAACGGCATCACTTGAAATTCATAATGACCATAACGTGTACGAAAAGCCGTCTTCTCGGTGTCGCCATCTTTCACCCGAACTTGATGATAACCCGACCTCAAATCAATCTTCGAGAAATAACTAGCACCTTGCAATTGGTCGAATAAGTCGTCTATTCTCGGCAACGGGTAACGGTTCTTAATAGTTACCTTATTCAACTCTCGGTAGTCGATACACATTCTCATCGAACCGTCTTTCTTTTTAACAAATAACACCGGTGCACCCCACGGTGACGAACTCAGACGAATAAAACCTTTGTCTAACAAATCTTGCAATTGAGTCATCAGTTCCCGCATCTCGGTGGGAGCTAAACGGTAGGGACCACGAGCAATCGGCGTCGCCCCCGGAACTAAATCAATTTTAAACTCGACTTGTCTCTCCGGTGGTAAACCGGGTAAGTCATCGGGAAATACCTCGGGGAAATCCCGAATAATTTTGACGCTATCCATCGTCTTTTTTTCTTTTCGGCCATCTAACACATATGCAATAAACGATGCACAACCTTTCGATATACTTTTCCTCGCCTTAATGGCGGTAATCACATTAGGCATGTGATGTCGTTTCTCCCCATACACATACACTTTCTCATTCTCGGGTGTCCTAATCGACACTATTTTCTTATCGCATAAAATTTTGGCTTGGTGCATACCCAACCAATCCATACCGATAACCACATCAAACGCCCTAATTCCCATGGGCAACAAATCTACCTTAAACTTTCTACCGTCTATTTCTATTTCACAATTTCTATAAATACATTCAACCATAGACGTTTTCCCGTCGGCTACTTCTATCTCATAAACCTCATCTAACATCTCGGACGGCACATTCAATTTACAACCGAACTCATAAGACACAAACGAATAATTGGAACCCGAATCAAACAAAATATGAGTTGGCAAGGAGTTAATGAATAAAGTACCTGACACCACATCGTGTGCCTCCTTCGCCTCCTCCCGAGTGAGTTGGAAGGACCGCCCCTTCACCTTCGCCGGTTCCACTTTCTTTTGAGCCGTGGACACCAACGACTTGGTTCCCTTCTTCGGGAACACATTGCTACAGTGCCCCTTTTCGTGGCACGAGAAACATTCAACCTCGGCCAAAGATTTGGACTTGCATTCTCGGGCCATATGCCCCGGCTTCCCACAATTAAAGCAAGTTTTCGACTCTCCTCGGCACACTCCGGCATGATTCTTCCCGCACTTCTTGCACGAGCCAACACTACCTTGCTTAGAGAAACTCGAAGTGAACTTCCATTTCTTGAACGAACTAGAGCCGCTCTCGTCTTTCCTTTTCTCGCCCACATGGGCCCTCTCGGCAACTCGTGCCTCATTCACTTCCACAACACCCCGGGCGGCCCTAATGGCCTCATCAAGTGTGACCGCCCTCTTAACTTCCAATTGGTAGTCCCACGGTAACCCACTAGCATACCGGACCACCCTCAACCTCTCATCCGAGTAGGTTTTAGCAACAAACGGGAGCAATCCCGTGAACTCTCTCGAGTACTCCTCGATTGACAAATCACCCTTCTTAAGGGTCACGAACTTCTCGTGCATCTTTTCCAAATCCCTTTCGAGACAAAATTTCTTTTTCAATCTCGTGGTGAATTCATCCCACGTCATTTTCTCAACCACCTCCCTCCCGAGGGTTTCATACACGATATCCCACCAAACCATAGCATCGTCTTTTAACAATTGTGACACATACGCCACCATATCAGCATCCTTACACTTGCTACTACCGAAATACCCGAGTACACATTCGGCTTACAAGCCATGAAGGATTTAAACGAACAACCTTCTTTCACAACAGGATTTGCCCTAGCATCACTTTGGCCACCTGTGGAGGACTTCCCTTCGACGGTGCCACTACCCCCGCTTCTCTCATCCGATTTACTCACGGTTCTCAATAATTCGGTGCACTTCCTCGGCCACCGTTCCCTTGATTTGATCAAGAAAAGTTTGGAGATCCGCCATGGTTACCGGAGTTCTATTAGCCCCGACTTCCGATTCATCATCCCGATTCATCGACGGTTGACTTCCTTGTTCAACCACCACCTCAACATGAGGTATCTCTTCCTCCCGGCCCTCCGGGGCTTTACCACTTCTACGCGTGGTCACCATTTCTTTCAATCAAGACTATACGAAAGACATTAAACATTTAGTACCTTGTGTACAACCCGTTAGTCGCATAAGACTCAATATCCATAATCATAACACATTTCATTGGTCCCCCTAGGTTCAACCCTAAACTTAACATAAAGTCTCAAGGTCAACCTATGATCTTAATGAATCTTATATTCCTAACGCTACAGTTTAAGACTAGGATGGTCATCCAACCTAATTCACTTAAACAGTAGCTCTGATACCAAGTTGTAACACCTCAAATTTTAATACAAAACATTTGGCCAAAATAATCATTTAATAAAGAGGAGAACTATCCTAAAATACGGATTTACAAAAACCTTTGGTATGAAAATCAGAGTATAAATTCGGTGTTACAAAATATATCAAAACCAAAGCTAAGTCTAAATCCGTTCTAGTGTTCTTCTACTCTAGGCCCCGCATCTCTATCCATGCGTACCTAAACCTTCGATCCCGAACCTGAGTACATAGCAAAATAAACAAGGAGTACGTGAGACAAAACGTCTCGTGAGCTACATGGGTTTAGACCCGATAATAAATAATCGTATGACATATAGACAACATATAAGTAACTCATCCATCTAACTAGTCACCCTATTGTGACTCTAACACTTTGCTTTCCTAGCAATCATATCTAGTTGTCGGGACATCCCCAACCAACTAGAACCACATTAACTCATTAACCGGGGATCCCCCGCATTAACAAGCTTCAAGGTAAAGGCAAGAGGGAATCGCCCAATCTACCTATACCTGCCTTACTCGCCGGACTACTTCCAGTTAGCAAGACTACTATCATGGAATGGGCCGATGGGGATCCGCCCAAATGCTCCACATTCCATACCTCATGACCGGGGATCCCCCGCGCCATCACATCATCTCAACCTTACTATAACTCGACGGTTATATCAATCAAAGCCTTTGGCTATCACATCAATCATCAACAAGTTAGTTACCTATATTCAACAATATGCAACTAACTATATTTGCTAAATTCTACACAATTATCAAATAGACTCGACATATATAATAACAAGTATTTTCATGGCTATGTACTCAATAAAGTCCACACGTACTTACCTTAGCAATCTAGTGCTCCAACCGTATTCTTTCCGCCGGTTTCCTCGTTCCAACTATTCGGTCAAACTCCAAGACTTCACCGGAAGCCTAATTCAACAATCATACAATGTTCAACATCACATACTACTAATAATGTATCCATTAATCACTAGATACCATCAACTAACACTTCCCCCAATTATGGTGATTTACCAAACCCTAGGTTTAACCAACCCTTAAGATTCTTACCAATCTTAACCATACACTTGATTCCTTTGTTAATATACCATATATTAAGTGTATACATCATTTATTTCACCATAACCCATAACCCCAAGAACTAGGGTTTCAAACCCAAGCTTCAAGATCCATAGATCTTGAGCTACAAAGATGGAGGAATGAAGATTTACCTTTAATCTTCAACTAGGAGTGAAGAATCACGAGATTTGATGAAGAAATCGGCTCCAAATGGTGTTTTCCACTCAAAAACGTATACAAAGTCGTTGGAGAGAAACTAGGGTTTTGATATGCATTAAATGAGCTTTTCCCGACTTTAATGCTGATCAGACACCAAAATCGCGCCGTGATCTACAGATCGCGTCACTATCTTTTGCCCGCGATCCAAGACTTCGCTATTTCGGGTTTCTGTGGAAGCAGCCAAAAATCACGTCGCTATCCAAGATAGCGTCGCTATCGTGGTCTGTGCAGCCCAGGCTGCACTTTTCGACCTTTCCTTCGACACGGTTTCGTCCATAACTTTCTCATGCGATGTCCAAATGACACGAAACCAATTCCTACGTTCTTTAAATGATTTATCCTTATTTATCATATTTTTATAAAATTTATTTATCTACAAATTTCGGGTCGTTACAATAGCTAAAACATTTAATACTCTTAGTTTGTTCATGCTTATTTTATTCAATACGTAATGGACTAACAGGAGACGAGCCAGATTTTAACCATTATTAGATTGGGCTAAAGAGAGATTAAGAGTTTGACTAAGTTTGGGTAGTGGCTAGTGGGCTAAACCTGTATTAAAAAAAATTACACATTAATATATATATCCGGGTCCGGTATAAATGGTGCGGGTATTATAAAACCCGTACCCGACCCGTACCCGCTCTCAGATATGAAATTTAAACTCATGCCCGACCCGTTACCCGTTTATTATTACATGACAAAATATATTAAACCAATTTTATTTATGTATTTTATATTATATATTTAAGTTTTTTTTTATAATTAGTATAATAAGGCTTTGTAGAAACTCCATCCTTAATTTATATTATATATTTTAACTCCTTAATTATTTTCATTATTACATTTATGGTATGTTCGGGAAAGCTTAATTTAAAGAGCTTTTAAACTTATTAGCTCAATAAGCCACAATACACTTGAATTTCAAGCATATTGAGCTAATAAGGTCAAAAGTCCGTAAATAAACTTTCCCGAACATACCTTTAGTAGACTTATTTTATGTGGGTCAATTTTTACGGCCCTTTATATTTACTCCTTGCGACTCTAAGAAATACATTCTTTTATTTAAAAGGTAAATGATATAAAAAAGCAGCAATGTTAATATGATTCAATGAACTTTTATTTACCTCATAAGAAAAGAAGGCAACTTTCAATATAAAATAACCCTTAAAATTCTAAATAGTAGTAAATTGAATCACCAACATTTTAACAATTTATTAAATAATATTGAAAAGGGAAAGAAAGATTAACATGTGATTCTCAAACTCAATAACCACTTTCAAAATCCATTATATAATATTAAAATATTAAATATGAGTAGAAAAAGCAAAAAAAAAAAAAAAAAGACCATGTGCAACAAAATGGATTTGTAAAACTCAGTTATTGATATTAATGAACAATAACTTTATAATGCTTATTGTATATATAGGTAATTTCAAATATCACATTTGCCAAAATGGTTTAATTACATTTAAGATCTTTTAAATTATTTCTTCTTCTGATCATGTAAATCATTATCAATGCAAAACGTTTTTGTTATTACAGTTTTGATAAATCAATTATAAGTATTTCTTTTTTTAATAAATTTTTAAACATTGTTTTTCAGGCACTACAAACTTACCGGTCTCCCTTGAAGTTATATCATTGTTTATCCATAATTCCATAGTACTTATAAAATACAAAGCACGAAGATCTTTTTAGTGATATTTATGTGTTATGAATAACATGTTTTGTGTTATGCTAATATAAGCACTCATATTTATTTACTTTACATTTTCTTTCGACGCAACTTTATTCGTATTTTGCAATTTACACCAACAACCTATAGTGAATAAAGCCAACGCACGGGCCATGCTGCCTCGTCTATTTGTAAAGTTGAGATTTGTTTAATGTGGTCTTTAATTTTCTTATAGTACTAAGGAACAAATCTTAAATCTTAACTATTGATTAATAATAATTAGTTATCATGATTAATTAAATATTTTATATATAAAGGAGTATTTTGGCCATTTCATACTCTATTTTTTAAAATTTTATTTTTTATTAATTTTTTTATTTAATAACTTTATTATTATTATTATATTTTGTTAAAAACATCACATATGAATACGCATGTGATTATATGAAAACCAAATGTGATTATATAACAAATTAAATGTGATTATCACATAATTTTGTTATTTTAACAAAATAGTAGTAGTAGTAGTAATAATAATAATAATAATAATAATAATAATAATAATAATAATCATAATAATAATAATAATAATAATAATAATAATAATAATAATAATAATAATAATAATAATAATAATAATAATAATAAAATAAATAAAAAATTTTGTTAAAACTTATGTGAGTGCCAAATGACCAAAATATACTTTCATGTACAAAATATGTGATTAATTTTGAACATTAACAATCATTGATCAATTGTTAAGATTTATCATTTAACACTACAAAAAAATTAAAAATTACCTGAAAACAAATAAAGTACATTACATAGTCCGTTTTAGGGATTGGCGACTTACCCATTCAGTGACTTTGGCACTGGACGTTCCCCAAACGGGTATTGTCGGGTCGGGAAATAATAGACGCCTGTTGGCATTCCAGCCTTCCTTCGCCTTTCATGGCCACATATCTTTCTGGCTAAGGAATGAGAAATCCTTCTCCTGTTCCATGAATCCAATAGTTAACTTATAAAACTATCTTAAGCTTTTCGTTAAAAAAAGGATAGTAACAAGATAATTTGATTTTAAAGTAAAAACAATTTTTTTTCTTTGAAAACTAAATTAATTTTGGTAATTTTATTTTTTGAACGACACCTAATCTATTCTAATTATTTACGACGGGACTTGAAACCCCATGACTAAGCTCTTCATAATATTACATATCCTTATATTCCATCTATTAAGTTCCCGGATGTTTGGAATAACATTGTCAAGATCCGATCTCATCTTGATAAATTAAACATCCCCCTCGGTTCATGGTTCCAATATTCGGTACACCCGGGATCCAGTTTGTTGTCGCTTAAATGGGCTTTTGAACAAGATGGTAATTACACAGTTTCATCGGCGAGGAAAGCCATCGAAGGTGTTTTACTTGGCCCATGTCCGGTAATTAGATCATCATGGGTAAAAGCAATGCCGATCAGTGTTAACATTTTTTATTGGCGATTCTACCACAAGTGGTAACCAACATGCTTTAATTTGTTGAAGTGTGGATGATTCTACAATCAGCGGTATGTTCGTTTTGTGAAAGAGAAATCGAAGATGAGGATCACTTATTTTGGAGCTGCCACAAAATACGGGACGTATGGATTGAATTTTGCAAGTGGTGGTCCATAGATGTCGGTCAAATCCGGGAAACCAAACAATTGATGGAGTGGCATACTCATCTAAATTTGACAAAGGAGAATTCACAACGCTACCTTACAGCTTTTGTTTCTACACTATGGCACATTTGGAAAGCTAAAAATGAATTGGTATTCAACAACAACATAGGGGCATATCAAATGATCATCTCTCAATCGCAAGCCCAAGCATTTTTCTGGCTAAAACACAGGACAGCAGTGGATTGGAGTAGCTTATCATGGGGAATTTGGTGTATGAATCCTGCTGCATTATAACAAGGTGGAAGTATGGAAAAGTGGATATTGGCGGAAGGTGTGATATTATAGTAATAGCTTAAGTTCTAGTGTAGTTGTTGGTGTTTTGTTAATCTTTATTTGCTATTAGATTGTAAAGGTGTAATCGGTACTATGTACCTCGGAGTTTTTGGTTAATTAATAATATCGGGGTTTGGTTAGGGTGGGTGATGGCAATGTCGAAGCTCATCTTAGTCTTACCTTTTCTTTTACTGTTAAAAAAAACACCTTAAGTATTTTCCCTTTCACATTAATCACTAGTCACTATGTGAGAAATGGTTAGGGAATGTTTGACATAATCATAGGGATGGTCAATAAAGGTCAAGGAACGACAATGAGTATACTTCAGTTAGACCGTGTCGCCTATGTGGTTAAGACTGCACGGTATGGGCCTGTGTGGCGTGGGGGGGAGCCGAGGTGGAAGGAGGGACACGGCGTGGAGGAGAGGGGCACACCGCCCCCTACACGGCGTGGGCGTGTGTGGTGCTCGACGGTGGCCACGCGAACGAGGGGTAACGAGCGGGGTGTTTGGGAATCTCGACCGTTCAACGGTCAAAAGACCGTTACAATTTAAAAAAAATAAAAATTATTTTATATTTATATATATATATACCCCAATCACAACACAATACAATTACCCCAATCACAACACAATCTATATCATTTCCTTACCATCCTTTTTAACCTATAATCACTACATTTAATCATGGCTACCCCACCACCATCGTCATCAACATCATCGTCATCATCGTCATCATCCGACTCATACGATATGGCTCTGATTGCGTATTGCGCGTCGCGTTTGAATGCACAGGCGGCAGAAAGTAGCACCGCCCGCTTCGATAGTAGGACGGCGAAACTCAACCGTAATCGTGCCGCTGGACACCAACGTCTTTATCGAGATTATTTTGCAGATGACAGCGTTTATAACGATAGAGATTTCAAACGACGGTTTCGTTTGAGCAAAAATTTGTTCATGCGCATATGTAGTGCATTAGAAAACAGTTATCCTTTCTTTCAACAAAAATATGATGCTAGAGGTAGGCTGGGATTTTCTCCGCTTCAGAAATGTACCGCCGCAATCCGACCCATGGCTTACGGGTCGTCCCATGATTCTCTTGACGAGTACCTACGCATGTCTGAAAGGACCGTTAGGGAAAGTATGTATAACTTTGCGGAAGGGGTTGTTGAAATATTCGGCCCTATTTATTTGAGGAAACCAACGGTCACTAATGTTCAGAATTTATATGCGCATCATGAATAGAAACATGATTTTCCTGGAATGCTTGGTAGCATTGATTGTACCCAGTGGGACTGGAGGAATTGCTCTCAAGCGTGGAGAGGAGAGTACACGGGAGGTCATCATGGAACGCCATCGTTGGTACTAGAAGCCGTTGCTTCACAAGATCTTTGGTTTTGGCATGCATTTTTTGGGGTTGCAGGTTCGAACAATGATGTCAACGTGCTTGATCAGTCACCGATATATAACGAGATCTTAACAGGAAGGGCACGAACTTAACAAATATAAAGACAGGCTCCTCCAGAACAGAAAGAGATGAATGGGTTTCAGCAACAGAAAAAATAAATAGAAAAGAATAATAAAAAATAATTAAAAAAATTCAGAAAATACTTGAAAGGGGTATTTTATGTCAAAATACACAGAAAAAAATGAAATCTGATAACCACGTAGAAACAAAAATCACGAACTTAACAAATATAAAGACTAAAAAATGAAATTAAAATATAGGCACAAATCAAAGAATTTGAAAGAGCAATTATATAATTTATATAACTTTGCCTAAAACCAATGAAGTAAATAAGTTTGAAAAAAGATCTAATTAATGTAATACACTTATACAGGTCTTCATGACACTACAAGAAAAAGTACTTTTTGCGACACACACTTTTTTGCGGCGAGGTATTACGCCTCAAAAGGTCACAAAACGACAAAACGATCGAAGGCCCCGTGGTTTGACTTTCAACTCGAGAATTTGCGGCGAGGGAATCGCCGCTTAAAGCCTTTTTTCGCTGAAAAAATCAGGCGGGACCATTTCCCCCCATTTTTAAAGACCAAATGCGATTTAGGGTTAGAGTTTTATAACATACAGGCAGCTTTCATTTTCATCGACGAGAGAGACGAGAGATACAGATCGAGTGACGAGGAGAGATTGAGAGTTACAAATCGAGCACCTCCGACGAACTACATCATTTCCTCCGACCGGTCGAGCAGAGAAATAGATCGAGCAGAGACACCGATCAGGTAAGTACTCAGATTTTAATTGAATTTGATCTTAATTGATGTGTTTTCAATTTGATTTTGTAGCAGAGAACACTCTTTCTTCTACCTACATTCAACCGATTTGTTTAACTGATATGTATGTTCAGATTTTATGTTCAGCTTTGTATTTGACTATGTTTCAATTTGTTTAACTGATTGTTTCGATTTGTATGTGTTTTGATTAGCATATTTCTGATTAGAACCACCGGCTGATAAGCACCACCGAATCAGAAGCACCACCGGCTGAGAACCACCACTACTGTATTAGGTATGTTCTGTTAACAATTTAATGCATTCAAGTCTCGGTTTTGATACATGAAAAATTGAGATACAGATTTCATGTTAATAGCTTTTGATTTTCTAAATAATACTGTGATAACAGCTGCGAGTTTCTTTTCTTTTCTTTTCTGTTTTTTATTTTTATTTTTGTGAGTTGTAAAAGTAATTAATGTGCTAAATTTGATTAGTTAGTAGTAAAAGCTATATTATTACTATTTGAATAAAAAAACAATTATTTTGTGATGAACATGCAGCTTGAAGTTGGTTATAATCCGATGGGAGCAGATGGTGCAAAAGCTTTGTCAGAAGTTTTGAAATTTCATGGAAATAAAAAAACTCTAATGCTTGGTTGGTGTAAGGTAAATCATTATCTTTTTATTTAAGTATATAAATTATAATCCCTAAAATATTATCATATAATCAAACAAATTACAGATAGGACTAAAAGGTGCAGAGTTCATAGCTGATACTTTAAAGTACAACAACACCATCTCTACTTTAGACCTACGAGCCAATGGGCTCAGTGATGAGGTTCATAAATATTATTTTTTAATATCTATTTATTTTTTTTAAGGTTTTTTTATGTTGAACAACTGAAGTTAATAGTTAGTTGATTTGCAGGGTGCTAAGTCCTTGGCTCGCAGCCTGAAGGTGGTCAATGAAGCTCTCGTGTCACCTGATTTAGGATTAACGAAATTAGAGTAAGGGCTCAAATATGTCTAATTTAACAATACTTTTTTTCTTTATAATATTTTTTAGTTTTAATTTAAATTGAAAATAGGATGAAGGAGCTTTCTCAATATCTCAAGCACTAAAGGCTAATGAAGATGTGAGACTAATGTCTTTGAATCTTGCTAGCAACTTTCTTACTAAGTTAGGACAGGTATTTATTTCATCACCGTTAATTAATTATATAAAAAAATGGTTACCAGAAACCCATTATTTGTATAAAATGACAATTTTTTTATAATAATTTCATTTTCAGGGAAAATAGATGTTTAAATTCTGAACTTTGGAATGCTTGTGCTGGTCCTCTGTTTCCCTGCCTACAATCAACAGGGTTGAAAATGTATGTTTCAGATTCTGAAATAGGTGAAGTTCAATTAATTTATGTTGACCAAAAACGTTCTTGATAATTATTCTGTTTCATTGGAAATGTAGATGGATGGCTCAAATACAACTTCAACTTCAACAGTTGCTGATTTACATCACAACATCAGTATTTTCCTAAAGCATTTAGGGGATAAGGGCATCTTGTGGTTAGTCATATGTTGAGCTTAATCTTATTTTTTATTTTATTTTAATTTATTTTTAAAAAGAATGCAACTTTTCATATGTTTAACAAAATCTGATAATTTGCACCCGCAGCCATAGCACAGAGCTTATTGACAATGATGTTGATGAAGTAGTTAACTTTTTATTTATTTATCATATATATATCACTTTTGTGAATCTTTTCATAATTTTTTTTATTAAAATAAAATAATAATCGATGCTTTTCTTCTTTTAGATACAAAAGGAGGCTACTTATGTAATCATAGACAAAACAATAAATCCAAGAAGTGGCACTACAGCATTGCTAATTAAAGGTAGCATTTTTTTAACATATTTTTTTATTTATAACATAATTACCAAAGCATAATATTGTACTGACATCTAAAATGTTTTAAAAATGAAACGGGTCAAATGACAGAACTAAAGTAATTTGTTTTATTTAAGATAAATCTTTTATCTTTGCGATTAAGTTGGTAGGTTGACCCGACCCGACATGTTTTGACTTCACTAATTCATTTTCCCTAAATAATAATGCATGTTTTGACATGTTTCGATTCAGTTTATATTGTTGCATTATTATTTATTACCATGTATGATGGTCTAATATGCCATGTTGAATAATCTGTACACCTTGGAATCCCCTAATGAATTTATCATTGTTTGAAATGAACATGAATCAGACAGTTCCATTGGCCAGTGAAAAACTCAATGCTGATAGGACCTGATGTTCTTATTGCTTTTAAAAGCAAATTCAGGGCAAGTCATATATCTCAGTGAAAAACTCAATGCTGATAGTATATGTTTGTTTTAACATTTTTGTAACTTGCAGCATCCTACATGATCAAGAAATGTTCAGTTTATATTCAGAAGAGATATGTTGTAATGGATTGAGGTAGTGTTGTTCAGTCTTTTATTTATCTTTTTTTATGTATTAATATCTTAATTTAATCACTTTTATGATTTAATTTTGGTTGATGATTGCAGGGTTCACAGCTTGCAACACTGCCTCGTCCAGATAACCTTCTTGAAGTTTTTTTTAATCAGTATCTTTTAATATCTTTTCTCTAGTATTTGTTCGCACGTATCAGAAACATAAACATTGTGTTAACTTTGCTTGATGTTTTGTATGAAATGGTTAATTTGAAATAT
This sequence comes from Calendula officinalis, assembly GCA_963853835.1. Lineage (NCBI taxonomy): Eukaryota > Viridiplantae > Streptophyta > Magnoliopsida > Asterales > Asteraceae > Calendula > Calendula officinalis. Next base: position 66,258,357 of record OY970821.1, on the reverse strand, counting down.
TTGATTTTGTTGATATTTGTTGGGGTTTTATAGATACAACAATATTTTAAATATTATTGCCAAATAAAGCAGATTTAAAAAAAAATAAAAAAAATACAGCGAAATCTCGCCGCAAAAGGTTAAATTCTCGCCGCAAAAGGGTCGCCGCAAAAGGTTAAATTCTGGTCGCAAAAGTTCGCCGCAAAATGGTCGCCGCAAAAAACCTCGCCGCAAATACTCAAAATCCTCGCCGCAAAAAGTCTTTAACTGCGAAACTGTTGCGACGATCCTTTTGCTGCGATTTGTCGCCGCAAAAGGTCTTTTGGGGCGATTTTTTGACTTTTTGCGACGTTTTAGCTCGCCGCAAAAAGTGTTTTTTCTTGTAGTGACCCTCTATATAAACCCATTAGCTCTACTTAATAATCATGCAACTTAATCAACATAACTTCACCACATATAAAATCTCAGAGAACATGTCCCTAAGACAAAAGGAAGTTATCCGGCCCACTGCCAATTTTCCTCCCAGCCTTTGGGGAGACCAGTTTCTCTCCTATGACCAGGTACGAATCAAAATATTAATTTCATGAAAACTGCAACAATTTCCACTGAATTCTGATTACTAGAACTTAATTACTAGAATTGTAATAGTTGTGTGTTTGTAAATAAAGCAAGAAGATGAAGCTGAGATTAAAAAAGTAGCCGAAGATTTGAAAAAAGAAGTGAGGAAAGAAATACTGGAAACTTTGAATGTTCCTACTCAACACACAAATTTGTTAAAACTGGTTGATGCAATCCAACGCTTGGGCGTTGCATATTATTTTGAAGCCGAGATCAATCAAGTCTTGCAGCACTTCTATGATGCATATGGTGACAACTGGAATGGTGGTGCTACTCCCGTTTGGTTTCGAGTCATGCGACAACATGGATTTTTTGTTTCAAGTGGTAATTAGTGTGCATATTTTTTATATGTTAGTTTATTTTTTGGCTTTTGCTCATCCAAATATACATAATATGAGTCATAACTAATACAAGTCGTATCTTAGTTTACTGGTTAAGTCACGGTATCTTAAAATGTGTATAACCTCCGGTTCGAGTCAGTTTCATTTTTAGCGTTCCTTTTGCTCTATTTCACATTAATTTTTTTTTCTTTTAACTCATTTCCTCATATTTTTCTGCTTTAAACAGTATGCTTACTATTTATTGGTTACACGTGTATTTACAAGCTTATGTTGTAATGATCTTAATGTGTATTTAATTGAATGATGCTATACTGACATATTAGTCCATATCATATATATATGAACATTTTAAAGAAATTATTTAAACTTTATAAAAAGCCGGAATATGACCTTTCGGATTCAGTAAGATGGCCATTTTGTAGCAGGTCGACGCGCTGGCCGACTTCTGCTTCAAAAATGTACAGGTCTAATGCTGTCTTTATCAAAAAGATGCTGCAATCTTCAATCATCGTTCAGTAGCTTGGTTACTAGGAGCTTCCATCTTCAGGTTTAGTAGAAGAAAGCTTACCAGCTGTAAATGATAGAGTTCTACTAGCTGTATCAGAATATTCCCATTGTTAATGATCTGCACTTCTGTATTTGTCGTGTTCACACACTTCCCCTTTGCCTCTACCACAAAGGCTTTGCCGTGGGTGTTTGCTCTTCTTGTTAGACTCTGTCCTATTTACCAAATATGAATATGAATTAAGATTACAAACTCTCTGTACAGGATATCTACCACAATAAAAAAATTGTACTTCATAAAAAATTTTAGATTTTAGATTTTGCTGATTTAATTTCCGAATTGACTTCTTCAAAATATAATTGGTTTTATTTGGTTCACGAACCTTAAAGAAAAACTCACTCAAGAACATAATTTGCAGTCATAACTTTTCTCCAACTTTAATTTTTTTTCCAGATACCGCCCCTTTATATTATCTTTATATATCGTATTGCAAATATAAACTAATTAACTTTGCCTAATTTCCTGAAATGAAACAGACTTCATCAAGAGTTATAAGGACAAAGACGGAGCTTTTAAGGAGTCGTTAAATAATGATATTGAAGCTTTACTTGAGTTGTATGAGGCAACTTATCTCAGGGTGCCCGGCGAAGTCGTATTAGATGATGCTCTTGCTTTTACAAGAACTCGTCTTAACGACATAGCAAATGATCTAGTTAGGAGCAATTCGATTGTGGCTACATGCATAAAAGAGGCATTAACGCAACCATTGCATAAAAGGTTGCCGAGACTAGAGGCCTTGCGCTACATACCTTTTTACCAACAACAAGCTTCTCATAACGAGTCTTTACTAAAGCTTGCCAAGTTAGGGTTTAATCTGCTTCAATCACTGCATAAAAAAGAGCTTAGCCAAATTTACAAGTATGCACACAAAAACCCTCTATTTATTATACATAGAGTAAATTACACAGATGATCCTTTAAGTTTATAGTAAATTTCACCAATGGCCCTTTAGTTTCAAAAATTATACTGATGGTTCTTAATTCTGAAAGGTTTTTCACCGATTATCTTTTACACTAACTGACGTTAATTTTATCTGTTAACTCACCCCATGTGGAATGAACGTGAGGGTAAAAAAGTCATTTTCAATTTCTTTTCATTCTTAAATTAATTTTTTTTATCTTAAATAAAAGTTTTTAGTTTAAGAATAAAAAGAAAAGAAATGAAATATGACTTTTTTTACCCTCACGTGCATTGCACATGGGGTAAGTTAACAGAAAAAGTTAAAGTCAGTTAGTGTAAAGGACCATCGTTCACCTTTCAGAATTAAGGACCATCACAGTAATTTTTGAAACTAAAGGACCATTGGTGAAATTTGTTATAAACTTAAAGGACCATCCGTGTAATTTACTCTTATACATATTGTTTAACTTTTTCAATGTTTTAAAACCATCCGGTACTAATATATACTCCCTCCGTCCCACAAAAAAGTTCCCATTTCTAATGGGCACAAGTATTTAGGAGAGAGTTAGTGGTGGGGTCCATGGTTATATTTTGATTAAAATATAAGATTTTCTGGAGAGAGAAAGTGCTTTTAGAAGATAATTAGTGGTGGGGTCCATAGTTTTAATATTATTTTATTAAGTGGTCCCTCACCATTTGAGAAATGAGAATTTTTTTGTGGGACAAAATTTAGAGGGGAAATGGGAACTTTTTTGTGGGACGGAGGGAGTATTTATTATTTATTGATGCTTCTTTCTCTTTAAAATTTTGTTAGAGATTCGAAATGTCTCTCATAGAGTTGTACTTTATTTATTTATTTATTGTAGGTGGTGGAAAAGTTATGATGTCCCAACTAATCTACCTTATGCCAGAAATAGATTGGTTGAAAGCTACTTTTGGTCATTAGGCGTGTTCTTTGAGCCCCAATATGCTGAATCAAGAATGTTCTTCGCTAAAGTTCTTTCAACGGCAGCACTTCTGGATGATACTTATGATGCTTATGGTACCTATGAAGAGCTTGAGATGTTCACGGAAGCAATTCAAAGGTATATGAACCAGCATCAAGTTTATCGAGTTTAGATTCAGTAAGGACTCAAAAATCGATGAAGACTGTGAGAACAATTCTCAACCAATCGTTTAAGAAAATTTGGAACATTTCCAGAAGTTTTGGATCTTTAGGAGGAAACATTTTTTTGATAATGATCCAAAATTTATGATAATGATCCAATATTTCGTAAACGATTGCTTGAGAATCATCCTTACAGTCCTCCCCATTGAGAATGAATATGAAGGTTGAGAATGCGAGAATAGATCTCAGCCGTTGATCTGAGCGGAATTTGATACTTCGCGGCGCACAAAACACGGGACGCTCCACGAACGGGTGCGCCCGCCCCTGTGTATTCATATATGAATACACTATATTTATATATGAGTACACTGTTAGTCCCGTAATAAATGAAATACAACACCTATACGCTTTCACTGACCAATTTAAAATTAATGGAGACACTCAACTTTTTTAATTTTTTTTTATTAATCAATAATGATACAATAAAGATGCAAGCAGTTTGCGGAATAGCTAAGAACAAATCCTAACTAAACTGCTTGCATGTGATAGTCAACAACAGATATTATCTAAGACAACTTTATGATCAACGAATGATCAAGCACAAGACAAGACACTTTCTGTATACTGATTCAGTTCCCGAATCAGATAACTAGAGTTAACTGGTGGTTTACACTCTGCTCGAAGGAATAAAGTTCTGGAGTAATTTCAGTAGCGTGTAACCTTGTTGGGTGCATACAGAAATCGATCGCTCAAGTCCTCAATTTATAGCATTGGGAAACGTAGAGCTAAAGGAATGATCGATCGATTCCACGTGTGAGAATTCCGTTGGTGCATAGGATATTTCATGGGACGAGCACGACTAACGGAATTATGACAGTACTTTCTGTCGTCTTGTGATCGCCGATATCTTCTAGAAGATTTGCAAGATATTCCCATAATCAGCGATGAACAAACTTGTGCTTTACTTGTGTCTTTCTGTGACACTGAAACTTCCAGCCTATGTACACTTCTGGCAGTCATGAGTTTTCGGATACTCATACTTCTTCAGATGGCCTTCAGCTTCAGTGGCCTTCACTAAGAGTTTTGCTTAGAGAAGTATTTGTTCAATGGTTCAGCGTTTTGTCCAATGCGCTGAACCTGTTACACTATCCGATCTGTTAACCAGTATCTGATTCCGCATGGGGAACTGATCGTTGTTTCAGATAGCGCTCAGATAGTGCAACTGGGTAACTGAAATCCGAACTGTTCATATTCAGTTACCCACAATCTGAGGAACTAATCCTCAGATTGTCTTCTAACTATTTGCATTTTCGTCTTCGTTAATCCCTTCAGTGGGGGATGCTTTTCAGCGACCCAACAATCTCCCCCTATTTGATTTAGACAAATAGTTAGGCAACTCCCCCTGATTATGTGAAGGTTTTATATTTAACCTTGAGTATTTTTCACAATTCGGAGGCTCTTCGACATACCTAGAACACATTACAATATATGGTGATCTGATAGAATCTGATTACACTACTGTTCATAACCCATATATATTCTTTTTGAGTGTTTCTAAGTATCTAGCAAGCAAATAAACTCAGGTATTTCAAACTCATCATCATTGATTGATGATGATCATTCATCAAAGAGTAGCAAAAGAAATACATAAATGTAAATTGTTTTAAGATACAAACAATTGTTTTTGAAACGGAAAACATCATCGAGCAGCATCATCTGAGGATCGCCATCATTTTTTTCTCCTTTTCTGACTCCCAAGCCCAAATACATGTTCTTCTTCCTCCTTGGCTCTCTGGAGCTCTGCTTCTGACGCATCCAGTGCTCTTGCTATCATCCTTGCTTTCTCCACAATCGGGACACCTGGTCCTTTTCTTTTCTTCATTTTAGTTTTAGGAGCAGCAGGACCCTTTCCTTTATCAAGGGAGAATGGATGGGCATCTGATTTGGGAACAAGATGAACGTTCTCTCCAAGGGAGATAGACATACGGGCAGTTTTCTTTGGAATGATTGAGATGCCTGATTGAACGATTGGAGTTTTGGTGAACCCTTTCACAACTTTATCAATGAGAGGGGTTAAATGAATGCTCTCATCCTCACTATCTGAATAGGAGACAAGCTTCTTAGACATTGATTCTCCCGCCCTTTCCTTTCCATTCCTTTGATGAGAAGCTCCGGCCGGTTTACAAACAGCCTTCTCCGGAGCTCCTTGCTAAGGCGCTCTTTTCTCCCCCTAAAACTGTGGAGGAGAGCGTGCACTGACAGAGACATTTTCGTGCACAACATGTGACTCAGCATCACGATTACGAACCAATTGGGTAAGGATATCAAACCTGGAATGAAGTGCAGAAACTGATTCAAGTAAGGCAATCTGATTGTCACCGATATTTTGAGAGCAGAATCAAGTGCCTCGATCTTATCAGAGTGGTCAGAAACGGCATCGTAGGTAGTCTGCAGGTTCTTTGTCAAAATGGTCTGATATTTGTTCAGAGCCCCCTGTGCTCTATTGAGTTCCCGGATATTTGCATTGATGGTTCCGCAATAGCCCATGCGAGTACCACAACGTCTGAAGGTTTTGAGAGCTGTGGTCTTTTTACGTCTCCGGGAGCTTTCAGGAATATCAGAGGGAGCTGATCTTGGAACTTTTGGAGAAGTTGCTGCGGGTTTTTCAACAGATCGTTCAGGAGAATTTCTTGCATTAACTGGAGATTTTTCAAAAGTGGGTCCTGGAGATTTAGAAGTTGCATCGTTTGGTGGGGTTTCATCCATGTGGTCATCACTTTCTTCCGAATCCAGGGGATCAGCGATCGACCAACCTTTGCCGGACCCGGTCATAGGCTGACGAGTCCTGGTTGTTGAGCTTCTGAACGAGTAACGTTGTGCTTTTAGAGTTTGATGTAGGGTCCGACCTGAGGTGTTCTTATGTGGTGGAGAGTGGTGGTCAGAGGAAGAGTGTGAGTTTCTGTTTTGTGTCCGTAGAGCGGTGGGAGCCATTTAGTTCAGAATCTGAAGAGTGGGTGTGTGAGGCACTGTTGACTGAACTCGGTGCCTCCTCTCGAGGAGGACTGGGCGGAGGAGCACTAAGAAACATTAACATACCTGGAGGAAGATTGGGAGCCTCCTCTCTTTCTTGAGTGGTGAAGTTTGAGTCACCTACGACACCTAATTTGAATTGGGGCCCAACGTTTTCATAAACAACCGCCTCCCCCAGAGATTGTAAGAAGACCATACAGAGAAAATGAGGGAATGGTAACAGACTGTCCCTTTTTGGATCACACACCTTTTGATAAAGTTGCAAGAAGACACGAGAGGCATAATCAATCATTGTATCTGAAAATAGGGTTGCTCCTAAGATAAAAGCATGCTTGGATACCGCATCAAATCCCCATGTTTTGCTGGTTAGGCACTGGGAGACTGTCATGTAAAATGCAGACCACAAAGGACCCATTTTAGTTCTAGATATGCCTTTTGTTAACGACCCACGGTATTTTATGTATGGAAGAACAAGAGCCCTAGCTTCATCAATATCAGGAAGATCGTCAAAATCTTGATTCGGCTAAAGATAATCCATTTTCGTTGTTGTTCTGAAGAGTTCAAGATTGAAGGATACTCGATGACGTCCTTGCATAATTGTGTCGGAGATGGAGGCTTTCCCATTTTCAAATGAAGTCGTGCACGTGTACCAGAATTCAAGAAGCATGCGTTTAGATAACGGAAGGTCATAATGAAGAGCCTCCTTGAGAGGATGGTTGCGGAAGAAGCTGCCCAATTCTTGAAACTCTGGTTTTAATTGACCTATGGGATTTAAGTTGCAGCGAGAGTTGTTTTTAGTGTAGTACAGATCTGTGTAATGGCAGTGAACTGCGGGAGCGGGTTTGATTGTTGCTGGTAGAGATACGTTGAACAGAATTCTTGATGAGGATGCCATTAAGAAGATGAAGAACAGAGAGAAAGTATGGGGAAAACTGATTTGAGAGAAATTTTGGGAAAAAGGATACGGAATAGTAAACAGAGTGTGTATCAAAATGGACGATGGGTGCGATCAATGGTTGATGTGAATCGATGCATGATTGAACGGTTGGGGTGAGTGTAGAGTAGGCGTGATGATAGAGGTCAATCAATAGGGCAATAAGAACTAGTGTGAAAAGACATCTAAGGGTCACCATTAATTAGGTAGCAGAGATGATGACCAATGACTCAAGAGAATGTTTTGAGATCTTATGAGAACACGCCACGTCATTGCGTGCTGAAAACTTTTTAGATGGCACATAATTATCGGATGGTGCTGAAAAGTCTTCAGACGTTCAAAAACTGACGCTGAGTATTTAACAATCTGACGTTTTTTATTTATTAATTTATTTATTTATTATGCATTCAGCATACCAAGCCTGCCAATTAGATAATTGAGCCTGGCTTCATTTAATGGTTTAGTGAACTGAGCAGCAAGTTGATGTTCAGTGGGAAGGAAATGGACTTCGACATCACCTTTCACAACATGATATCGAATAAAGTGATACCTGACATCAATGTGTTTTGTTCGAGAATGAAATACTGGATTATTGGTGATAGCAATAGCGCTCGTGTTATCACAGGAGACATGAACCTTTTCGTAATGCATGTGCCAACAAAGAATGTATTCAGCTTCACAAGTGGAGGTTGATACAGAGGATTGTTTTTTTCTTGACCAGCTTATCAATTTTCCTCCCAAAAACTGACATCCACCACTTGTTCTTTTTCTATCAATATTGCATCCAGCGTAATCTGCATCGGAGTATCCGACAAGATCAAATAGATTGTCTTTTGGATACCAGAGGCCCAGGTTAGGCGTGCCTTTCAAATACTTAAAAATACGTTTCACAGCGTGCATATAAGATTCCTTTGGATTAGCTTGATATCTTGCACATAAAAATGTGGAAAACATGATATCGGGTCGACTTGCTGTCAGATAGAGTAGAGAGCCTATCATTCCTCTGTAAATATTTGGTTTTTCAGCCTTCCCAAAAAGATCTTCTGTTAATTTCAGATTTGTTGCCATTGGAGTTTTCATAGAGGAACAATTTCCAAGATCAAATTTCTTTAGAACTTAGGATACTTATTTTTCTTGATTTATGAAGATTCCCTCTTGAGATTATTTGATTTGTAAGCCTAAGAAGTATGTTAAGTCACCCATCATACTCATCTCATAATTGTCTGTCATAAGTTTGAAGAACTTTTGACACATGTTCTCATTTGTTGACCCAAAAATGATGTCGTCTACATATATTTGAACTAACAGGTCATCTGATTTGTGTTTGCGAATAAATAGAGTGTTATCAATTGTTCCTCTAGTAAACCCACTTTTGAGTAGAAATTGGGATAAAGTATCATAACATGCTCTTGGAGCTTGTTTTAACCCGTAAAGAGCCTTATCAAGTTGATAGACGTATTCTGGATGTCTGTGATCTTCGAAACCTGGAGGTTGTTTTACAAAGTCTAGTTCTTGAAGCTTTTCGTTGAGAAAAGCACTTTTGACATTCATCTGATAAACTTTGAAGTTTTTGTAAGCAGCATATGCGAGAAACATTCGAATAGCTTCTAGTTTTGCAACTAGGGCAAAAGATTCATCAAAATCGATACCTTCCTCCTGTCGATACCCTTGGGCCACTAATCTTGACTTGTTTCTAATCACGGTTCCATCTTTATCGAGTTTGTTCCTGAACACCCATTTTGCTCCGATGACATTTGTGTTAGTCGGTTGAGGAACAAGTGTCCACACTTTGTTTTTCTCAAATTGTTGTAGTTCTTCTTGCATTGAAGATACCCAGTGAGGATCTTCAAGTGCAGTTTTGACATTCTTAGGTTCAATCATCGAGACAAATACAGCAAATAAACATATGTTGGCGCTGGCTTGTTGGCTCCGAGTGCGAACACCCTGTTGAAGATCCCTAATGACTTGGTTTGTTGGATGTTTCTTATTCCATAGAGTTGATACTTAATTTGATGGTCCAGGTTCATCATTTGTGATAGAATAGGTTGTGTTGGAGAGAGTGGGGGAAGTTGGATGTAGAGGGGTATGGTGTCTGGAGAGGAAGTGGTTTTATTTTCTTGAGATTCAGAAACAATTTGAACAGAGGTTAATTGATCAGACACTGTATCTATGATAGGTGTAATAGGCTCACTTTCAGATGGTATAAAATTTTCAGATTGGGTATTTTCAGATGTTGGAATATTACTTGGAGTATCGTTTTGACTTTCTGAAGGGTTGTTGACCGAAGGAGTATCAGATCTTTCTGAAGAGTGTTCTGTATCTTCAGCTTGATAAGTTGAGATTGATTCGTTGAAATTTAGTTCTTCATCATTTTCAGAAGGAGGGGAAAGGTCAAAAACATGTTTTTCGTCAAAAGTGACATGAACGGTTTCTTCAAAGGTAGATCTTTTCAGATTGAAGACTCTGTATACTTTGGACTGTTCAGCGTATCCGACAAAGATTCCGTCTTCAGCTTTTGGATCAAACTTTCCAAGATGCTCTTTGTTGTTTAGAATAAAACATGGACAACCAAAGACTCTGAAATATTCAATGTTTGGTTTTCTTCCCCTGACGACTTTATAGGCAGTTTTGTTGTGTCTCTTGACAATTACTGCCCGATTTTGAGTGTGACATGCTGTGTGAACTGCATACGTCCAGAATTGACTTGGAAGTTTGGCTTCGTTCAGCATGGTTTTGGCTGCTTCAATTAAGGTTCTGTTTTTTCTTTCAGCAACCCCATTTTGTTCTGGGTTCTTGGAGCTGAGAAATTTTGAGATATGCCTTTCTCGTTGCAGAAATCTCTAATGTGATGTTTGTGAACTCGGTTCCTCGATCACTTCAGATACTTTTAATTTTAACTCCAAGACTTACTTCAGTTTTCTTGATGAAGTTTATGATTTCTTCAGCAACATCACTTTTTGCTCTTAAAAAGAAGACCCAACAAAATCTGGAGAAGTCATCTACGATAACCAGAGTATACCTTTTTCTTCCACCCAAACTTTCTACATTTACAGGACAAAAAAGATCCATATGAGTTAAGTTTAAGCAGGTCGTAGAGGCGGAGACTACTTTGGATCTGAAGGACGCTCGATGTTGCTTTCCTTTCTCACAAGCAGAACACATTTTGTCTTTGGTGAAATTAAGTTTTGGGAGCCCTTCGACTAAGCACCTTTTTGCTGATGTTGTTTATATTTTTGAATTTTAGATGTGAGAGTCTTTTGTGCCAAAGGTAGTTAACATCAGTTGGAGCAGCAGCGAAGAAACATAGTACCTTTTTAGGAGAAGCAGAATTCATGTCGAGAAGGTACATGTCATCTTTTCTTGGTGCATCCATTGCCACTGTTGCTTCTGGATTAATGATGTAGCCCTTTGTATCAGTAAAAAGCACCATGTACTGGCGTCACAAAGCTGGCTTATACTTATCAGATTGTACTTTGGGCCATCTACAAAGAGTACTTTCTTGAAACCACATGACCCGTTAGAGATTTCTCCTTGGCCTACTCCCTTTCCGGATGAATTATCACCGAAGACAACTTTAGGACCAGCTTTGTCTGTGACGTTTTTGAGAAGCGATTTGCAACCCGTTATGTGTCTGGAACAACCACTGTCCATATACCAGATGTCATTGTTTCTATCTGATGAATCAGATGATCATGTCATCAGACACTTGCAGTTGTTGCTGATTAAGGAATTTTCGAATTCTTTCATAAATGGTTCATCACTATTGGATTTTGTATTTTACACCCTCGATTGACAAGTAGCTTTAAGGGCTAAGGCTTTCACTTCTTCTTGTGCTACTACGAGTTTGGCCTTTAGAAACTGAAATTCACGATCTGTTTCTTCATACTTTCTTTTATATTCGACGTAAGTATCAGAATCATATGTGGATTGATTAGAACTCTGCTGATTGTTCTTCAGGTTTACTCTGCAATTTGCTTTATAATGACCAGTTTGACCACATCGAAAACATTCATTTGACTTTTTGTGTATCTGAGAATCAGATGCTTCAGAGTTGTTTCGTTTCATGACTTTGTTGTATCTTGTTACGAGAGCAGCCATCTGTTCTAGCAGGTCGAGTGCATTATTGCTGGAATAATCACTGATGGAGTCTTCTTCCAGATCGTTGTCATCGACATCAGATAATATCTTTTCTTCTGCATTTTTGGAACAACCATCTCTTGCATCTTCATAGATCAATGGATTTAAGGATGCATCAGCAATAAGAGAGACAGAGACTTCACCATTTAGTTCAGAATATATAGTATTCTCATTCTCAAAATTCATTAGAGTGTTGTAGAGACTGCTCAGATTCATGTTTTTCAATTTTCCTGTTCTTAAAACCGTAGAGATGATGCTCCATTCCATTGGAAGAATTTCCAGGAATTTGTGCATCAGCTCTTGTGTATCTTTCTTAATATCAGCTTCTTTAAGCTCATTTGTTTGAATCACAAACCTTCTGTATGACGGCTTAAGAGATTCACCTTGAATGACCTTAATTGCCTCATACTTTCGATTTAACATGGACTTTTTACTTGTTTTAACAGCGTCAGTTCCTTCATATGACGTTACCAATATATCCCAAATTTCTTTAGCAGTTTTACATTCTTTGATTGTAATAAGAATGTGATTCGGTAGAGAGGTTTGAAGAAGAAACCTCAATTTTGCGTCTAATCCCGCCATTTCTTTTTCATCTTCAGTCCATAGTTCTTTGGGTTTTGCCTCCTTAGATTCATATACAAAATTTTCTTCATCTTGAGAAAGAAAATCTTCTTCTTCTGTTGAGTGAGAACTTTCTTCTTTTCTATCATCAGAGGAACTTTCTTCTGTTTTAAAAATGACATGTTTATGACTGAGGAAATGTGGAACATAAGGACCAGCTTCGAGAATACTAGGAGCGAGTTCGTGCTGGTGTTTGGCAAATCCCAGAAATCACACTTTCCACATTCCAAAGTCGTCATCTGTGAAGTCTGGAGCATTTGATTTTGAACTGAGGATCAGTTTGGAGACCACATCGCTCATTTTGATCAGTAAATGAGCAGATCAACAATTATGAATTAATCGTCCTTCTCTGATACCAATTGTTAGTCCCGTAATAAGTGAAATACAACACCTATACGCTTTCACTGACCAATTTAAAATTAATGGAGACACTCAACACTTTTTAAACTTTTCTTTATTAATCAATAATGATACAATAAAGATGCAAGAAATTTGCGGAATAGCTAAGAACAAATCCTAACTAAACTGCTTGCATGTGATAGACAACAACAGATATTATCTAAGACAAGTTTATCATCAATAAGTGATCAAGCATAAGACCAAACACTTTCATTATACTGATTCAATTCTCGAATCAGACAACTAGAGTTAACTGGTGGTTTACACTCTGCTCGAAGGAATAAAGTTCAGGAGTAATTTCAGCAGCGTGTAACCTTGTTGGGTGCATACAGAAATCGATCGCTCAAGTTCTCAATTTATAGCATTCGGAAACGTAGAGCCAAAGGAATGATCGATCGATTCCACGTGTGAGAATTCCGTTGGTGCAGAGGATATTTCATGGGACGAGCATGATTAACGGAATCCTGACAGTACTTTCTGTCGTCTTGTGATCGCCGATATCTTTTAGAAGATTTGAAAGATATTCTCATAATCAGCGATGCACAAACGTGTGCTTTACATGTGACTTCCTGTGACACTGAAACTTCCAGCCTATGTACACTTCTGGTAGCCATGAGTTTTCGGATACTCATGCTTCTTCAGATGGCCTTCAGCTTCAGCGACCTTCACTAAGAGTTTTGCTTAGAGAAGTATATGTTCAATGGTTCGGCGTTTTGTCCAATGCGCTAAACCTGTTACACTATCTGATCTGTTAACCAGTATCTGATTCCGCACGGGGAACTGATCGTTGTTTCAGATAGTGATCAGATAGTGCAACTGGGTAACTGAAATCCGAACTGATCAGATTAAGTTACCCACAATCTGAGGAACTAATCCTCAGATTGTCTTCTAACTATTTGCCCTTTTGTCTTCATTAAATCCCTTCAGTGGGGGATGCTTTTCAGCGACCCAACATACACTATATTTATATATGAATACACAACAATTTACTTCGTAACTTATTCTTATTTTTGAAAAAGAATATATGAAATAAAGTATATTTATTCATATATGAGTTAGTAAGAATCATATATTAATACACATAGTGTATTCATACATGAATACACTATGTGTTTTCATATATGAATAAAATTCTCACCATCTCACGATTTTTCTAATTTTTAAAGAAACCCTCCCCACCAAATATTTTAGCCAAATGTATCAAGTTACTTTAAATTTTTTCCTAGGTGGTCAATTACATGCTTGGACGGTCTGCCTGAAAACATGAAAGTGATATACCGAATGCTCCTAAGCATGCATGAAGATATGGAGAAAATCTTGACAGAGATGGGAAAAGCACATCATATCAACTATGTAAGAGAAGCAGTAAGTTTCTAACACATTCCTGTTGTAATAGTATATTTTCAAAAGGGTACATTCCACAAAGTTTATCAATTTCTTCTAGAAGTTAGACAACTTTGTTTTTAGGATTTCAAGGTGTGGATCATATAGATTTTTGCATGTTGTTAGGTTATTTTAACATTCATCTTCTAAATTATAAGGTTATCTCTGGAGAGATATTAATTTGGTTTCATGTGATTGTGCTTATTGTCGTTCACAGATGATGGAATTCATTGGATCCTACTTGAAAGAAGCTAAATGGACAAATGATGGGTATATACCAACAATGGAGGAGCACAAAGAAATTACGCTTATTAGTACCGGATATAAATACTCTCTAATTTCGTGTTTTGCTGCCATGGGTGATGTAATCACAGACGAAACTTTCAAATGGGCTCTCACTATGCCCCCCCTTGCAAAGTCTTGTTGTATCGTTTGTAGGATCATGGATGATATTGTCACCCATAAGGTATACCAAACTCGATCCTATCATACGCGTGGTAAAAGTGATTGCAATTGCAACACAATCTTGGATAAAAATAATGTTTAATAGCTTTTGTGTTGCTCAATCTTGGATAAAAATAATGTTTAATAGCTTTTGTGTTGCTCAACCTTGGATAAAAATATGTGTTACAAAATTTTGATGTTTTGAATAAAATTTTAGGAGGAGCAAGAAAGAATGCATGTTGCGTCTGGCATCGAATGCTACATGAAGGAGTTTGATGTGAGTGAGCAACATGTCTATGATTTGTTCAATGAGCAAGTTGAAGATGTTTGGAAAGATATGAATGCAGAATCTCTGAGGTGTAAAGAGGTAGAAATGCCTATAATTATGCGAGCGATCAACTTAGCACGCGTCATGGATCTCCTTTATACGAATAAGGACCATTTCACACATGTCGGACCGGAATTCATAAATCACATCAAGTCTCTTCTCGTTGATGCTATCCTTATATGAATTTGGAGTCCTTAATGAGCCTTATTAATATTCCATATATTTGGAAGATGGCCCAATAATGTCTTGGTTGATTACTGCAACATTAAATAAGATGTGAAGATCCTTTGCATATGATGGTTTAAATTTCCAATTACGTACTATTTACTATATGTTTAATAAAGTTGTTTAATATTATTATATTTGAGATTTTAATTTTCTGGCGAATGTATGTTTCAAATTGTATCTTAAATTGTTCTTCAATATTGCTGACCACCAACACTAAGCTTGTAGATGTACAGTGATAGATTGCTCGCTCATGTACATAAAATATTAATTGACCAAAATTCGATAAAATGTTAAATTCAAATTGATTAGAAAATAGGAATATACGCTAACATGGTACCAGAATCTGCAATGAAATAAATTCCTGTCACTTTCACTTCAAGAAAAAGAGGCTATAATGAGAAAAAAAGTCTATCACCTAATGTCAAAAAATCCTCACTAAAATAAATGAATGAGAAATTAGTACATAGCATTTAGGAGGTAAGGGTAAAATGGGAAATACATGATATTAATGAAAAGGTTGATAACAAGTTAGAAATAAAGAAATGATAACAAATTGAAATAAAGAACTGTTTGTGTTTATATTATTGTATTCGTATGTCTTTTACATTTACAGGGATTTGATATATAAAGACAAGACAATCACATGTACAAGGAAAGGAATTGATGGTAGAATAATTCTAGGAATTGGAATATTGACATAACGGCTAGAGTGGTTGGACACTTGCTGGCATTTGAAGGTAAAATATATTGTTTCCTTTATTGTTTATGTTCCCTGTTTAACACTCCCCCTCAAGTTGAATAGTGGGATCATCAAAATTTAACTTGTCAAGAACTTCTTTCAAGGATCTTCCACTAACAGCTTTAGTTAAGACGTCAGCTAGTTGGTCTTCAGACCATACAAATGGGAGTGTGATGATTTTTGCTTCTAGTTTTTCTTTAATAAAATGTCTATCAACTTCTACATGTTTTGTTCTATCATGTTGGACTGGGTTCTCGCAAATTTGAATTGCCGCCTCGTTGTCGCTGAATACTTTGCTCGGTTTCTGTGAAGGGTAACCTATCTCTTTTAGAAGGTGTCTTATCCATAATATTTCAGTTATTCCCCTTGCGATACCTCGGAATTCTGCCTCTGCACTTGATAATGCAACTACTTTTTGTTTTTTACTCCGCCATGTCACTAGATTCCCACCAACTAGGGTAAAGTATCCAGCTGTTGATCTTCTATTATTTTTGTCTCCTGCCCAGTCTGCATCGGTGTATAATTGAGTATCTAGGTGCCCATTTGGTTTGAACATGATCCCATGCCCTACTGTTCCCTTGAGATATCTTAGGATCCTCATGACTGCTTCCATATGTGGTTTTTGGGGTTTGTGCATGAATTGACTTACAACACTCACGGCATATGCGATATCTGGACGAGTATGTGAGAGATATATAAGTTTCCCTACCATTCGTTGATATCTCATCTTGTCGACAAGATCTTCGTTTTCTTCATCAAGGAGTTTTTGGTTCATAATCATTGGTGTTTCTGCTGGCTTGCAATCAATCATACCAGTCTCTGCTAATAAATCGAGGACATATTTTTTCTGATGCATGAAGATTCCTTGCTTTGATCTTAGTACTTCAATCCCTAAAAAATATTTGAGATTTCCAAGATCCTTCATTTCAAATTCTGAAAACAGATTCTTCTTTAATTTTGCTATTTCTTCATCATCGTTTCCTGTAATAATCATATCATCAACATAAATTATCAGACATGTTACTAATTTTCCCCTTCTTTTAAGGAAGAGGGTGTGATCAGAGTTGGTTTGTTTGAATCCATAGCTTTTCATAGCTATGGTAAATCTACCAAACCAAGCTCTAGGAGATTGTTTTAAACCATAGAGAGATTTTTTAAGGAGACACACTTCCCTTTGTTTAAAGCTTTCTGCGAATCCATGTGGAGCTTCCATATACACCTCTTCTTGTAATTTTCCATGTAGAAAGGCATTCTTTACATCAAACTGATGTAGAGGCCATCCTTGATTGGCGGCTATGGAGCATAGGACTCTAATAGTATTGATTTTTGCAACTGGAGAGAAGGTTTCTGAGTAATCAATACCATATGTTTGTGTATAGCCTTTTGCCACCAATCTTGCTTTGTGTCTTTCGATGGTTCCATCTGGTTTATATTTGATTGTAAATACCCATCTACACCCAACAGTCTTCTTCCCTGGTGGTAGAGTGCATTTACTCCAAGTTTCATTCTTTTCTAGAGCCTTCATTTCTTCTTCCATTGCATTTTTCCAGTGTTTGGATTTTAGGGCTTGATCAACATTTGTGGGAACTTCTTCGGAACATAGAGCTAATGCAAAGGCTTTGGCATTTTCTGATAGGTTTCCTTTGGCTATATTTGCCATTGGATATCTGCATTTCTTTGTCTCTCTTTCTGGTGAATACCTGTTTGGTGGGATACCTCTGTTTGACCTTGGGGGTAAGGTATATTGTGGAGGTGATTCCTCTTCTTGGAAATTGTTGTTGACCTCTTCTCCATCCTCATTACCTAAATCTTGTGGTTGAATATCTGCTGAGAGGTCATTAGTATCAACAGGTATATGAGATGGAGTACTTACCTCAGGTATCGGGTCAGGAGTCGATTCTTGGGGGGCACTGTCTTCATTCTCTTGAAGTGGTTCTGTTGAGGGCGTATCAATAGGTTTGTCTATTGTCTCGAGCCAACTCAGGTTGTCACTATCATCTAGATCTGTATTCTCCCCCTGACTACTGAGGTTGGAGGTATAATAGTATTCTGTTTCGAGAAAATCACAGTTCATAGTGGTAAACATTCGTCGAGTTTTTGGATTATAGCATCGGTATCCCTTTTGGTTCACTCCATACCCGACAAAGACACATTTTTCAGCACATGGATCAAGTTTGGATCTTGTAGATTTAGGTATGTGTACGAATACAGTACAACCAAAGATGCGGGGTTGTAGTGTGAGATTGGATGGAGGTTTTGTATATTCTGTGAAAACTTGTAGTGGGGTTTTGAATTTTAAAATATGGGTTGGAAGGCGGTTTATAAGGTATGCTGCGGTAGCAAGGGCTTCTGGCCAAAAAGATCTAGGGACTTTAGATTCTATTAAGAGTGCCCTAGTAATTTCTAGCAAAATACGATTTTTTCTCTCAGCCACACCATTTTGTTCAGGGGTATGAGGGCAAGATGTTTGATGAATTATTCCTTTTTGTTGACAAAAAAGTTTCATTTCTGAATTAATATATTCTCCACCGTTGTCTGACCTAAGGACTTGGATGGGTTTTTTAAATTGTGTTTGGACCATGTTGTAAAAATTAGTAAATTTTCCAAATACTTCGTTTTTATTTTTTAATAAGTAGACCCATGTCATACGAGTACAATCATCAACAAACATGACAAAAAAACGATAATTTTGTCCCCCATTAATTGGTGCGGGACCCCATACGTCTGAATGAATTAATGAAAAAGGAAACTCAACTCTAGTGTTATTAGGTTTAAAAGTTTTTCGATGACTCTTGGCAAGCACACATGTTTCGCAATGTGACTTACAATTTAAAGGAAAAAATTTAGGAAATAACGTATGCAAATAGTTTGGGGATGGGTGACCTAGTCTTCTGTGCCATAACCATGCTTCTCTTTCAGTTGTGCCATGAGATAACATTGCATTTCCGGCTTGAGTTACTTCATCCACATAATACAGTCCATCCTTTTCAGTGCCACGCCCAATTATCGCTCCCGTCCGGATATCCTGTAATATACAAAAAGTGGGATGCATGAGGACAGTGCAATTTAACTCTTTTGTAACATGACTAATGGATAAGAGTTTATGTGACAGTTGGGGAATATAGAGACATCTAGATAGTTTAAGAGTTGGAGATATTTCAATATTCCCCTCTGTTTTCACATGTAACTTTTCTCCATTTGCAGTTTTTATGTAGGTTTTTGTTGGTTTATTTGTAGATGTGAAATCAGATAAATCATAGGTCATAGTATCGGTAGCCCCACAGTCAAAAATCCATGATCCTTCTTTTTGACTATGTTGAACCATATTTACCCAACCCTTTTTTATTATTATCCTTTCTACAATTTTTGAGGCTTTTATCAATAAAGGAATTAAAAGAAAAAGAATCAAATGACAAGTTTAAATCAGCCGAAAATTTATCATGTGGGTCCCCATCGAAAAAGGTTGACTCTGAATTTTTTTCATAAAAGGTAAGTTTGGGGTCAGTTTGTAAATTAACGAAATTGAGGGGATCCTCATTAAAATTTGACAAATTTAGGGCAGAAGTACAAAAATTAAAAGAGTAAGGGGGGGGGGGTTTGAGATTTCTGTATTGTCTCAAACCCTGTACCTATCCCGATCGTAACATCCTCTTCTCCGTCGTCGAGGGTTGCAGCGGCGACACCCCCAAATCCGGTTCCAACTTTCCGATCGCTGTAGTTCTCGCCGTCTCTCCCCTTTTCCGATCCGAGATTCTTGGTGCCTTTTTTATGGCCGTCGTTCCACCAATCGGGATACCCGACGAGCTGAAAACACTGCTCCTTAGTGTGCCGTTTCATGCCGCATTTTTCACACTGAAGGTGCGATTTGTCTTCTCTAATTATCGAATTGTTCCTTTTTCCTTCTGGTCGCCGATAACCCTTTGTCGCAAGCCCCGATCCCTCTGCTTCGGCGGCTACCAGACCCGAAGCAATACCCTGGGTCTCGTGATTAGTTGCTCCCAGAATGATCTGGTGAGCTGCTTCTTTACGAACTGCTGCGTAGGCTGCTTCTGCAGAAGGAGGGGTTTCCAATCGGAGTATTTCTCTTTTAATTGGTTCATATTTCCGGTCAAGAGCATTTAGAAACTGAAACAGTTTCTGTTCCGACCTAATGTTTGAGTATGTTTTGATATCCTCTGTACACTTCATTGGATTAGGGTCGATCCTATCGATTTCTCCCCAGATTCCTTGAAGTGTAATCCAGAGTTCTTCTAATGAGCTGTTGTGTTGCTTGATTTCATTAGCCTTAACATGAAGATTAAAAGCTTGGAGCTTGTCTTTTCCACTGCTGTAAGTAACTACAAGAGCTTCCCACAAGCATTTTGCAGTGGGGAATTCTGTTAAGTTACCAGCGAGTGTCGGCTCTATATTCTGAATTAGCCACGAAAAAACTATAAGATCTTCTTGTTCCCACTGCTCAAATGATTCGTGGCTTGGGTCTGGAGGATTTGAGGTTAAATGAGACAATAGAGCCTTGGATTTTCCACCTATAGCAACACGAATCATTCGGGTCCATAGGGCATAATTTTGGTGATTGAGTTTGAGGTTAATCTGAAGATTATCAGAAAGTTTGGGATTTTGATTTTGGGAATTGGTGTTGTTTCTGAGAAGGTTGGCAATTTGCAACGACAAACTTTCATTCGAGTCGCCGTCTCCGGGCATGGCTAGGCTCGAAGAGTTTGTCGATTATGCAAGATGGAAGAATCGGTAGATGATGAGCTTAACACCGGTAGATGATGAGCTTAACACTGCTCTGATACCATGATAACAAGTTAGAAATAAAGAAATGATAACAAATTGAAATAAAGAACTGTTTGTGTTTATATTATTGTATTCGTATGTCTTTTACATTTACAGGGATTTGATATATAAAGACAAGACAATCACATGTACAAGGAAAGGAATTGATGGTAGAATAATTCTAGGAATTGGAATATTGACATAACGGCTAGAGTGGTTGGACACTTGCTGGCATTTGAAGGTAAAATATATTGTTTCCTTTATTGTTTATGTTCCCTGTTTAACAAAGGTGTTTCTTTCTTCCTCAACCGCCTGCACGTCTTCGAACCACGTGTCATTCCTTCTTCGTCTCTTCCGTTGAAAGGGGTAACATATCACTTGCATCGTTTCTTCCCTTATAAATCCTCCTCCTTCAACCATCAACCATTACCATATCTTCATGTTCTTATTTTTCTTTGTTTCAATGTTTGTTACAATTTCATAGTTCCAAAATCTGCGGAGACGCCCCTGATATGCATGAAACTGTCTTCAGATTCTTTTTCTTAAGTGCTTTTACATCCTACTTTTTGATAAACTATCCTATCTATTTCTTGCTTTGTGTCTGCATTCAACCTCTTTCATTATAATTTTTTTACTTCCAAATGTTTTCCCACAAAATCTTATGATCCCCATGGTCAAATGTGCAGACAATTAACTTTTGTTCATGGTAATGAAGCAATGTAATGAAGGTCTTACCGATAGTCAAATTATGCCCTGATGTAAAGTATCATTTTCAATCTTCTATCCATCCCTAACCATCATATAAATTAAGTTTGTAGAATATGGATATTAATAGTGTCAATCTTTGCAAGGGCTTTAATTTAAACAGAGTGTTTACCATTTACAAGAACGCTCTTCAGTGGACTCATCAGATGGATTTTATGACGCATTTAATGGTATACACGAAGTCAATGCTGGTCAAGCACCTACCCAATATATTAAACACTCCAAGCACTTCACTGTAAGAATATGTAACCCGTGAACTTACTTAAGTTAGCCCAACTTAGCTAATTATATACCTCATTCTGTGAATATGAGTTAGTTGATCTATTAGTTAGTTATAGAGCTTGTTACTACTTCTTCTGTATATATGAGGTACTTCATTTGATGTAAGAATTCAAGTGCATCTAAATGAATTGAATCTCTCTCAGTTTCGTGATCATATTGATCTCATAGTATCAGAGCACGATTCATGAACTAATGTAATCTTCTTCGGCATGTTCTTCAACCCATAGATCAAAGAGCACGACTCATGAACTAATCTAATCTTCTTCGGCATGTTCTTCAACCCATAGATCAAATCCCAAAGGAATCCTCACTCCTAATTGAAAATGAGTCCAACAACAAGAAGTCAACAACAGGACAACCAAATTCAAGAGTGGATCCATAAGAGGATCTCAATTCTTAGAACCATGCACTATTCCTCCATCAAGATGATCATCCAGGCATGGAACTCATCTCGAAGAAACTCAACTATGGCGTCTCGAAGAGATCGACAATGATAGCCTTAAATGCCAAGAACAAAATGAATTTGATGTGTCACTTGCTTCTAATCCTGCTCGTACCAAGCACATTGCGATTAACTCCCACTTTGTTAGAGACAAAATTAAAGAGGGAAAATTTTCACTAACTTTTATTTCCTCCAATGCTCAAACTACATCTAATGGTCTCAGCAGAAATCCACATCACACATGTGTATCCAAGTTTGGCATTTGTGACCTTTACACACTTGCGAGGGGTAATGATACACATGAAGTCAATACTGGTCAAATACATATCCACTATATTAAACGCTCCAAGGCCTTCAATGATTGTAAGAAGATGTAACGCATGAACTTACTTATGTTAACCTAACGTAGTTAAGTTAACTCATCATGTTAATATAAATTAGTTTGTTAGTTAGTTAAAGGGCTTGTTACTACTTCTTTTCTATATATATACTAGTTTCAGTTTCGTAACCCGCCCGATGGGCGGGTTAGCTATAAGAAATATAATATATAATGATGAAAAAAACGTAAGAAATTATATGGTCAACTATTATTAAAATGATGATTAAAGGTTTTGTTGTACATGAATAATCGGTAAAAATAGATCAAAAAAGAAAACGAAATTTTATTGTATAAGACGGTTGTTGTTGAGTTTGTATAGTTACCATCTTGGTCGCAACAAATAATTTTCAAGCATTTGTTTCTCTTTACTCTTGATACAATAACATATAGCTAGTCATGTGAGAATACCGATATTTGGACAAACAAATCAACCCGTGACAATGTTCGCCCATGGTTTTTTTAATAGTCATTGAAAAACGTACTTAAATAGGAAATTGTCTTCGGCTCAATTTGAAAGGCATAGTTTTGTCGTAAGGACTAATAATCATACATGGGATAACACAAATTGTACAAACTTTGTCACGATCTTACCTTCAATTATATTAACCTAGTTCTATTGCATAAATCTACTTTCTGATCAATGTTTTGCATACACATTACAGGAGCATCTATCTTTAACTTCAATATATGATGCGTGACACCTGACATTTTTATAGTATACAAGAATTATGTGGTGTAAAGATCGAGACTAAACATAGTATCATCAACAATTTCATGTGTGAGTGTTGATAATAATATGTTTCGACTATAATATTTTGGATCATAATATTTTTAAACACTGATTATTATAACTTTCGATCATAATAAAATTGGATTATAATTTGGATCGTTACATTTTGTGATTATGACATTTTGTGATCATAATAAATTTAAACTACACTTTTAGATCATAAGATTTTTTTTCGTAAAATGTTTGAACCATGACATTTTTTTTTTCAAATTTTTATGACTATACACATTTCGTAATTAATTTAATTTTAAGAACTTTATTTTTTTTAAAATTTTTGAGTTTATAACATTTCGTGATCATAATAAATTTAAATTACATTTTTAGATTATAAGATTTTTTTTCGTAAAATGTTTGAACCATTGTTGGGTCACATTTATTGTAACCAATAGTCTAGGGACCATTTTGTATTTAGTCGAAACTTTGGCTAGGTATATATAGTAAGTAGTAACCTAATTTGCATAACATTTGCCCAAATTGTAGTAGCCCCCATCAATAGCAAAGTGTTCAAATATTCCATCCATCTTAATCTTCCTATATTATCAATTGTTTATGCTTAATCTATGAATTAATCATTGAATTCACAATCTACAACCATGTTTTTTTCAAATTTTTATGACTATACTCATTTCGTAAAGAATTTAATTTTAAGAACTTTGATTTTCTTAAAATTTTTTGTTTACAAATAAAAAATAAAGTTATGGGCGAAAAACGAAGCGAGGGAAGACATTAATATGTTTCCATATAAAGAAGAAGTTAATTGCCTATTATCAGCGTCCATGTCATCATTAAGAAGCAATGTTATTGGTACATGTCATCAAATTAAAATCATATTCTTGCTCCATGTATAGGTGGGAGATATGTAGCTACTAGACTTCATTTGATGTCATAATTCAAGTTCAGCTAAAAGAATTGAATCTCTCTCTCTCATGATCATATTGATCTCAACGATAACATTTGTAGGAGTTAACTTGCCGCTTCTTTCTGGCGCTTAGAGCACGGGGTATGGCGCGTTATTTTGCCGTTAAACACCCGATAACGGCGCCAAACCCACACCGTGGGTGGCGCCATTCGTGCGTTATCCGGCAACCGTCGAGCAATTAACGAGTCGTTAAAGGGGGTGGGTGGAACGAGTGAGCAATTCAAACGGCTATAAAGCCGTTCAACGGCTAGCTTATTTAAAAAAAAAACTTTTTTTTAAATAAGTTTTTTCCTTTTATAAATACACAACCATTTATCCCAAACAACTCACACCTTTTTTCATATTTTCACTTTCACAATGAGTTCTTCAACGTATAGTGATTCTTCTGATTCGAGTTCATCATCAGGTGAGGAAAAAATTCAAAAATTGACAATGTTAAACGATTGGAATAACTACTATCAAACCTTGTGTGCCGATGGCGAACCCAGAATTAGAAAATATATCAAGCGAGATCGAGTTGGTGCTGAACAACGTCTAATGGAAGATTATTTTGGCCCTGCCCCGAAATAACTCGAACGATATTTTAGACGCCGCTACTGTATGAGCTCCGCCTTATTTCTTTCTATAGTTGAAGGTATTACCAACTATAACATAAAACCTATTCCTGCGCATTTTTTTTGTTTTTTAAACAACGACCCGACTGTAGAGGTATGATGAGCATTAGTCCTATAATGAAATGCACGTCTGCCATACGTCAACTAGCATATGGGTCAACCCGGATGCTTTTGACGAATACCTACAAATTGGCGAACGTTGTAGTCGTGAATGTTTGGATAATTTTACAAAATGTATATGGGATTTATTCTCGGAAGAGTTTTTAAGAAACCCCACTCTTGAAGATATCAACATTTTATATGCAAAACACGAAAGTTATCATGGGTTCCCGGATATGCTCGGTAGCATAGATTGTATGCATTGGGAATGGATAAAATGTCCGACTGCGTTGAAATGGCAATACAAGAGAGGTGATCATAAGTACCCGACACTTATGCTAGAAGCCGTTGCGTCTCAAGATTTGTGGATTTGGCATGTGTTTTTTTGGGGTAGCGGGTTCAAATAACGATTTGAATGTTCTTAGTCATTCAAATTTATTTGACGACCTCATAGACGGAGTCGCTCCCGAGGTTCCGTTTACGGTGAACGAGAAAACATACGCCAAAGGTTATTACCTAGCGGATGGGATTTATCCAACTTGGTCCACCTTCGTTAAAACTTACTTGGTTGCTAGAAACCCAAAAGATTTGAATTTTAAAAAGGCTCAAGAAAGTGCACGAAAGGATGTTGAACGAGCTTTTGGGGTCCTTCAAGGTCGTTGGGGTATTATTCAACATCCCGCACGAGCTTATTCGGTCAACAAAATTCGAAGAATCATGTACTGCTGCATACTATTGCATAACATGATATTAAAAGATCAAGAATTTGCAATAAGCGAATTTAACAAATTGTATGTCAGTCCACAGCAGAATTTGCAACGCACCTGGGTCGAGAGATGTGACGTTCACCGCAAGAAATACAAAGAATTAAGGGATAAAGTTGTACACAACGACCTTCGCCGTGATATAGTCGAACATCTTTGGCAACTAAAATTGGAACTCAAGACGCATGATTTTATTTTATTTTTTTATGTATTTTTTGTCGTCATTTTAATTTTTATTTTAATTTATGTTTTATTTTATGTTTTATTTTAATGTATTTTTATGTGTTTAAAAAAATATAAAACACAAGTGGACCCCTATAACATAGTTATAGCTATAACAACAAGGAGCCATAACCTTGTGTTTTAGTTATAGCCATGTTTTAGCCCAAAAAAAGCTATAACTAAGCTATAACACTACCACTACACCTTGTGCTCTTATGTTATTGCTGCTGAATTGGCTGTAGGGCTTGTCTCTATTGGATCTGGACTTGGTGAAGGTAACGTGGTGGGTGGTGGCATTCTCTTTCACATGCTCCAAAAATCAACAATTAGCCAATTACCTTTTTCAAAATGATATTGTTGTTGAATGAATTTACAAGTATGTGAATTCTTCAAATAGATCACCAAACATGTTTTTATTTTTCAATTAAGGGTCTACGCCGAGTGCAACTTTCACATTGTTGTGAAATTGTTGATTTAAACAATTTTTAAGTTCGATAGAAGCATTTCCCCATAATTTGCAATATTTTTCAAACTTTCTTTTCTTATTTATGCAAATATGTTTTATCACCTAATTTTTTTATTAATGGCTTTAAGAGTAAAATTATTTAATTCTACATCATTCAATTTTGATAATCTACTTATATTTTCATTATTTACTTTTTTAAATCATTTACTCTTTGTTTTAAATCGTTTTGTTTTTTAGTAGTAGTTCTTTTCTAAATCGTTTTGTTTTCTAGGATAAAGTACTCAAACTTTTTTCTTTTTCATTCATGGAATACGTTTTGAAGGAACTCACTTTATACAAATGAGTGGAATCCCAATGACTCTTGGCACTGATCCTTTAAGCCTCTATTAAATCTCTTTCAAAAGAATTTTTCAAATCCTCCTCCATCAAGGCCATGAAAACATTATCCTCAATCTCCTCTTCATCATCACTTAGAGGTTCATCCATCCATGTTTCAAGATAAAGAGCATGATGGGTTGAGTAGCAGCAACATCAGCTTTTCCCTTTGTTTCTTGCCTTCTACTACACATACTTATTCATGTACCTCTTTGCTCTATACGCAATCTTGTCATTCTGATCGCTTTTAGATGATTTGGTACGACAATTTGTAGCAATATGACCAGGTTTTCCACACTTCTAACACATGCCATTTTTGGGATCAATATATATAGAGCTTTGACCAAACTTCTTATTTAACACATCCAGCTTCATAGATAATAAAGTCATTTGTGTCTCAATTTCCTCAGTGTCTTCATTGTTAGGTCACAACTACCATGGTTAGTTGTTCAAAAAAAAAACTACCATGGTTACTCTATATGTAATGATATAAAGATACTTAGAACAATAAAGTGTAAACACAATATAGTCAAAGGTATATTATTCCATTGAGTTTTGTTGGTTGCGGAATAATAAGACCACTATCAATTACATAATTCTTAAGATGTAAATGTGAAAGTGTATTTTATCTCATGTCAATTGATCTCTATATATAAAATATAGAGATCTCGCTAGAGATGTAAATGGGTACGGGTAGTAGTGGGTACTACAAAACCCGTACCCGACCCGCTATTCCCATACCCGTACCCGCCCCGTGCCCGTTAAATCCCCGTCGGGTTCAGGTAGAAAAATCCCCGCCGGGTACGGGAACCTGACTAGTACCCGTTCAATAAAAAAATAAACAAAATAGCTAAAATATTTAATACTCCTAGTTAGTTCAGGCTTATTTCGTTCAATACGCAATGGACTAACGGGAGACGAGCCATATTTTAACCATAATTAGATTGGGCTAATGAGAGATTAAGAGTTGGGCTAAGTTTGGGTAGTGACTAGTGGGCTAAACCTGTATTAAAATAAATTACACATTAATATATATATTCGGGTCGAGTATAAACGGTGCGGGTATTATAAAACTCATACCCGACCCGTCCTCGCTCTCGGGTATGAAATTTAAACTCATTCCCGACCCGTCACCCGTTTAGACGGGCAATACCCACCCTGTAAGACTCGAGTACCCGCGGGTCAAATTTGCATTCCTAGATCTCACAAAATAGGCAAGAGAATTATTGTAATTGCCTAAGTAGAGTAAGTGAGCTTGATGCTGATCCATAAATGAAAATTCTACTCGGTCCTTGTACACGGTATAGCAACTCGGTATACCGAGTACATGACCAATACCAACTACACTTGGTATAGCCTTCCAGACTTAGCTATTTAACTATAAGTGTTAAATGCAAGAATGATCCAATATAGTTTAGTCAAATTGCACGTTTAATCACTATGGTTCAATAAGTGCAGACTCGGTACTCATGGTTTTCCATTGTTTTGGATAGTTAGAAACTTAGAATGCCTCCGTTAGTGGAGACATCACATGAGGGCATTTTAGTTATTTACACATCTTATACATACTGAAATAGGAGATCAAAATTTTTCAAATGTAGAACCTGTTTTCTTCATCTTCCCCAAATTTTCTAATTCCTAATTTAATTAAATTATAAGAAACCCAAATCATTTCAAAATCAAGCAAACACATTCAAACTTGAAATCGAAACAGTTCAAAATCAAACAAACAACTCATCTTAAACGAATTTCAGAATTTTTTTTGTCATCCACAGATCCACACCTCTTTTTAGGTTCTCACTTTACCAAATCTTTTGGGTTTTAAATTAAAAACAATAAAAAGTGAAAAAATTCTATAATTATCGTCATGGAACCACCGGTGAACGTTAGCACCGTCGAACAAATTATCCTCCGCCGCCGTTGCCGGATGTTTCATAAAGGAATATAGATAAAGTTCAGCATTTAACAATGGGGGATGTTTCTAATTAACAACAATTAACAAAGAAATAACGAAGAATCTTGCCTGCTTCTTTGTAGTTCTTAGCGCATGGCTACGATTTCCGATTTGATCACCGGAAATTGTTGCACTTTTGTTTTCTCTATCACAAGCTAACGATGAACGTTATCCAATTTCTCATTAAGTTCTTTCATCTCTGAACTCAATTTCTGTACATCATCTCTCACCTGAACCAAATCAGCGCTTAATGCATCGATCAATCGGATTTCAGCCTCCATCTTAATGGCCTTCTCGAAAACGTAACGAATTTCAGCATCTCTATCGGCCTAAATTGTGCCAGCAGCGTAGGAGAAATGGCGGAGGTCTTGTAGAGAAACGGAGAGTTCCTGTTTGAGAGCAACGTGAGCGGCGGCAAGACGCTGGCTGTCGGCGAGTAGTAATTGGATTTCACGGTGGTGGGCGAACTTTCTGTCGTCGGAGTGTTTGTGTTCGGAATGGAAATGAGGACGATGAAAACCCAGTAGTAGTGTTTGTGATAGAAGTCGATTTGAGATGACTAATCTCCCAAGAAATTAAGAAAGAAACTAAAAATACTTTTAACAACTTTTTCTTCATTAACTTTCCCACAAACCAAAATCACATATAAATACTAAAACAAATTAACTAACTAGCCCACTACTTCCACTAACTATTACCACTAACATACATTAAACCAACTAGTTTGACTAAATAAACTAACTTACAAAATATAAATTACTAATAATAATTTGCTTAACTAAAATTGAAAATACTAATTAAAATTAAAATAACTAAAATACCATAAACTATGATATTAGACACGTATCAATACTCCGCGCCTCAAAAACGACCTTGTCCTCAAGGTCGGAGTTCTTGTCCGGTGGTTTTGGAGGAGGTTTGGGTTGGTGACTAGTGTAAAATATTTTCAAGCATCGAAAATAAAGTCTTTGACACCGATTAACTTGGATCTCATTGGGTGAAAGACATTGTAACCGTAGTGGAACGGGTTTATTTGAGGTTGTGAACCGAAGGTGGCCGAGTGTGAACTTTTCCTCGATGAGATTGACAAAGTCATGACTTTTGTGAAGTTTTGATGGATAAAAAATGACCATCTCATCTTGAACTTTTGGGGTATTTTGAGGTGGTTTGATAGGTGGAGGAGGTGGCGGTGGGGAAATTTCATTGGCGACCTCTATGTCGGTATTGGTGATACATGTGGTTGTATTGGTTAGGGAATAGAGACCTTGGGTGGTGAGGTTGGTGGCGTTCTTGGTTATGGCCTTAAGAAGATTGGTGGTAACGGTGGTTTGGAAGGCGATATGTTTCGAGATGATTTCAAGGTTGGTGTTAACCAGCTTTTGGCTAGCGAGGATTTTATCGGTATTTTGGTTGATTGTTTGAATGAGTTTTTGCATCATTTCAACCATGGTGGACATGGTTTCTTCGAGTGTTTGAGGTTCCTTGCGGGGAGGCATGGCGAGGACGAAGATGAAAGCACCAAATGATAGAAGTCGATTTGAGATGACTAATCTCCCAAGAAATTAAGAAAGAAACTAAAAATACTTTTAACAACTTTTTCTTCATTAACTTTTCCACAAACCAAAATCACATATAAATACTAAAACAAATTAACTAACTAGCCCACTACTTCCACTAACTATTACCACTAACATACATTAAACCAACTAGTTTGACAAATTAACTAACTAGCCCACTACTTCCACTAACTATTACCACTAACATACATTAAACCAACTAGTTTGACTAAATAAACTAACTTATAAAATATAAATTACTAATAATAATTTGCTTAACTAAAATTGAAAATACTAATTAAAATTAAAATAACTAAAATACTATAAACTATAATATTAGACACGTATCAGTTTGTGTTAGTCGATGATGTAAATTTGATTTCTTCTTCCTTCACATTTGATCCAGCTTCTATTTAAGCTTTGATTTCCGTTGTTGTTGATCAGATGCCTTCAATTAAGTGTCGATTTAGGTGGTGTTATTTTCATTTTCTCGAATTTCTTAAGGGGGTGTTTGGGGAAATTTATTTAAGAAGGTTATGCTTATAAGCTTACCTAATTTAATAAGTTTTTATTAAATAAAATATTTGGATTGACTTATATAAGATTATGTAAAATGACTAAAAAAGATATTATTATTGTTAATCTATATATTTCCTCTGATTCAAAATAAGTGATACACTTTCCTTTTTGGGGTGATTCAAAATAAGTGATACACTTTGAAAAATTTCCTTATTTTGGCATAAAAAATGGACCCACACCCACTAACTATCTACTTTAACAAAGTGAAATTACCCCTTTACCCTTACTTTTTACTTTTAAACATCATTAACCTTACTTTATTTAAAAGGTGTGGGACCCATTCTCCACTAACCATCCAATTAATCTAATTTAACCATTATTACAATCTTTTACCTCAAAAACTGTGAAACCCCAAGTGTATCACTTATTTTGAATCGGAGGAAGTATAATATAAAAATGAGTTGCAATTTGATATTGCATTAATTACATACTTTAAATTCCAATACAAATCAAGCATTTAAGAAAAAAAATGTTAAACGAATTACATGCATTAAAAATACGAATTACATCTATACCATCAAATGCAAACCAATTTGCATTCATTCATTTCGGTAGTTATTTCTTGCAAACCAAAAGATCAATACATAACATTTATTTACCATTAAAATTGTAGCTCTTAATGATTTGATCAAACAAATGCACATGGTAGTTATTTCTAGCAAATGAAAATATCAAAAGATCAATACATAACATTTATTTACCATTAAAATTGTAGCTCTTAATGATTTGATCAAACCAATGCTCATGCAATTTGCATTCATTCATTCCGGCAGTTATAGCAAACAAAAAGATCAATATAACAAAATTAATAACAAAATTAAACCCATTTACATTATTCACAAACTTTGTGTATTCCCAACAATACAATCCTTGAATCGTTTCATCTGTATCAGGTTAGTCTGAAGCAAGTATTCTCTTTGTCCCGCTTTTCTTTATTTTTTAATTAAATTTGTTGGTGTATATTTCAGCAGTAGGTATATTTTTATAATTTTTACATATTCACAAATACCTGCAGGTTTGAGCCCATATGTTTTTATACTTTTTACAAATTCCCCAAAATAAAACTCTGGGTATGATCTGCAAGTCCTTTACACATATCATCATTTCAGTTTTCTTGCATTGAGCTTACCTTTTATTAGTTTAAAGATAGGATTTTAAATACAATACTTTTTTAAAGTAAGAAAAACTCTGTTCTATTTGCTTCAAATTGGAGACTGAAAAGCAAATATACAAAACAAAAGTTTTAGAAAATATAAGTTTTATATCAATTGAGTCTTGACAGTTAACAAATAACACTAAATCCACAAGAAAGACCAATAACTATAAATGTACTAAACATAATATTTGCTTCAGACTAACCTGATACATATGAAATGATTCAAGGATTGTATTGTTGGGAGCTTATATATTAGTATACAATGTCTAGAATTAAATGGGAATACACAAATTTTGTGAATAATGTAAATGGGTTTAATTTTGTTATATTGATCTTTTTGTTTGCTATAACTGCGGGAATGAATGAATGCAAATGGCATGAGCATTTGTTTGATCAAATCATTAAGATCTACATTTTTAATGGAAAATAAATGTTATGTATTGATCTTTTGATCTTTTCGTTTGCTAGAAATAACTACCATGGGCATTTGTTTGATCAAATCATTAAGAGCTACAATTTTAATGGTAAATAAATGTTAGGTATTGATCTTTTGATCTTTTCGAAATAACTACGGAAATGATTGAATGCAAATTGGTTTGCATTTGATGGTATAGATGTAATTCGTATCACGATAGAATTTCATTGAAATCTCTCTCTGCGATCAACATGTTGAACCTTGCTCACGTTTCGTTATCCTACCGTTCTTGATCATCATTCTTGCAAGCATCCCTGTTATCGCGAGAGATTATTTTTCTTGCTTTACGAGCGTTGTTACAGGATTGATATCTTGAGCCCTTAGGTTATCGTTCGTTTTTTGCGCGGTTCTTGATCTGCTTGGGTTGAGAAGATGAAGAGGCACTATGATTCCGGTGATGGGTGGAGAACGGTGGGCAATCAGAGGGACGTTCTGGTCACGTTATTCGTTTCCAATATCCCAGATGATGCAGACAATGTTGGGCTGAAGAAGATATTCCAACAATTTGGGAAAATTGTCGATGTTTACATCGCAAGGAAGAAGGACATCAGCGGAGCAAAATTTGCTTTTATCCGCTACTCAGGTATTCAGGACGCCAAGAAGCTTGAGAAATCAATTGGAGAACAAAGGTATGGGAACTGCATACTCAGGACCAATCTGGCAAGATACCAACGACAGAATTTGAACGGTCCAAAAGTGGCAGAGCAACACCACCCTGCTCCGGTTAGGCCCTATCATCATCAACAATCATTCGCAAACAAGAAAAATGATTTCAAGGGTAAAGTCACTAATGGTTTGTCATATGCAAATGTAGTTTTCGGTAACAAAAACTCTACTCAGCATACGTTATCTCCATCTCCTTCTAGCATCGTGTGCAATCATATGAAAAGTTTTATCCTAGTTGGCGAGATCATAGATATGAATATCCTCAGGAATACCCCGATGTTATTTGTAGACGGTGGTCTTTCTGAGGTGAAGGTTTATTATTACGGTGGCATGCACGTATTACTTTACTTCAACAGATCATCATGTGCAAGCGGGTTCTTAGAAAATAAGGATTGTTGGGGTAAGTGGTTAAAATGGTTAAAGTTGGGCGAGCATGCTTCGAATATGCAGTTTCAGAGATTGGCATGGTTGCGTATCATCGGGCTTCCACTTCACTTTCATGATGTGAATAATGTCACAAAAATTGCTGAGAAATTTGGAACCTTGATCGAAATTTTTGACATTCAATGGAATAGCTCAAACCTTTCTAATGTGAAAGTGGCCATCCTTTCTACATCCAAGCTAGGGCTCAATGAGGAAATCTCCATCTCGCATGGAGATAGTACTTTTCAGATCGGTGTCTCTGAGATTTTTGTGACTGGCACCCGTTTGCCACTCATTCCTTTTCTTTGGAACCCACTAAGCCTGGGGAATTAGATGATGAAGATGAGCTCAATAATCATGATTTCAATTTTAATGAAGATGATGGTATATCAGATACGTGGGATCGAAACTCTCAGGCTGATGTGCCTGAAGATGGTGAATACATCCTTGATAATCTCGATAATGATATTTGCATGGAAAATGATATTTGCATGGAAAATGCACCGACGGAGGGCGGAGACGCTCCGGCGAAAGGCGGCGAGAATGCATGCAACGGTGGTGCCTCGGGTTCCGGTACATGTGCTGCATTGAATGTTGAGGTCAATTCCAATGTAGACAATTTGGATGTCGAAGAGTCACCAACATTCCCCAAGGCGGACTGCACAAAAAACAAAAATATCCCACCAGCTATCAATTTGGGTGTCCCAACTATACCTAGTGGGCTAAAGTTCAACTTTGGGCCATTCCCTTCTACGGATCCCACTGTGCTTTTCTCCAAATTTAATCGCAACCCATTATTAAACGGTTCTACCCAACAAGAATTCAGATTCGGTAACACCTCCAAGAAACGTCGCAAATTTTCCCCAATCAGGCCAGCCTCAACTCCTGGTCTTGATCTAAACAAGAATGTTTATCCGGAAGATTCATCTCAATCACAATTGATTCCTGAAATTGCTCACACGGTTGGTATCGGAATTGAAGTAGGTTTTCAAATTAATGAATCTGACCCTACCTTGCGTGAAGCACTTTCTGGAGATGGCGATAACAAGGTTTCTAAATGAATCTGCTCTCCTTAAATATTAGGGGTGTGAGTGAAACTCACAAGATCGATTGGGTTAGACTACTGAAAAACACGCATAAGATTGACTTTATAGGCTTGCAGGAAACTCATGTTCCTTCGTGCAATATCGATATTCGTGGTTGTTGGGGTTCTGCAGATTTCAATCTAGAAGCAGTTGATTCGGTAGGGAGATCGGGTGGAATTGTTAGCTTTTGGAACCCGACAACTTTTAATTTTACTTTCTGTAACAAATCTCGTTATTTTCTAATTGTCGGTGGGCAGTGGAATGGTTTTGTTGGCACCACTTATTTGGCTAATGTTTATGCTCCTCAAGCACTCACAGATAAACGTCATCTTTGGGATGATTTACTCAACCTAAAGAATTCTCTACCCGGCAACTGGATCTTTTTCGGAGACTTTAATTCGGTGAGATCTCAGGCAGAAAGAGTTAACTCCACTTTTTGCCAATATACTGCAAATGCTTTCAATAACTTCATCAACATGGCTGGGTTGAAAGAATTTAATATGCGTGGCAGAAGGTTCACGTACCTCAGCACAGATTGCCGGAAATTAAGTAAATTGGACTGGTTCTTGGTTTGCTCGAACTTCATGTCGATTCAACCAAGGTCTTCTGTTATTGCCCAACCTAGAGAACACTCAGATCACTCGCCTATTGTCCTCTACAATAACATTGTTGATTTTGGGCCTTTACCATTCAGATTTTTTAACTCATGGTTGCTACGTGAAGGCTTTACTGATCTTGTTGCTAAAGCATGTGCCTCGTTCCATGGCTTTGGTTCTCCAGATTTATTTCTGGCGGCTAAGCGAAAACATATTAAATGTGCAATAAAAAATTGGCGCAGCATTGAGCACATCAAAGAAAACAAAGAAATAAAAGATTTAAAACAGGTGCTTCTCGATCTTGACTCACTGGTGGAGTCACGCTCATTATCTGACTCTGAAACTGAAACGATTAAAAGCAGTAAACGGAAACTGATCGAACTAGAGAACTTTCGTAATCTTGATCTTAAACAAAGGTCGCATATCAAGTGGTTGGTTGACGGGGATGAGAATAGTGCCTTCTTCCATGGTACATTAAAGAACAAGAACATAAATAACCGTATTCATGGGTTATCCATCTGTAACAACCCAAAAATCTCAGAGAAATTTAAAATTTTTTAAAAAATAAAATAAAACAATTTCCCCAAGAGTACAAGTAACTCAGGTCCCAACTCATAAGTAAAAATATAAAACCGTCTCATGGTTTAAATGCGGAATAATAAAGGGTTTTAAAACAAAACATGTTTGACTCGAAATAAATGTTTTAATCCAAATCCATAAATATAAAAATAGAGACGCAGCTCATCAACCATTGACCTTCTCTTTGCCCTTGCTAGTACCTGTAAAATAGGAGGAGTGATTGGGGTCAGCCACCGCTGAGTGAATAATATCAAAATAAACAAGTAATTACAAACAACTCATGCCACATAAGTGATCCCTAGAGACTCTACTCAATTCTCAATTGCTCAAGTTTATTTTCTCAGATTTTAAATTTATATAGCGCGCTTGTGTAAATCGGGTCGAGAGATCAACCTCGCCCCTCCTTACACTAAAATGCCACTCAGGCTACCACACAGAATTGCCACTCAGAATTACCACACAGAATTACCACTCAGATTTATTAATTATCTTTATGTTTTCAACTCATAACATAAACCACTCAGATAGCCCTATCACATAGTAGCACATAATGACTCTGTACCGGCTCAGATACTCGGCACGTCTATCTCAGATCAGTGATAAATAAAAACAACCACTCAGATACTCGGATAACAGGTCAATCACACAGAAAGTGAAATAGATCAAAACAGTTAACCACATAAGTCATGCACGTATCGTTATAACTGAATACACGGTGAGAATACTCACGTTCAATCAACAAGACAATTCAAAACACATAGCACAAAATCATGGATCGAAAGTAAGTACAAGTTTATACTGAGATTACCCACCTCAATCGACGTATGCTCCTAGAAGTGTCCTCGGCACGTACAACTCAGTTCCTAGAAGGTCCTACATCACATAATAAGGCTAGGATTAAAATTCGGCTCAAAACCCAACTCAGAGAAGTCTGCCAGAAATTCGATTTGATATTGAAACCAGATTTTAATTGTCGACATTAACCCGCCTATTCCCGAGACAAAATAAATAAACAAAGCGGATAACGAGACAAAACGGAAGATCGAGATTACCACTACAAGATCGCTAGACCGGACCCGTCACACCCGATTATACAATCGGTGAATTCTTCTCTGATTCGATTCTGCTCGATCACCGCAACTCGATCACAGCTCTGGCTAGGTTCTGATGAGGCCTACTTGGTTAATTCATCATTCAATCAACACCAAAAAAACACTACAGTTTAGAATCGGGAACAAAGAAAAGGTCATCAAAACATAAATGAGTACAATAGTTATACCAAATTTGTTCCACAAACACCCTTTGCCAACTGCTCGTTCTCGATCCCTAGTTGCGATCACCAACTCAAAAAGGAAGCTGCTCGGATACTACCTGCTAAGCTCCGTAAGCACGATGAAAGAAAATGCCAAGAAATCCGAAATTAGCTGCTCATCATGACGTCACAATGAAAATACCACCATGGCATGTCAATTAAAAGAAAAACTCACCACCGTCCTCTTGAATTAATTTACACTTGACTAGTCAATTTTGCATGCTCGAAAATGATTAATTAATTCACACCACCACCACCTAACAATATCTGTCCCACAAAAGATGCCGACTCAATCTTCCAAAAACTCCACCTGCTCGCTTGCTATCTTGCACACGTCGCCGCCTCAATATTAATTCAAACCATAGAATATGCCACCGGAATAAATAAATCACATCTTCACGTCTGCTGCTCCTTTGCGTATATTTCAAAGGTTGCTACCAATCGATGATGGAACTGAGGAAAAATAGTAGTCGACGGCTGCTAAGGATGGTTCGATTGAGAATAGAGGGAGAAAGAAGATTATTGTCGATGGTGTGACGTGACTATTAGGGATTTGGTTATTAACATGCTATTTTATCTAACGTATTATGATTCCTCGGGCCTCTAGCCCACTTCATCTAGATTAATATAAGCCCAGGTTTATGAGGACTCCAAACCCGCAGCACTCTTAATTCCTTTCTCTCTTCTGGCCGTAAACACCCTTGACGCAAATAGGCTCAAAGAATAGATGGTCGGCTCGGCCTTGGCCCTTGGCCGGCCAGACTATAATACAACCCAACTCTTATGGTTTACTAACCAGTTTAGACTTGAGACGCATTAAAGCGTCTAACTATTATAAATAATTGTCTATATGTTTTCTTTTTAATTAATTATAATGTTAATTTAATTTTAAACAAATTACTATAAATTTCAGGACACGCTCACGCTCATTAAATAACCAAATAACACGTATAACAAGAACCATCAAATTACGGGTCATCTAAATAATACAAACCATCTAAATACAGATCGTCCAAACAATTAAAATTATTTATAATTAATAAAACGTGATTAAAATAATATTACTTAATTATTAAAATTTCGGGGCGTTACAACTATTGAGAATTGTAAGATTCGTCCCACATTGGTTGGAGAGGGGAACGAAACACTCCTTATAAGGGTGTGGATACCTCTCTTAGTATGAGGCCTTTTGGGTGGAAGTGGTCCACACCAAGAACAAAATCGTGCGCCGGTGGGCAAAGCGGACAATATCGTGCTACGGGGTTCTGGGATGTTACACCAACAATGGTGCTTGGATATCTGACCCTACTAAAATCAAGGAAGAGGCGTTAAATTTTTTCAAAGACAAATTCACTGATTCTAGACCTATTCGGTCGGCGTTTGCTAGCTCGATGTTCTCTAAACTTACAGACTCACAAAGCTTGAATATTAAGCAACCTTTCACTGTGAATGAAATTAAAAGTGCTATTTGGGCCTGTGGTGGAGATAAGGCCCCGGGCCCAAACGGTCTAACACTTAAGTTCATTAAGTCCAATTTCGATCTCCTCATTCCTGATTTGATGTCTTTTATCCGCCACTTTGAGCATATGGGAACAATTTCTCGTGGTTGTAACTCGTCTTTTATCACCTTGGTTACAAAAATCAAAGATCCGGTCAATTTATGCTATTTTCGACTCATTTCACTCATTGGATGTGTGTACACGATTTTAGCTAAGGCACTCTCTTTTAGGCTAAAATTTGTGATAAATGGTGTGGTAGATGCACCTCAATCTGCTTACATCAATGGTAGAAACATTCTCGAAGGTCCACTAGTCATCAACGAATTATGCTCTTGGGCAAAAATCGAGAATCATCAAATGTTTATGTTCAAGGTTGACTTTGATAAGGCTTTTGACTCGGTCAATTGGACCTATTTAGATTCCATTCTTGCACAAATGAACTTTGGTGCAAAATGGAGAGGGTGGATCCAAGGATGCTTATCATCATCCTACACATCGATACTTATTAACGGTTAACCAACCAAATAATTTCGGGTAACTAAAGTTGTTCGTCAAGGTGACCCGCTCTCCCCCTTCTTATTCATTATTGCTATGGAAGGTTTAAATATAGCAATGAAAATGGCATGCGGGAAAGAATTATTTAAGGGTCAAAAAATCGGTGCAAACGGTGTAACACCGCATTTTTTTTTAAATATCTAATTTAGCATTAACTAAGGTTACGGAAGCATTTAGTCCAATTCCTAATTACGTTAGTTTTACAAACCATGGTCCCACAAAATATTACAAACCAAGAGTTTGTTAAAAAGACGGTATTACTAAACACTGCTCATTTAACAAAACATAAATTTAAGCATGGTCAAACTTCCCGTCCAAGCCCGACCCCTTCAAGCCCTCCAACCTGAAATGTGTCAAAGAGGGAGGGATTAGCACAAAAGCTAAGTGAATGAATTCCTAACACTAGCAACTACACTAATCACTTAAACACGGAAGTTATAAAAACATCTCCGGTTGGGTAGTCACTTAACGTGGAAGTTATAAAAACATCTCCGGTTGGGTAATCACTTAGAGGATCGGCGGCTTTGCGGGCCTTAAACCATGGTCGGCCAAAACCACGGTAACCGATAGCGTTTCGTATCCAACACCCGGGCAACTCCCTCCCCTTAACCATGCAACAAATACAGGTAAGGTCGTATACCCTATTAGTCGAAACCTTGTGCCCAGCCGTTCTCCTTCCGACACTGACCTCATCCCGAATGTCCACATAGTCATGTATGGTATTCCCTAACACTAGGCATACATAACAAGTAGACTAGCCACGAAAAACACCGCGAAAAACGTCACGGCAGAGTTCCCAATCGCGAACTCTCGTTCACGATTGCGAACTAAAGTTCGCGTCGGGAACTCCAGTCGTGAACTACTTCGCGACTAACCACCAACTTAGCTGGACCAACTTCACGATCGTTAAGTGGAGTTCACGCCATGAACTCCCCTTGTCTGGCAATTTCCTGCGATTTTCTTTATAATACCAATACCAAACAAATAAACCGAAACCCGAGTTGTAGGTTGAATCCACTCACCTTTCAACTTCCGATCCTTAACTCAGTGAGCTAGTATCACTGAGTATCCTTCCTGGTTCCTGTAACAAGTATACCGAGTTAGTGATAATCCACCGAATTGTCAAAATCATCAATTTCAACAACTAAACACACAAGACTCACAAAATGCATACTTTATGACATTTCCAACTAGCACAATTCCTTCATCAATACAATTGACCATTTTGACCATTTAGCAAGTATTCACGACTAGTTGACCCAAACGGGCCAAAAACCCGAACATGATCCTAACACTTCCACATTTCCATCAACTAGCAATTAACCTTTCAACTAGCAATTCACAATCCTACAACAATTCCACCAAGTTGACAACTATCACAATTCCAAGTAACATACTTGTATAATCACTAGATCACCATTTTGACAAAATCATCCAAACACTAGTTAAATTACTTCACCATTTAATTAATACTAAGTTTTTAACATCCATAACTTACCAAACACGATTTCACAACCTAATAAACAATTCTATCCGTCCAAAACTCAAGAAATCCAAGATTCATCAAAACCCACCTTCAACATCCACCATTAATGGAGGTTGAAGGTGTTTTTCACCAAATCTTATCTTCCTACCACAAACAACCATACAAATGATGTAAAAGCTTGAATAAACACGTAATACAACATCCATAACAAGATTCATCCACAAATCATCAAGCTACATAAACTCTAGTTCAAGTTCTAGCTCAAGAACAACATGAACAAGTGAAGGAGAAAGAGTAACTTACTTCTAGACTTCTTCTATCACAACAAGTAGCAAGATTTCGAGATTTAACCAAGGAATCAAACACCAAAGCTCAAGAATAATGGAAGAAAGCTAGAGAGAAAAGATGGGGTTTTCTTTCAATGAAATAGTGTTGAGTGGATAATGTTTTTCAAAAGGAAGCAAGAAGAAAAGAAAGGGTGATCCCTCTCTCTCTCACTCGTCCGGCGCAAACAATGGGGTGGGACCTCTTTGTGGCTTTTTTCTACTTTAACAGTATATGTCTGAAAAGTCCCTTTCGTAATTAATTTATTTAAAATAGCAAACGGACTCCAATTTTAAAAACGAAAGCATTTCCGGAAACGATATTTAACAAGGAATCCAAAAATAAAAAATCACGTTTTCATTCCAAATAAATCACAAGTCGGGTATTTTAACCCCTTGGTTAAAATACCGCGAAAGACAGCAGGCTAATTAAATTAACTAAGCATTTAATCGGATAATCATTTAATAAGATACCTTAAGGTCAATAAACTACTAGGCCCGGTTTTGGGATGTTACAACTCTCCCCCACTTAAGAAGATTCCGTCCCCGGAATCCCATCTCGATCAAATAAGGAGGGGTAACGTTCCCGCATATCGGCCTCGGTCTCCCATGTCATATCCGCACCCAAACTGTGCTTCCACTTTACCAAAACCATAGGAATTTATTTCTTTCTCAATTTCGTCACTTTTCGGTCCAATAACTCCACCGGTTCCTCGACCAACCTCCTTTTCATATCTACCCGCAACTCTTGCACCGGAAGAATTTCGCTCGGATCTTCAATATTACACTTTCTCAAATAGCAAATGTTGAAAGTGTTTTGAATTGCCGACAACTCTGGGGGCAACTCGAGCGTTACCGATTGAGAATTCACCACTTTGCTAATACGAAACGGCCCAATAAACCTCGGGGCCAACTTTCCTCGTTTACCAAAACGAATGACACCCTTTCAAGGTGAAACTTTCAAATAAACCATCTCGTTTTCCGAGAACGTAGCGGGTCTACGTCTCGGATCGGCATACATCTTTTGTCAGTCCCGGGCGGCTTTCAACTTTTCTCGGGTAATTGCAACTTTATCCGCGGTCATTTGTACAATATCGGGTCCCGCATACTGTTTCTCGCCCGCTTCCAACCAACACGTCGGGGTTCGACACCGACGCCCATACAACATTTCATACGGTGGCATCTTAATACTCGAGTGGTACGAGTTATTATATGCAAACTCGATCAACGGTAGGTGGGAATCCCACGACCCACCGTACTCTAACACACATGCCCGCAACATATCTTCAAGTGTTTGTATCGTTCTCTCCGATTGCCCATCGGTTTGGGGATGATACGCGGTACTCAAATTCACCCGCGTCCCCAATTCTCGTTGCAAGCTATTCCAAAAGTTCGAAGCAAAACGGGGGTCCCTATCGGACACGATAGAAATAGGAATACCATGTCGGGATACCACTTCATCAATGTATAATTTTGCCAATCTACTAAGTGAGGCGGTCTCACTAGTAGCCAGGAAGTGAGCACTCTTCGTTAACCGATCAACTATAACCCAAATCATATCGTGGCCCCTTTGTGTACGTGGCAATTTGGTCACGAAATCCATAGTAATCCGATCCCACTTCCACTCGGGAATCGGCGATTGAGTTAAAGTTCCATAGGGCTTTTGGTGTTCGGCCTTTACTTGAGCACAAATATGACATTGGCCCACGAAACGGGCAATGTCGGTCTTCATTGTCGGCCACCAATAAAGTGCTCTTAGATCATTATACATCTTCGTGCTACCCGGGTGAACCGATAACCGAGAATTGTGAGCCGCGGCTAAAATCAATTCCCGCAAACCCCCCGAGTAACGGTACCCAAACCCGAGATTGATACGTCTTCAAACCCCGAGAATCTTCTTCTAATTCATCCTTCCTCTTTACCAAAATCTCGGTCTTCAAATGTTCGGCATTCAAGGCTTCCATTTGTGAAATCTTCAACCGGGACACCAAATCCGACACAATTTCCATTCTCATAAATTGTGCCCGCCCCGGATCTCCCTTTCTACTTAAGGCATCGGCCACCACATTTTCCTTTCCGGGATGATAACGAATTTCACAATCGTAATCCTTAATCAACTCTAACCATCTTCGTTGACGCATATTCAACTCCTTTTGCGTGAACACGTATTGCAAACTTTTGTGATCCGTACAAATCACACACTTAGTACCGTACAAATAGTGTCTCCATAATTTTAGTGCAAAAACCACCGCCGCCAACTCCAAATCATGAGTCGGATAATTCCTTTCGTGATTCTTCAATTGCCTCGAAGCATAAGCAATAACTCGATCTCGTTGCATCAACACGCACCCTAAACCCGCAAGCGAAGCGTCACAATAAACAATAAAATCCTTCGGGCCATCGGGTAAGGCAAGAACCGGATCTTGACATAATAGTTGTTTTAGAGTTTGAAAGGACTTCTCGTGATCATCACCCCAACGGAATGGTACATCCTTACGGGTCAACTTCGTCATAGGACCCGCTATCTTCGAAAAATATTTAATAAACCGGCGGTAATAACCCGCCAAACCCAAGAAACTCTTTATCTCGGTTGGGTTCTTTGTAGCAACCCAATTCATAACCGCTTCAATCTTTGCCGGGTCCACCTTGACCCCATTCGAACAAATAACGTGACCCAAAAAGTGAACCTCTCGAAGCCAAAATTCGCACTTCGAGAACTTTGCAAATAATTGTTCCCGCTTCAACGTTTCTAACACTTACCTTAAGTGTTTCTCGTGTTCTTCTTCGGTCTTGAAATAAATTAAGATATCGTCAATGAACACAATAACGAATTTGTCGAGGTAAGGCCGACAAACTCGGTTCATCAAATCCATAAATATCAAGGGAGCATTTGTCAACCCAAACGGCATAACCAAGAACTCATAGTGACTGTAACGAGTTCGGAACGCTGTTTTGTGAATATCATTTTCGTGCACCCGAACTTGGTGATAACCCGATCTCAAATCAATCTTTGAGAAATAAGAAGACCCTTGGAGTTGATCAAATAAATCGTCAATACGTGGCAAGGGATACCGATTCTTTACCGTTCTCTTATTCAATTCCCGATAATCGATACACATACGACGTGCACCATCCTTCTTTTTCACGAATAAAATCGGAGCTCCCCAAGGTGAGGAACTCGACCGAATAAAACCCTTATCCAATAAATATTGGATTTGTGTCATCATTCTCGGATTTCGGATGGTGCTAAACGATACGGTGCCTAGCCACGGGATTGGCACCCGGCACCAAATCAATTTTGAATTCTACCTCCCGAACGGGAGGTAACCCAGGCAAGTCTTCGGGAAACACCTCCGGGTATTCCGAAACCACCCGGAGGTTACCAACCACTTTCTTTTCCTTTTTCACATCGATCACATAGGCCAAAAACG
The DNA here is from genome assembly GCA_963853835.1 of Calendula officinalis. Lineage (NCBI taxonomy): Eukaryota > Viridiplantae > Streptophyta > Magnoliopsida > Asterales > Asteraceae > Calendula > Calendula officinalis. The sequence continues at coordinate 66,214,032 of OY970821.1, read as the reverse complement.
ATTCACATCCCTTGGTCAAGGACTTACGGGCTTTCATCATGGATATCATGGGTATGGTCGGGGTCGTACGGTCTCCCCGGGCCACGACGTGTCACCCGTCGGGTAAAAGAAAAGTAATTAAATTTTGGTGACAATTTATGTCGGCCTTATTAGCACTTAACCATTCCATACCTAAAACCACATCAAAGCCGGATATCGGCATAACAAGTAAAAGAATAGAAAATTTCACGCCATCAATATCAATACTAGCCCCGGACACGGATGTCGTGACCGGAACCATTTCACCATCGGCCACCTCTACCTCTAGAGGTGTCGCGATCAAGGAAATAGGCAATATCAATTTGTCACAAAAACTCTTTGAGGAAAACGAACTATTTGCACCCGAATCAAATAATACACGAGCGGGTATCGAGTTTATTAGAAACATACCGGTGATGACATCGTCGGTGGTGGTGGCATCCTCCACCGTCATCTTGAATGCCCGACCCGTAGGTGGGGGATGACTCTTCCTCTTTTGACTTCCCGACAAAGCCGCTCCCCCGCCTGAACCCGAACCCTTCTTCGTTGGGCAATGCATGGCCCGATGACCCTCTTTCTGACACGTCCAACATACGCTATTTTCTAGCTTGCATTCCGAAGACTCATGCCCGTTTTGTCCACACTTAATACACCATCGAGTTTGTGCCGTACACGGACCGGCATGGGAGGACTTACACGGTATGCACCACGGGTTCCTTTGGTTGGAACCTTGAAGGATTTGCTTTCGACGATCATTGTTTGACTTATGATTTCCTTGGGATTTCTTATGGTTGCTCGAGTTTGATTGCTCATACTTTCCCTTATGAAATGGGGCCTTCTCCCGACTCGCGGCTTTTTGTGCCAAAATATCACTTTCGGCCGATTTGGCAAGATCATAGGCTTGCAAGAGAGTTCCCGCAAGCCTCGTTACATTCCGATACTCGGGCAACAACACCCCAACAAATTGTTTGATTTGGGTGGACTCATCGGGCACCCATTGTGTCACAAACCGGAGCTTACCATTAAATTGGAGGATAAGCTCATCCACCGTCATTCGATCGGTCATCTTCAACATCATGAATTCATTCTGAATTTTATCCAATTCAAACGGGCTACAATACCGAGCTTCCACTTGATCCCTAAATTGTTTCACGTGATTGCATCCATCATCTCATTACTAAAATTCGCGATCAACCCATCCCACCAATCCATAGCCGGTCCCCCCAACATCCGGGACGCATATCGGACCTTCAAGTGGTCTTCACAATTACACGCAATAAGTGCCTTTTCGGTGGCCCGAAGTCATGTTAGAGTTTCCGCCGGGTCGGAACTACCACGGTACTCGGTTGGCTTACAATCGAGAAAATTCTTGTAAGTGCACGGTTTCTTTTCTATCGGAAAAGGTTGATAGAAGAATTGTTGGTGTTGGGCATTGGCAATGGGTATGGTGTGGGTGAGAGGTGGTTGCGGTATGCTTGCATTTGGAGATGAGGAGTCATTCCGGGGAAAGACGGGAATGCGAGTAGTTTGAGTGAATTGTGGGGGTGGATTTGCTTGGGTGATAGGGGGTACGGTTGACCGAGCCTCGGGTCGTGGCTCAGTCGATTGGCTTTGGCGGAGAGCCCTTATGGTATCCTCAAGTTCCATGTTTCGGGTTTCCAATAGTACAATATACTCTTCGTTCGGTATCTCGTCACTCCCTGAGCCCGTTGCTCCGTCATTCCCAAGGTTCGTGTTCGGTGGGACATTCTCCAACGTGTTTCCATCCGTAGCCATTCCTGCTACAAAACACAACATCTCACCAAGGCTTAGTTCAATTCGTTAGTACACATCTACTAACTACTAAACCCAATTCACACTTGCTCTAATCCCTCTTGACCGGAAGGTTTGACCATAACACGAGCCACGATTTGGGAATGGAACACCAACCCCGTGTATCCATCGCCAAACTGAAGCTCTGATACCAAGTTGTAACACCGCATTTTTTATTTTTTTTTTTAAAATATCTAATTTAGCATTAACTAAGGTTACGGAAGCATTTAGTCCAATTCCTAATTACGTTAGTTTTACAAACCATGGTCCCACAAAATATTACAAACCAAGAGTTAGTTAAAAAGACGGTATTACTAAACACGGCTCATTTAACAAAACATAAATTTAAGCATGGTCAAACTTCCCGTCCAAGCCCGACCCGTTCAAGCCTTCCAACCTGAAATGTGTCAAAAAGGGAGGGATTAGCACAAAAGCTAAGTGAATGAATTCCTAACACTAGCAACTACACTAATCACTTAAACACGGAAGTTATAAAAACATCTCCGGTTGGGTAGTCACTTAAACGCGGAAGTTATAAAAACATCTCTGGTTGGGTAATCACTTAGAGGATCGGCGGCTTTGCGGGCCTTAAACCATGGTTGGCCAAAACCACGGTAACCGATAGCGTTTCGTATCCAACACCCTGGCAACTCCCTCCCATTAACCATGCAACAAATACAGGTAAGGTCGGATACCCTATTAGTCGATACCCTGTGCCCAGCCGTTCTCCTTCCGACACTGACCTCATCCCGAATGTCCACATAGTCATGTATGGTATTCCCTAACACTAGGCATACATAACAAGTAGACTAGCTACGAAAAACACCGCGAAAAACGTCACGGCAGAGTTCCCAATCGCGAACTCTAGTTCACGATCGCGAACTAAAGTTCGCGTCGGGAACTCCAGTCGTGAACTACTTCGCGACTAACCACCAACTTAGCTGGACCAACTTCACGATCGTTAAGTGGAGTTCACGCCGTGAACTCCCCTTGTCTGGTAATTTCCTGCGATTTTCTTTATAATACCAATACCAAACAAATAAACCGAAACCCGAGTTGTAGGTTGAATCCACTCACCTTTCAACTTCCGATCCTTAACTCAGTGAGCTAGTATCACTGAGTATCCTTCCCGGTTCCTGTAACAAGTATACCGAGTTAGTGATAATCCATCGAATTGTCAAAATCATCAATTTCAACAACTAAACACACAAGACTCACAAAATGCATACTTTATGACATTTCCAACTAGCACAATTCCTTCATCAATACAATTGACCATTTAGCAAGTATTCACGACTAGTTGACCCAAACGGGCCAAAAACCCGAACATGATCCTAACACTTCCACATTTCCATCAACTAGAAATTAACCTTTCAACTAGCAATTCACAATCCTATAACAATTCCACCAAGTTGACAACTATCACAATTCCAAGTAACATACTTGTATAATCACTAGATCACCATTTTGACAAAATCATCCAAACACTAGTTAAATTACTTCACCATTTAATTAATACTAAGTTTTTAACATCCATAACTTACCAAACACGATTTCACAACCTAATAAACAATTCTATCCATCCAAAACTCAAGAAATCCAAGATTCATCAAAACCCACCTTCAACATCCACCATTAATGGAGGTTGAAGGTGTTTTTCACCAAATCTTGTCTTCCTACCACAAACAACCATACAAATGATGTAAAAGCTTGCATAAACACGTAATACAACATCCATAACAAGATTCATCCACAAATCATCAAGCTACATAAACCCTAGTTCAAGTTCTAGCTCAAGAACAACATGAACAAGTGAAGGAGAAAGAGTAACTTACTTCTAGACTTCTTCTATCATAACAAGTAGCAAGATTTCGAGATTTAACCAAGGAATCAAACACCAAAGGCTCAAGAATAATGGAAGAAAGCTAGAGAGAAAAGATGGGGTTTTCTTTCAATGAAATAGTGTTGAGTGGATAATGTTTTTCAAAAGGAAGCAAGAAGAAAAGAGAGGGTGATCCCTCTCTCTCTCACTCGGCCGGCCCAAACAATGGGGTGGGACCCCTTTGTGGCTTTTTTCTACTTTAACAGTATATGTCTGAAAAGTCCCTTTCGTAATTAATTTATTTAAAATAGCAAACGGACTCCAATTTTAAAAACGAAAGCATTTCCGGAAACGATATTTAACAAGGAATCCAAAAATAAAAAATCACGTTTTCATTCCAAATAAATCACAAGTCGGGTATTTTAACCCCTTGGTTAAAATACCGCGAAAGACAGCAGGCTAATTAAATTAACTAAGCATTTAATCGGATAATCATTTAATAAGATACCTTAAGGTCAATAAACTACTAGGCCGGGTTTTGGGATGTTACAAACGGACCCACTATTTCCCACTTATTCTATGCGGATGATGCCATATTTGTGGGAAACGGATCGGACACAAACTTATCTAATCTAGCAAGAATCCTAAGATGTTTCCATGCGGCATCCGGTTTGCATGTAAACTTCCACAAATCAAAAGTGTATGGAATTGGTGTTTCCTCACTACAAGTCAACGAATGGGCCAAAACCTTGCACTATGAGACCGGCACACTTCACACTTGTTGGAATTATGTGCACAGTTAGTCAACCTATGATGATATATCCATGCCTACGAAACACTTAAGGGTCATACCGGTGAGTGCATGTACTACGAGCAAGATATGCAATGATACTACGAAGAGGCTACAAGAAAAATCCGGTATAGCTACGAAAATTGCGACGGAATTCATTTGCGAGGAAGAAATTTGCTACGGAATTTTGCTGATTAGCTACGGAAAATCCTGATTAGCTACGGAAAATCAGTTTTTGCTACGGAAAATCAGCTTGTTGCTACGGAATTTGTCCGTAGCTATTCAAGAATTCATGGCCGGAATGATTCATTATAGTCATTATGAATCAGTTAAGTATTAAGTTAAGTTTAACTTACTACTAGATTAGTTTAACTAACTAATTAATACAAGTGTTTGTACATTTATCAGTTGAGTAAATATACGATGTGTTAATTAAAGATTATCCATGATATGATTTAAAGCTATTAAATCATATAGTGTTTGGATAATATTATTGTCTAATTAATTGTTAAAGGTATAAAACACAAATATATATATTTCGTGTATACGGGTACCGAAATATATAAGTGTATAATACTAAGGTATTTGATAATTAAGTGTGACAATAATGACTAGTAAAACTATGAGGGTTGAATGTGTAAAGACGAAGTTTAATTAAGAAGTTAATCTTAATTAAACTATAAGGGTTTTAAGTGTAAGATCTTCTATTATATATAGAAGACTTAAGACTTAAACCGAATGCTTGATTCCTTACACCACTCCACACGAAATCCCCTCCCTCCCTCTTTGTTTCGATCGGCCAAGCACACCCAAGAACACAAGCTTGTGTTCTTCATGTTCTTCGTTCGTTCTTCGTGTTCTTCGAGTTTCAAAGAACAAGTTCATTGCTTAGATCAACTAGAAGGTCGCTCGATTTGTTCATCGTCAGTGGACTATCTTAAGCAGGAAATAAGGTATGTGTTGGGAAACTCTTTTCTCCCTTCTCCCCTCTTGGACGAGTTCGGCCAAAGAACCCTAGGGTTCTTTGGTTGATGGTCGAACGAACCACACAAGCTTTGTGTATGTTCGAGTTCTTCGTACAAGGTTTCTTTCTAGCTAATCAAGTTTGATTTCCAAGTTCCTATAATCCTTTAGGGTTTAAGGATTAGGTTTAATCTTAGTTTCGCTTTTAGGGATTAAATCAGCTAGTTGGTTTAACCGGTCAAGAACACCATCATGTTCTTACTCTTGTTAAGTCGGTTCTTAGTAGTCTTCCGGTGATAAATAGACTACAATCAAAACTTTCCGTTTGGAAAGAAAAAACATTATCATTCGGTGGAAGACTTACTCTTGTTAAGTCGGTTCTTAGTAGTCTTCCGCTTTACTATTTCTCATTGTTTAAAGCTCCATCTTGTGTCATTGATAGCCTTGAACAAATCCGTAGAAGGTTTCTTTGGGGTGGAAGTGAAAGTGGGAAAAAATATGTTGGGTAGCTTGGTCCACGATACTTGCATCTAAAGAGCGTGGGGGTCTTGGAGTTGGATCATTAAAAGCTCAAAATCAAGCTTTACTATCAAAATGGTGGTGGAGGCTACGGGATGGTAGTCAATGCATTTGGAAGGATGTTATACTTGCAATCCATAGGCTTCGATCAAAACCGGTTCACATTATGGCTACTAGCACTTATGGGGGTGTTTGGCGCAATATTGTTAATGTTGCAAACGATTGGGCCAAACTTGGGCACAACGTTTTTGATGTGTTCTCCCTTTGTGTTGGCTCGGGTTCAAAAACACTATTCTGGAAGGATAATTGGCTTGGTGGTGATACTTTTCAAGTCTGATTTCCTAACTTGTACACATTGGAAAAACTCAAAACAGTATCTATAGACAAACGTATCGGGTCGGCGGGTTTCACATGGGAGTGGAAACATGGGCTCAACTCGCCCATTAATGCTAATGAATTTTGCTCATTATTACAGGTACTTAACGTGGTTCAATTAAGCTCCAATCATGATACACTTAAATGTAAAATCTCGAGTGATGGATCTTTCTCGGTGCACACCATCAGGGAATGGATTGACTCCAAAATTACAACCAATCGGTTACACAAACATGCCCTGTTTGAATACGGTCCCACTGAAGTCAAAGTGTTTTGTCTGGCATGTGAGGTGAACATGCCTCAAATAAACAGACGGAGGCTAACACCATTAGAGGGGAAGGAGAAAAGTGTTAAAAATGTAAATATTGGGTACTACGTCTGCATTTATTGAACCACGGTAATTAAACGTGCAATTTGGTTAAAGCACATGGACCATTCTTTCAATTAACTTTGACTATAATACTATACTAAACTAGTCTAGATTGTTTTGTAATCATAAGATCATAAGGAAGTGACTATATAGTGCGGAATAACCACGATTGTATGTTATGGCTACACTTTTCTAATGATGTGGCCACTAAATTTTAGTGTAGCCATATATGTATTTTAAAACACGAGATAATAAACTATGCTTTTGATGTAAAATAAAAATATGGCCAATGATGTATAACCAAGTTTTTTTTTATGGCGATATGTGTTTTTTTTTACCAGTGATCGCCCGATTCATTAACTAACCAAATTAGGGGGCTGAAAATATGTACACACATATTAACTGGCCCACACTCCAATTGACTGTAATCGGTATTTCATATTCGTATGATACTGTAAATGTATAATATATTTATCACAAATATTATTTAATTGGCATTGCCTATTTATTTATCCAAATAAATATGTATCACTAGTCAATCAGTAACTCGTTATTAATTTTTTCTGTTGTAGGTTAAATTACTATAAACAACAACATCTGATTCCTAAGAGCTATACGAATCACCTCTCCAGTGTGGTTGTAATTACTACTCGATTTACAGGATCACAGTATCACACATCTGTAAACCTTGAGTGCCTTGTGATCCTAAATCATCATCATAATGTTGATTGTGCATATAAATAATAACAATAATATCTACAATAATCACAATTATAATAAAATTATGTGACTAACACATTTACAATTATAGTTTAGTAATTCTTCGTGTCTATAATGCTTACACTAGTCACACAAATGTTTTTTGAAGGGTCTAGAATATGAAATTGCTCTTCTTAAAAATAAACATTGAGGTCTTGAAGTTAATATTGGCCAAATTTTTTATTAGATTTTCTATTTTGAAAAGATAGAAAATAGTCACACTTACAACCATTTAAATATCCGGATGATAGCAATGGTCATAGTAAATAACATATATGTTGTTGTAAGTTATATGATAGGGATTTTCTATATATTTTTTTAACGGTAACCTAATCTACTCCTAATTCCACTTATGTCAACTATGGGACTTGAACCCTCAACCTCAAGGTTGGGGGCAAACACCTTTACCGCTATTGGCCCTTTGGTATAGGGATTTCTATTAAGACATATTAATTATCTAATATATTACTAATGATGACTTTTCATAATTAACAATAAGATCATCTTTTCTCTTTCTTTCCCATACGTCACCAACCAACCAATCCTCTTTCTTTCCCTTCTCTCTCTTCCAACCACCCTCTTCTTCTTCCTAACACCAACCACCACCAAATCAGCCACTCACGGCCACCACCGTCAAGCAGAGCTCAGCCGCTCACGACTAGCTGTGGTTTTTCAAAAATTGTTTCCTCTTTCTCTTTCCTTACGAAAATGTTTAACTTTCCACAATCTCCTTCATACTTAAAATTCCATTTTTCTATCTCTAATGCAAAGACGCATCACTCAGTCAGCACCGTTCACACCACCGCTAACCACGACCGTCGTCGACCATCGCTCATTTTTCTTCTCCTTTTTTTGTCATTTTTATGTGTTGACCGGAGGTAGGGGTGTCGACATCGGCTCAAAGGTGATGAGTGGTGGGGTAGGGTGGAGTCTTTCGGTGGGTGGTGGCTGCCGGTGGGTGGTGGCTGCCGTTGGTGGTGGTTGTATTTCAGTTGTTGTCTTCTTTGAGGTTTTTCTTTCTTGAAGGAAGTAAAAAGGTTGTTCTAATTTATTAATTTATTAATAATGGCTACAATTTTCAAGGTTAAAGTTGACCACCATGTTCAGATTTTAGAAATGGGCTGTCACAATAGTATGACCCTGATGATAACCATGGTTCAAAAATCAATTGTATGTCCTTATTATACTCTTTTTCATTGTTTGAGTAATTGTATATGTCTAAAAGGTAGGTAATAGTCATAATAAACATATATTTTTGTGACAAAATTGTAGCAAGCGCTACTATCAAAATAAATTTACGTAACTATTATGTGAACAATAGTCACATAAGAAAACGTGGGTCTATAAACACTTTATGGCCATGCAATAAGATACAATACACGATTACGACAAAAAATTTTCTTCCCGAATAGCCACACTTTTAAGTTACGCTGCTACTGCTTTTCAGTTAATACAATTATTTAATTTAAATGTAGTCATATATTGCCTAAAATAAAACGACATTTGGGTCACTCTTTTAATGGAAAATAAAAAAATGAGTGACTAAAGGCCGGTGCTGGCATTGGAAGAAGAAATTATAGGCTTGAACCTATACCAAAAAAAAAACAAATGGGGGCCTAAATATTTTCAATACCCTATAATCTGATTTATTTTTAAATCTGTAATCTTTAAACTATTTTTATCTACTCGACTACTCCTCTTGGCAACGCTGAATGTTAATGCCAATATAATTTTCAATATTCATTGTTAAATTCTCAACAAACTAAATTTAAATTTTTACTTTTTCTTATTAGTGTTTTGAGTTTTTCTTAATTGAATTGTAGTTCAAATTGTAGCTTGATTTTTGAACCATTTATAATTGTTTATTTTTAAGGTTTAATTCAACGAGTCCAATAAGAAAATACAAGTTAGGGGCAGGAACTCGACTATTCAGATTTGATTTGTACTTTTGCGTCTAGAAATGCTAGACGTGTCACGTTTAAATGACTAATTTTTCAACAACTTTTTTGGACTTTTTGCATTGATATTTATTTTTTAGAATTACTATAGGGCCCAAAATCATTGTTGGCCTAGGGCCCCGAAAAACTAAGGGCCGACCCTGCTAAAGGCATATGGTTACAATTTTTTTTTTCCTGTTACCATTGTTCATTTTTGCACTAGTGGGATTGGCCTCACATCTTTTTAATATAAGATTATTAGGTGTTAACCTTACTAATTTTTATCAAGTAATGTAAATTATCAAAGTGTGTCAGTTATTTTAAAATTGATAAAAATGGAAAGTGTATCCTTATTTTGAAACGAAGGAAGAAGTACGTTATACATCCTTAAATTTTGCATCAACAAATTAACCACCAAATCGTGTAGTGGCTGTAACCAATAAAGTTGACTTCCTTTGGAGTACGATGCCACATACCTCTTTCATGTCCAAATCTTTGCAATTGATTCCATGTGGCAATGCCAAATCGAACTTGTACATAATATTTGCTAACGCAAGCTCCATGACAATTACACCAAATTGAATACCAGGACACCCTCTCCTTCCACCACCAAATGGAAGCCACTTGAAATTAAGTCCTTTATATTCAATCGAATTATTCAAAAACCTCTCTGGCTTAAACTCGTTTGGTTCCTCCCACTCGTCGGGATCTCTTCCGATTGCCCAAGCATTGATGATCACTTGTGTACCCGATGGAATGTCGTACCCCATCATTTTGACATCTTGTGTTGATTCTCGAGGAAGAAGAAGGGGGAGTGGAGGATGCAATCGCAATGACTCTTTTATAACAGCCTTAAGGTAGTGCATTTTTTCTAAATCCTCCTCGTTGATCGTTGGTCTTCCGTCGGCTATTTTGGTTACTTCTTCCTGCAACTTCTTCATTATTATTGGGTGTTTTACTAACTCGCTAATCGTCCACTCTAAACCTGTGGATGAAGTTTCAGTTCCAGCAGCAAACATATCCTACATGACAAAGAATATTTAATTAGTAGTTTTAATTTTATTTTTTTTTTTTTTTGCAATAAACTAAGAATTCTAAGATTATAAATCGTATCTATATGCAAACTATGCTACTTCAAATTGAATGCATACAAAATGAGCAAAACGATAACCAAGTAAATGGTTCTTCAATAAAGGAATAAACATTGATGCAAGCCACTTCGAGTAGGCTACACTTTAAGAAAATAAGTGTTACACTCCGCCAAAAATGATTTTTAATATAAAATGATTTGTGAAAGAACATAGATGTAACTTTCATGTATAACACAACTAATGATTAATGCAAACATTCAATCAATAAAAATTAAGTTTAAACAATTAACCCAAAATCCTCATAGTGAATAAATTAAGATGAAATGAAATAAATGTTAAATGGAAGAAAATGTTTTAAAGTTGAAACGACAAGCATAAAGCAACTAAAGTGCATTTGGCCTATCGGTATATTGTTTACCTCACAACCTTGAGGTTTGGGGTTCAAGTCCCGTCGTGTACATAGGTGGAAATTATGAGTGCATTAGGTTTGCCGTTATAAAAAAAAAAAGAAAAAAAAAAAGACAATCATAAAGCATATAAATGTAAAATAGATGTTTGGTTATATTTTTCGCCCCAAGTAAAAATAGTATAAAGTTATTGTAAAATGCGGTGCTAAATCCGGTTATCACGACCCTAAAGCTTGTAGCCTAGTGGTATTAGAGGAGGATTTAAGGTGTTGCCCATGACTTATTGGTCATGGGTTCAAGTCCCGTCGTGGACAAAAAAGGTGGAAGATTCAAGGAAAGGGATACTGTCCGTTGTGGATGTCACTGTCTAGACTCGAACTACTAACCTGCTAACTAGCCGTTCAAAAAAATAAGAAAATAGAAAAAAATCCAGTTATCACGAATGTGATTCCAACCAAATAACTCCTAGTTTCTTATACACATAAAACTTACGTTACAATATGTTTAAGTTACACGGTGTACGATGTGTGTGTTCACGACATGTCTAGACTCAAGGATTCATTGGTGACTCGTCATATGTTATAAATAAAATAGAAGTTGGATCGAGCATCAAGCTAAATGGGCCAGATAAATGGGCTCAACAAGGAAAGGTCCGTTGGGCCAGACCTTGGGCCTTGGCACACGGTATAAATGAACCGAGCCAGAACAGTTGGGCTTCGAACATATGGGCCAAACATTTGGGCCTTAGGTGGATTGGGCCGACATGCCTCCGCCTGTTGGGTCGCTAGATTCTGGGCTCAAATATAAAGAGGTTACGGGCCAAAGATGCGGGCTGCGATAAAAACGGGCTTACGGCCCGGTGTACACAAGAAACAGGCTCAGGTTTGGGCACTGTCACGGGTCGGCCGAAGGCCACGACCCAGTGCCGGAAATCGGGTCGACGGGTTATACGGTTCGGGTATCGTAGCTTCACCTAATACCTCATATATGTATATCTATATATGTATTTGGTGGCTTCACTGCAAATCGGGTCGACGGGTACTATGGTTTGGGTATATGCATATCTATATATGATATGTATATATTAACATATGTATAAATAGTACTTTCTTCACGATACTAGACATGCTATAAAACAGAGTCTACAATTATACCAATATATAGATTCTGATGTGTGATGTAATTTTTGTGATGTAAAAAGTACTTTCATTTGAAAACAAAGATGGAGAATCATACCCATATGACTCCTTTAAGGCTGTCTTTGTGAAGGGTAAAGTTGTTTGTATCATCTCTTTGGACATCTAGTAAAATGTCAACTAAGTCTTTCCCATCACCACTTTTAGCATCTACCCTTGCTCTCTTATTTACGTGATCTTCAACAACACCTTCAAGAAACTCATCAAGTTCTTTCGCAATTTTTTTTGCTCTTCCCTCTAAATTTCTTAGTCGATCTATCCACGACAACCAAGGTATATAAGTACCCACATTAAAAACAGTCAAGATTTCGACAAACTTTCTCAATATGTCTATAGGCTTTGATTCATCATATGTTACCCCAAGAGCCACCCTACAAATTATGTTATTTGTAAGTGAAGTAAGTAAAGAACGAATATCAACCGAAGAACCACAACTTTCTCCAAGCCTATCGATTAAAAGACTTGTCTCTTTTTCTCTACCTTGTCGATATGACTTAACTCGTGCATTGCTTAGAAGATGAACTACAACAACGCTTTTCACCTGTCTCCAATATTCTCCATAAGGAGCAAATGCTATGTCGTTAGATCCATAAAACAGGATGTTGGGGAGAGGTAAACTAGGTCGACTAGAAAATGATAAATCATGGGTTTTCATGATCTCTTGGGCTACTTTAGCCGATGAGACTACAAGAGTAGGTACACTGCCAAAGTAAAGGAGCATGAGTGGGCCGTGTTTCTGGGATAAGACTTGGAGAGAACGATTCGGACTTGAACCGAGTTGGTGGAAGTTTCCGATGATTGGAAGTCTTCGCGGAGATGGTGGTAAGTTTTTCTTTGTTTTAGAGTGAAATAATTTGGTACGGATAAAAATAACAAAAACGATGAATGAAAACAGAGAAAAGAGAAAAGTTTGTAGAGATAGAGAAATGGCCATGGTGCTACTAGCTATCAAATTCTCTAAAGCTTGTGTTCTTATGATACATGGATGGACTCTACATATATAGGCGCACCTCAATTAAAAAAAAATTTATCGTTAATTAATCAATTATATCATAATTAAACTATATCATAATCAAAAGTACAAGATCTTTTATATATAAAGAGACAGGAAGACAAACGAGCAATATGTTTCGCTGGTCCTCTTTTTAGTGCAAAACTTATTTTTTGAAAAACCAATAGGTGTGAATCTATATGGCATAACATTAATATACTTCGTCCGTTTCAAAATAAGTGATACACTTGTGATTGCATATTTTTTAAGGCAAAATATCATAATGAATGTTAGATTATATTAAATTGGATAGTTAGTGGAGGTTGGTCCCACAAACTTTGATTAAAATGAGTTTAATGATGTTTGAAAACAAACGTAAGGGTAAATGTATTATTTCACTTTATTAAATGAGTTATTTGTAGGTGCGAGCCCTTTTACTTTTTGTCAATTAAGGAAAGTTTTCAAAGTGTATCACTTATTTTGAAACATCCAAAAATAGAAAGTGTATCACTTATTTTGAAACGGAGGAAATACATAACTGGTTGGGATCTGTTGGGGAGTTCCAACGCCTCAAATACATATATCAAACGCGAAATGAATAAACACATACCAAGAAATGAACTCAGAAAAACATACTAAAGCTCCAAAAACATTCATTTTTCAAATAAAAAAATAAAAAATAGTTGGAATTATAAAACTATTCCCAACGTTACAATGTTACTTGTTTCTACGTCTAAATCGAGAGCAAAAGTTAATAATAATCAATTTTAATGTCTAAGATTGTTATTACTAAGAGCGAGAAAGATAAAACAAAACTTACAAATCTAAGATTCTCTAATATTTTTATTTTTGCTTCTTGCAACTACAAAAACTCATTTTACAATTAATAAGTTCAGGGTCACGAAAGTGAACTAATAAGGCATCTTTCAACAGTTGGCCGTTACTAAACCCATCAGTAGCGTCACGTCAGCACATCCTTACTGACACGTTACTGACACGGTCGTGCCAACCATAACTCATCACTAACCCTTAAAATATTACATTTAATCCCCTCCCCCACACACAAAAAGCTACCGACGCACAATATTTACTGTCTCCACCACGACGTGTATTTGTTGACGGGCTTAGTGACGGGGTGGTGCCAAAGGCATCACTCCCCGACGGGTGTTTGACGTGCTCTACGATGGAGCGTTGGGACTCATCTAACACACCTCAATAAACTTGATTAAACAAGATTTTTTTTAATATATACGCCTTAGAGGGTGGGTACGGTGGTTCAAGCTAAATGTTCACCTCAGCCCCACCTCAGCGTCAAATCACCATTTCACATTCAAAACCCCAAATACCACATCTATCATCACGCAAGCCATTTGGGCTCCATTTTTTTTTTTTTTTTGCTTTTTCATTTTTTAAAAACAACCAAATATATTTCATTAAACTAAAAATAAAAATTATAAATAGTACGAAAATAAAAAAAATACACACCGGAAAATTAAAACCAAAAACACACTGGAAAATAAAAAATAATTACATAAGAGTTTCTTGATATCGTTGCCAAATATGTTCCATAATATTTCGTTGGAAAGTTTCGTGTGTACGTTCATAACGTAATTCTTTAGATTTCCTCTATTGCACTTCACATCTCTCTATGAAGTGCGTTGTAGATTATGTTGTGGACTAATATACAAGTCGGTGATATCAATTATGGCAAAATTTTGATATTTTATAATCATGTTATGCAATATGATGCATGTATATATCGTTGGGTAACAAAGAAATCATCAGTGTCATCATCGACTTCAGATGCATGGCCATCGCCATCCATATACATTTGAAAGTAGTTGTGTGGAAAATCTGGAGGTTTTGAAATTGTTGTATGAAAAAAATGAAAGAGGCTGGGGTATTTAATTATAAAAGGTTTAATTCTAAAAAAAAAATTTGAATTCTAGTATTTCAACATGTCAGATGCCCATTCGTTTGTCACTCTCGTCGATGAACTTACGCATGCACTCACTCACCCGGCACACGGTGTGGTGGCGCGCGCCACTTTCGGCCGGGGGCAGGGGAACTCGTTACCATTCCGAATGTTCTTAAAGCCTAGGTACATTTATTCAACTTATAATTTCTAAAAAAATTGCTTAATACAGTAAAATCTCCTTAAATTAATAATGTCAGGACCCGAGAAATTTATTAATTTAGAGAGTTATTAATTTATTGATAAATTAATAATTATTAATTTAAAGAGTTTTTAATTAATTATAATGTACATACCAAACAAAAAGATAAATTAGTCTTTGTCCCTTAGACTTAAGTTGCAGCAAACCTTGGACTCAACATAAAATAGTAACTATTGTGTTCGCATGTATTGGAAATCAATAGTGATTTTTGAAGTACAGTGAATGTAAACAAGATTGTAATATTTTTTTTAATTTCTATAAATTATTAATTTATGATTTTATTGGGACCGGAAGTTATAAAGGGATCTTCCAAAAAATTATTATCTTATTATTTAATCAATTTTAAAAATTTTTTACATTGGCCCAATCGGACCGGACAAATTTACTATTTTAGAGTGTCTATTAATTAACCGAGTATTAATTTAAATTTTTTTTATTATACACATTAATGAAGTATAATATTTATAGGAGGTGATTTTCCCACCACAACTT
This sequence comes from Calendula officinalis, assembly GCA_963853835.1. NCBI lineage: Eukaryota > Viridiplantae > Streptophyta > Magnoliopsida > Asterales > Asteraceae > Calendula > Calendula officinalis. The sequence goes on along the minus strand of OY970821.1, from coordinate 66,198,313 downwards.
TTAAGGTATGTACCACATTCAATGCTTAATAAACTTGTACAATTAGCTGTACAATCTGTACTGTGTGGTATAACCATATATTTATACTTTTAGGAGAATTTGAAAGTTTAAATTAAATGAATAATATAACATGTGTTCTTAACTTCTTATGTTACAAAAAACTCTGACGATCACCTCCTTGAGATTTGTATTTGTGTGAAATCACTGGATTTTGCAGAACAACCGATGAGAGATGCCCCAAATTAATAAAAGTTATCTTTTGATTTTCTTGATTAACTTATTTTCCCAATGCCTGGATTCAAATCCTACTATAGGTAAAGGTTTAGATCTCGTTCAAAAAAAAACAAAGGAACCTCAAAATTATTATTTTTATCTTTGATTCCCTTTATGCGATCTAAATAAAAAATATGGATCTAAAATTTTAAACCGATAAAAATGCGTAGATGACAAACGAATCTCCAAATTTAAACTTTAGGACCAAATTTGTAATTTGAGCATAACCATAGTGTTGGAATTTCTAAAAAGAAGTTTGATTATTAATAAAAGAGTAATGGTATTTAGTCATAACATTTGGTTCTACTTATGTCAAAATTAAGAGATAATATTAAAAGAGAGAATTAGTAGAGTATACATATCATCTTATCAAGTGGATATGACTATAAGTAGTACCAAATAGTAATACTAAATATCATTTCTCTTAATAAAATTAAGGTTGTTAAAATCACGATCCTAATTGTATGATTCTACTAGCCAAAACCTTTGCAAGTTTACGTCGGATTAATGTGTGGGTAAGACAATAGCAGGATCGTAGATAGTTTGGTGAACCGATTTTACAAACAGGCTTAAAATTATACTCCCTTTGTATCAATTTTATTATCCACAATTTTATTTTTATTTGTCACAGTCTTCCAGAATAATTTTAACCAATTATTTAAAAAAATTTAAATCATTATTAGAAATTTTGGATCTTTATGAGGAAATATTTTATGATAATGATCTAAATTTCTAATAATAACTAATATTTTTTAAATGATAAATTAATAATTATCCTTACAATCCTTACCAATTTTTGAAGTACTAGGAAATACGCTAACCCAATTTAAAAAAGATGTAACCTGAATTGATGAATATATTTGGGCGAGTTATATTGAGAAACTAATTTTTGTGCAGAATCTTGTAGAACTCTTTTAAGTCAATCAAAATTTAGTAAATAAATATGCAAACCAATAACATTTAACCCAAATCAAACATATACTTAAAAAAATCAAAAAATATTGAAAAACATACATGCACATTAATGCACAAATAACACTTGTGTAAAACATACATGAATAACATACATGCGCAATAACATATGTGTATACATGCATGAATAACATACATGTAAACCAATATTTATGAGTCCCTCATCAAATCACTTCATGTGTCTTCCATTATTCGTTCGTTGAGAAAAATCAATCATTTATATTGGGTTCTAGTGGGTTTTACGCAAAATATATGTTCTTAATATAAATGTCCACTATTTATGTATTCGATATAATCTGTCTATATAAAAAATATATAATAATAATAATAATAATAATTTATTGCTTTTTGGAATTACCAATTTACTATACTCGTAAATGTTAAATGTAGTAATTAATTTTTGTACAATTTTATAAATTTTAACCATTGATCAATAATATATAATATAAAGACTAATAGCATATTTTACACATTAAGAAATACTTTAATCATTTAACACTTACAAATCTTAACCATTGAGATGTATCCCATAAGACCACAAAAATGTTAGGTACTACCTTAGATTACATCTCTTTAGAAACGTTCAAAGAATTCCATCACTTTTTTTAAGTTCTGAGGGACGAATCTCATCTCTTTGATTAATCAACCCTCAAATCATCATCACTATCAACATCATATGTGATTCAACATATCAACACCACCACCACCCCATATGTATTAAATCACATGTGATTGCACAACGCCGACCACAACCCACCACCCCAGGTGTATTAAATCACACGTGATTCAACATCGCCGACCACCACCACCACCACCACCAACCAACCCTGTCGGTAGAGGTGCAACCCTAAACCGGTTTTTTATCCGGACCGGTTTTGAACCGGTTTTATACTCGCCCAAGCAGTTCGGTAATTTTTAATATTTTTTTTCGGTTTTTTATTTATTTATTTATTCGGTATTTGTATTTTTTAATTTGTAGTTTGTATTTGTTGTTATAATGAAATATTAAGTTGTTTGAAAAAAGGAAAAAGAAAAAAAAAAGAGGTGGGGCCCAAATGGCTTAAGTGATGGTAGAGGAGGTATTTGGGGGTTTTGAATGTGAAATGTGAAATCGTGATGTGGCGCAGAGGTGGCGCAGATGTGACGCTTTGGCTTAAGCCACCACACCTATCTCTATAAGGGGTGAATATATAATGTATTGGGAAATTGCCAGTGATATAATTTATGTTTCGATAACTACAATTTCTTAAGCTTAGAAAAATATAATAGGAGTACATTTTTTTTTGGAACGGTAAATCTAATCTACTCCTAAATAATCACCTATGTCTACTATGGGACTCGAACCTTCAACCACTAGGTTGGAGGGCAAATATCTTACCGCTAGGCCATTGGCCCTTTGGTATAATAGGAGTACATATTTTAACAATTTGGGATATATAAATCTACTTCTACTATTATAATAAATTAAAACCTATATGGCTACATGTCCTCTTTCTAAACCTTCACATGACACGTGGCAGCCATATAAATACTATTTTTTTTTCCTTCCCTCTCAAGACACAGGCATCAACGGAATTGTTGAAAAAGTGTGAGTTGGTAAAATACAATTGGTGGAAATCAAAAACGGGGCTTTAATCTTCGAATGAACAGTGCCCTTTTATCATAAATGTATATATAAACAAGGATTGATTTAGCCCGCGCGTTGCAACGGGTCTTTAAATCAAACTTATTTTAATTTAAATATTTTCAAAAGTTTTGTTAATAATATCTCATAGATTGCCTTTAAGAATAAATATATCGACCAACAAATTATTGTTATTGGTTCATTTATATTAAATAACATAAAGCACTGCTTTATTCATCTAGACAAATTGAATTCTTTGTTTTTTTTCTAACTTATACAGATGGTGGAAAAAAAATACGAACAAAAGATTTTCTATTGCCATTCTTTGTATGCAACACAAACAACCAAAACACACATATTAGTGCATAAGTTACAACAAAAAAAATAAATAAAAGCTACTTCCTCTGATTCAAAATAAGTGATATAAATTAGTTTTCACGTTTTTTGTGGCAAAAGATTGTATGGTTTACAATGGACCTACGCACGTATTACTGCTATCCCATGGTACTCTGAAAAATTTAGAAGTAAACGGAATCAAAAAGATTCGAACCTGGGTCTCCATTAAACACACCCTTCAAGGAAGGCATATTGCCACTACGGGTCTACGGCCCAGCAAACTTTTAGAAGCAATATCAAATAGCAAGTATATATTAAGATTTTAAGTACTTGCCTTATGAACAGTGAATTTATATGGTAAATGTATTATAGAGGTAATATTTGGATCTGTATTATTTATATGACATACGAATTCTCAACGTTGAAATAGAACACCGTTTTTAATCTCTAAAACACAATAAATTCCTAACTTAATTGTATATATAGGTAATAGAGAATATGTATATAAATTATGGTAAACTATGTCGAAATGATAACATAAGGGTTTCATTTTTTTATGTATCTATTTTTTACAATTTTACTTATCTATTTGTAGCGGTTAAAAGAAACAACACTTAAGAAATTAATTTACAAAATGAATATAAGGTTATCTTTTCCATATATATATATATATATATATATATATATATATATATATATATATATATATATATATATATATATATATATATATATACATATATACTTATTTTATGGTAAAAACACAAAGTATTATTTTAATGAAACAAATTCACAATACAAAAACACAAATAGTCATCTTCAACAAATATAATGTAAATAATTCTATCAAATACATAAATATGTTTAAAAGCGTTTTATAGCAAAATAAAAGTGAGTTCGTGGGTTTTTAACCAATCACCTCGTAGGCTCGTACACAACTGTATGGAACAAAAGGTTAGGATTTAATGATTTATGAACTTGCCTCCTTAGCGCGTGAATATACTTTCCACCTTATGAACAGTAAAACATTACGGTAAATGTATATATAGAACAATGAATACTAACCATAATGTTGCAGCAGCAATGAAGTCAACCATTTACACCCATTAAGCCGACCATTATAGTCAAATAATATCAATGCATTGGTTTTTTATTAGTTTTTTTGTTAATTTTTGTTACTATAAAAGTTAAACATTTACACCAAACCCTATAAATTTGACCTTTTTTAAAATTTTGTTATTCTTCATGTTTATGTTAACTATTAGAAATAAAATACAGTCATTTTATTTAATACTTTCAGTATTTGATTACTTTTTTTTAATTTGTTTCATACAGTTAATTATTCAATTACCATTTACACATACGGGATAGTCAATCCTAATCTTAATGCCTAAAGATCATCATAGTCAATTGTTGACTTTTATAGTCAAGATCAACATAATATATCCATATAAACTGTATGTTTGATTTATAATTTTGGAATTACAAATTTATATTAAACATCATTATTATTTTCGTTTTAGGGTTTTGTGATTCTTTCATAGCAATTTTTATCTATACAGAACAATTTCGTATCAAATGACAATCATGCCTTTATTAGGACGGGTGAGATGTAAAATATTATAAAAGGAAATAAATGACATAATTGTCATTTGATATGAAATTGCTCTGCATAGATAAAAGTTGCTCTATAAGAATCACCTCTCATAGCCGTAAAGGGATCGGCGGTGGTCGGCGGCGACGGGCGGTGGTCGGAGACGGCGGCCCGCGGTGGTGACCGGTGGTGGTGGTCGTGACTGGAAGCACATGTATTTGAAACACATGTGCTTGAAACACTATAATTTGATCTTGATAATTTTGATCCAATGACTAGAATTTGTTCCTTGGAACTATGCAAAATTCTTGAACTTCCTTATATTTAATAAATAATATGTAACAAAATTGTACCGGTATAAAATTTGAATGATAAAATAAAAATATTTTAGTTATGAAATTGCAAACGTATACATCCCCATTTTAATACAAGTTTTTCATTTGATCTCTAAGGGCATATTATATTGAAGTTTTATGTAATATACCAGTTATTATAAATTCAATATTTTAAAATTGTTTACTATATTAGACATCTCTGGTGTATAGCCTTTGTTACATTGTTTTTCACTATCGTCATTAAAAAAAAGTTAATTGATCAAACTTCTCCTTTTGTCTTTTGTAATAAAGCGAAGATTATTGTAACTTATTTAGACTTATGGTTTGCCCACATTTATGTGTATTAATGTTATGGCTCTTGGCTTACAACCTAATGGCCTATATAAGAGAGTCTTATGTACATTTCTTAAGGATGTATTGTAACACACAATCATACGAATGAGAATATCGGAGAAGATCTTATTGATTGAGCTAATTGGTTTACAACACGTTATCGACACTTTGTTCCAAGCCGTTCTACGTTTGTCGCTCGAGAATTACCAAGAACAAAAAAAGTTCAAGATCATAAAGATCATAATGGTACAAATGAAGTTTTGATTGAGGAAATCTCAATTGCAGCCAGCGTACCTCAGAAAGAGATTGGGAAGTACTTAAACAACGAATCCTATTACACGTTCCTGTATTAAGACCATTATATTAATTTTGGTTTGACGATCCTACACATGGGCATGCAGAAATTTCATTTGAAAATGTCCCTGTTCCACCTAAGAATATTATATTGGGTGAGGGTCATGGGTTTGAAATTACACATAGGTTGGGTCCCATGGAATTAATAGTTGCAACATGGCTCCTTTGTTTTTGGTTTAGTCAACCTTCGAATAGTACTAGAGATCGAGAACCAGATTTTTAGTTTTTAAAGCTGCAGACCAACTTGATTGCATGGTATGGAAATAAGGAAGCTCATGGGCCTCGCAATGGACAAGGTAACATCGATCGTTTGATGTTTCAAGTTTATTAATTAACAAATTGGTTACCTGATTTATGATTCATATATATTTTTTGTGATTCATAATAAACTATTATTTCATGTGACATCAAATGAAAATAGTAAAAAAAAAAAAATCAACTTTGATTATATTTTTATATTTTTTTATGAAATTTGAAGCATAATAACAAATCATTTTTTAATGTATTGATTATGTTAAAAATATTTTTTAAAGTTTTGAGGATTTGATGATTTCTCATAATGAAAAAAAAAAGGTTGCATCATGAATTATATGTTGGCATATTGAGTCGACGTATTCACGTGATGCACAATGAGCATTGTATGACACTTCCTTGAAAAATTATGAATCATCTCTAAATAGGCTCACCTATTCTTAGTACAATGTCTAGGAAAGATTGACGGTTTTTCTGACTTCTAATGATGGGTCGTTCAGATACGCACAAGCGCTGTCTACCCTTACCGTCTTTCCTGGTTGTATTCGAATAGAGCTACCGAAAAGGGTTGACTAATAATATTTTTCCATGTATGTGTTTATATACTTATGACGAATCGGTGTCTATCAATCGACCTGTTGCTCGATAAATGAAAACCAATTCGCACTTGTGTTTTCGAACCTGCTGATTCGACACACAAATTATGCTCATTCAAACCATAAACATTTAAACTTATCATTTTATATGATAATTAAATCCAATATTTGTCCTCCTGTTGTAGGAAAATATCAAAACAATCATGAATTCTTTGAGACCACCGATTTTGAGGCTCAAATGGAATAATAGAGCTATTGTTTAGCTCATAGATTATGTTTTGGATCATGCTTTCCCATTTGAATATGGTTATCTTTTAGATTATTATGGTTTGTTTACATTGATTATGTTTCTCGAAATAGTTTAAAGTTTTTTTTCCTTGTGAAATTAGTCTATACGTGTGACCGACTTTAAATTATTTTAACTTTGCGACATGCATATTGGGCTGTTGATTGTCTGGTTGATTGTGGTACCCAAGTACACTTTCACAAAACATAAAAATTAATTAATCAACATTACGCCGCAAAGTAACTTTATCGACGACCATTTCGGGCATGTCGACCCTTAGTTTTGGTATAGCCTAATACGTGTTGTCAAATGGTACTAATTTAACCATAGATGAAGCCTTATATTGTCCAAGTTCTAGTCGTAACTTGTTGACTTTTAAGGATATTCGAGAAAACATGTTTTCATCTCGAAACTGATCGAAAAAATGTTATTGAATACCTTTACATTACCTCTGATCAATACGACCCAAAAGCGTATATTGGAGAAGTTGAGATGTTTTTCAAACGGTTTGTACTTCACTACGATCTAAACCATTGCAAGCAATCTAATCATTCGTCGAGCCCCTGTTGATGACGGAACTTATATGTTATGGCATGACCGGCTGGGACACACGGGTCAAAATACGATGCTTCGAACTATGAATGAATCCATTGGGCATCCTCTTGAAAGAATTAATTTCATGATTAATTCGAAACGCCGATGCCAAACATGCTCGATTGTAAAGACACATCTCAAACCCTTGATGTATAATTTACAAAAGTGATATCGCGCTTTTCTTGAGAGAATTCATGGGAATATTTGTGGACCTATCCAACCAACATGCGGACCATTTAAATATTTCATGGTATTGGTTGATGCATCAACAAGATGGTCACACGTAACTTTGGTGTCCACAACAAAATGCAGCATATCCTTAACTCTTAGCCCTGATCATTAATTTAAGGGTTCATCATCCGGATTATCCGATAAAGTCAAGAGACTTGATAATTCCATGGAGTTTACATCGAACACGTTCGATAATTATTGCACGACAATGAGTTTTGATATTGAACACCATGTTGTGTATGTTCATTTACAAATTGCTCTCGGAGAAGCATTTATTTAACGAATATAAATAATTCTCAAAACTTTGGTCATGCACACCAAACTTTCAATATCTGCATGTGGTTATGCGATATTACACATGACTGCATTGGTCCGTCTGAGGCCCATGGCTACCCAACCATTTTCTACGTACCAGCTGGTAACTGGACATGAGCCTGATGTCTCACATAAACGCGTGTTTGGGTGCTTGGTCAATGTTCCAATTGAACTCCCAAAGCGTTCGAAATTTGGACCTCAGAAACAACGGGGAATATATGTTGATTATTAATCCCCATCCATCATACTTTATTTAGAGCCCTTGACAGGCGATCTCTTTAACGCTATACATGCGGATTGTGATATTGATGAGACAATCTTCCCATCGTTAGAGGGAGATTTGCACGTTCACGTTGATAAGGAACGACGTGAAAGAACGTGACATGTACCCAGTTCGTCTCATATGGATCCCCCGACTGCACATAATGATAAGGATGTGCAAAGAATTCTAAGTCTACAAAATATTGCTAATTAGCTACCAGACGCATTTAATGACTTAGGAAATGTCACGAGATCAAATATACCTGCTGCAAATGTGCCTGCAAGGATAGACGTCCCTGTGAGACGCCATGTTCCGTTTAAACATGTTGCATCGGTAGAACCCACCGTGCAAAGGAAACTACCATTAGTTGTCCAGTCCACCGTTCTTCCTAATAAGAGAGGAAGACCGGTTCGGTTCCAAGGATGTTCTGCCTCAAAGGAGGAGAAATTCTGTTGTATACGTTTTGCCACACCAGATCATTAAGGATCACTGGAGTGTATTGGAGAAGCGTGTTCCTGATGAAATGCCAATTTCTCATCATCTCGATAATCCTCAAATATCTGTCGAGTATGCTAGCTTAGACGATATTTTGAAGCAAAACGAGACTGTCATCGACGATTTGTTCATATACGCAGTGGCCACTGACATTATGAGCAATGATGACTTGGAACCAAGTACTATTGTTGTGTACAATGGACTGGTCTTTATGGAAATACACAATCTAGGTAAAATTGGATTCCTTACCGAGAGGATGAGTGTTTAGACCTGTTGCTCCAAAACCACCTGATGTTAAACCAATTGATTATAGATTGGTATTCATAAGGAAGCGTAATGAGAATAAATGAGACTGTAAGATACAAAGCTCGCCTCGTGGCGCTAGGCTTCTCTCAAACGCCCTGGTATTGATTACGAGGACATGTATTCTCCCGTAATGGACGTTTAAACGTTTCACTACTTAATCAGTTTAGTAGTTTCCGAAAAACTGAATATGTAGCTTATGGATGTGGTCACAGCCTATCTCTATGGGGATCATGACACAGAGATACACATGAAAGTACCTGATGGACTCAAGTTGTCTGAATCAAGTAGTTCAAGACCACGGAACACGTTCTCGATATGACTGAGACAATCACTTTTTGGATTAAAATCCAGACGGATGTGGTATAACCGTTTAAGTGAATACTTGATCAGACTGGGATATTTGAATATTGAGATATGCTCATGCGTGTTTATAAAGATATTCACTTCAGGATATGTTATTATCGCAGTCTATGTAGATTATTTGAATCTCATATGATCCTCGAAAGAGTTGTTTGAAACTGCTGAAATCCTGAAGAAGGAATTCGAGATGAAAGATCATGGGAAAACACGGCATTGGCTCGGCCTGCAGATCGAGCACCGTGAAGATGGGGGTTTTCCTCCATCAAAATAATTACACCCTAAAGGTGTTAAGACGCTTTAGTTGTCATGACACAAAACCTCCATCTACTCCTATGGTCATTCATTCTCTAGACATTAAAAGTGACCAATTCCATCCAAATGAGGGTGATGATGAGATATTGTCCATGTGTGTTCATATATGGGTGCAATAAGTGCAATATTGTACTTGGCCCAATGTATTAGACTAGACATCTTATTTGTTGTGATATGCATGACTAGGCATAGCAATGCGCCACAACGCCACCATTGAAATGGTATTAAAGGCATCTTCCGTTACTTTAAAGGTAGTACGGATATGAGCTTATTCTATCCCTACGCGTCATCGAGTGGATCAAGTGTGATTGATACTCGAGACAATGCGACCCTTATCGGCTATGCCGATGCAGTTTACTTATCAGACTTGCACAAGGGACGTTCCTAATATGGTTATGTCTTTACCATAGGGAACGCGGTGATATCCTAGAGGTCTTGTAAATGGACTTTAGTTGATAGTTCGGTTAATCACTTCGAACTACTCGCACTCGTTGAGGCGACTAGAGAGTGTATGGCTTTGAGATGTAAGAGGCCATATTCGATGTAAATGTGGTTTGGCTTATGATCCCAATTAACTGGTTGTTATATAACACCATTGTTATCAATTGAGCGAAACATGGTTACATCAAAAGGGATAACACTAAACACATATCACCGAAATTGTTCTTTTCACATGAACAACAAGCATTTCAAAAGATTGAAGTGCAACTTATTGGATTAGATAAGAATCATGCAGGCTTGTTCACCAAGTCATTACCAAGGCATTCTTTCCAAAACATGTCAAATTTATTTGACTTAGGATAGTCTCTTAGCTATCTAGATGACATGTATCATGCACCCCGTTGTGTGCGAATAACGATTGCATCCTGATGTATGCCTTGCACCCTGTTGAGTGCATATAATGATTGCATCCTGACGTATGCTTTGCACCCTGTTAAGTGCAGCTAATGATTGCATCCTGACGTATGCTTTGCACCCTGTTGAGTGAGAATAAATAATTGCATCCTGGTGTATGCTTTGCACCCTGTTGAGTGCATGTGAGAGGGAGCATCCCGATGAATGCTTGTGTACTCTTTTTCCTTTAGTACAAGGGTTTTGTCCTATTGGGTTTACCTTGACAAAGTTTTTTTAATGAGACACTAACATTACCTCATTCTCACTAAGAATTGTTGAATTCAAGGGGAGTATCCAGTTGAATACTTATTAACCATTGTGCACTCTTTTGTCCTTCGTTAGAGTTTTTGTCCCACTGAGTTTTCTCTAAACAAGGTTTTAATAAGGCACACCATATATGGTTCCTTCCATCGCTCAAGACATCCAGATCGTACACTTTTGTCCTTCGACCAGAGTTGTTTTCCAAAGGGGTTTTTTCTGACAAGGTTTTAACAAGACGAATGTTTCATGGATTGTCTAAAGTTACAAGGCGAAGCTCAAGAAATACATATCGTACTCTTTTGTCCTTCGGCTGGAGTTTTTGTCCCAAAGGGTTTTCTCCGACAAGGTTTTTAACGAGGCGAATGTTTGATGGATTGTCTGAAGATACAAGACGAAGTACATACAGTTCAACATAAATCTAACCAACCAAGGGAGAGTATTGTAACTTATTTAGAGTTATGGTTTGCCCACATTTATGTGTATTAATGTTATGGCTCTTGGCTTACAACCTAATGGCCTATATAAGAGAGTCTTATGTACATTTCTTAAGGATGTATTGTAACAAACTGTAACGACCCGAATTTTAGAATAATTATATATTAAGTATTTCGGTGAAATTATTATAGGTACGATTACAATTTAGCAAGCATTGGATGTTATGATGGTTTGTGAAGGTTTAAAAGGGCTTTTAACGATGTTGATCGTGTTTATAAGTGGTTGTGATCATCGGGATCGCAAACGGATCGAACCCAGTTAGCATTCGAGAAGAAAAGATCAAATTTGGCAAAATCTGGAAGGCTCGCGCCGAGATGAAACGCGAGTAAGCAAAACAGCAACTTTGCAAGGGTCTAGAATCCTCGCGTTTGTCATTTCTCTCATTTCAAAACCCTAGAACCTCCTCACAAGTGTGAGTATACGATTTTGAGTGTAAGGGGGCCATTGGAACCAATTTTTACACTCAATCTTGAAGATTCTCACTCCATTGTTGAAATATATGGTAAATCTCTAATCCTTTTAGTTATGGATGATGTTTTTGGGTGAAAATGGTGAAGTATGCAAACCCTAGTTGGAGGGTTTGTAATGGGTGATGAAATTGGGTTTATATAACTTAGATCTACAACATATTGTCAAGGAAAATGTGTTCATAACATGGATTTGATGATTATCTAGCTAGTTATGAACTTTATTTGGGGAAAAATGGTGGTTTGGGTAACCTACCAAGTTATCTTTGGGGAAGATGACAAAGATGAGTGTACAACACTCTTTGAAAGCTTAAGAACCTAGTGTTCTTGTTAGACTGGGTTTTGTTGATGGAAATCTTGAACTAGGGTTTTGGGTTCCACCAAGTTGGAAGCACTTGGTGGTTAAGAAGGTTGTTATGAAGTTATTGGTAACTAGTTATGGATAATATCTAGATTTTATGATGATATTAATGGTAGGTCAAGAAGACCTAAAGATTGGTGACATTGCACAAGTTGGAAAGCAAGGATTCATGTCAATGGAAATGATTTGGAGTTAGCTTGGCTAAGGTGAGTACATGAGACTTTTACTGAGTACATAGCAAACAATTTTGAAAACTATGATGTTTTAGGATTCTTTATTAATAATTGTTTTTAATAAAGATATGATTAAAAGGATAAGAGAATGCAAGTAATAGACTATTTAAGTAAGTCTAAATGACTAATGATTTTTGAAAGAGATTATGATAATGGAAAGTAATTAATAATTCTTTATTAATATGATGTTTGACTAAGAGTAATGATTGAGAAAATATGATATTTGGCTTATTAATAATATGTATTAATAAAGCTAATAACAATGATTTTCAAGTATCAAGTATTGATTAGTATATTATACCAATTAAGGTAGTGATTGAATTGCTAGGAGAATAATTAAAAAGTGACTAGAAATAGATTTGTATTCTAGTCAAAGAGAAGTTAAAGTAATATGATTTTGATAAATGATAACTATGTTTTATTTAATAAAGAACTTGGTAAAGTCAATATTGAAATTGAATAAGAAAAGAGAATAATATGATAATTAGAATCGATGTATTCTAATTTGTGTTTGATTATGAATTGGTGGGGCATTGGCCCGTATTTGATGTTCAATGTGTGTAACAAAAGTATCCGGCTAACGATAACCCATTTATGGGGGAGTGAGATTACTACTTGGGGCGGTACCTCCCTGCGCAAGGGTAGTATATCTATGTGAACGATAACCCGGCAATAGGGGGATTATGATAACCTGATAAAAAGGGGGAGTAGGTAATCTTGGTAAGTTTGGGAGAACCCCAATTACCATGTGATCTTGTGATGATAACCCACATCGGGGGAGTTTGCTTCGGGAAGATCTGTGGCGTATGTGATAAAAGGAGTAAGCTTATGGATAGCTTACATATATGTGACTATGTGATGGGTAAGACTACGGTTAGCTTACTAGTAAGTATGAATAAACGATAAGAATATAAGTTGATAATTAAAAAGTGAATAAAGGAAAGAAATGAATATTAATGATTTTTATTATATTTGAGAATGGTTCGAAAACCCATGTACCTCACGAGACTATTTTGTCTCACGTACTACTTTGTTTTTGGCTATGTACTCAGGTTCGAGATCGATGGATTAGAAGGTCGCGATTGAAGTGGCCTAGTGTTGATTAGCTCGGGAGCTCGTAGGTAGATCCCGTTTATCCTATGGTTATGATAATACATTGTAACACCGGTTTTAATACTCTGATAAACTTTTAATGGTTTTTGTTAAACCGTATTTTGGGATATTGGACTTTGTAATATTTTTATTTAAAAATATGTTTTAAAAATTGAGGTGTTACAACTTGATATCTGAGCTATAGTTTAAGTGAATTAGGTCGGTTTGACCTCCCTAGTCTTAAGCTATGCTAGTAGGACCATATGTTTCCATATGATGTCCATGATTAGTCTATTGAGACCGTAAAGTGCAGGTGTGGCAGGGTCGATCCCTAAGAGAAATGTCATGATTTGATATAAATGTGTTTTATTTGACTGTTGAGTCATCGTTTGAATTTTGATTGTGAAAATATTGGTATAACAAAAGGGTGAACTCGAGAAGAGGACAAGCTCCTCTAAGACAAGAAGAGAAATTATAATTGAGTTTCGTCATGTCGCGGTGATGATGATAGTGATTCCATATCGGAAGAAAGGAAACGATGTTCGTTCAAGACATTGATGTCGTGTAAGCTGGATGTGTAATTGGGAAGCACCGAACCGAAGGTCTTGATTCGGCGGATTCGTGAAACTGGGCAAGTGTTAAAGAGTAGGAAGTGTTGGGAGGAAGATGTGGTAACTTCTACAGCTCGTCTACTGGGAGAGTGATGCGTGGTCACAGTGGAATGCGATGTTCGAAGCATTGGAAAAGGGAGTGTGGTACAAGATATCGTGGAAGGAGATCACGGGTAGGTTGTTAGGGAAGTTTTGTCCCGAATGTGTACTTGGAAATATTTCTAAGAGGAGTTATTGCTAGGGATGTGGAGAAGGTTGTTCAACGAAGGATCAAGGAATCGTCATCAAGTGGAGAAAATAGAAAGTTCGATGGTAGCTTGTAGTCAACAAAGGAAGAAAAACTCGTTCAAAGTTCGTCAAATCATGTTGATGTGAAAGGTGCAAAAGTGTGGTAAGTTTCCTCATTTATAAAATTGATGGTATGAGGTTCGTGGTTTATTGGTTAATTGTCGCATAATTTGGTGCTTAAGTGAAATGGTATGTATAAGTATGGGTAAATCGTTTGGTGTGGAACTGTACTCGGGGGACGATTTCCCCGGTTAGTTATGTGTAAAGGTATAATATGCATGGGTGAGTTGGCAATTGGTATGTCGCGGATAATTATGATATTAAAAGATATTTCATCCCGGGAATAGTAAATGATTTCAATGAAAAGATGGTAGTACGCGGAAGTACTTAGACTTAGTGAGAATGAGATATATGGATGGGAAACCATATAAGGAAAAAGTTCAAAAATAAAATTGTAACATTCTGCGGGAATGAAGATGGTGTTGTGCTATCATCATATGATAATGGTAAAGAAAAGAATGATTAAAGATAAAGTGAGGTCTTAAAACTCGTAAATAGAAAATATGCGGAAAAGAATAAGCGTCGGGAACGCCGAATTTTAGTAATCGAAAATGGTTGAGTAAAAGTTGAAAATTAGTCATGACAAAAGTTTATATCATGGATGATGGATTTCATGCTAAGTGTAAAAGGATAAATAATGGTAAAATGTCATAGAAATGGTATGCTAAGTCAAGGGTAACAATTAATTATTTGAAAAAGGACATACAAAAGGTGTGATAGCTTATGTTTAGATTATGGATCGGAGTCAATTGGTTGACTCAAGTTGACCGGATGATTCGGTAAAAATGTGGATAATTAAATGCAATGGTGGTTACCAAGGTGGTGAAAGAAAGATTGGAAATTTTAATAATGAGAAAATGAATCGACTAAAGACAATTGGTAAATGAGTAGATTGGTGGAAAGCATTAGAAATGATTATGTGTATACCAGGTGGTATAAAGGGATAAGTGGGGGTAAAGATCTATGAAAAGAATATGATTTTAGGAAGGTAATATTATGTGAAATGTGGGGAATTGTAAATTGAATAGAGAATGTGATTAGTTATGAAAGAAAATAATAGCATGATGCTAAGTGTATGATGCATACATGAATTGTATGCAAGATAGAATGGTATTGTATGGATCTTGTTAGATAGGAGGCTTTCCGGTTAACGAAATTTGATGGGTCACTATGGATTGGAGGCTTTCCGATCATTGTGACAGTTTGGAATCGTGATGGATTGGAGGCTTTTTGATCATCTCGATAAGATAGTTAAAGTATGAGTTGTTATATCAGGGATATGATGTTTGTATCTGACGTATGTAGAACCGTATGGTTAGTTATTGTTATGATTTTTATGGCAAGTGAGAACTTGGTGTAGGGATTCATAAACTTGATCGACCCATTGGGTCAACCACCTAGTATGCTTGGTTCCACCATACTGACCAAGAACATGATGGTGTTCTTGACCGGTTAAAACCAACTAGCTGGTTTAATCCCTAAAAGCGGAATTGGGATTAAACCTAATCCTTAAACCCTAAAGGATTCGGATGTTGGAAATCTAGATTAGATTAACAAGAAAGAAACCTTGTACGAAGAACTCGAACACACACATAGCTTGTATGTGTTCGTCGACCATCAACCAAGAACCCTAGGGTTCTTGGTCGAATTCGAACAAGAGGGGAGAGGAGAAAGAGTGTTTCATGAATCATACCTTAGTTTAGCTTAAGATAGTCCACTGATGATGAACACGACGAGCGATCCTCTAGATGATCACTTGCAACGATCTTGATCTTCGAAACTCGAAGAACACGAAGAACGAACGAAGAACGAAGAACACAAAGAGTTGTGTTCTTGGTTTCGGCCGATCAAAGGGAAGAGAGGGGGCAAGGGATTCCTGTGATATGGTGTAACCTAATAAGGGATCCCTAAGCCTTCTATTTATAATAGAAGGACTTTCACTTAGGGCCCTTCTAGTTAAATTAAGATTAATCTCTTAATTAAACTTATCTCTTACACTTTAAACCCTCATAGTTTTACTAGTTATTATTGTCACACTTAATTATCAAATGTCTTAGTATTATACACTTATATATTTCGGTACCCATATACACGAAATAAGTATATACTTGTGTTTTATACTTTTAACAATTAATTAGACAATAATATTATCCAATCACTATATGATTTAATAGCTTTAAATCATATCATGGATAATCTACAATTAACAAATTGTATATTTACTCAACTAGTAAATGTACAAATACTTGTATCAATTAGTTAGTTAAACTAATCTAGTAATAAGTTAAACTTAACTTAATACTTAACTGATTTATAATGACTTATTACGAATCATTCCTCTTCGTAGTATCATTGCATATCTTGCTCGTATTACATGCACTCATCGGCGTGACCCTTAAGTGTTTCATAGGCATGGATGTATCATCATAGGTTGACTAACTGTGCACATAATTCCTTCAGACTCCCACTTGTGCAAGTTCGTAACCTTTATCTTAATGATACGAGCTACAGTGGCCTTCTAGATGGGCAAGTATGTAACCAACCCCATAAAAAAAGCTTATGTAACCCAGGTATAGTTTCTGAATAACTCTTTAATAGCGTCTCCTAGTAAAGAACACTCTGTCTCTTTAATAACCAGGTATAGTTTTTGAAAAACTCTTTAATAGCGTATCCTAGTAAAGAACACTCTGTCTCTACTTCTTGGGCAACTATGTTAGGTTCATCCCTTGCAGTACGATATTTGATGATAACGAATACTAGCATGGTAGAAAATATCAACTCCTGTATTCGAAATCATTTCTTGACTTCTTGACTTAAAATGTTGTGATAAACGACAAAGAACAAATCAGTTCGTTTGGGCATGGTCATGCACTTTTCAGTTTTTTATCATGTCAAGGGACCCATAAATATCTCTCCTAAAAAGGAGGTGCAATTACCATCTTGTTATATTTCGATTCAAAATACAACTTCCTTTGTACCCAGTAAGACCTCGTATGATAACCATATTTCAGGCTTGTCTAAGACGAACCAATGTACATTAGTCATTGTATCTTAAACCAAATACCTCAGGCTTAAGGACGATCCTAGTGAATAATACTTTTGAACTTTTCGACCACGAAGTATTATCACGGTGGTCAATCCAATATTTGTTGAGCTCCAACAGAATATCACCGACATTTGGTTTACACGAAACTCGTGTTGCTATCTTCGAAGAACTTCGAATCTACCACCAAATATCGCGATGACGTTATCGTCCCATCAAGGTTTCCACCAAGACGAGTAGTCACGGATTTATATCTTTTTGAATAAGAGACTTTTATTCATGGATATTGTAAAACATACAAAGTCTGAATAACAATGATGCTAACTCATGTATTATTCCTCACTGGACATAGATACCGAGTTATTACTGGATCATTATTTATTCTTTGCGTTTGTGTTGATGGCTCAATGACTCTTAATTGTAACTTATATCACTAATTACAATTTAGTCATTTCTATTAAACTAAAGACATAAGACGAGTATTTTTTGAATACTATTACTTTTTGTCTTTGCTACATATTGTTCATGCAACATTAGAACACATTCTAGTCTTGCTCTTTTTATATGATTCGGTAAACATAGGGGGATTTGGAAAATTACTCCTTTAGTTTCTTGAATCTATAAAACTTGCCTTGTAACTAAATCTATTTTAGTTACTTGATTTGTAGATACTTTTACTAGTTAAAGAAATTCCCTTAAATGATTAACTTGCTCACTGGAGTGTGAACATCCTATTAGATTTGCAATGATTAATCACAAGACTTATGATCACGCTATTAGGCTTGCAATAATCTAATCAATGATCATTTATTTCTCTTAACTCTTTGGCTAACGACTTGGTAATTCCTTGTTGTTAATGTCTCACTAACTTACTAAATTCATTAATGTCTTTAATGATTTATGTTAGTCATAGCTCCCACTACCTTTTATGTAATTTAAGCATTAATTTAAACTACCACTTTGACCAAGTCAATAACTTGTAGTTTAATCTTTTAAGAATTCTATCAATAATTAAGGTCATCCTTTGGATTTGCGAATATCCAATATTCGTGTTTAGGGAATTATGACCTTTATGCATCTAACAAGTATAAAAACACTTGAGATGATACTTTCAATTCTTAAACACTTTAGTATTCTTTAAGAACTTCATTTAGTGCCAAAGTCATTTCTTGAATTTCTAAATATCCATTATTCCTATTAGGGAATTATGACTTGATTAAATAATGTATTAGTTACAAGTATGAAAAACTTGCGTCTAATACCTTTAGTTCTTAAATGCTTTAATATAGTTTGTCCCTTTTAAGAGTTCATCTAATGTCTAAGTCATTTCACTTTGATTTTACGAATATCCAATTATTCCTATTAGGGAATTATGACTTCATCAAATTCTTTATTACAAGTATGAAATACTTGTAATAATACTCTTTAAAGTCTATCTTGATTATATCCAATATAATCACGCTATATTAATACTAATACTTTAAAACATACTATCATAAGTAATGACTATTACTTAAGATGTTTTAACTAAGTTCAATAACTTTTGAACTTTATGCTTCCATAAAAATTTTATATACTTGTATTAGAAAAACTTCTAATTTCTAGTATCTAATAACCTTGAGCTTTTAAGACATTATTCATTCATACAACAATCAAACAAGTATAAAACATGAAATATAAAGTAAATCAAAAAACTTGACTTACAATCTAGTCATAAACCTTGACTAGTGTAATTGTCACACATGCACACAATATAATTCAACCATAGATTCGAGTTGATTAAAACCAAAAACCTTGTTTTAACATAAAGTAAAATGATTATTCAAACAATAAATTTTTTTTTCCACTGAATCCATAAAATACTGAATTATAAAAACTTGGTGCTCGTGGGACTATCACCATTTCAGGCCGGTCATCATCACTTTCCATCTCCCTCCTGCAATAAACGATTGCAAAAGTTAGATTACTCGTAATGTACTTTACAAGTATCTAGAAGTGATTAAGAAGTGTGGTTGTTGTAATGACCCGAATTTTGTAAATAAATAAACTGTATAAAAATATGATAAATACGGATAAATCATTTAAAGAACGTAGAAATTGGTTCGTGTCATTTGGACACCGTACGAAAAAGTTATGGACGAAATCGGGTCGAGACGAGGACCGAAAAGTGCAGCCCTGCTGCCTAGGGAAGTTCGCGACGTGAACAGGATTTCCTGATCGGGAACTCCATTCAGGGAGTTGTGGTTTTTGGTCGTTAGGAGTTCACGTATAGCTCGCGATCAGGAAGAGTTCACGACGCGCATAGTTCACAATCGAGAACTAGTTCGCGCCGTGAACTATGGCAGACAGCTACATTAATGTCGGGTTTTGGTCATAAATGCAGCCCACAATCCCTAATTTTCTCCCATTGGCGATGTTGGAGTGCAAAGGCTGATCTTGGTCGATTTCTTCATCAAAGGTTGATAGATTTTACTCCTAAGTGAAGATTTAAGGTATATATCCACTCCTTGATCTTTTTTACTTTAGATCCATGTATTTTGATGTATGAGTTTGAAAACCTAGTTCTTGGGGTTATGGTTTATGGATTGAATAAGTGATGTATACACATAATAGTGGTATTTTAGCAAAGAAAACAAGTGTATGATTAAGATTTGTAAGAATCTTAAGGGTTGGTTAAACCTAGGGTTTGGTAAATGACCATCATTGGGGGAAAGTGTTAGCTAATGGTATCTAGCAATAAATGGATACATTATTAGTGATATGTGATGTTGAACAACTTGTGATTGTTATATTAGGCTTTTGGTGAAGTCTTGGAAGGTTGATCGATTTTGTAAGCAAAGAGATTCCGTGTGAAGATCACGGTTGGAGCATTTTATTGCTAAGGTGAGTACGTGTGGACTTTACTGAGTACATAGCCATGAGAATACCTTTTATTACATATGTCGAGTCTATTTGATATTTGTGTAGAATTTAGTATATAGAGTTAGTTACATATTGTTGGATATAGTTAACTAACTTGTTTGATGATTGATGTGATAGCCAAGGGCTTTGATTGAAATAACTGTTGAGTTATAGTAAGGATGAGATGATGTGATGATGCGAGGGATCCCCGGTCATGAGGATATGGAATGGGGAGCATTTGGGCAGATCCCCATCGGCCCATTCCATGATAGTAGTCTTGCTAACTGGAAGTAGTCCAGCGAGTAAGAAAGGTATAGGTAGATTGGGCGATTCCCCCTTGCCTTTACCTTGAAGCTTATTAATGCGGGGGATCCCCGGTTAATAAGTTAATGTGGTTCTAGTTAGTTTGGGGGCAACCCGATAACTAGATATGATTGCTAGGAAAGCAAGGAATTAGAGTCACAATAGGGTGACTAGATAGATGGACGATTTACTTGTATGTTTGTTTATATGTCTTATGATTATTATTATCATCAGGGTCTAAACCTATGTAGCTCACGAAATGTTTTTGTCTCACGTATTCCTTGTTGTTTTTGCTATGTACTCAGGTTCGGGATCGAAGGTATAGGTCCGCATGGATAGAGATGTGGGGCCTAGAGTAGAAGAACACTAGAATGGATTTAGACTTAGCTTTGGTTTTGATATATTTTGTAACACCAAACTTATACTCTGATTTTCGTACCAAAGGTTTTTGTAAATCCGTATTTTGGGATAGTTCTCCTCTTTATTAAATGATTATTTTGGCCCAATGTTTTGTATTAAAATTTGAGGTGTTACAACTTGGTATCAGAGCTATAGTTTAAGTGAATTAGGTTGGATGACCATCCTAGTCTTAGACTGTAGCATTAGGAATATAAGATTCCTTGAGATTATAGGTTGACCTTGAGACTTTATGTTAAATTTAGGGTTGAACCTAGGGGACCTATGAAAGGTGATATGATTATGGATATTGAGTCTTATGTGACTAATGGATCGTACATAAGGTACTAAATGTTTAATGTCTTTCGTATTGTCTTGATAAAAAAAACGGTGAACACTCCTCGAAGTGGGAAAGCCCCGGAAAACCGGGAGGAAGAGATACCTCATGTCGAGAGGGTGGTTGAACAAGAAAGTCAACCGTCTATGCATCAAGTGGATGAATCAGAGGTTGGAGCTAACAATACTCCGGTAACCATGGCGGATCTCCAAACTCTTATTGATCAAATCAAAGGGACGGTGGCCGAGGAAGTGCACCGCGTTATTGGGGACTGTGAGAGGTCGGAGGGAGACCGTGAATCCGAAGCTAGATCAGATGGGAGAACCAGGGGTAGTGGCACCGGGGAGGGGAAATTTTCCACGGGTGGCCAAAGTGATGCTAGGTTAAAGCCCGAGGTGAAAGAAGGTTATTCGTTTAAATCCTTCTTGGCTTGTAAGCCAAATGTGTATACGGGTAGTTCGGACCCGAAGGTAACTATGAAGTGGATCCGAGATACCAAGAGGGTTATCGGTAGTAGCAAGTGTAAGAAAGCCGATATGGTGACGAATGTGTCACAACTATTGAAAGAAGATGCTATGGTTTGGTGGGATATTGTGTATGAAACCCTCGGGAGGGAGGTGATTGAGGTGATGTCGTGGGATGAGTTTACCACGAGGTTGAAAAAGAAGTTTTGTCCCGAGAGGGATTTGGAAAAGATGGATGAAAAGTTTGTGACCCTTAAGAAGGGTGATATGTCGGTTGAAGAATACTCGAGAGAGTTCACAGGATTGCTCCCGTTTGTTGCTAAAACCTACTCGGATGAGAGGTTGAGGGTGGTCCGGTATGCTAGTGGGTTACCGTGGGATTACCAATTGGAAGTGAAGAGGGCGGTCACACTTTATGAGGCCATTAGTGCCGCCCGGGGTGTAGAAGAGGTGAATGAGGCACGGGTTGCCGAGAGGGCCCATGTGGGTGAGAAAAGGAAAGCCGAGAGTGGCTCTAGTTCGTTCAAGAAAGGGAAATTCACTCCGAGCTTCTCTAAACAAGGAAGTGTTGTTTCGTGCAAGAAGTGCGGGAAAAATCATACCGGCGTGTGCCGAGGAGAGTCGAAGACTTGCTTTAATTGTGGAAAGCCGGGGCATATGGCCCGAGAATGCAAGTCTAAATCATTGGCCGATGTTGAATGCTTCTCGTGCCACGAGAAGGGGCACTATAGCAATGTGTGCCCGAAGAAGGGGACCGATTCGATGGGTCCACGGCTCAAAAGAAGGTGGAGCCGACAAAGGTGAAGGGGCGATCCTTCCAACTCACTCGGGAGGAGTCGAAGGAGGCACACGATATGGTGTCAGGTACTCTATTCATTAACTCTTTGCCAACTCATATATTATATGATTCGGGTTCCATTTATTCGTTTGTGTCTTATGAGTTCGGTTGTAAGTTGAATGTGTCGTCCGAGATGTTAGATGAGATTTATGAAATAGAGGTAGCCGACGGAAAAACCTCAATAGTTGAAAGTGTTTATTGAAATTGTGAAATAGAAATAGGTGGTAGAAAGTTTAAGGTTGATTTATTGCCCATGGGGATAAAGGCGTTCGATGTGGTTATCGGTATGGATTGGTTGGGTATGCACCAAGCCAAGATATTATGCGGTAAGAAAATTGTGTCGATCAAGACACCCGAGAATGAGAAAGTGTATGTGTATGGGGAAAAACGACATCACATGCCTAATGTGATTACCACCATTAAGGCGAGAAAGAGTATATCGAAGGGTTGTGCATCATTTATTGCATATGTATTAGATGGCCGAAAAGAAAAGAAGACGATAGATAACGTCAAGATTATTCGGGATTTCCCAGAAGTATTTCCCGATGATTTGCCCGGTTTACCACCGGAGAGACAAGTCGAGTTTAAGATTGATTTAGTTCCAGGGGCGACGCCAATTGCTCGTGCTCCGTATCGTTTAGCTCCCACTGAGATGCGAGAATTGGTGACTCAATTGCAAGACTTGTTAGATAAGGGTTTTATTCGTCCGAGTTCGTCACCGTGGGGTGCACCGGTATTGTTTGTCAAAAAGAAAGACGGTTCGATGAGGATGTGTATCGACTACCGTTAGTTGAATAAGGTAACTATTAAGAACCGTTACCCGTTGCCGAGAATTGATGACTTGTTCGACCAATTGCAAGGTGCTAGTTATTTCTTGAAGATCGATTTGAGGTCGGGTTATCACCAAGTTCGGGTGAAAGAAGGCGACACCGAGAAGACGGCTTTTCATACGCGATATGGTCATTATGAATTTCTAGTGATGCCGTTTGGTCTTGCAAACGCGCCGGCTATTTTATGGATTTAATAGATCGGGTTTGTAAACCGTTCCTTGATAAGTTTTTGATACCGTTCATTGATGATATTTTGATTTATTCGAAAACTGAGGAAGATCACGAGGGCCATTTGAGACTTGTGTTAGATGTGTTGAAACGGGAAAAGTTGTATGCCAAATTCTCGAAGTGTGAATTTTGGTTACGGGAAGTACAATTCTTAGGTCACGTGGTGACATGTGATGGTATTAAAGTTGGCCCGTCCAAAATTGAAGCAGTATCAAATTGGGAGCCTCCGAGGACTCCTACCGAGGTTAGAAGTTTCCTTGGATTAGCCGGTTATTACCGAAGATTTATACAAGACTTCTCGAGAATCGCGGTTCCACTAACGAAGTTAACGAGAAAAAATGAGAAGTTTGTGTGGGAGAAGAAGCAAGAAGAGGCGTTTAATTTATTGAAGGAAAAGTTATGTAACACTCCGATTCTTACGTTACGGGATGGTATGGAAGATTTTGTAGTTTATAGTGATGCTTCGAATCAAGGGCTCGGTTGTGTGTTGATGCAAAGAGGGAAGGTGATCGCGTATGCCTCGCGACAATTGAAAAATGCGGAATTGAGGTGCACGACACACGACTTGGAGTTAGCGGCGATTATATTTGCTTTGAAGTTGTGGAGACATTATTTGTATGGTACTCGGTGTACATTGTACACGGATCATAAAAGTCTACAATACGTGTTTACTCAAAAACACCTTAATATGCGGCAAAGAAGATGGATCGAGTTGATCGCCGACTATGATTATGAGATTGTGTATCATGCGGGAAAGGCGAATGTGGTGGCCGATGGCTTGAGCCGAAAAGTTTATGAGAAACCGAACCGAGGTATTTTAACACGTATAGAAGTCGTCTCGAGTATCATCAAAAGAATCAAGAATGCCCAACGAGAGGTTATGGGAAAAGACGAGTTAAGGCAAGAGCGGTTAGGAAAGAACCAACATTTCCTCGAAAATGCACAAGGGTTGAAAACCGTAGGCGGTCGTATTTGGGTTCCTAAATTCGGGGGTATCAGAAAAGAATTGTTGAATGATGTGCACAAGTCAAAGTATTCGATTCACCCGGGAAGTACAAAGATGTACCAAGATTTGAAACGGGTTTATTGGTGGCCCGGAATGAAGGCGAGGGTAGCCAAGTACATCTCAAAGTGTTCCACGTTTGCACAAGTGAAAGCCGAGCATCAAGTACCGTATAGGGTAGCTCAATCATTGTTAGTACCGGCCGGAAAGTGGGAAGACATAACTATGGATTTCATAGTTGGTTTACCGAAGACGAGTAAGGGTCATGACGCCATTTGGGTCATAGTTGACCGGTTGACCAAGAGTGCGTTATTTTTAGCCATTCGGGAAACGTTGCCACTTAAGAAGTTGGCTAAGTTGTATGTTGATGAAGTGGTTCGACTCCACGGAGTTCCGTTATCGATTATATCCGACAGAGACGCGAGGTTTACCTCGAGATTTTGGAGATCGTTGCAAGAAGAGTTGGGTACAAAGTTGCGGTTGAGCACGACTTATCACCCGCAAACCGACGGTCAAAGTGAAAGAACAATTCAAACAGTTGAGTATATGTTGAGGTCGTGTGTGTTGGATTTCAGGGGTAAATGGGATGAACATTTACCGTTTGTCGAATTCTCGTATAATAATAGTTATCAGTCGACTATTAAGATGCCACCTTATGAGGCATTGTATGGAAGAAAATACAGGACTCCATCGTGTTGGCTTGAAGCGGGAAAAACAAAGCTCACGGGTCCCGAGATCGTGAAGGTAATGAATGAAAAGATCGGTATAATACAAGCCAACATGAAAGCCGCTCAAGATAGACAACAAAGTTATTCGGGTTTGAAGTAAAGGCCATACGACTTGGATGTCGGTGATATGGTAATGTTGAAAGTGTCACCTTGGAAAGGTGTAATGCGGTTTGGAAAGAAAGGGAAATTAAGTCCAAGATATGTTGGACCGTTTAAGATATTAAAGCGGGTCGGGCTTCAAGCATTTAAGTTGGAACTTCCACCCGAGCTTCAAGGTGTGCATGACATCTTTCACGTGAGTTATTTAAAAAAGGTCATCGGGGAAGTTGAAAATATTATCCCATTGCAAGAGTTGCGGGTCGATGCCCCGAATCGGTTGATTGAGGAACCCGAAGCCATATTAGAGACGAAAACAAAGAAGCTTCGGAATAAAGAGATCGAGTTGGTATTGGTCAAGTGGAAGCATTCTCTTGGACCAAATTTGACTTGGGAAGTCAAAGACGAGATTCGGAAGAGGTACCCGGATTTCGTGAACTATGATGAGATTCCGAGGAAGGAATCTTCTTAAGGGGTAGATAGTTGTAACGACCCAAATTTTGTAAATAAATTAATTGTATAAAAATATGATAAATACAGATAAATCATTTAAAGAACGTAGAAATTGGTTTCGTGTCATTTGGACACCGTACGAGAAAGTTATGGACGAAACCGTAGGCGGTCGTATTTGGGTTCCTAAATTCGGGGGTATCAGAAAAGAATTGTTGAATGATGTGCACAAGTCAAAGTATTCGATTCACCTGGGAAGTACAAAGATGTACCAAGATTTGAAACGGGTTTATTGGTGGCCCGGAATGAAGGCGAGGGTAGCCAAGTACATCTCAAAGTGTTCCACGTTTGCACAAGTGAAAGCCGAGCATCAAGTACCGTATAGGGTAGCTCAATCATTGTTAGTACCGGCCGGAAAGTGGGAAGACATAACTATGGATTTCATAGTTGGTTTACCGAAGACGAGTAAGGGTCATGACGCCATTTGGGTCATAGTTGACCGGTTGACCAAGAGTGCGTTATTTTTAGCCATTCGGGAAACGTTGCCACTTAAGAAGTTGGCTAAGTTGTATGTTGATAAAGTGGTTCGACTCCACGGAGTTCCGTTATCGATTATATCCGACAGAGACGCGAGGTTTACCTCGAGATTTTGGAGATCGTTGCAAGAAGAGTTGGGTACAAAGTTGCGGTTGAGCACGACTTATCACCCGCAAACCGACGGTCAAAGTGAAAGAACAATTCAAACAGTTGAGTATATGTTGAGGTCGTGTGTGTTGGATTTCAGGGGTAAATGGGATGAACATTTACCGTTTGTCGAATTCTCGTATAATAATAGTTATCAGTCGACTATTAAGATGCCACCTTATGAGGCATTGTATGGAAGAAAATACAGGACTCCATCGTGTTGGCTTGAAGCGGGAAAAACAAAGCTCACGGGTCCCGAGATCGTGAAGGTAATGAATGAAAAGATCGGTATAATACAAGCCAACATGAAAGCCGCTCAAGATAGACAACAAAGTTATTCGGGTTTGAAGTAAAGGCCATACGACTTGGATGTCGGTGATATGGTAATGTTGAAAGTGTCACCTTGGAAAGGTGTAATGCGGTTTGGAAAGAAAGGGAAATTAAGTCCAAGATATGTTGGACCGTTTAAGATATTAAAGCGGGTCGGGCTTCAAGCATTTAAGTTGGAACTTCCACCCGAGCTTCAAGGTGTGCATGACATCTTTCACGTGAGTTATTTAAAAAAGGTCATCGGGGAAGTTGAAAATATTATCCCATTGCAAGAGTTGCGGGTCGATGCCCCGAATCGGTTGATTGAGGAACCCGAAGCCATATTAGAGACGAAAACAAAGAAGCTTCGGAATAAAGAGATCGAGTTGGTATTGGTCAAGTGGAAGCATTCTCTTGGACCAAATTTGACTTGGGAAGTCAAAGACGAGATTCGGAAGAGGTACCCGGATTTCGTGAACTATGATGAGATTCCGAGGAAGGAATCTTCTTAAGGGGTAGATAGTTGTAACGACCCAAATTTTGTAAATAAATTAATTGTATAAAAATATGATAAATACAGATAAATCATTTAAAGAACGTAGAAATTGGTTTCGTGTCATTTGGACACCGTACGAGAAAGTTATGGACGAAACCGGGTTGAGACGAAGACCGAAAAGTGCAGCCCTGCTGCCTTGGGAAGTTCGCGACGCGAACTGGAGTTCCCGACCTGGAACTCCATTCAGGGAGTTGTGGTTTTTGGTCGTCAGGAGTTCACGTATAGCTCGCGATCGGGAAGAGTTCACGACGCGCATAGTTCACGATCGTGAACTAGTTCACGCCGTGAACTATGGCAGACAGCAACATTAATGTCGGGTTTTGGTCATAAATGCAGCCCACAAACCCTAGTTTTCTCCAATTGGCGATTTTGGAGTGCAAAGGCTGATCTTGGTCGATTTCTTCATCAAAGGTTGATAGATTTTACTCATAAGTGAAGATTTAAGGTATATCTTCACTCCTTGATCTTTGTAGCTTTAGATCCATGTATTTTGATGTATGAGTTTGAAAACCTAGTTCTTGGGGTTATGGTTTATGGATTGAATAAGTGATGTATACACATAATAGTGGTATTTTAGCAAAGAAAACAAGTGTATGATTAAGATTTGTAAGAATCTTAAGGGTTGGTTAAACCTAGGGTTTGGTAAATCACCATCATTGGGGGAAAGTGTTAGCTAATGTTATCTAGCAATAAATGGATACATTAGTAGTGATATGTGATGTTGAACAACTTGTGATTGTTATATTAGGCTTTTGGTGAAGTCTTGGAAGGTTGATCGATTTTGTAAGCAAAGAGATTCCGTGTAAAGATCACGGTTGGAGCATTTTATTGCTAAGGTGAGTACGTATGAACTTTACTGAGTACATAGCCATGAGAATACCTTTTATTACATATGTCGAGTCTATTTGATATTTGTGTAGAATTTAGTATATAGAGTTAGTTACATATTGTTGTATATAGTTAACTAACTTGTTTGATAATTGATGTGATAGCCAAGGGCTTTGATTGAAATAACTGTTGAGTTATAGTAAGGATGACACGATGTGATGATGCGGGGGATCCCCGGTCATGAGGATATGGAATGGGGAGCATTTGGGCGGATCCCCATCGGCCCATTCCATGATAGTAGTCTTGCTAACTGGAAGTAGTCCGACGAGTAAGGCAGGTACAGGTAGATTGGGCGATTCCCTCTTGCCTTTACCTTGAAGCTTATTAATGCGGGGGATCCCCGGTTAATAAGTTAATGTGGTTCTAGTTAGTTTGGGGGCAACCCGATAACTAGATACGATTGCTAGGAAAGCAAGGAATTAGAGTCACAATAGGGTGACTAGATAGATGGACGATTTACTTGTATGTTTTTTTATATGTCTTATGATTATTATTATCATCGGGGTCTAAACCCATGTAGCTCACAAGACGTTTTTGTCTCACGTACTCCTTGTTGTTTTTGCTATGTACTCAGGTTCGGGATCGAAGGTATAGGTGCCCATGGATAGAGATGCGGGGCCTAGAGTAGAAGAACACTAGAACGGATTTAGACTTTGCTTTGGTTTTGATATATTTTGTAACACCAAACTTATACTCTGATTTTCATACAAAAGGTTTTTGTAAATCCGTATTTTGGGATAGTTCTCCTCTTTATTAAACGATTTTTTTGGCCAAATGTTTTGTATTAAAATTTGAGGTGTTACAGTTGTGTTACCTGAGGAACTTGCAATTCCTCCACCACTTGCACCCTTTGGACAATTTCTTTTCCAGTGCCCAGCCTCGCCACACTTGAAGCACTGATTCTCGGTCCTCGCTGTGTTAGGCTTCACCTTCTTGACCCTTTTTTTGACACTCTTACCATTTGACACTCCTTGGCACCGATTGGTTTTACCCTTTCCTTTACCACCATGCCCTTTTCTCTTCTTCCCACCGCCACTACCATTACCGATCATCAGAACATCCTTAGATTTGGTCCCCAAACTCAACTCAGCTGTCTTGAGCATAGAATGTAGCTCAGCAATGGATTTCTCCATATTATGCATGTTGTAGTTGACCACAAGAGCCTTGTAGTCATCAGACAACGAATTGAGTATAGTGTCTGTTGCCATCTGCAACGGAATGAGGTGACCAAGTCTAGCGAGGTGATCCTTGTGCCCTTTCATTTTCATGACGTGGGCACTCACCGGTGTTCCTTTGACCATCTTGCAAGAGTTGAAGGCTCGTTTGATGTCAAACCTCTCAGTGCGAGCTTGCTCTTGAAATGAATCCCTAAGTTGCTGGATCATTTCAAACACAGGCACATCCATAAGTCCCGCTTGTAACTCGGGACTCATAGTGGCGAGCATCAGACAGCTCACATCGAGTGCATCACTGACATGCTTATCATAATCTTGCCTCGTTTCAGCTCTAGCATTTGCGGCAGGGACATTTGGTAATGCTCTTTCCAAGACATACCACTTTCTCTCATGCCTGAGTACAATACGAAGATTGCGCTCCCAATTGAGAAAGTTTGACCCAGTCAACTTGTCTTTTTCGAGGATTGAGCTAAGTGAGAGATTGTTGGTGCTTGTCATCGTGGTTGTTGCTGCCATCTACAAATCAAACCCAGTTTAATTAGTAATCATCAATAAACATTCTCTAAAATATATTATAAATCCATAATTAATATTTTAAGCCAAGGATCCATATATCACATTCTCCCCGCAAGGTTTGGGCACTTCCCGACGAGACATGCTGTTTCTGGTAGGTAACGTCCTTACCGATCGTATCAAGACTTGACACGATTCCTAGGGGTCGTAGAATCTTTAGACTTATAACTTATTACAACCTTCTACAATCTATTTGTACATTTCTAAGTTAGTAATAAAGTCTAGTATGTTTATTCTACTCAAGTACTTTTTGGGCCGGGACTCCCGATTATCTCAAAAGTAGATCAGACCATATAAGACAGTGCGATGTTCTGCGCCGGGACTCCCGATTATCACAGAACCTTACGCACCCTAACACTCGCAATGATTTGAATCCATATCTAAGGTTCTTTATCGTTACAATATGAATATCGTTGAACAAGTGAGGTGTTCCATTAGGTGGATAGTACTTAGATCTAACATTTTCTTAGGTTTGTTTAAGTCTTAAACTAAACTTAAACCTTTATTCCAATCTTAATCCTTGTTTAAAATGTGTGACTTGTGAATTTGAGAATTTCTAAGACACCTTTTTAAACCTTAAGAACTTTTCCTTTAAAACTTATAGTTTCAAAAAGTTACGCGATTTATATGTATTCCTAAAATGAGGTGTACAAAACGTTTTACTAGGTTTTGTAAAAACCTTATCTACAATAAAACTTACTTGTTTTATCTTACTTGAAAAACCTTAAAACTTATATTAAACTTTTAATTCTTTTATGATTCATAAACTTGAATCATAAATCTAGTTTAACACACCTTGTTTTTCACTTGTTTAATAATAGAATTAAACATTTGTCTTTTGACTTACTAGATTCGACCAAAACTTATGTCTTATCGACACACTTATAAACTTTGTGACTTTCTTGTGTAGCTCCCACTAGCTCCAACAACCATGATGGAACTTAAGAAAACACAATCATCGGTCTATATTTGGTGAAACTAATAAACTTATTATATAAGGACTATATATAATAATTCTTAGTTTGTTTAAACCTTTCTTACATTTAACTTGAACTAGTTAAATACAGGTTATATAGTTCTCTTGTTATTTATCCCTTAATCATTAATCTAGTATCTTACATGACTTGTAAAATACTTACTTGTATAATTATTTAGTTATAATAACTTAAAACTTTATACACCTTATAATAATAATAATATATAACTTTGTACCTTTCTAGTTTATCATATAATTTCAACTTGTACAATTTGTAGTTATAATAAAATCATAACTTTGTACTTTCTAATCTTAATTATATAATAACCTATACAATAACTAGTTATACTATTACCCTTTAAGATCAAAAATAACATTATCCTTTTTAATGTTCCATTTAATCTTATATTTAATATATATATATATATATATATATATATATATATATATATATATATATATATATATATATGTATATGTATATATATATATATATATATAGTGCCCAATTCAGCGCAGAACCGTTTAAAGGTACAGAACCGCAGAACCATCCTAACATCCAATGTTTTCTATGTTATACATAAGCTGTAAATTTGCATACACGCTATAGCCATCCTAATATCCAATGTGTCTAATTTTTTATACTAATAATATATAAATATATTTATATATGATGTGTACAAAAAATTAGATACATTGAATGTATAAATGGCTTACAGCGTGTATGAAAATGTATACCTTATATATAACATAGAAAACATCGGATGTTAGGATGGTTCTGCGGTTCTGCACCTTTAGACGGTTCTGCGCTGAATCGGACCCTATATATATATATATATATATATATATATATATATATATATATATATATATATATATATATATATATATATATATATATATATATATATATCATTAGTTTAAAATAAACTTATAACATTCTAATAAGAATATTACATCTAATTTATACATATGTATTTTAACTTGATCTAATTAAAATACGTATAAACTTATTTTATCTTTTAAAATTCATTTTTCTTTAAATATTTAAAAAATGCCGAAATTTTATATATAGATATATAAATACATCTTGTTAATTTTAGAACTTAAAAATTAACACTTCTTTTAATCCTCATTAATTCCCTTTTATTAATTAGTCAAACCCTAATCTTGTTCATGATCAATCAAAACTAGAGTTTTGACTTTCTTGATAAAAAACATTATTTATTAAAAGATTAATTTTAATCAATCCTATCTAAACAATAAACTTTGTTTAAATTCTAAGATAGATTATGACCTTAATAAATTTATTTAAACTTTTTAATTCAAACCTTATAGACAATAAAATTTTGTCTATGTTTCTAAGTTTAAAGAAGTAGTTTCAATAAATCAACTAAAATAATAATTAAACCTATTAAACATGGACTTGCTTAATTATCTAGGTTTTAGATTATTATCTTAATTAATTCTTTTAACCAATTGAACTAAACTAGTTTAAAGTTCTTGGTCCTAGGGTTCTTTAGGGTTTCGAAATTCTTAACACTAAGAAACTTTTCCACCAATTAAACTAAACTAGTTTAATATACTTGGTGTCCAAGTTTCCTCCAAGTTTTCGAAATTCTAAGGGTAATAGGAAAGAATCCTTTTGACCAGTTAAACAAATCTAGTTTAACATACTTGGTTCTAGGGTTCTTTGCTTGTCTCGAAAATTTTAGGGAAAAAGGAAAGTATCCTTTTGACCAATTAAACAAATCTTGCTTAACATACTTGGTCCTAGGGTTCTTCCTTGATCACGAAAATTCTAGGGTTAGGGAAAGAAACCATTTGACCAATTAAACTAAACTAGTTTAATGTTCTTGGTCCTAGGGTTCTTTATGGTTTCGAAAATTACTAGGGTTGAATCCTTATGACCAATTAAACTAAGCTAGTTTAATGTTCTTGGTCTAGGGTTCATGCCCTTTTTCGAAAAACACTAGGAAGAAAAAGAAGAAGGAACAAAATAAAGAAGAAAAACTTGAAATTAAACAAACAAACTTTGTTAATCAAGTTTAGATTTCTAAACCAACGTTCTGATACCACTGTAGGGTTTCATAAACTTGATCGACCCATTGGGTCAACCACCTAGTATGCTTGGTTCGACCATACTGACCAAGAACATGATCGTGTCCTTGACCGGTTAAAACCAACTAGCTGTTTAATCCCTAAAAGTGTAAGTAGGATTAAACCTAATCCTTAAACCCTAAAGGATTGGGATGTTGGAAATCTAGATTAGATTAACAAGAAAGAAACCTTGTACGAAGAACTCGAACACACACATAGCTTGTGTGTGTGTTCGTCGACCATCAACCAAGAACCCTAGGGTTCTTGGTCAAATTCGAACAAGAGGGGAGAGGAGAAAGAGTGTTCCATGAATCATACCTTAGTTGAGCTTAAGATAGTCCACTGATGATGAACACGACGAGCGATCCTCTAGATGATCACTTGCAACGATCTTGATCTCTGAAACTCGAAGAACACGAAGAACGAACGAAGAACGAAGAACACAAAGAGTTGTGTTCTTGGTTTCGGCCAATCGAAGGGAAGAGAGGGGGCAAGGGATTCGTGCGATATGGTGTAACCTAATAAGGGATCCCTAAGCCTTCTATTTATAATAGACAGACTTTCACTTAGGGCCCTTCTAGTTTAATTAAGATTAATCTCTTAATTAAACTTATCTCTTACACTTTAAACCCTCATAGTTTTACTAGTTATTATTGTCACACTTAATTATCAAATGTCTTAGTATTATACACTTATATATTTCGGTACCCATATACACGAAATATGTATATACTTGTGTTTTATACTTTTAACAATTAATTAGACAATAATATTATCCAATCACTATATGATTTAATAGCTTTAAATCATATCATGGATAATCTATAATTATCACATTGCATATTTACTCAACTAGTAAATGTACAAATACTTGTATTAATTAGTTAGTTAAACTAATCTAGTAGTAAGTTAAACTTAACTTAATACTTAACTGATTCATAATGACTTATTATGAATCATTCCTCTTCGTAGTATCATTGTATATCTTGCTCGTATTACATGCACTCACCGGTGTGACCCTTAAGTGATTCGTAGGCATGGATGTATCATCATAGGTTGACTAACTGTGCACATAATTCCTTCATTTGGGTTGAAAACACGGGTCGTGTTTAAGTATAGGTAGGTGTAAAATATGCCTAAAAGTTTATAGATTATGAAAAGGGGTGCTTATAGGAAGCAAAGTTTATTAGTAGCCGATGAGTGGTGAAAGTTAGATGATGAGTGGTTAGGTCATAATTCGATGTGAATGAGGCTCTAAAGCTGGTAATCGAGAATTGCAAGTGTGGTATGAGAATATTTGAGAGAAATTGTAAATGGTATAAGTATTTGGATGGAAATAAAAAAGAAAAAAAAAAGAGAAAGTAAAAAAAAAGAGCAATAGAGATTGGTATTGCTTTAGATGGAAATTGTTAATCGGTGGTGGAAATGGAAACCGAGGAAAAAGGGGACAACTGGAAAAAGAAATGTAAATATCGGAATCGGAAACGAAA
Source organism: Calendula officinalis (assembly GCA_963853835.1). Taxonomy (NCBI): domain Eukaryota; kingdom Viridiplantae; phylum Streptophyta; class Magnoliopsida; order Asterales; family Asteraceae; genus Calendula; species Calendula officinalis. Next base: position 66,163,353 of record OY970821.1, on the reverse strand, counting down.
GGCTTGAGAAGTGATGACTCAAAAAAAAAGTATGTGAATTTTGCAAAGTAAGTTTGACTTTATTCATAAGTCAAAAAGTCAACTAGTGTATTGTTGACTTTGGTCCAATTGGGTTTTGACTTTCGTTTAAAATGGTTAGACGGTCATAAGAACATAATGTATCGCCAACATGTATATGATAATGGTTAATTGACTAACAGAAATAATTATAGTGTGCGACTTTGACCGTTGGGTGTTTTGAATTGAATTTGGGAATCGAGTATGAGTGATGATGAACCATGAATGTAAGGTCGATTGTAAGGTAAATGATGATTAATGGAACCTGTAGTGAGTAAGGAAATTGTCAAAGTGTGGTTGACTTTGTGCTTAAGTCAAAGATTGGACAATGTTGACAACTTGGTCAAAGCTAAACGTTGACTAGCTATCGTTTTGATTAATTTGCTAATAGTAATGATTGGGTCATATCATCCCTATGTGGATTAAAGGATTGGTCAAATGATTGAAATTGTTATGGCCAAATTGTGCAAATTTGACCTGTTCGGGTATTGTGAACTCAAGTAGGATTTTTGACCCGTTGGGGTATAACGGGGTCGAGTGGGCGTTTAAATGCATAAGCAATATTGAATCATAATTGGAATCGGAATGGGGATTGGAAATCCTTGAGTTGATTCCGAGAACAGAATCCTTTTAAGGGGTGGATAGTTATAACGACCCGAATTTTAGTATAATTATATATTAAATATTTCGGTGAAATTATTATAGGTACGATTACAATTTAGCAAGCATTGGATGTTATGATGGTTTGTGAAGGTTTAAAAGGGCTTTTAACGATGTCGGTCGTGTTTATAAGTGGCTGTGATCATCGGGATAGCAAACGGGTCGAACCTAGTTAGCATTCGAGAAGAAAAGACCAAATTTGGTGAAATCTGGAAGGCTCGCGCCTGGCTTGCCCCGAGATGAAACGCGAGTAAGCAAAACAGAAACTTTGCAAGGGTCAGGAATCCTCGCGTTTGGCTCGCGTCGAGATCTCGACTCGAGTGTGGATGGAACAACATAAAATCGGGGTTTTTGTCATTTCTCTCATTTCCAAACCCTAGAACCTCCTCCCAAGTGTGAGTATACGATTTTGAGTGTAAGGAGGCCATTGGAACCAATTTTTACACTCAATCTTGAAAATTCTCACTCCATTGTTGAAATATAAGGTAAATCTCTACTCCTTTTAGTTATGGATGATGTTTTTGGGTGAAAATGGTGAAGTATGCAAACCCTAGTTGGAGGGTTTGTAATGGGTGATGAAATTGGTTTATATAACTTAGATCAACAACATATTGTCAAGGAAAATGTGTTCATAACATGGATTTGATGATTATCTAGCTAGTTATGAACTTTATTTGATGATTATCTAGTTTGTTTGGGTAACCTACCAAGTTATCTTTGGGGAAGATGACTAAGATGAGTGTAGAACACTCTTTGTAAGCTTAAGAACCTTGTGTTCTTGTTAGATTGGGGTTTTGTTGATGGAAATCTTGAACTAGGGTTTTGGGTTCCACGAAGTTGAATGAACTTGGCGGTTAAGAAGGTTGTTATGAAGTTACTGGTAACTAGTTATGGATAATAACTAGATTTTATGATGATATTGATGGTAGATCAAGAAGGCCTAAAGATTGGTGACATTGCATAAGTTGGAAAGCAAGGATTCATGTCAATGGACACGATTTGGAGTTAGCTTGGCTAATAGCTTGGCTAAGGTGAGTACATGAGACTTTTACTGAGTACATAGCAAACGATTTTGAAAACTATGATGTTTTTATGATTCTTTATTAATAAATTTTTTTAATAAAGATATGATTAAAAGGATAAGAGAATGCAAGTAATAGACTATTTAAGTATGTCAAAATTGTTGGATCCCAACAACACCAACGTGTTGCGTTAAGACTGATTTACGAAGATAATATAATGAACAACAAGATTTCAATGATTTAGAGTTTATTAAAATAACTTAATACAGTACAAAGTTTGAGGAAATATATAGTACACACTAACTAAAACTCTATACTTGAAATGACACTTTAAATCGCTCAAGACTAGAAGACTTATGCACTGAGAGTTATATCAGCTGATACTAACAGCTGATATCAATGTCCGAGTAATAACTATAGAGGAGTTAATACTTAGACAAATAACTAACTCTCAGAGAATGTTCTTGTGCTATGAATGCTCAAAAGGTGTGTGTAAATGCAAGCATTTACGTCTCTATATATAGCGCAAGATTCATGTTCCTTTGCCCACAAGTTAGACGACGTGTAAACATATTATTCGTCGATGTGGACTTGTCCATGGAACATTAAATGCTCTTTGCATAAGTTGTTGTCCCAAGTGTACTTTGTGTCAACTGCTTCCGGTACCCTTTCTGACGCACAGTGAAAGGTGTACTACACAAGTACAGAAATAGTTGACTTTCCGTTTACATGCTTGGAGGGACAAAAGATGATGTTGTACTGACATTATCTTTAATTCCAAAATAGAAGATCCTCATCGTTTTCTTCTTCTTTGAGCGGGAAAGGGAAATGTTCAAAGTGTCAAGAACATTTCCTTTAAGTCTTCATCTGCAGCAGGTACTATCAGCTGATTCCACAATCAGCTGAATAGTCTTCTTCTTGTCTTTGTCCTTTGGTCATAGACTTCGAATGAACTCTCGTTAATAGCTGCTGATTTGACTTGATGTCCTAAAGCTAAGTACGTACTCAGCTGAAGGTTTATTGTATATACTTGCTTCAGCTGAGATACTTACTTCAGCTGATATTTATTGTCCTTAGCTATTGATCATCAAATGTTATTTACTTAATCTTGGGACTAACAATCTCCCCCTATTTGATGCAATCGAATAGCTGTATAATTGTAACCCTGTAATGATTCAGCTGAAGCATTCAGCTGAGTACTTATGTGCTTTGACCCTTAGGGTTCTTTTGTACATGTTTTCTTTTTACAATTTTTACAAGGATATTACAAAAGTTTGATTTTCTATTGATATGAAGCTGATGAGTACAAGGAAAATCAAATCAAAACAAAAAGAACTACAATGTATTGGGCACAGCTTCTCCAGTGACATTGCAATACAATGAGCTGATCGCTGAGTCGATTAATCTTCTCATTTGTCTTCCCTCCTCAGTGGAGGAACTCAGCGACTTGTGATATAGCAGCAGTTGATCGATATCACACATGTGCAGCTCATCAGCCCGTTGGAAACAAGGCTTCTTTTTCTCTAGATAACAAAAGCCAAAGGTAGGTTCTTTTACAATCAGCCCAGGGACAAAGTTTACTCCCGTGGGGACGGCTTTTGTGATGTTGAGTTTAGGTCGTTTGGCAAATATGATTGAGGACCCAACATCAAGTGTTCTGGAGTCAGCAAAATGGTCAGGAAGAACGGACTTACGTTTTTCCCTTCTTGCTGAGGAGCCTTCACCTGCAGGTTCTCTGACAGCAACTTCTTGTGAGTCAAGCAATTCAGCTGGTATGCGATTTGCCAACTCAGGAGCGGTTCTCCTGATATTGTCGCATAGACCTTTGAAGATACTGATTGCGACTTTGATCGCACTTTGCAGATCTGTCATGAGGTCAAACTGTTGTGCAGATTTAGAAGCTGTCAGTAACTCATTCCATTCAGCATAGCTGAGGTGAGTACTGATTTTGTTCAGAGGTAACCTTTCAACGGCCATGAATCCTCCAGCTCTGGTTATTTTTACTTCTGGTGGAGAGCTGGATGAGAACTTGGGTGCCCTTACACTGGTGATTTTTGCTTCGATCCTTCGCTGACCAAGAACTTTGTTGAACAACCTAATGTTCTCAGCTCTTTGGGCCTCAGCTTTTTGATACAACTCTTCTTGAGTTTTTCTTTGAAGGGCAACAGCTGCAGCAAGATCCGTTGTGGTTCCAGCTTCCTTTAACAGGAGAGCTTTAATCACATCATAATTAGGCTCCCCCTCAGCAGGTTGAGGAATCTCCTGTATTATAGGCTGAGGGTTTTGGATTGACGGGACTTGGACTTGTGGGCCCTCAACTGGTCCAAAAGAGTCGACAATTTCAACTCCAGTTGAGGCTTCTCCTGTCCTGAGGTCTTCAGCAACGGTGAGTGTTTGTTGAATGATAGTCTCACCTGCTGAAGTAGTTACCTCAGGTGTTTCAGTAGTGACGAGTGTTGTTTGAATTGAGGTCTCGTCTACTGAAACGTCTTCTTCTTCTGTCATTCTAGCAGAGGTGGCAGGTGGAGATCTTGGCTTTTCATCTGCTGGAATGTCTTCAGTATTGGCTCCAACAGCATAGGTGATTATAGGTTGTGAAACATTTTGTTCACCTTGTTTTTCACCTGCTGAAGTGGCCACTTTCTCCCCCTCAGAGAGTGCCCGAAGAAGAGGGGTACTCTCTGGTGCTGAAGCAGGATGGACAACAGCGGCACCCTTATTTAGCTTTGCAAGAATGAGGTTAAGGGTGCCTTGGAGACCAGCGACCTGGGACGTCAGCGAGCTGACTTCAGTCTCCAGTTTGTCCAATTTTGTGGACGCAGCAGAAGCAGACCCCTCAATAGCCTTAGAAAGGTGGCTATGAGTGTGGGTCAGTAGAGACTCTTGCTTTGCTTGTGCAAGAGCCAGTCGATCGACAGCTGGTTGAAGAGGAGACACCTTGGATGTCAAGGTATCTAGGTGTTGTGCGACTTCAGCTTCTGTGGCCCGAGCTTCGGAGAGAAGCTTGTCCTTTTCAACTCTGTCAGATTCACGAAGGGAGTTCAGCTCTTGATGAATATACTTTTTGAGAGTGTTGAACTCGCTTGTGTTGCAGCGAATCTGATCAGCAAGAAGAACCAAATGAGGAGTCTGAGAGTGAACCTCAGCATGCAGAGAAGTTATGCTGGAAGAGAGTTTCTCAGCAGTTTGGGAAAACTTATTTGGAGCATCCTTGCGAAGATCTTCTGACTCAGTCTGGCCATCCCAGGTCGAATCTGGGATGATACAACTCTAGACATCAGAGCAGTAGCGGCTCTGATGGGAATGCTTCTTCCAGCTTTGCTGGATACAGCATGGGACACTTGGACGCTTTGGGAGAGGGGGTCCGACATGTCTCCAGCTTGAGGGGTAACCTCAGCTGTGGAAGTGGGTGTTCCTGAGTTAGGAGGAATCGCTCCTATGGGATGCTCAGAAACTATGGGGGGTGGGTTGGGTCCAGCTGAAACTTCTGGGGTTATAACAGAAGTGTCGTCATCAGCTGTCAAAACAGGTTGAAGCTCAGAATGTTCTTCGTCAGATGATGAATAGCAAGACTGAATAAAATCATCAGTCGACTCAAACATTATATGAAATGTTGTTTGGGTCTCTGGAGCTTCGGTCTCACCAGTCGGGGATACTGGTATAGATACTGGAGGAAGAGTTCCTCGGGGTGGTGTTTTAGTTGCCTCACAGCTCCGTTGGCGACTACGTTCCCGATCATTGGCAGCTGGGGTGAGTGTAGGGGTGTCAATCGGGTTTGTCGGGTCGGGTTTGCCTCTTATCGGGTCGGGTCCGTCGGGTTTTGAGGTAAAATATTCTAACCCGAAACCCGACCCTATAAGGAATCGGGTTGGTCGGGTTCGGGTTTATCGGGTTTCGGGTTTGTCGGGTTGACCCGATCGGGTTGGTCGGGTTAGATAGTTCCACATGTAAGAAACACACATTTATAAATATAAAATGTCCCTGTACAATTTTCTATACATAGACTACATGTTCTATAAGATCCATGATAGACGTATGTACATAGAATATCGAGAATAGGTACGGGTTTCAAAAAAAATTAACTCACAAAACAAATATTAGTTTTATAGAAATATTATTTGAAATTTAAAATAAACTGTATTTATATTGATTAACAATAGATCCGATAATAAATATATATTATAAGACGTTAAAAGCACAACAACTTTTATCATAAAACAGTTTATTGAGAAAATGTGATAAATATAAGCATCAATATTACGTTTTAAATGTTAGAATATCAAGAATTATTCATTGATTAGTGAGATAAATAGCCCTCAGAGATTATCATACTAAATTAATTACAAGTAAAATAGATGAATTAATTTAGTCGGGTCTAATCGGGTCAACCAGAAACCCGACAAAATGAAGTAGTCCTAACCCGATACCCGACCCGATGCTAACATCGGGTTTGTCGGGTCGGGTTAAAATAACCCGATATCAGAAAAAGACCCGAATTCACCCGACCCGATTAGAAAAATTAGGGTCGGTTCGAGTTAGGGTCGGGTCGGGTTGACCCTTTTGACACCCCTAGGTGAGTGCCTCAGTAACAACTTGGTTTAAAGTTGTCTCTTCATTGGCGGTGGTGGTTTCCTCGATCACCTGCTGGTGTAAGCTGGTGACATTGTGGGAAACAGAAGGGTCAGCTTCAAGATTGACTTGGTCTCCAGTCAATCTATCATCAGCTGTAGACTCAGAGAGTGATGAAGAAGTTGGTGGTGGTGTGTGTGCAGCTGACTCACGGGTGGCTTGGGTTGAGCCAAAAACTTCACCAGCAGTCTGTCGAGAGACTGAGGTTGCTTGTCGAGTTTGTTCCCTTGTTACAACGACGGATAATGAATCAGTCGAGGAGCTACGCAGAGGTTTGGAGCCGGCACTAACTCCTGAAGAACGAAATTGCCGTTTTGAAGTCTGCTGACTTGTTGAGAAATCAGCAGAGAGAGGATGAAAGGGAAGGAGGATGTGACCAGCCGAGAGTGTTCGACTAGGAACTTCGATTGTTGGTGGAGTTCCTGGAAAAACACTGCCATACTGAAAATGAGAAGGATTACTCTCAGCAGCTGACATAGCTTCTGATCGTAATCCCTCCAATTTGGGACTCGAGTGAGTACCCAGAGGATCCCGGCTGAATCCTGATAATGTTGTTGTCGCCGGCTCAGCATCATCAATTACCACCTCATCTCCACGGGTAGCAGGCCTCCTTACCTCCAGCAGAGGAGAAAAAGGAGGTAGAGACGTGGGAGAAGATGATAAAAAGAATGAAGAAGAAGGAGAGCGATTAGCGGTTCGCTTGACTCGCTTCTTCACCACCAGAGGAGGAACATCTGCATCAGCAGAATCCTCATTCTCAGGGACTGGGATCCCTGTTGAGGTGGTGGTTTTCCCATCAGCAGCTGGGGATGGTTGCCCAGTTGAGGGAAAACTCTTCATATGAGAAGAGGACATACCTTCTTGTAGGGCCGATTCCTTCGATGTTACGCCCTTCTTTCGATCCCTTTTGGATCTGACTCGATCATCAATGATCTTCAGCATGTACGAGGTGAGAGGAAATGCCTTTTCATCATCCTTCTTTTGGAAGATGATGTTGGAGATGGAACGGACCATCACCGATTCCCCTGGAATGTCTTCATAATCTATCTGTAGCTTTTCAAGCATCACATGTGCGATGCACAATGTGAAAAAGCGAAGATAGGGAATATGATTTCCCTTGCTTTTCAGCTTGGCCTTGACCTCCTCGTATACCAGTTTCCCATAGTCGATCCGCTGACCGGTAACTAGGGCTTCAGCAAAGACTTGCATGCTGGAGTTGCACTGGTTGTGAGACCCGGAGTTGCCGAATATACCCTGAATGATGTGGGTAAAGAAATAGGCCCAGGGTCTCGTCAGCTGAGACTTCTTGAAGATCTGCACCCTTTCGTCTTCGTGTTCTAATCTGTATCCAGAGATACGGATTAGATTTTCTTTAGCTTCATCAGCAGATTTAGTCTGCTGATATTGTAACACCTCATATTTTTAATACAAAACATTTGGCCAAAATAATCATTTAATAAAGAGGAGAACTATCCCAAAATACGGATTTACAAAAACCTTTGGTATGAAAATCAGAGTATAAATTCGGTGTTACAAAATATATCAAAACCAAAGCTAAGTCTAAATTCGTTCTAGTGTTCTTCTACTCTAGGCCCCACATCTCTATCCATGCGTACCTAAACCTACGATCCCAAACCTGAGTACATAGCAAAACAAACAAGGAGTACGTGAGACAAAACGTCTCGTGAGCTACATGGGTTTAGACCCGTCAATAATAATAATCATAAGGCATATAATTACATATACAAGTAGTTCATCCATCTATCTAGTCACCCTATTGTGACTCTATGATCCTTGCTTCCCTAGCAATCATATCTAGTTATCGGGACATCCCCAACTAACTAGAACCACATTAACTCATTAACCGGGGATCCCCCGCATTAACAAGCTTCAAGGTAAAGGCAAGAGGGAATCGCCCAATCTACCTATACCTGCCTTACTCGCCGGACTACTTCCAGTTAGCAAGACTACTATTATGGAATGGGCCGATGGGGATCCGTCCAAATGCTCCCCATTCCATACCTCATGACCGGGGATCCCCCGCGTCATCACATCGTCTCAACCTTACTATAACTCGACGGTTATATCAATCAAAGCGTTGGGCTATCACAACAATCATCAACAAGTTAGTCAACTATATTTAACGATATACAACTAACTCTATATACTAAATTCTACACAATCATCAAATAGACTCGACATATAAAATAACAAGTTTTTCATGGCTATGTACTTAATAAAGTCCACACGTACTCACCTTAGCAATAAGATGCTCCAACCGAATTCTTGACACCAAATCTCTCGCTTCACAAATTCACCGACTTTCCAAGATGTCACCGAAAGCCTAATACAATGATCACAAGATGTTCAACATCTCATACTACCAATAATGTATCCATTAACCTCTAATTACCATTAACTAGCATTTTCCCCAATTATGGTGATTTACCAAACCCTAGGTTTAACCAACCCTTAAGATTCTTACCAATCGAAATCATACACTTGTTTCCTTTGTTAATATACCATATATTAAGTGTATACATTATTTATTCACCATAAACCATAACCCCCAATAACTATGGTTTCAAATCCAACCATCAAAATACATAGATCTAAAGCTACAAAGATCAAGGAGTGAAGATATACCTTTAATCTTCACCTAGGAGTGAAATCTATCAAGCTTTGATGAACAAATCGACCAAGATCAGCACTTGCACTCAGAAATCGCCAATGGAAGAAACTAGGGTTTTGAAATGCAATAAATGAGCCAAAACCCGACTTTAATGCTGTTGACCAGAGTTCACGGCGCGAACTAAGTTCGCGTCGATAACTCTGCGTTGCACGCCAACTTCGCGATCGCTAACTACTCGTGAACTACATCACGCTCAAAAGCCAAATCCGCTGGAGACAGTTCCCGATCGGGAAGATTTGATGATTTCCCACTTGCGCAATGATGTCGTCTCCAGAAACAGAGGCAGATATCCGGAAATCACGCAAGAGTTCGATGATACTCTTGGTGAATCTGGTAAATGCACCACCGATAGGGCAGTGACGCACAAACGTCCCAACCGGTCGATAAATCTTGACAAGATCCTTCGGTGGGGAAGTGTTGGCTACAAGGTTTGAGTTCTGAGAGAACTCAATGGCAGCCCTAGTAAGAGTGACTTTTGAAGCTTTCTTCGACATTTTGGGAAGAGAGAAGAAAGATAAAAGCTTGAAGGAGAGGGCTTTTTTTTTTAGAGAGAATTGTGGGGGTGATGAGGATGAAGTGAGGAAGATGAGTGGGTATTTATAGGGGATTTTGGGACGGTTTGGGTAAATATTTGAATTTAAACCGGGTTAATTATGGATAGTTGTAACCCAACTATAGACATGTTGGTTATCATGCAAAGGTGGGTGTTGGACGTGACAGAGAGGGGTAGTGGAGCCGTTACTTGTGTCAGGGTGTCTTGTCTCACATAAATGCCAAATATTTCCACTCGAGTAGAAATATTCGCCACAGAAATCGTATGGATAGGGATAAAATATGCCTTTTTATGGAAAACCAAACGTTTTAACTTATAAAACACGACAATTTAAGAGATTTTATTCTGCTAACTGATGGATTTAAAACATTTTTAGTCAGCTGAATGTACTAAGTAACAAGGTGAACTCATCAGCTGCTGATAGTACTTCATCAGTTGATTTAAGCATTTAACATACCTAGCTCGCTGATCAAAAAATTGAATCGTTTTTCATCTAAAGGCTTAGTGAATAAGTCAGCTAGCTGAAGGTCTGTTGAAATGAAATGAAGTTCAACGTCACCTTGTTCAATGTGGTTTCTAATAAAATGATACCTTATGTCGATATGCTTGGTTCTTGAGTGAAGAACTGGATTGTTGCTGATTGCAATAGCACTCGTGTTATCACAGTAGATAGGAACTTTGCAGAAGTTCATATCGAAATCAACAAGCTGATTCTTCATCCAAAGGACTTGAGCACAGCAGCTTCCAGCAGCAACGTATTCTGCTTCAACTGTGGAGGTAGAAACAGTACTTTGTTTCTTGCTTGTCCAGCTGACTAGCTTTCCTCCAAGCAGCTGACATCCTCCAGTTGTGCTCTTTCTATCCATTTTCCAGCCTGCAAAGTCTGAATCTGAATAGCCAACTAGATCAAACCCGGAGTCTTTGGCATACCAAAGACCTAGGCTTGGAGTACCCTTAAGGTACCTAAAAATTCTTTTAGCAGCTATTAAGTGAGATTTTCTAGGACCAGCTTGATACCTAGCACACATGCAAGTAGCAAACATGATATCTGGTCTGCTGGCGGTAAGATAGAGTAACGATCCAATGATTCCTTCATAGAATGTGACATCAACTGATTTCCCAGTTATGTCAGCATCTAGGTTGTTTGGAGGAGCCATTGGAGTTTTCATGGATGATGATGAATTTATATCAAATTTCTTTAAATTCCATTTTTAGATTGCTTAACTTGTAAGCCAAGAAAATAAGTTAATTCACCCATCATACTCATCTCATACTTTGTAGACATAAGTTTTGAAAAATGTCTACAAAGTTTTTCATCAGTAGCACCAAAAATTATGTCATCCACATAAATTTGAACAAGAATGATATCACCTTTGATTTTGCGAATGAATAAGGTTTTATCAATCTTTCCCCTGGTGAAATCATTTGCTATGAGGAACGTGGAGAGTGTATCGTACCATGCACGAGGAGCTTGTTTCAACCCATACAGCGCCTTATCCAGTTTAAACACATAGTCTAAATACTTAGGATTTTAAAACCCTGGAGGTTGCTTAACATATACTTCCTCTTGCAGCTTCCCGTTCAAGAACGCACTCTTTACATCCATCTGAAAAACTGTGAAGTTTTTGTATGCAGCGTAGGCTAGAAATATTCTAATAGCCTCAAGCCTAGCCACTGGAGCAAATGTTTCATCGAAATCAATTCCTTCGTCTTGTCTATATCCTTGTGCAACAAGTCTAGCCTTGTTACGAATAACCACACCTTCTTCATCCATTTTGTTTCTAAATACCCATTTTGTACCAATTATAGTCTTTCCAGTTGGTGGGGGCACCAGCTGCCATACTTTGTTGACTTCAAATTGGTTAAGTTCTTCCTGCATCGCTTGGATACAGCTTGAGTCTTCTAAAGCAGCTTTAATATTTTTCGGTTCTTCAGTTGCTAAGAAACAAGACCACAAGCAGAGATTGCATGATGCTTTACTTCTCGTGACAACTCCTTGCTGTGGATCTCCAATGATTAGATTAATTGGATGTTCTGAGGTCCACTTAGATTGAGGAGCAGCTGTAGAAGAGGAAGATTCTGTAGAGTTAGATCCTTGTTGAGCGGCTGACTGCTCAGCAGGATGAATTACTTCATTTTGAATGGATCTCTTTGAAGTATGAAGAGGTGGCTTTGAGATAGCCTTTGATGATGCTCTAGCTGTTGGAATTTCTTGTTGAATTGCTGCAATATCTACAAGATATGTAGGGGCATCATGGAACGTCTCATCAGATTCATTTATGGGAACATCAAAGAGGTTTAAAGCATCGGAGAATGCTTCAGCTGTATCATCAGGAGATGGTTCAGCTGATCTCTGAAATGCATCAGACGAGTCAGCAGAGGTGGGGTTCAAGGCCTTTGAGTGTTCTTCAAAAGTAACATTTATGGACTCTTCCAAAGTTTGTCTTCTTTTGCTGAAGACTCTATATGCCTTGGATAAAGTGGAATATCCCAAGAAAATGGCTTCATCAGCTTTAGGGTCAAATTTACTTAGCTGATCTCGTGTATTTAACACAAAACACACACAGCCAAACACATGAAAGAAACCAATGAAAGGTTTCCTTTGACGAAAAATCTCATAAGAAGTCTTCTTGTGTCTCTTCACGTAGAGTGACCTATTTTGAGTAAAACAAGCTGTGTTAACAGCTTCCGCCCAAAATCGCTTAGGCATGTTTGACTCAACAAGCATTGTTCTTGCAGCTTCTATTAGGGTTCTGTTTCTTCTTTCAGAAACACCATTTTGTTGAGGCGTTCTAGCAGCTGAGAAGTTTTGGGAGAACCCAACATCTGAATAGAATTCTTCTAAAGTCTTGTTTCTGAATTCAGTTCCATTGTCTTATCTCAGCATCTTGACTCTAGACCCATTTAAAAGTTCCATCTTTTTGATGAACTTGATAATCTCTTCAGCTGCATCACTTTTGTGGCGAAGAAATATTACCCAAGTATATCGTGAATCTTCATCAACGATAACAAGTGTATACTTCTTTCCACCTAGACTTTCAGTACTCATAGGGCCAAAGAGGTCCATATGGAGCATATAGAGGCAGCTGTCGATGGAAAAACATTGCTTTGATTTGAAAGAGCTTTTATGTTGTTTACCTTGCTCACAAGCTGAGCAAAGCTTATCCTTTTCATACTTGATTTGTGGTAAGACATTCACCAGCTGACCTCGAGCCAGCTTCGAAATATTTTTGAAGTTAAGGTGAGATAGCCTTTTGTGCCACAGCCAATTCAACTCTTCAGTAGAATGAGAGAATATGCAAACTTCTTGATTTTGAGGATTCATGTCAAGTGTATACACATTCTTGGTTCTTGGAGCAACCAATACTACCTTTCCACTCTTATCCGTTACCGTTCCTCTGTATTCATTAAAGTTCACTGAGAACTTTGAAATCACAGAGTTGGCTAATGCTGATTAAATTATGTTTCAGCCCATTCACATAACCAACTCTTGTGATTTTTACAGATCCATTGGAAATGGTTCCATAACCTTCAGTTAAGCCTCTACCATTATCACCAAAAACTACTGAGGGACCAGCACAAACTTCAAACTCTTCCAGCAGGGATTTGTATCCAGTCATGTGTCTCGAGCAACCACTGTCTAAGTACCAGACATGTTTGCTTTCATCACACTGTACATAAATTAAAAGAGTTAGTTCTTTTTGGGAACCCACACTTCGGTGGGTCCTTGTGACTTTCCGTTGGAACTCACAGGAGTTGATTTTTCAGTAGGCTTAACTGCTGAAGTTGGGGAAGGTCTCAAGCATGTGCTGTCACACTCACTTGCCATATGCCCACGATCTCCACACTTATAACATTTTCTGTTTTTTTGCAGTGGAGTGGAAGGCGAGGCAATGGGTTTGGGAACTGGACCCAAAATCCCTTTCATTTTCTGATTATCCGAGATAGTCAGAGTTTGAACGAGTGATGTCAGCTTGCTGACCTTTCCTTTCAGTCATCTGACGGACACAGCTGAAGAAGGACTTGGAGTGTTCTTAGAAACACTTTTACCTTTGTTCTTTGCAGCTCGAGTACGAACTCCAACTGGCTCACCCTTGGAGGGTGTAAGAACAGTCTTCTTTCCTGCTGTTCTGCTAGTCTTCTGCTGAGGTCTAGCAGAGGAAACAGCAGGTGCTGAACCCAAGATAGATTTTCTTGGTTCAACAATTACTACATTATGTAACCTAACAACCATGGCAGAGGAGTCAGCTGATGACTCTTCACCAGTAGTTACAGAAGGATCTTCTGAGGACATCTCAGTAGCAAAAGTTTTGGTAGACCTAACAAAGGAACCAAAAACCAACTCTTCAGCTGGCACAGAAGCATCAGCTGACGAGGATTACAGATCATCTGTACTGCTGTCAGGTACAGCGGCTACAGTAAGGAAGTCTCCTCCTAGTACAACTTGTACTTGACTAGGGATCTGTGAGTTAACACATTCACTCACGCGTTTGGATGAACGAGACCAAGATTCACAAATCTTTTTAATTGCTTCAAGTTCTTTAACTTTTTCACTTAGATCATGTTGAAGAACTGAGTTTATAAATTTTGTTTCAGAAAGATCTTCTTTTAAGGTTTTGTGATCAATTAAACATTCTTTTAAAAATGCATTTTCACGTAGAATAGCACTATGTTTATCCAAACATTCACCTTTCAGCTGATCAATGAAGTGCAAGTCACAAATAATAGAATCAACAATATCTTTGGCTTTAGTAGCCTCAGCAGAGATTAGAAAGGTTACCTTTTTATGAACGATGTTGACCTATTTATACGAACTAGTATCATCAGCTGTAATACTTTCATCATCATCAGCACGAGCCATCAAACACATTATGGCCATTTGTTCATCATCATCATAAGATGAGCTATCACCTTAGTTAGCCCAGTCATGAGTTTCAGCTACAAGACCCTTGTCAGCAGATTTGCCTTCAAGTGCCTTCTTTTCTTCTAGAATCTTTTTGGTGAAGGCTTGTAGCTTTTTGTTTTTCTCTTCAATGGACTCACCAGTTGAAGATGATGAACTAGCTTTCTTCTGCTTGCAGTCGTTAGCATAGTTTTCCTTCTTGTTGCAGTTGTAGCAAGTGATCTCAGAGATATCAGGTGTACTTCCAGAGGGTTTGGAAGGTACAGCTGATGTGATAGATCTGCTACTTGAGCCTCTAGCTAAGGAGCCAGACTTTTTTTAAGGAATTTCCTATTTTTAACAAGTAAGGCAAGCTCATATATAAGGGCATCGTTGTCTTCGTCTTCATCAACTTCTTCGATGCTGACTTCAGGCATGTTGAACAAACCAACAGCTGAAGTGTTGTCAGCTTCATCATCTGATGGGGGATATTCGATTCTGCTAGGCTTGTTTAAAGAAACAAGAGCAGTCGAAGATCCAGAGGGACTCACTTTAGAGTCCTTTGAAGGTTGAAATTTGTTGAGTACGGTTCTCTCATGGCTTAGAAACATACCATACAGAGATGAAAGAGTATAGTCTTTCAAAGTAGGGGATGTACTCATGCAAGTTATGATGGTGGCCCATTTAGAAGGTAAGGCTGCCATAAACTTACACATTTTGGACATGTCGTCCTTATCAACCCCATGAGACTTTAGCTCGTTTAACATAATGTTATAACGATTTAAAGTTTGAGCTATAGTCTCACTTGGCTTGGCTTTAAACAGTTCATAATCATGTATGAGCATGTTTTTGTTGTGTTCTCACACAACTGATGTGCCTTCGTAAACTTCAGCCAGCCTCTCCCACATATCTTTAACTGAGTCACAAAATTGAATATTGTGATACTGTTCATCACCAACCGCTTGAAAAAGCATATCCCTACCCTTGTACTCAAGATGAACAAGACGTTTTTCAGCGTCTGTCCACTGAGCCTCAGTCTTCGCCGCATAGTGTTCTGGTATTTCTGAAGTACCAAGGATGAGGGTTTTGGGAACATATTTTCCTATCGTGATGTTATCTTGTAGTTTTGGGTGATAAGTAACCATGTGGGACAACATACGGGTTTTCCACATGGGATAGTTGGTTTGAGTGAGTTTAGGAGGTTTTCCAGATGATGGAAGATCTGATGATGTAGGTTCAGCCATAACAGATGCTCAAAATTGATGGAAAACAATTTTGACACTGGCCCTGATACCAATTGTTGGATCCCAACAACACTAACATGTTGCGTTAAGACTGATTTACGAAGATAATATAATGAACAACAAGATTTCAATGATTAAGAGTTTATTAAAACAACTTAATACAGTACAAAGTTTGCGGAAATAGATAGTACACACTAACTAAAACTCTATACTTGAAATGACACTTTAAATCGCTCAAGACTAGAAGACTTATGAACTGAGAGTTATATCAGCTGATACTAACAGCTGATATCAATGTCCGAGTAATAACTATAGAGGAGTTAATACTTAGACAAATAACTACCTCTCAGAGAATGTTCTTGTGCTATGAATGCTCAAAAGGTGTGTGTAAATGCAAGCATTTACGTCTCTATATATAGCGCAAGATCCATGTTCCTTTGCCCACAAGTTAGACGACGTGTAAACATATTATTCGTCGATGTGGACTTGTCCATGGAACATTAAATGCTCTTTGCATAAGTTGTTGTCCCAAGTGTACTTTGTGTCAACTGCTTCCGGTACCCTTTCTGACGCACAGTGAAAGGTGTACTACACAAGTACAGAAATAGTTGACTTTCCGTTTACATGCTTGGAGGGACAAACGTTGATGTTGTACTGACATTATCTTTAATTCCAAAATAGAAGATCCTCATCGTTTTCTTCTTCTTTGAGCGGGAAAGGGAAATGTTCAAAGTGTCAAGAACATTTCCTTTAAGTCTTCATCTGCAGCAGGTACTATCAGCTGATTCCACAATCAGCTGAATAGTCTTCTTCTTGTCTTTGTCCTTTGGTCATAGAATTCGAATGAACTCTCGATAATAGCTGCTGATTTGACTTGATGTCCTAAAGCTAAGTGCATACTCAGCTGAATGTTTATTGTATATACTTGTTTCAGCTGAGATACTTACTTCAGCTGATATTTATTGTCCTTAGCTATTGATTATCAAATCTTATTTACTTAGTCTTGGGACTAACATAAATGACTAATGATTTTTGAAAGAGATAATGATAACGGAAAGTAATTAATAATTCTTTATTAATATGATGTTTGACTAAGAGTAATGATTAAGAAAGTATGATATTTGACTTATTAATAATATGTATTAATAAAGCTAATAACAATGATTTTCAAGTATCAAGTATTGATTAGTATATTATACCAATTAAGGTAGTGATTGAATTGCTAGGAGAATAATTAAAAAGTGACTAGAAATAGATTTGTATTCTAGTCAAAGAGAAGTTAAAGTAATATGATTTTGATAAATGATAAAGGACTTGGTAAAGTCAATATTGAAATTGAATAAGAAAAGAGAATAATATGATAATTAGAATCGATATATTCTAATTTATGTTTGATTATGAATTGGTAGGGCATAGGCCCATATTTGATGTTCAATGTGTGTAACAAAAGTATCCGGATAACGATAACTCATTTATGGGGGAGTGAGATTACTACTTAGGGCGGTACCTCCCTGCGCAAGGGTAGTATATCTATGTGAACGATAACCCGACAATAGGGGGATTATGATAACCCGATAAAAAGGGGGATTACGATAACCCGCGAGACGGGGGAGTTGGTGATCTTGGTAAGTTTGGGAGAACCCCAATTACAATGCGATCTTGTGATGATAACCCACATCGGGGAAGTTTGCTTCGGAAAGATCTGTGGCGTATGTGATAAAAGGAGTAAGCTTATGGATAGCTTACATATATGTGATTAAGTGATGGGTAAGCCTACGGTTAGCTTACTAGTAAGTATGAATAAACGATAAGAGTATAAGTTGATAATTAATAAGTGAATAAAGGAAAGAAATGAATATTAATGATTTTTATTATTTTTGAGAATGGGTCGAAAACTCATGTATCTCACGAGACTATTTTGTCTCACGTACTACTTTGTTTTTGGCTATGTACTCAGGTTCGAGATCGATGGATTAGAAGGTCGCGATAGAAGTGGCCTAGTGTTGATTAGCTCGGGAGCTCATAGGTAGATCTCGTTTATCCTATGGTTATGATATTATATTGTAACACCGGTTTTAATACTCTGATAAACTTTTAATCGTTTTTCTTAAACCGTATTTTGGGATATTGGACTTTGTAATATTTTTATTTAGAAATATGTTTTAAAATTGAGGTGTTACACAAACAATCATACGAATGAAAATATCGGAGAAGATCTTATTAATTGAGTTAATTAGTTTACAACAAAGATAAAATATCAGAAATATTAACAAGTTGTAGACAAAGACCATCAATATTCTATTAATTGATTCTTTTTTTCTCTTTATTCCATATTCACACCCACCATCCACATCTAACTCTTTATTTCAGAATCAATTCATCCCCACCCCTATAGCCAACTGCTTTGATCGTTGGTATAGAAACCAACATTGTAACAAAGTATATACGCCGTACTCTTTCATAGAGTAATAATCAAAGTTAAAAAACTAAAGTCGTATAAATGGTTATTGGTAGTACTTCCATGAAATTTGCTCCATCTAATATTATGTAAGAATGGAAAGAATATTCATGGAGCAAACAAGAGAGTGGAGCAAAAGCATTGCGTCTTGGCGTGCTTGATGGTAGACCGATTTTTGACTACTTATTAGTCTACCCTTCAAGTGATGCATTCAGGATCTGCTGCTAATCAACTGAATTCTCGATTTCGTTCGTCATGGAAGGTAACCAATTGTCTACTTACTATATATTCTTTGAACCATTGTCCACTATCTTCAGTTTTGCTACACCCAACTGACCTTCACGATTCATGAAGTTCTGTCTAAAATTGTTTGTTCTCATTTGTGTTTCTGTTCGAAATTGGCTTCGCTCCGTTGAATTGATTTACATTAGAGTGATTTTACCTGACCTAATTTGTGTACATATACTCTGATGTGTTACAATTGGTAGAAGAAGTTTTAATTGATGGATAATTCTTTGTTCGCATAAGCTGACTAGTCTAGAATCTCAACCTTAATCGCTTTTTGTATCTTTGTTTCGAGTTATCTGAAATTGGGTGTTTCTATGATGCCGAAGGGCTAGCATACTTTGTAATCGTTTTGATCATTCTTCAATTCCTGTTAGAATCTCAGCATTTTGGATGTATATTGAGTAGATCTTCAGCTACTTGCCCTAATTTTACCTCAATTAATTGCTGATAATAGGAATAGGGGTATACAGGAGTAAATTACTAGTTGGCATCATCATTAGCAACAGTTTAACAAGTACTAAATTGGTTATTAACATAGCCATAAAAAAATCAACAAAGAAATAGAATATTAGTTAACATCCATGTAACTTGACTATGTAGGTGGGTCACCGGACCATGAATCAGTAGCATTAGGGGCAAAAAAGTCAAGTATCTCATCAGGTGGTAGGGTCCGCGAGGCTTTCCTCAACAGATTTACCGACAGTCAAACTTTGACCACAAATCTTGAACCCTGGTTCCAAACATTATCCGAAAATTCATTCGATTTCGATGTTCCTTTCGAATTAATCGATCTCCAAAGATTCGATTATGCGTTAGAAAGTGTTTCATTTCAACAACTAATCTGAATGTCAAGTGCCACTTACGCGTCGCCATCTGGCACAATGGAAGCAACTGCTTTTCTTGCAGTAGAAGATTTCTTACATGCAAGTGTAAAAGGATTATGGGAAGCTTTTTGGAACAAAAATGAGCAAATACCGTTTAATATCGCATCTTGTTATGATGCAAATTTAAAGTTTTATCAAGCTGAAAAGGCGATTTCAAATGGGAAATTAGGTGCTCTTTGTGCTACTGGTGTAACGTTGAATAACCCGAGACACCCGCATGGAAAATGGCATGATGTTCTTTTGTTAGCACTTTTAAGACCCGGGATTGAAACCCTAGCTCGAGAAGGTGAAATTACGTTTCCGTCCCTATCGATTTTGGGTGAAGCTTTGTTTTACGGTGTACGGGTTTTATTATCGAGAAGTTTACGGAGATCGAGAAATTCTTCGGTTTTGAATTCGGTTTTTGTTATTTTGGCTGATTGTCAGTATGGTGGTGTGGTCAAAATCGAAGGAGATTTGACCAAAATGGAATTTAATATTAGCTACGTTTATGAGTCTGTTGCTGACTGGATTCAAAATCATTCACGGGTTTCGGTTACTCCTTTTGAGAGAATATGGAATAAACTCGGGAATGCAAATTGGGGTGATATCGGTGCTTTACAAGTACTTTTTGCAACTTTTCATTCAATGGTACAATTTGCGGGAATGCCAAAAAACTCGGTTGAAGATTTAGCAGCTGATCATAGTTCTCGTCTCCAAATAAGACGAAATGAAAGACATTTAGGTGAATTAGAAATTGGAATAAATGGAAACGGGCTTTTTAAACTCGAAAAACGGCCCGTTTCACCCGAAATCGTTGAAGTACAAGAAGAAGAAGTGCCCGTTAACATTCAGCCTCAAAAATCAGTTAAACTAGAAGTGGGGACCGTTTTAACGGTGGACGATTCAAATTTTCAAAAATGTTACCAAATTATCGAAATTTTAAACGATAATGAAACACCGTATTATATTGCTTCTTGTATCGAAGAAAATGGAAAATGTTTGTTTTTATATATCGGGTCACACCCGTCTCAACTCGAGCCCGCATGGGAAGATATGAAATTATGGTATCAAGTACAAAGACAAACTAAAGTTTTTTCAGTTATGAAACAAAACGGTTTATCGAGCAAATATTTACCACAACTAACCATGTCGGGTAAAATAACCCACCCGGGCCCGTGTCGAAAACCGGGGTCGGGCCAGAACTGTGACAATGACAACCCATGGTGCGGGACCCCGGTTCTAGTCCCCAGTTGGGAAAACGATAGCTGTTATGACCCGGTTAGGTCAATTCGGGCCAGACGAAGCTATAAAATGTTATCACGATTGTTTATCGGCTTTATCAACTGCCACATCAGCGGGCATTCGGCACGGTGATATTCGGCCCGAAAACATAATTTGTGTGACATCGAATGTTTCAAATGATTATTATTTTGTGTTGGTTGGGTGGGGTCATGCTATATTGGAAGAACGGGACCGGCCCGTTATGAATTTACATTTTTCATCAACTTATGCTTTACAAGAAGGGAAATTGTGTTCGGCTTCTGATGCAGAGAGTTTAGTTTATTTGCTTTATTTTTCATCGGGTGGGGAATTACCCGAATTGGATTCTGTTGAAGGGGCGTTGGAATGGAGAGATAGTTTTTGGTCCAAACGGTTAATTCAGCAAAGATTGGGGGGTATTTCGGCGGTTTTGAAAGCTTTTGTTGATTATGTCGATAGTTTGTGTGGAACACCGTATCCTATGGATTATGAAATTTGGATAAGAAGATTGAAGAGACATATGAATGAAAACGGGAAGGCGATTGATTGATTAATACATTAAATTAGAGGGCTTTTACTCTCTTATGGTAAGTAGAAAATAGTTAAATATAATACGTAGTAATAATTATTATTGTTGAGAAGTGAGAAGATATGTTATGATAGGTGTAAATGGTAAAGTTGACATCAAATCTACCTTTTGTTGTGCAGTTTTATCTGCTGTTATTGTAGTTGAGTTTGTGTTAGGGGACTATTTATTGTTTTGGCATTGAATTATGGTCAAACTGAGAGGAGGAATGCTGTAATGAGTTGTACTTTGAAGTTGTGGTTAAAAAGTTGTTATGTAAAGATAGGAAGGAACTTTTCTACAGTTTTATCTGTTATTAGTTTGATGTGTTATAGTTGTAACACCCGTATTTTTAAAACCTCATTTAAATCATTTAAAATACAATTTTCCAATATTTGTCACATTGTCCAAAACACAGTTTAACAAAAACTTTAAAACTTATATCAGAGTTTACAAAAATACGGTGTCACCAAGTATATCAAAACCATAGGGAACGGGATCTACCTAATAGCTCCCGAGCTAAACATCTCTAGGCCACTTCTAGTGCAACCTTCTAACACCTCAAACCTGTACCTGAGTACACAGCCACAAATAAACGTAGTACGTGAGACAAAATAGTCTCGTGAGATACATGGGTTTTAGACCCAAATAATAATAATCATAATTTCATAAATATATAAACATATATATAAATATAAACAATCTCACTACCGGCTAGTCACCCTACCGTGACTCTAACAATCTCCGGTCTCCTAGCAATCATATCTAACTATCGGGTTGCCCCCGCACTAGCTAGAAGCACAACATATCTAGTTATCGGGTTACCCCCAAACTAACTAGAAGCACATTAACTTATTAACCGGGGATCCCCCGCATTAATAAGCTTCAACCAAATCTAGTATATAAACATATACATACTAGAAACATACCGGGGATCCCCCGAATTGCTCAAGATAACGGCAAGAGGGAATCGCCCAATCTACCGATACCTGCCTTACTCGCCGGACCTTCCTCCAGTTAGCAAGACTACTACCGTGGATGAGTCGATGGGAATCCACCCAACTGCCCCTCACTCCACACCTCATGACCGGGGATCCCCCGCGTCATCACATCATCTCATTCTTACCATAACTCATCAGTTATTCCAATCAAAGCCTTCGGCTATCACATCAGTCATCAACAAGTTAGTTATCTAATAATAACTATATATAACTAGTTCAACATAGTGTGAACGTACCTGTATGGTCCCATAGACCCGATCATAAGCAACCCACATCTACTTCTACATCTATGAACCCTATGAGGTCCATACTTTCTTATTTCATAAGATACATTCCTTATTTTATCAATATCATAATACTTTTATCTCTTCTCTGACTATAATACATAATTATTACCAGTCACATCATATTCATTTTTATATATATTCGTTCTTTACTTTTATTAGTAAATCTTACCAATAGATACTCATTTCTACAGAGTCATTTCCAATTGCTTTGCTAATACATATTTATTAATAGAGACTCATTTTGCATTCTCTTACTCATTATCTTATCATTATAGTACACTAATAAAGACTCCATTATTACTTAGTTTATCATACTACTTCCAATCTCATCAATCATACTAGACATATTCTAGTATCATAATATACCTATTTTCTTATCTTTCTAGTCACTATCTTTATCAAAACATTTATTAATAAAGACTCATGAAATATCATATGTATTTTCAAAACTATGTACTATGTACTCAGTTTTAAAAGTCTCATGTACTCACCTTAGCAATAAAGTGGTCCAACCGTATTCTTTACGCCAATTTCCTTGCTTCACAACTCAATCAACTTCCAAGACTTCATCAAAAGCCTAACACAATTATCACAAGATTATCAACATCACATACTACCACTATTGTGTCCATCTATCTCTAGATAACACTTATTAACATATTTCCCCCATTTGTGGTGATTTACCAAACCCTAGGTTTAACCAATCCTTAAGATTCTTACAAATCATAATCATACACTTATTTCCTTTGATAATATACCATCTATTAAGTGTATACATCACTTATATCACCATAACCCATAACCCCAAGAACTAGGGTTTCAAACCCATACATCAAAACACATAGATCTTAAGCTATGAAGATCAAAGAGTGAAGATATACCTTTAATCTTCAACTAGGAGTGAAATCTACCAAATATTTGTGAAGGATTCGACCTCCATCAGTCTCCAAGCTCAGAAATCTCCAAAGAAGAAACTAGGGTTTTGATATGGCTTCAAATGAGCCAAAACCCGACTTAAAGCTGCTCGACCATAGTTCACGACGCGAACTAAGTTCGCGTCGCTAACTTCCCCCACACGCGAACTTAGCGATCGCTACCCAAACGTGAACTACTTCGCGCCCAACTGTCCAATTACCTGATAGCAGTTCCCGATCGGGAACCCTACTTCACGGCGTGAACTTTATGTGCAGCCAAGGCTGCACTTTTTCATCCTTGTCTCGACCCGGTTTCGTCCATAACTTTCTCATACGGTGTCCAAATGACACGAAACCAATTCCTACGTTCTTTAAATGATTTATCCTTATTTATCATATTTTTATACAATTTATTTATTTACAAATTTCGGGTCGTTACAATAGTTATGTGTGTAACATACACATATTTATAACAAGTTAAAATACCCGCAAATGATATCTAAATGAATGGTAATGTTTAAATGCTTAAAATTATGGTAAAAATATTGTATATATAACTAAATAAATAAAAACGCAATTTTTGTGAAATGTTTTTTGTGATATTTTTATTGAGGATTGTAGATAACTTCGTTACAAACACGTAGGCGAAAACCTCATCGAAAACAAATGTCCGAGCTAAAAGTTATGAGGTTTTAAGTGTTTAGTGGTCAAAATGGGTACCCAACTCGGTATTCCCCAATTCTTCTCTAAACAGCTCTGAAGATTTAAGGACACCGTGCATGGTGATACTATAAGAAAATGGTGAAATCTTACAAGATTATTGAAGATTTTGAATGTATAACTCCAACTTTGAGTATGTTTTCTATTTGATTCCAAGAAAACATTAAATTAGGGTTTAATTTATGTTAGAAAACTTCTAATATCAAGATATTATGATTAGATTATGTTGGATATCAAGTTATTTAGCTAAAAGTATGGGTAAATTGTAAGAAATTAGCAAATTTCAAGTTTGAAGGTAATGATTCAGCAGTGTTTTGTAAAAATCATAGCAAATTGTAGAAAAATCGTTTAGGGGTGAATCCAGTAGCATCTGCACCGTATTGATGTCTTCTTTGTTTCTTATTTTGGTCTTGAATAGAAATTTTGTCTCTAAGATAGGTGAAAATCGTATTTTGTACACTGCTGTCGAGCTGAATTTTGACAGCAGAATGTTGTTGTACTGTAAAATTCATATAAAATCACCAAAAAATATGAGGTTAGGGGCATTGGAAACCTATTAAAGAGTACCCTGAACTCTTAAAATTTTATTGTCAAATTATGAGTTTAAGTAGGTCAGAACTGAGCATAAACAGAGGGATGTATAATAGATTAACTTGTAAAATTGTCAATTGAAAAGAGTATAGATAGGGTAAACGATAATATATGCTTATGAAATTTGGTGTGTATATTACAGTGGTTATATAGAGCTTATTGGGATCTTGTGACAAGTTTCCACAGTTTGGAAACTCTATATATAATTGAGGCATTCGGTTTGACTTCACGCCGGATTAAACAACACTATGAGTTCATTTATGTGCAATTATATGCTAGTATGTATGTATGTATGAATAATGTGACTAATTGTTGTATGTTTCATTTATAGTTTCATGAAATGTGTTCTTGGCTGTTGTAATATCTTGGAAGCGTCTCGTTTGGTACCGATTCAAGTCGTATGAATTCCTTGTGTTGTGTCTCGGTTGGATTGTTCTTGTATGAGATTCATTTGATATTGATTCGAGTAATGATTATCCTCTTGTTTCGGGCTTTTGGAGTTTGCCTTTGTTAATATTTTATTTGATATCGAATGTGAGTTATCCGTATGAATTCCTTGAGAGATGATTTCATTTTGTGAGAACCCATGGCGGCTTGAGTGTTACTTTGTGTGATATGTGGGGCGGTGGTCACGGGAGTACCCGGCGGAGGAGCGGTATGGACCGTGGTGGTGAAGCTGGGTCATGGACTCATTTAGGGGTGTCATGATCACCTTCATCGGCCCCATTCACTAATGGCCTAAGGGGTAATGACGCAATTTACTTCGTTTGGATTGTATTAAGATCTCATTGGTTTATGATGTGGTATTGTCTATCGGTTATGTTGGTTGTTCGTTGATCTCATTGATTCGGTTCTCCGTTATGTCGGTTGTCTGTTGATCTCATTGATTCTTGTTATGATATTGGTTCTCAGTTACGTCGGTTGTCCGTTGATCTCTTTGATTAATGTTGTAATATTGGTTCTTGGTTTTGTCGGTCATCAGTTCATTCTCATGTTACGTTGATGTGGTTCCCGGTCTATTATTTGTTAATTTCTTTCTTGCGATGATACCTTCTTTTAGATTTAAACGAATTAGATTTATATTGTCCATCCTAGATTGAAGCTATCGGCAATTGCAAGTTGCAGAGCACCGTGTTGGTTTATAAAGCGTTTTGTGAAGCATTTGGGTTTTGGAAGAGAGCAGTTGGATTGTTTGTGAGGGCGAACGACATGTGTATGTTCATCATCTCCTTTGCACGCTTTCAATTTAGGAGTACACCAATTGATTGAAGAAGATGCTAGTTGATGATGGTTGGGGGATGAACTATGAAGCGGTTTTATATTGCAGGGAATTAAATGGAAATGCACAAAGTCTCTAAAACATTTGTTGAAGGTTGAGAATGTAACCGTCTACTTGTAACTGGCCAAACATTAGGCTAAACGGCATGGGCCACTTTGCGTGGCCGTGGAGCTGAGGTGGCATTGGCTAACGGCGTGGTGGTGCAAAAGGACACCGCCCCCTACACAGCGTGGGGGCGGGTGGTGGAAGGGTGTGGCCACGGGCATCTTCTTCAATGTGTATTACAAATTAAATTTTTTTGATTATGTTTTATAATAAATGGAAAAGAAATGATGAGTTGGAAAAAAATGGTGTAGTGTGGTGTGGTGGGTATTTCCCAGATAAAGTGGTGTGGTGTGGTGTGGTTGCTGAGGTGGAAGATGATGTGGCAAAAAATTTCATGTTAGGGTGAGGCCCATACCACATAACCTTAAGAAACATTAAAATATGAAATAAAGCCATTTAAGACGTTGGTTTTTTTTCTTGGGTAACTAAATGGGCTGTGTTTTATGGCATTGAAAGGCTAAGCTGTTTAAATGGCATTAATGTTGGGTTTTCATACGCACCATGCGACTGGTCGACCCATAGGACCGACCTCCTAGTTTACTTGGTTCGAACCATGCTGACCAAGAACATGAACTTGTTCTTGACCGGTTAAAACCAACTAGCTGATTTAATCCCTAAAAGCGGAACTGGGATTAAACCTAATCCTTAAACCCTAAAGGATTGGGATGTTGGAAATCTAGATTAGATTGACAAGAAAGAAACCTTGTACGAAGAACTCGAACACACACATTGCTTGTGTGGTTCGTTCGACCATCAACCAAAGAACCCTAGGGTTCTTTGGTCGAATTCGTCCAAGAGGGGAGAAGGGAGAAAGATGTTTCCCAAAACTACCTTGTTGATTGCTTAAGATAGATCCACTGATGATGAACAAATCGAGCGATCTTCTAGTTGATCTAAGCAAAGAACTTGTTCTTCAATACTTGAAGAACACGAAGAACACAAAGGCTTGTGTTGTGTGTGTTTCGGCTGAAGCCAAGAAGGGAGGAGGAGGAAGATTTCGTGTGAATGTCTAAGGGGTTTTAGGGTTACCCGAATCCTCTTATTTATATACAAATAAGTTACGCTTAGAACCCTTTAAGTTTAATTAATATTAGATCTTTAATTAAACTTCCTTTTTAACACTTTCATCCCTTATAGTTTAACTAGTTTATTATTG
Organism: Calendula officinalis; assembly: GCA_963853835.1. Lineage (NCBI taxonomy): Eukaryota > Viridiplantae > Streptophyta > Magnoliopsida > Asterales > Asteraceae > Calendula > Calendula officinalis. The sequence goes on along the minus strand of OY970821.1, from coordinate 66,136,124 downwards.
TTGCACTTAACTATCAAATGTCTAATATTAATACACTAATAATTCGGTACCCATATACAAGAATTATATACTTGTATTTACACTTTTAATAATTAATTATATAATAACATTTATATAATTTATACAACAATATTATCCAATTACTATACGATTTAATAACTTCAAATCATATCATGGATAATCTATGATTAACACATTGTATATTTACTCAACTAGTAAATGTACAAACACTTGTATTAATTAGTTAGTTAAACTAATCTAGTAATAAGTTAAACTTAACTTAATACTTAACTGATTCATAATGACTATTATGAATCATTCCTCTTCGTAGTATCATTGCATATCTTGCTCGAATTACATGCACTCACCGGTGTGACCCTTAAATGTTTCGTAGGCATGGATGTATCATCATAGGTTGACTAACTGTGCACATAAATCCTTCAGACTCCCACTTGTGCAAGTTCGTAACCTTTGTCTTAATGATACAAGCTACAGTGGCCTTCTAGATGGGCATGTATGTAACCAACCCCATAAAAACAGCTTACGTAACCCAGGTATAGTTTATGAAAAAAAAAAACTTTAATAGCGTCTCCTAGTAAAGAACACTCTGTCTCTACTTCTTGGGCAAATATGTTAGGCTTATCCCTTGCAGCACGATATTTGTGATAACGAATACGAGCATGGTAGAAATTATCAACTCCTGTATTCGAAATCATTTTATGACTTCTTGATTCAAATTGTTGTGATAAACGACAAAGAACAAATCAGTTCGTTTGGGCACGGCCGTGCACTTGTCAGTTTCTCATCATGTCAAAGGACCCATAAATATTTCTCCCAAAGAGGAGGTGCAATTACCATCTTGTTATATTTCGATTTGAAATACAACTTCCTTTGTACCCAGTAAGGCCTCGTATGACAATCATATTTCAGAATTGTCTAAGACGAACCAAAGCACATTAGTCATTGTATCTTAAACCAAATACCTCAGGCTTAAGGACAATCCTAGTGAACACTACTTTTGAACTTTTCAACCACGAAGTATTGTCACGGTGGTCAATCCAATATTCGTTGAGCTCCAACAGAATATCACCGATATTTGGTTTACACAAAACTTGTGTAGCTATCTTCGAAGAACTTCGAATCTACCACCACATACCGCGATGATGTTAACGACCCATCAAGGTTCCAACCAAGACGAGTAGTCACGGATTTATACCTTTTTGAATAAATAGACTTTTATTCATGGATGTTGTAAAACATACAAAGTCTGAATAATAATGATACTAACTCATGTATTATTCCTCACTGGACATGGATACTGAATTATTACTAGATCATTACTTATTCCTTTTGTTCTTGTTGATTACTTAATGATTCTTACAACCTTAATTGTAACTTTATCACTAAACCAATCATTTCTATCAAACTAAAGACATAAGACGAGTATTTAAGAATACTATTACTTTTGTCTTTGCTAGATATTGTTCTTGCAACATTATAGAACATATTCTAGTTTACCTTTTATGTAATTCCGCAAACATAGGAGGATTAAAAATTAACTCCTTAGTTTCTTGAATTCATAAAATTCTCCTTGTAACTAAAGCCTCTTTTAGTTACTTGATTTGTAGATATTCTTACTAGTTAAAGAAATTTCCTTAAATGATTATGTTATCCACTGAAGTGTTAACAACCTATTAGATATGCAATAATTAATCACAAGACTTGTGATCACGCTATTAGGTTTGCAATAATCTAATTAACGATCATTTATTTCTCTTAACTGTTTGGCTAACGACTTGGTAAAACCTTGTTGTTAATGTCTGTTAGTCCCAAGACTAAGTAAATAAGATTTGATGATCAATAGCTAAAGACAATAAATATCAGCTGAAGTAAGTATCTCAGCTGAAGCAAGTATATACAATAAACCTTCAGTTGAGTACGTACTTAGCTTTGGGATAACAAGTCAAATCAGCAGCTATTAACGAGAGTTCATTCGAAGTCTATGACCAAAGGACAAAGACAAGAAGAAGACTATTCCGCTGATTGTGGAATCAGCTGATAGTAACTGCTGCAGATGAAGACTTAAAGGAAATGTTCTTGACACTTTGAACATTTCCCTTTTCCCGCTCAAAGAAGAAGAAAACGATGAGGATCTTCTATTTTGGAATAGAAGATAATGTCAATACAACATCATCGTTTGTCCCTCCAAGCATGTAAATGGAAAGTCAACTATTTCTGTACTTATGTAGTACACCTTTCACTGTGCGTCAGAAAGGGTACCGGAAGTAGTTGACACAAAGTACACTTGGGACAACAACTTATGCAAGAGCATTTAATGTTCCATTGGCAAGTCCACATTGACGAATAATATGTTTACACGTCGTCTAACTTGTGGGCAAAGGAACATGGATCTTGGGCTATATATAGAGACGTAAATGCTTGCATTTACACACACCTTTTGAGCATTCATGGCACAAGAACATTCTCTGAGAGTTAGGTATTTGTCTAAGTATTAACTCCTCTATAGTTATTACTCGGACAGTGATATCAGCTGTTAGTATCAGCTGATATAACTCTCAGTGCATAAGTCTTCTAGTTTTGAGCAATTTAAAGTGTCATTTCAAGTATAGAATTTTAGTTAGTGTGTACTATCTATTTCCGCAAATTCTGTACTGTATTAAGTTGTTTTAATAAACTCTTAATCATTGAAATCTTGTTGTTCATTATATTATCTTCGTAAATCAGTCTTAACGCAACACGTTAGTGTTGTTGGGATCCAACAACTGGTATCAGAGCAAGTGTCAAAATTGTTTTCAATCAATTTTGAGCATCTGTTATGGCTGAACCTACATCATCAGATCTTCCATCATCTGGAAAACCTCCTAAACTCACTCAAACGAACTATCCCATGTGGAAAACCCCTATGTTGTCCCACATGGTTACCTATCACCCAAAAGTCCAGGATAACATCACGATAGGAAAATATGTTCCCAAAACCCTCATTCCTGGTACTTCTGAAATACCAGAACACTATATGGTAAAGTCTGAGGCTCAGTGGACAGACGCTGAAAAACGTCTTGTTCATCTTGAAAACAAGGGTCGAGATATGTTTTTTCAAGCAGTTGGTGATGAACTGTATCACAATATTCAATTTTGTGACTCAGTTAAAGAAATGTGCTGAAGTTTATGAAGGCACATCAGTTGTGCGAGAACACAACAAAAACATGCTCATACATGATTATGAACTATTTAAAGCCAAGCCAAGTGAGACTATAGCTCAAACTTTCAATCGTTATAACATTCTGTTAAACGAGCTGAAGTCTAATGGGGTTGATAAGGACGATAAGTCCAAAATGTGTAAGTTTATGGCAGCCTTACCTTCTAAATGGGCTACTATCATAACTTGCATGAGTACATCCCCTACTCTGAAAGACTATACTCTTTCGTCTCTCTATGGTATGTTTCTAAGCCTTGAGAGAACTGTACTCAACAAATTTCAACCTCCAAAGGACTCTAAAGTGAGTTCCTCTGGATCTTCGATTGCACTTGTCTCCTTAAACAAGCCTAGCAGAATCGAATATCCCCCATCAGATGATGAAGCTGACAACACTTCAGCTGTTGGTTTGTTCAACATGCCTGAAATCAGCATCGAAGAAGTTGATGAAGACGAAGACAACGATGCCCTTATATCTGAGCTTGCCTTACTTGTTAAAAACAGGAAATTCTTTAAAAACAAGTCTGGCTCCTCAGCTAAAGGCTCAAGTAGCAGATCTATCTCATCAGCTGTACCTTCCAGACCCTCTGGAAGTACGCCTGATATCTCTGAGATAACTTGTTACAACTGCAACAAGAAGGGATACTATGCTAACGACAACAAGCAAAAGAAAGCTAGTTCATCATCTTCAACTGGTGAGTCCATTGAAGAGAAATACAAAAAGCTACAAGCCTTCACCAAAAAGATTCTAGAAGAAAAGAAGACACTTGAAGGCAAATATGCTAACAAGGGTCTTGTAGCTGAGACTCATGACTGGGCTGACTCAGGTGATAGCTCATCTGATGACGATGATGAACAAATGGCCACAATGTGTTTGATGGCTCGTGCTGATGATGATGAAAGCATTACATCTGATGATGCTAGTTCTTATAAATGGGTCAACATTGTTCATAAAAAAGTAACCTCTCTAATCTCTGCTGAGGCTACTGAAGCCAAAGATATTGTTGACTCTATTATTTGTGACTTACACTTCATTGATCAGCTGAAAGGTGAATGTTTGGATAAACATAGTGCTATTCTTCGTGAAAATGCATTTTTAAAAGAACGTCTAATTGACCACAAAACTTTAAAAGAAAATCTTTCTGAAAGACAATTTATAAACTCAGTTCTTCAACATGATCTAAGTGAAAAAGTTAAAGAACTCGAAGCAATTAAAAAGATTTGTGAATCTTGGTCTCATTCATCCAAACGTGTGAGTGAATGTGTTAACTCACAAATCCCTAGTCAAGTACAAGCTGTACTAGGAGGAGACTTCCTTGCTGCAGCCGCTGTACCTGACATCAGTACAGATAATATGTACTACTCGTCAGCTGATGCTTCTGTGCCAGCTGAAGAGTTGGTTTTTGGTTCCTTTGTTAGGTCTACCAAAACTTTTGCTACTGAGATGTCCTCAGAAGATCCTTCTGTAACTACTGGTGAAGAGTCATCAACTGACTCCTCTGCCATGGTTGTTAGGACACCTACTGTAGTCATTGTTGAACCAAGAAAATCTATCTTGGGTTCAGCACCTGCTGCCTCTTCTGCTAGACCTCAGCAGAAGACTAGGAGAACAGCAGGAAAGAAAGTTGTTCTTACACCCTCCAAGGGTGAGCCAGTTGGAGTTCGTACTCGAGCTGCAAAGAACAAAGGTAAGAGTGTTTCTAAAAACACTCTAAGTCTTTCTTCAGCTGTGTCTATCAGACAGCTAAAAGGAAAGGTCAGCAAGCTGACATCACTCGTTCAAACTCTGACTATCTCTGATAATCAGAAAATGAAAGGGATTTTGGGTCCAGTTCCCAAACCCATTGCCTCGCCTTCCACTCCACTGCAAAGAAACAGAAAATGCTATAAGTGTGGAGATCGTGGGCATATGGCAAGTGAGTGTGACAGCACATGCTTGAGACCTTCCCCAACTTCAGCAGTTGAGTCTACTGAAAAATCAACTCCTGTGAGTTCCAGCGGAAAGTCACAAAGACCCACCGAAGTGTGGGTTCCCAAAAAGAACTAACTCTTTTAATTTATGTGCAGGGTGATGAAAGCAAACATGTCTGGTACTTAGACAGTGGTTGCTCAAGACACATGACTGGATACAAATCCATGCTGGAAGAGTTTGAAGTTTGTGCTGGTCCCTCGGTAGTTTTTGGTGATAATGGTAGAGGCTCAACTGAAGGTTATGGAACTTTCCAATGGATCCGTAAAAATCACAAGAGTTGGTTATGTGAACGGGCTGAAACATAATCTAATCAGCATTAGCCAACTTTGTGATGCAAAGTTCTCAGTGAACTTTAATGAATACAGAGGAACGGTGACGGATAAGAGTGGAAAGGTAGTATTGGTTGCTCCAAGAACCAAGAATGTATATACACTTGATATGAATCCTCAAAATCAAGAAGTTTGTCTATTCTCTCATTCTACTGAAGAGCTAAATTGGTTGTGGCACAAAAGGCTATCTCACCTAAACTTCAAAAATATTTCGAAGCTGGCTCGAGGTCAGCAGGTGAATGGCTTACCACAAATCAAGTATGAAAAGGATAAGCTTTGCTCAGCTTGTGAGCAAGGTAAACAACATAAAAGCTCCTTCAAATCAAAGCAATGTTTTTCCATCAACAGCTGCCTCTACATGCTCCATATGGACCTCTTCGGCCCTATGAGCACTGAAAGTCTAGGAGGAGAGAAGTATACAGTTGTTATTATTGATGAATATTCACGATATACTTGGGTAATATTTCTTCGTCACAAAAGTGATGCAGCTGAAGAGATTATCAAGTTCATCAAGAGGATGGAACTTCTAAATGGGTCTAGAGTCAAGATGCTGAGATCAGACAATGGAACTGAGTTCAGGAACAAGACTTTAGAAGACTTCTGTTCAGATGTTGGGATCTCCCAAAACTTTTCAGCTGCAAGAACACCTCAACAAAATGGTGTTGCTGAAAGAAGAAACAGAACCCTAATAGAAGCTGCAAGAACAATGCTTGCTGAGTCAAACATGCCTAAGCAATTCTGGGCAGAAGCTGTTAACACAGCTTGTTTTACTCAAAATAGGTCTCTCTACGTGAAGAGACACAAGAAAACTTCTTATGAGATTTTTCGTCAAAGGAAACCTTACATCGGTTTCTTTCATGTGTTTGGTTGTGTGTGTTTTGTGTTAAACACACGAGATCAGCCGAGTAAGTTTGACCCTAAAGCTGATGAAGCCATTTTCTTGGGATACTCCACTCTATCCAAAGCATATAGAGTTTTCAACAAAAGAAGACAAACATTGGAAGAGTCCATAAATGTTACTTTTGAAGAACACTCAAAGGCTATGAACCCCACCTCTGCTGACTCATCTGATGCATTTCAGAGATCAGCTGAATCATCTCCTGATGATACAGCTGAAGCATTCTCCGATGTTTTAAATCTCTCTGATGTTCCCATAAATGAATCAGATGACACGTTCCATGATGCCCCTACATATCTTGTAGATATTGCAGCTGTTCAAAAAGAAATTCCAACAGCTAGAGCATCATTAAAGGCTATCTCAAAGCCGCCTCTTCATACTTCAAGAAGATCCGTTCGAAATGAAGTAATTCATCCTGCTGAGCATTCAGCCGCTCAACAAGGATCTAATTCTGCTGAATCTTCCTCTTCTACAGCTGCTCCTCAATCAAAGTGGACCTCAGAACATCCAATTGATCTAATCATTGGAGATCCACAGCAAGGAGTTGTCACGAGAAGTAAAGCATCATGTAATCTCTGCTTATGGTCTTGTTTCTTAGAAACTGAAGAACCGAAAAATATTAAAGCTGCTTTAGAAGACTCAAGCTGGATTCAAGTGATGCAGGAAGAACTTAACCAATTCGAGGTCAACAAAGTATGGCAGCTGGTGCCCCCACCAGCTGGAAAGACCATAATTGGTACAAAATGGGTATTTAGGAATAAAATGGATGAAGAAGGTGTGGTTATTCGCAACAAAGCTAGACTTGTTGCACAAGGATATAGACAAGAGGAAGGAATCAATTTCGATGAAACATTTGCTCCAGTGGCTAGGCTTGAGGCTATTAGAATATTTCTAGCCTACGCTGCGTACAAAAACTTCACAGTTTTTCAGATGGACGTAAAGAGTGCGTTCTTGAACGGGAAGCTGCAAGAGGAAGTATATGTTAAGCAACCACCAGGGTTTGAAAATCCTAAGTATTTAGACTATGTGTTTAAACTGGATAAGGCGCTGTATGGGTTGAAACAAGCTACTCGTGCATGGTATGATACACTCTCCACGTTCCTCATAGCAAATGATTTCACCAGGGGAAAGATTGATAAGACCTTATTCATTCGCAAAATCAAAGGTGATATCATTCTTGTTCAAATTTATGTGGATGACATAATTTTTGGTGCTACTGATGAAAAACTTTGTAGACGTTTTTCAAAACTTATGTCTACAAAGTATGAGATGAGTATGATGGGTGAATTAACGTATTTTCTTGGCTTACAAGTTAAGCAATCTAAAAATGGAATTTTCATAAATCAAGAAAAATATATCAAAGATCTTTTAAACAAATCTGATATGAATTCATCATCATCCATGAAAACTCCAATGGCTCCTCCAAACAACCTAGATGCTGACATAACTGGGAAATCAGTTGATGTCACATTCTATAGAGGAATCATTGGATCGTTACTCTATCTCACCGCCAGCAGACCAGATATTATGTTTGCTACTTGCATGTGTGCTAGGTATCAAGCTGATCCTAGAGAATCTCATCTAATAGCTGCTAAAAGAATTTTGAGGTACCTTAAGGGTACTCCAAGCCTAGGTCTTTGGTATGCCAAAGACTCCGGGTTTGATCTAATTGGCTATTCAGATTCAGACTTTGCAGGTTGCAAAATGGATAGAAAGAGCACAACTGGAGGATGTCAGCTGCTTGGAGGAAAGCTAGTCAGCTGGACAAGCAAGAAACAAAGTAATGTCTCTACCTCCACAGCTGAAGCAGAATACGTTGCTGCTGGAAGCTGATGTGCTCAAGTCCTTTGGATGAAGAATCGGCTTGTTGATTTCGATATGAATTTCTGCAAAGTTCCTATCTACTGTGATAACACAAGTGCTATTGCAATCAGCAACAACCCAGTTCTTCACTCAAGAACCAAGCATATCGACATAAGGTATCATTTCATTAGAGATCACATTGAACAAGGTGACGTTGAACTTCATATCATTTCAACAGACCTTCAGCTAACTGACTTATTCACTAAGCCTTTAGATGAAAACGATTCAATTTTTTGATCAGCGAGCTGGGTATGTTGAATGCTTGAATCAACTGCTGAAGTACTATCAGCAGCTGATGAGTTCACCTTGTTACTTAGTACATTCAGCTGACTAAAAATGTTTTAAATCCATCAGTCAGAAGAATAAAATCTCTTAAATGATAACTTGTCTTGTTTTATAAGTTAAAACGTTTGGTTTTCCATAAAAAGGCATCTTTTATCCCTATCCATACGTTTTCTATGGCGAATATTTCCACTCGAGTGGAAATATTTGGCATTTATGTGAGACAAGACACCCTGACACCAGAAACGGCTCCACTACCCCCTCTCTGTCACATCCAACACCCACATTTGCACGATAACCAATGTGTCTATAGTTGGGTTACAACTATCCAAAATTAACCCGGTTTAAGTCAAATATTTACCCAAACCGTCTCAAAATCCCCTATAAATACCCACTCATCTTCCTCACTTCATCCTCATCACTCCCTCAAATTCTCTCTCAAAAACCCTCTCCTTCAAAGCTTTTATCTTTCTTTTCTCATCCCAAAAATGTCGAAGAAAGCTTCAAAAGCCACCTTTACTAGGGCTGCCATTGAGTTCTCTCAGAACTCAAACCTTGTAGCCAACACTTCCCCACCGAAGGATCTTGTCGAGACTTATCGACCGGTTGGGAAGTTTGTGCGCCATTGCCCTATCGGTGGTGCATTTACTAGATTCACCAAGAGTAACATAGAACTCTTGCGTGATTTCTGGATGTCTGCCTCCACTTCTGGAGACGACATCACTGCGCAAGTGGGAGATCATCAAATCACCATTACTATTGATGATTTCCGAACTGCTTGCGGATTCGAGTATCTGCAACCTGGAGAGAAATGTCAGCAGACTAAATCTGCTGATGAAGCTAAAACGAGTCTAATCTGTATCACTGGATACAGATTAGAAAACGAAGAAGACAAGGTGCTGATCTTCAAGAAGTCTCAGCTGACGAGACCATGGGCCTAATTCTTTACCCACATCATTCAGGGTATAGGCGGCAACTCCGGGTCTCACAACCAGTGCAACTCCAGCATGCAAGTTTTTGCGGAAGCCGTAGTCACCGGTCAGCGGATCGACTATGGGAAACTGGTGTACGAGGAGGTCAACGCCAAGCTGAAAAGCAAGGGAAATCATATTCCCTATCTTCGCTTTTTCACATTGTGCATTGCACATGTGATGCTTGAAAAGCTGAAGATCGATTATGAAGACGTTCCAGGGGAATCGGTGATGGTCCGTTCCATCTCCAACATCATCTTCCAAAAGAAGGATGATGAAAAGGCATTTCCTCTCACCTCGTACATGCTGAAGATCATTGATGATCGAGTCAGATCCAAAAGGGATCGAAAGAAGGGCGCAACATCGAAGGAATCTGCCAGACAAGAAGGTACGTCCTTTCCTCATCTGAAGTGTTTCCCTCAACTAGGCGACCATCCCCAGCTGCTGATGGGAAAACCACCACCTCAACAGGGATCTTAATCCCTGAGAATGAGGATTCTGCTGATGCAGATGTTCCTCCTCTGGTGGTGAAGAAGCGAGTTAAGCGAACCGCTGATCGCTCTCCTTCTTCTTCATTCTTTTTATCATCTTCTCCCACGTCTCTACCTCCTTTTTCTCCTCTGCTGGAGGTAAGGAGGCCTGCTACCCGTGGAGATGAGGTGGTAATTGATGATGTTGAGCTGGCAACAGCAGCATCATCAGGATTCAGCCGGAATCCATTGGGTTCTCACTTGAGATCCCGATTGGAAGGATTACGATCAGAAGCTATGCCAGCATCTGAGAGCAGTCCTTCTCATTTTCACTCTTACAGTGTTTTTCCAGGAACTCCACCAACAATTGGAGTTCCTGTCCAGACACTTCCGGCTGATCCTCTTTTTCTCTCGTTTGCTCTTCAACCTCCTTCTCCTGATTTCTCAACAAGTCAGCAGACTTCAAAACGGAAATTTCGTTCTTCAGGAGTTAGTGCCGGCTCCAAACCTCTGCGTAGCTCCTCGACTGACTCATTATCTGTCGTTGTAACAAGGGAACAAACTCCACAAGCAACCTCAGTCTCTCAACAGACTGCTGGTGAAGTTTTCGGCTCAACCCAAGCCACCCGTGAGTCAGCTGCACACACACCACCCCCAACTTCTTCATCACTTCCTGAGTCTACAGCTGATGATAGATTGACTGGAAACCAAGTCAATCTTGAAGCTGACCCTTCTGTTTCCCACGACGTCACCGGCTTAAACCAGCAGGTGATCAAGGAAACCACCACCGCCAATGAAGAGACAACTTCAAACCAAGTTGTTACTGAGGCATCCACCCAAGCTGCCAGTGATCGCGAACGTATTCACCAATTGAGCTGTCAGGCAGCTAAAACACCACCCCGAGGAACTCTTCCTCCAGTCTCTATACCAGTATCACCGGCTGGTGAGACCGAAGCTCCAGAGACTCAAACAGCATTTCATATAATGTTTGAGTCGACTGATGATTTTATTCAGTCTTACTATTCGTCATCTGAAGAAGAACATTCTGAGCTTCAACCTATTTTGACAGCTGATGACGGCACTTCTGTTATAACCCCAGAAGTTTCAGCTGGACCCAACCCACCCCCAATAGTTTCTGAGCAACCCATAGGAGCAATTCCTCCTAACTCAGGAACACCCACTTCCACAGCTGAGGTTACCCCTCCAGCTGGAGACATGTCGGACCCCCACTCCCAAAGCGTCCAAGTGTCCCATGCTGAATCCAGCAAAGCTGGAGGAAGCACTCCCATCAGAGCTGCTACTGCTCTGATGTCTAGAGTTGTTACATCCCAGATTCGACCTGGGATGGCCAGACTGAGTCAGCAGATGGACACCCTTTGCAAGGATGTTCCAAAGAAGTTTTCCCAAACTGTTGAGAACCTCTCTTCCAGCATAGCTTCTCTGCATGCTGAGGTTCACTCTCAGACTCCTCATCTGGTTCTTCTTGCTGATCAGATTCGCTCCAACACAAGCGAGCTCAACACTCTCAAAAAGTATATTCATCGAGAGTTGAGCTCCATTCGTGAATCTGACAGAGTCGAAAAGGACAAGCTTCTCTCCGAAGCTCGGGCCACAGAAGCTGAAGTCGGACGACAGCTAGATACCTTGACCTCCAAGGTGTCTCCTCTTCCACCAGCTGCCGATCGACTAGCTCTTGCACAAGGAAAGCAAGAGTCTCTGCTGACCCACACTCATAGCCACCTTTCTAAGGCTATTGAGGGGTCTACTTCTGCTGTGTCCACAAGATTGGACAAGTTGGAGACTGAAGTCAGCTCGCTGACTTCCCAAGTCGCTGGTCTCCAAGGCACCCTTAACCTCATTCTTGCAAAGCTAAATGAGGGTGCTGCTGTTGTTCAGTCTGCTTCAGCACCAGAAAGTACCCCTCTTCTTCGGGCACTCTCTGAGGGGGGAGAAAGTGGCCCCTTCAGCAGGTGAAAAACAAGGTGAACAAATTGTTTCACAACCTATAATCACCTCTGTTATTGGAGCCAATACTGAAGACATTCCAGCAGATGAAAACCCAAGTTCTCCACCTATCACCTCTGCTGAAACACCTGAGGTAATCACTTCAGCAAGTGAGATCATCATTCAACCAACACTCACCGCTGTTGAAGACCTCAGGACAGGAGAAGCCTCAACTGAAGTCAAAATCGTTGACTCTTTTAGATCAGTTGAGGCCCCACAAGTCCAAGTCCCGCCAATCCAAAACCCTCAGCCTATCATACAGGAGATTCCTCAACCTGCTGAGGGGGAGCCTACATCTGCCGTGGTGAAAGCTCTCATGTTAAAGGAAGCTGGAACCGCAGCAGATCTTGCTGCAGATGTTGCCCTTCAAAGAAAAATTCAAGAAGAGTTGTATCAAAAAGTTGAGGCCCAAAGAACTGAGAACATTAGGTTGTTCAACAAAGTTCTTGGTCAGCGTAGGCTCGAAGCAAAAATCACCAGCGTAAGAGCACCCAAGTTCTCTTCCAGCTCCCCACCAGAAGTAAAAATAACCAGAGCTGGAGGATTCATTGCCGCTGAAAGGTTGCCTCTGAACAAAATCAGTACTCACCTCAGCTATCCTGAATGGAATGAGTTACTGACCGCTTCTAAATCTGCACAACAGTCTGAATTCATGACAGATCTGCAAAGTGCGATCAAATTCGCAATCAGTATCTTCAAGGGTCTATGCGACAATATCATGAGAACCGCTCCTGAGTTGGCACATCACATACCTACTGAATTGCTTGACTCGCAAGAAGTTGTTGTCAGAGAACCTGCTGGTGAAGGTTCCTAAGCAAGAAGGGAAAAACGTAAGTCCGTTCTTCCTGACCCTTTTGCTGACTCCAGAACACTTGATGTTGGGCCCTCAATCATATTTGCCAAATGACCAAGACTCAACATCACAAAAGACATCCCCACGGGAGTAGACTTTATCCCTGGGCTGATCGTAAAAGAACCAATCTATGGCTTTTGTTATCTGGAGAAGAAGAAGCCTTGCTTCCAACGGGCTGATGAGCTGCACATGTGTGATATTGATCAACTGCTGCTATATCACAAGTCGCTGAGTTCCTCCACTGAGGAGGGAAGAAAAATGAGAAGATTAATCGACTCAGCGATCAGCTCATTATATCGCAATGTCACTGGAGAAGCTGTGTCCAAGACATTGTAGTTTTCTTTTTGTTTTGTTTTGATTTTCCTTGTACTCATCAGCTTCATATCAATAGAAAATCAAACTTTTGTAATATACTTGTAAAAAAAATTGTAAAAAGAAAAAACATATACAAAAGAACCCTAAGGGTCAAAGCACATAAGTATTCAGCTAAATTCTTCAGCTGAATCATTACAGGGTTAAAATTATACAGCTATTCGATTGCATCAAATAGGGGGAGATTGTTAGTCCCAAGACTAAGTAAATAAGATCTGATGATCAATAGCTAAAGACAATAAATATCAGCTGAAGTAAGTATCTCAGCTGAAGCAAGTATATACAATAAACCTTCAGCTGAGTACGTACTTAGCTTTGGGATAACAAGTCAAATCAGCAGCTATTAACGAGAGTTCATTCGAAGTCTATGACCACAGGACAAAGACAAGAAGAAGACTATTCAGCTGATTGTGGAATCAGCTGATAGTACCTGCTGCAGATGAAGACTTAAAGGAAATGTTCTTGACACTTTGAACATTTCCCTTTTCCCGCTCAAAGAAGAAGAAAACGATGAGGATCTTCTATTTTGGAATAGAAGATAATGTCAGTACAACATCATCGTTTGTCCCTCGAAGCATGTAAACGGAAAGTCAACTATTTCTGTACTTATGTAGTGCACCTTTCACTGTGCGTCAGAAAGGGTACCGGAAGTAGTTGACACAAAGTACACTTGGGACAACAACTTATGCAAGAGCATTTAATGTTCCATTGGCAAGTCCACATCGACGAATAATATGTTTACACGTCGTCTAACTTGTGGGCAAAGGAACATGGATCTTGGGCTATATATAGAGACGTAAATGCTTGCATTTACACACACCTTTTGAGCATTCATAGCACAAGAACATTCTCTGAGAGTTAGTTATTTGTCTAAGTATTAACTCCTCTATAGTTATTACTCGGACAGTGATATCAGCTGTTAGTATCAGCTGATATAACTCTCAGTGCATAAGTCTTCTAGTTTGGAGCAATTTAAAGTGTCATTTCAAGTATAGAATTTTAGTTAGTGTGTACTATCTATTTCCGCAAATTCTGTACTGTATTAAGTTGTTTTAATAAACTCTTAATCATTGAAATCTTGTTGTTCATTATATTATCTTCGTAAATCAGTCTTAACGTAACACGTTAGTGTTGTTGGGATCCAACAATGTCCTACTAACTTACTAAATTCATTAATGTCTTTAATGAATTATGTTTGTCTTAGCTCCCACTCACTTTTATGGAATTTAAGCATCTCTTAAACTACTTTGACCTATTCAATAACTTGTAGTTTAATCTTTCAAGAATTCTATCAATAATTAAGATCATCTTATGTATCCAATATTCCTGTTTAGGGAATCATGACCTTTACTGATTACTATAACAAGTATAAAACACTTGAAATGATACTTTCAATTCTTAAACATATTAGTATTCTTTAAGAACTTTATTTAATGCCAAAGTCATTTCTAGGATTTATCAAATATCTATTATTCCTATTAGGGAATTCTGACTTGATTAAATAATGTATATATTACAAGTATAGAAGACTTGCAATAATACCTTTTAATATAGTTTGTCCCTCTTAAGAGTCCATTTAATGTCTAAGTCATTTTACTTGGATTACACAAATATCCAACTATTCCTATTAGGAAATTATGACTTCATTAAATACTTTATTACAAATATGAAAGACTTGCAATAATTCTCTTAAAGTTTATCTTGATTATATCCAATATAATCATACTATATTAATACTAATACTTTAAAACGTACTATCATAAGTAATGACTATTACTTAAGATGTTTTAACTAAGTTCAATAACTCTTGAACCTTATGCTTCCATAAAACTCTTAAATACTTTCATTAGAAGAACTTTATAATTACTAGTATCTAAATACCTTGAGCTATCAAGACATTATTCATTCATACAACAATCAAACAAATATAAAACATGAAATATAAGTAAATCAAAAACTTAACTTACAATCTAGTCATAAACCTTGACTAGTGTAATCATCACACATGCACACAATATAATTCAACCATGGATTCGAAATTAATTAAAACCAAAGAAAAAACTTGTTTTAACATAAAATAAAATTATCCAAACAATAAACTGAAATTGTTTAAACTGAATCCACAAAATACTGAATTATAAAAACTTGGTGCTCGTGGGATCATCACCATCTCATGCCGGTCGTCATCACTTTCCATCTCCTCCTGCAATAAACGATTGCAAAAGTTAGATTACTCGTAATGTACTTTACAAGTATTTTAAAGTGATTAAGGGCATGTTTGGCAATGTTTTGGAAAAGCTACTTATTGACTTATTGGCTTCTTGAGAAGCCAAAATCAAAAAGTAAGGGGCTCCTTACTTCTTGATTTTGGCTTCTCAAGAAGTCAATAAGCACTTTTGAAAAGCTTATCCAAACATGCCCTAAGAAGTGTGGTTGTGTTACCTGAGGAACTTGCGTTTCCTCCACTACCACTTGCACCCTTTGGACTATTCCTTTTCCAATGCCCAGCCTCACCACACTTGAAGCACCGATTCTCGGTCCTCGTAGTGTTAGGCTTAACCTTCTTGACCTTTTGTTTGACACCTTTACCATTTGGCACTCCTTGGTTAGGATAGGTCTTACCCTTTCCTTTACCACCATGCCCTTTTCTCTTCTTCCCACCGCCACCGCCATTACCGATCATAAGAACATCCTTAGATTTGGTCCCCAAACTCAACTCAGTTGTCTTGAGCATGGAATGTAGCTCAGCAATGGATTTCTCCATATTATGCATGTTGTAGTTGACCACAAAAGACTTGTAGTCATCAGACAATGAGTTGAGTATAGTATATGTTGCCATTTGCAACGGTGTGGGGTGACCAAGTCTAGCGAGGTGATCCATGTGTCCCTTCATTTTCATGACGTGGGCACTCACCAGTGTTCCTTTGACCATCTTGCAAGAGTTGAAGGCTCGATTGATGTCAAACCTCTCAGTGCGAGCTTGCTCTTGAAATGAATCCCTAAGTTGCTGGATCATCTCAAATGCAGGCACATCCATAAGTCCCGCTTGTAACTCAGGACTCATAGTGGCGAGCATTAGACAGTTCACATCGAGTGCATCACTGACATGTTTATCATAAGCTTGCTGCGTTTCAGCTCTGGCATTAACAGCAGGGAAATTTGGTATTGCTCTCTCCAAGACATATCACTTTCTCTCATGCCTGAGCACAATACGAAGATTGCGCTCCCAGTTGAGAAAGTTTGACCCAGTCAATTTGTCCTTTTCGAGGATTGAGCGAAGTGAGAGATTGTTGGTACTTGTTGTCGTGATTGTGTTTGTTGCTGCCATCTACAAATCAAGCCTGGTTTAATTAGTAATCATCAATAAACATTCAAAAATATATTATAAACCCATAATTAATATTTTAGGCCTAGGATCCATATATCACATTCTCGCCGCAAGGTTTGGGCACTTCCCGACGAGACATGCTATTTCAGGTAGGTAACATCCTTACCGATCGTATCAACACTTGACACGATTCCTAGGGGTCGTAGAATCTTTAGACTTATAATTTATCACAACTTTGTACAATCTAATTGTACATTTCTAAGTTAGTAATAAAGTCTAGTATGTTTATTCTATCAAGTACTTTTTGGGCCGGGACTCCCGATTATCACCAAAGTAGATCAGACCATCTAAGACAGTGCGATGCTCTGCGCCGGGACTCCCGATTATCACAGAACCTTACGCACCCTAACACTTGCAATGATTTGAATCCATATCTAAGGTTCTTTATCATTACAATATGAATATCGTTTAACAAGTGAGGTGTTCCATTAGGTGGATAGTACTTAGATCTAAGATTTTCTTGGGTTTGTTTAAGTCTTAAAACTAAACTTAGACCTTCATTCCAATCTTAATCCTTGTTTAAAATTTGTGACTTGTGAATTTAGGAATTCTACAAGACACCCTTTTTAAAGCATAAGAACTATTCTTTAAAACTTATAGTTTCAAGAATTTGCGCGATTTTATATGTATACCTAAAACGAGGTGTACAAAACGTTTTACTAGGTTTTGTGATAAACCTTATTTTATTAAAACTTACTTGTTTTATTATACTTGAAAAAAAAAACTTAAATCTTATGTTAAACTTTTAATTCTTTTATGATTCATAAACTTGAATCATAAATCTAGTTTAACACACCTAGTTTTTCATACGTTCAATAAAGAAATTAAACGTTTGTTTTGACTTATTAGATTCGACCAAAACTTATGTCTTAACGTCATATCTACAAACTTTGTGATTTTATTGTGTAGCTCCCACTAGCTCCAACAACCATGATGGAACTTAAGCAAAACACAATCACCGGTTCATACTTGGTGAAACTAATAAACTTATTATATAAAGACTATATATAATAATTCTTAGTTTGTTTAAACCTTTCTTACATTTAACTTGAACTAGTTAAATATAGGTTCTTGTTATATTTACTTGATCATTAATCTAGTATATTACATGATTTGTAAAATACTTATATTATACTTGTATAATTATCTAGTTATAATAACTTATAACTTTATACATCTTAATATATGATAATATATAACTTTGTATATTTCTAGTTAATCATATAATTTCAACTTGTACAATTTCTAGTTATAATGAAATCATAACTTTGTACTTTCTAGTCTTAATTATATTATAACTTATACAATAACTAATTATACTATTATCCATTAAAGATCAAAAATAACATTATCCTTTTAATTGTTCCATTTTATCTTGTATTTAATATGTATATTCGTATATATGTATATTTTTATAATAAACTTGTAACATTCTAATAAGAATATTACATCTAATTTATACGTATGTATTTTAACTTAATCTAATTAAAATACGTATAAACTTATTATATCCTTTAAAATTCAACTTTTCTTAATAATTAAAAATTCCGAAAATTTAATACATATATATATATATATATAAATAATTTAAATACACCTTGTTAATTTTAGAACTTAAAAATTAACA
Source organism: Calendula officinalis (assembly GCA_963853835.1). Taxonomy (NCBI): domain Eukaryota; kingdom Viridiplantae; phylum Streptophyta; class Magnoliopsida; order Asterales; family Asteraceae; genus Calendula; species Calendula officinalis. The sequence goes on along the minus strand of OY970821.1, from coordinate 66,117,881 downwards.
CCCCCTTTCCCTTCTTTTTAATCTTCATTAATTCCCTAAATTAATTAGATGAACCCTAATGTTGTTCTTGATCAATCAAAACTAGGGTTTTGACTTTCTTGATCAAAGACATCATTTTGTTAAAAGATTAATTTTAATCAATCCTATCTAAACAATACACTTTGTTTAATTTCTAAGATAGATTATAATCTTTAATAAATTTATTTAAACCTTTTTAATTTAAACCTTATAGACAATAAAACTTTGTCTAAGTTTCTAGGTTTAAAGAACTAGTTAAATAAATCTATCAAAATAATAATTAAACCTATTAAACATAAATTTGTTTAATTAACTAGGTTTAGATTATTATCCTAATTAATCCTTTTAAGCTATTAAATTTAAACTAGTTTAAACTTCTAGGGTTCTTTTAGGGTTTCGAAAATCTCAAGACTAGAAACTTTTCCACCAATTAAACTAGGCTAGTTTAATAAACTTGGTGTCCAAGTAACCTCTAGATTTCGAAAAACCTAAGGGATTAGGAAAGAATCCTTTTGATCAATTAAACAAATCTTGTTCAGCATACTTGATCCTAGGGTTCTTCCTAGGTCACGAAATTTCTAGGGAAAAAAGGAAAGAATCCTTTTGATCAATTAAACAAATCTTGTTTAACATACTTGATCCTAGGGTTCTTTTACTATTTCGAAAAATTACTAGGGTTTTAGAAACCTTTTTGACCAATTAAACTAGGCTAATTTAATATTCTTGGTCCTAGGGTTCTTACCCTTTTTTTCGAAAAATATGAAGAAGAAGAAGGAAAAAAAACTTGAAACAAAAACTTGTAATTAAAGTAAACAAACAAACTTTGTTAATCTAGTCCATATCTCTTAAACCAACGCTCTGATACCACTGTTGGGTTTTCATACGCACCATGCGACTGGTCGACCCATAGGACCGACCTCCTAGTTTACTTGGTTCGAACCATGCTGACCAAGAACATGAACTTGTTCTTAACCGGTTAAAACCAACTAGCTGATTTAATCCCTAAAAGCGGAACTGGGATTAAACCTAATCCTTAAACCCTAAAGGATTGGGATGTTGGAAATCTAGATTAGATTGACAAGAAAGAAACCTTGTACGAAGAACTCAAACACACACATTGCTTGTGTGGTTCGTTCGACCATCAACCAAAGAACCCTAGGGTTCTTTGGTCGAATTCGTCCAAGAGGGGAGAAGGGAGAAAGATGTTTCCCAAAACATACCTTGTTGATTGCTTAAGATAGATCCACTGATGATGAACAAATCGAGCGATCTTCTAGTTGATCTAAGCAAAGAACTCGTTCTTCAATACTTGAAGAACACGAAGAACACAAAGGCTTGTGTTGTGTGTGTTTCAGCCGAAGCCAAGAAGGGAGGAGGAGGAAGATTTCGTGTGAATGTCTAAGGGGTTTTAGGGTTACCCTAAGCCTCTTATTTATATACAAATAAGTTACGCTTAGAACCCTTTAAGTTTAATTAATATTAGATCTTTAATTAAACTTCCTTTTTAACACTTCCATCCCTTATAGTTTAACTAGTTTATTATTGTTGCACTTAACTATCAAATGTCTAGTATTAATACACTAATAATTCGGTACCCATATACACGAATTATATACTTGTATTTATACTTTTAATAGTTAATTATATAATAACTTTTATATAATTTATACAACAATATTATCCAATTACTATATGATTTAATAGCTTTAAATCATATCATGGATAATCTATGATTAACACATTGGATATTTACTCAACTAGTAAATGTACAAACACTTGTATTAATTAGTTAGTTAAACTAATCTAGTAATAAGTTAAACTTAACTTAATACTTAACTGATTCATAATGACTATTATGAATCATTCCTCTTCGTAGTATCATTGCTTATCTTGCTCGTATTACATGCACTCACCGGTGTTGTAACACCTCCAATTTTAAACACAAAACATTTGCCCAAAATAAAACATTTTTCATAAATAGAAGAACTATCCCAAAAATATGGATTTACAAAAACCTTTGGTATGAATCAGAGTATAAAGTTTCGGTGTTACAAAATATATCAAAACCAAAGCTAAGCATAAATCCAATCTAAAGTTCTTCTACTCTAGGTCCCGCAACTCTATCCGTGCGAACCTAAGCCTTCGATCCCGAACCTGAGTACATAGCAAAACAAACAAGGAGTACGTGAGACAAAAACGTCTCGTGAGCTACATGGGTTTAGACCCGAGAATAAAATGAATGTCACATTTCATATAACCAATTAACATACACATATATATCCAACTATCCAGTCTAGTCACCTTAGTGTGACCCTATCAATCTTGCTTACCTAGCAATCACAACTAACGTGGATGAGTCGATGGGAATTCACCCCAACTGCCCCTCACTCCACACCTCGTGACCGGGAGTATCCCGTGACATCGCATAACTAACGTGGATGAGTCGATGGGAATTCACATGGGAATTCACCCAACTGCCCCTCACTCCACAACTCATGATCGGGAGTAGCCCGTATCATCACATCATCTCAATCTCATCATAACCCTATGGTTATGCAAATCTAGCTCTCTGCTAGCACTTTCATCATCATCAAGTTAGTTCAATACTATCATAGGTATAACTAACTATCAACTACTAGTCTACACAATTAAGCAATTAGACCATAACACAGGTAATGAAAATATTTAACAGGGCTATGTACTCAGTAAATTCCACGCGTACTCACCTTAGCAACAAAGATGCTCCAACTGTGTTCTTGACACCAAAGCTCTTGCTTCACAATTTCACCGACTTTCCAAGATGTCACCGAAAGCCTAAACAATGATCATACAATGATCAACATCACAATCTACTATCAATGTGTTCATCTACCTCTAGATAACACCCAACAATCCATTTCCCCCAAATATGGTGATTACCAAACCCTAGGTTTAACCAACCCTTAAGATTCTTACAAATCATAATCATACACTTGTTTTCCTTGTTAATATACCATCTATTAAGTGTGTACACCATTTATATCACCATAATCCATAACCCAAGAACTAGGGTTTCAACCCCAAGCTTCTAAACCCATAGATCTAAAGCTACAACTACAAAGGATTGAAGATATACCTTAAATCTTCAACTAGGAGTGAAGAATCACAAGATTTGATGAAGAAATCGACTCCAAATGATGCTTGACACCCAAAATCGTTCACAAGTTCGAAGAGAGAAAAACTAGGGTTTCACTTGGCAATAAATGAGCCAAATCCCGACTTTAATGCTGCCAGACACAAGTTCACGGCGCGACCATAGTTCGCGTCGCGAACTCTCCTTCTACACGCATACTTAGCGATCGCTACCTAGTCGCGAACTACTTAGCGACACATGGCCAAACTCCCTGGAGCAAGTTCCCGATCGGGAACTTATAGTTCGCGTCGCGAACTCCTGATGGCAGCAAGGCTGCACTTTTTCCAACTTGTCTCGACCCGGTTTCGCCCGTAACTTTCTCGTACGGTGCCCAAACGACACGAAACCAATTCCCACGTATTTTATATGATTTATCCATAATTATCATATTTTTATACAATTTATTTATTTACAAATTCGGGTCGTTACAACTATCTACCCCTTAAGAAGATTCCGTCCTCGGAATCTCATCATAGTTCACGAAATCCGGGTATCTTTTCCGAATCTCGTCCTTAACTTCCCAAGTCAAATTCGGCCCAAGTGAATGCTTCCACTTGACCAACACCAACTCGATCTCTTTATTCCGAAGCTTCTTTGTCTTCGTTTCTAATATAGCCTCGGGCTCCTCAATCAACCGGTTCGGGCCGTCAACCCGCAACTCTTGCAATGGAATAATATTTTCAACTTCCCCGATAAACTTCTTCAAATAACTCACGTGAAAGGTGTCATGCACACCTTGAAGTTCGGGCGGAAGTTCCAACTTAAAAGCTTGAAGCCCGACCCGTTTCAATATTTTAAACGGTCCAACATACCTTGGACTTAACTTTCCCTTTTTACCAAACCGCATCACACCTTTCCAAGGTGACACCTTCAACATCACCATATCACCGACATCCAAGTCGTATGGTCTTTTCTTTAAACCCGAATAACTTCGTTGTCTATCTTGGGCGACTTTCATGTTGTTTTGAATAATACCAATCTTTTCATTTGTCACTCTCACGATCTCGGGACCCGTGAGTTTCGTCTCTCCCGCTTCCAACCAACAAGATGGAGTTCTACATTTTCTACCATACAACGCCTCGTAAGGCGGCATCTTGATAGTCGAGTGATAGCTATTATTATACGAGAACTCGACTAACGGTAAATGTTCATCCCATTTACCACCGAAATCCAACACACACGATCTCAACATATCTTCGACCGTTTGAATCGTTCTTTCACTTTGACCGTCGGTTTGCGGGTGATAAGCCGTGCTCAACCGCAACTTTGTACCCAATTCTTCTTGTAAAGATCGCCAAAATCTCGAGGTAAACCTCGCGTCTCTATCGGACACAATCGATAACGGAACCCCGTGGAGTCGAACCACTTCATCAACATACAACTTAGCCAACTTCTCAAGTGGCAATGTTTCCCGAATTGCTAAAAATAACGCACTTTTGGTCAACCGGTCAACTATGACCCAAATGGCATCGTGACCTCTACTCGTCTTCGGTAAACCTACTATGAAATCCATAGTTATATCTTCCCACTTCCCGGCCGGTACAACTAATGATTGAGCTACCCCATACGGTACTTGATGCTCGGCTTTCACTTGTGCACACGTGGCACACTTAGAGATATACTTGGCCACCCTCGCCTTCATTCCGGGCCACCAATAAACCCGTTTCATATCTTGGTACGTCTTTGTACTTCCCGGGTGGATCGAATACTTCGATTTGTGCACATCATACAATAACTCTTTTCGGATACCACCGAACTTAGGAACCCAAATACGACCGCCTACGGTCTTCAACCCTTGTGCATTTTCGAGGAAATGTTGGTTCTTACCTAACCGTTCTTGTCTTAACTCGTCTTTTCCCATAACCTCCCGTTGGGCATTCTTGATCCTTTCAATAATACTCGAGACAACTTCTATACGTGATAAGATTCCTCGGTTCGGATTTTCATAAACCTTTCGACTTAAGGCATCGGCCACCACATTCGCCTTCCCCGCATGATACACAATCTCACAATCATAATCGGCAATCAACTCGATCCACCTTCTTTGTCGCATATTAAGGTCTTTTTGTGTAAACACATATTGCAAACTCTTATGATCCGTGTACAATGTACACCGAGTGCCATACAAATAATGCCTCCACAACTTCAAGGCAAAAATAATCGCCGCCAATTCCAAGTCGTGTGTCGTATACCTTAATTCCGCATTCTTCAATTGTCGCGAGGCATACGCGATCACCTTTCCTCTTTGCATCAACACACAACCGAGCCCTTGATTCGAAGCATCACTATAAACCACAAAATCTTCCATACCATCCGGTAACGTAAGGATCGGCGCGTTACATAACTTTTCTTTTAACAACTTAAACGCCTCTTCTTGCTTCTTCTCCCACACAAACTTCTCACTTTTTCTCGTTAACTTCGTGAGTGGAATCGCGATTCTCGAGAAATCTTGTATAAATCTTCGGTAATAACCGGCTAATCCAAGAAAACTTCTAACCTCGGTAGGAGTCCTCGGGGGCTCCCAATTTGACACCGCTTCAATCTTGGACGGATCAACCTTAATACCATCACTCGTCACCACGTGACCTAAGAATTGTACTTCCCGCAACCAAAATTCACACTTTGAAAATTTTGCATACAACTTCTCCCGTTTCAACACGCCTAGAACGAGCCTCAAATGACCTTCGTGTTCTTCTTCGGTTTTTGAATAAATCAAAATGTCGTCAATAAACACGATCAAAAACTTATCAAGGAACGGTTTACAAACCCGATTCATCAAATCCATAAAAATAGCCGGCGCGTTTGTAAGACCAAACGGCATCACTAGAAATTCATAATGACCATAACGTGTACGAAAAGCCGTCTTCTCGGTGTCGCCTTCTTTCACCCGAACTTGGTGATAACCCGACCTCAAATCGATCTTCGAGAAATAACTAGCACCTTGCAATTGGTCGAATAAGTCGTCAATCCTCGGCAACGGGTAACGGTTCTTAATAGTTACCTTATTCAACTCTCGGTAGTCAATACACATCCTCATCGAACCGTCTTTCTTTTTAACAAATAACACCGGTGCACCCCACGGTGACGAACTCGGACGAATAAAACCTTTATCTAACAATTCTTGCAATTGGGTCATCAATTCCCGCATCTCGGTGGGAGCTAAACGATAGGGAGCACGGGCAATCGGCGTCGCTCCCGGCACTAAATCAATTTTAAATTCAACTTGTCTCTCCGGTGGCAAACCGGGCAAATCATCGGGAAATACCTCGGGGAAATCCCGAATAATTTTGACATCATCCATTGACTTCTTTTCTTTCCGACCATCTAATACATATGCAATAAACGATGCACAACCTTTTGATATACTTTTCCTCGCCTTAATAGCGGTAATCACATTAGGCATGTGATGTCGTTTCTCCCCGTATACATACACTTTCTCGTTCTCGGGTGTCCTAATCGACACAATTTTCTTCCCACACAAAATCTTGGCTTGGTGCATACCCAACCAATCCATACCAATAACCACATCAAACGCCCTAATTCCCATGGGCAACAAATCCACCTTAAACTTTCTACCGTCTATCTCTAGTTCACAATTTCTATAAATACATTCAACCATAGACGTTTTCCCGTCGGCTACTTCTATTTCATAAACCTCATCTAACATTTCGGACGGCACATTCAATTTACAACCGAACTCATAGGACACAAACGAATAATTAGAACCCGAATCAAACAAAATATGAGTTGGCAAGGAGTTAATGAATAGAGTACCTGACACCACATCGTGTGCCTCCTTCGCCTCCTCTCGGGTGAGTTGAAAGGATCGTCCCTTCACCTTGGCCGGTTCCACCTTCTTTTGAGCCGTGGACACCATCGACTCGATTCCCTTCTTTGGGCACACATTGCTATAGTGCCCCTTCTCGTGACACGAGAAGCATTCAACATCGGCCAACGACTTGGCCCTACAATCTCGGGCTATGTGCCCCGCCCTTCCACAATTAAAACAAGATTTCGACTCTCCTCGGCACCCGCCGGTATGAGTCTTCCCGCACTTCTTGCACGAGCCAACACTACCTTGCTTAGAGAAGCTCGAGGTGAACTTCCCTTTTTTGAACGAACTAGAGCCGCTCTCGGCTTTCCTTTTCTCGCCCACATGGGCCCTCTCGGCAACACGTGCCACATTCACCTCTTCCACACCCCGGGCGGCACTAATGGCCTCATCTAGTGAAGTCGCCCTCTTCACCTCCAATTGGTAGTCCCACGGTAACCCACTAGCATACCGGACCACCCTCAACCTCTCATCCGAGTAGGTTTTAGCAACAAACGGGAGCAATCCCGTGAATTCCCTCGAATATTCCTCCACCGACATATCACCCTTTTTGAGGGTCACGAACTTTTCGTGCATCTTTTCCAAATCCCTTTCGGGACAAAATTTCTTTTTCAATCTCGCGGTGAACTCGTCCCACGACATCTTCTCAATCACCTCCCTCCCTAGGGTCTCATATACGATGTCCCACCAAACCATCGCATCTTCTTTTAGCAATTGTGACGCATACGTCACCATATCGGCATCCTTACATTTACTACTACCGATCACCCTCTCAGTTTCCCGGATCCATCTCATGGTTACTTTCGGGTCCGAACTACCCGAATACACATTTGGCTTACAAGCCATGAATGATTTAAACGAACACCCTTCCTTCACAACGGGCTTAGCCCTTGCATCACTTTGGCCACCCGTGGAGGACTTCCCTTCCCCGGTGCCACTACCTCCGGTTTTCTCATCCGACTTAGCCTCGGATTCCCGGTCTCCACCCGACCTTTCACGGTCTCCAATAATTCGGTGCACTTCCTCGGCCACCGTCCCCTTGATTTGGTCGATAATAGTTTGGAGATCCGCCATGGTCACCGGAGTTCTATTAGCTCCGACCTCCGATTCATCAACCCGATGCATTGATGGTTGACTTTCTTGCTCATCCACCCTCTCAACAGGAGGTACTTCCTCCTCCCGGTTCTCCGGGGCTTTCCCACTTCTACGAGTGTTCACCATTTCTTTCGATCAAGACTATACGAAAGACATTAAACATTTAGTACCTTGTGTACAACCCATTAGTCTCATAAGACTCAATATCCAAATCATATCAAATTCATCGGTCCCCTAGGTTCAACCCTAAACTTAATATAAAGTCTCAAGGTCAACCTATGAACTCAAGGAATCTTACATTCCTAATGCTACAGTCTAAGACTAGGATGGTCATCCAACCTAATTCACTTAAACTATAGCTCTGATACCAAGTTGTAACACCTCCAATTTTAAACACAAAACATTTGCCCAAAATAAAACATTTTTCATAAATAGAAGAACTATCCCAAAAATATGGATTTACAAAAACCTTTGGTATGAATCAGAGTATAAAGTTTCGGTGTTACAAAATATATCAAAACCAAAGCTAAGCATAAATCCAATCTAAAGTTCTTCTACTCTAGGTCCCGCAACTCTATCCGTGCGAACCTAAGCCTTCGATCCCGAACCTGAGTACATAGCAAAACAAACAAGGAGTACGTGAGACAAAAACGTCTCGTGAGCTACATGGGTTTAGACCCGATAATAAAATGAATGTCACATTTCATATAACCAATTAACATACACATATATATCCAACTATCCAGTCTAGTCACCTTAGTGTGACCCTATCAATCTTGCTTACCCAGCAATCACAACTAACGTGGATGAGTCGATGGGAATTCACCCCAACTGCCCCTCACTCCACACCTCATGACCGGGAGTATCCCGTGACATCGCATAACTAACGTGGATGAGTCGATGGGAATTCACATGGGAATTCACCCAACTGCCCCTCACTCCACAACTCATGATCGGGAGTAGCCCGTATCATCACATCATCTCAATCTCATCATAACCCTATGGTTATGCAAATCTAGCTCTCTGCTAGCACTTTCATCATCATCAAGTTAGTTCAATACTATCATAGGTATAACTAACTATCAACTACTAGTCTACACAATTAAGCAATTAGACCATAACACAGGTAATGAAAATATTTAACAGGGCTATGTACTCAGTAAATTCCACGCGTACTCACCTTAGCAACAAAGATGCTCCAACTGTGTTCTTGACACCAAAGCTCTTGCTTCACAATTTCACCGACTTTCCAAGATGTCACCGAAAGCCTAAACAATGATCATACAATGATCAACATCACAATCTACTATCAATGTGTTCATCTACCTCTAGATAACACCCAACAATCCATTTCCCCCAAATATGGTGATTACCAAACCCTAGGTTTAACCAACCCTTAAGATTCTTACAAATCATAATCATACACTTGTTTTCCTTGTTAATATACCATCTATTAAGTGTATACACCATTTATATCACCATAATCCATAACCCAAGAACTAGGGTTTCAACCCCAAGCTTCTAAACCCATAGATCTAAAGCTACAACTACAAAGGATTGAAGATATACCTTAAATCTTCAACTAGGAGTGAAGAATCACAAGATTTGATGAAGAAATCGACTCCAAATGATGCTTGACACCCAAAATCGTTCACAAGTTCGAAGAGAGAAAAACTAGGGTTTCACTTGGCAATAAATGAGTCAAATCCCGACTTTAATGCTGCCAGACACAAGTTCACGGCGCGACCATAGTTCGCGTCGCGAACTCTCCTTCTACACGCATACTTAGCGATCGCTACCTAGTCGCGAACTACTTAGCGACACATGGCCAAACTCCCTGGAGCAAGTTCCCGATCGGGAACTTATAGTTCGCGTCGCGAACTCCTGATGGCAGCAAGGCTGCACTTTTTCCAACTTGTCTCGACCCGGTTTCGCCCGTAACTTTCTCGTACGGTGCCCAAACGACACGAAACCAATTCCCACGTATTTTATATGATTTATCCATAATTATCATATTTTTATACAATTTATTTATTTACAAATTCGGGTCGTTACAGGTGTGACCCTTAAGTGTTTCGTAGGCATGGATGTATCATCATAGGTTGACTAACTGTTAATTTTATACTTCATTTAATGCATTTTTCAATATGATAGGAAACAATTTGTTCAATAAATACTTCTTAACTCATGCCCTAAGGGTTAGCAAACCCTTTGATACATGTTTTTATTTTTTTATTTGTAGGGATTTAATTTGAACATTATAAAATTATTAAATTGATATATGATTTTATAAATTTATAAAATTATTATAATAAACATAACTATACAAATTATTATAAAACATTATTAAATTGATACATGTTTTTTTTATTTGTAGGGATCTTTATTTTTTATTAAATGTAAGGTTATTTAATTTGTATTAAATTCAAGGTTATTAAATGCAACTTCAAATTGGAACTCAATTTTTTATTATACGAGGCAGCATGGCCCGTGCGATGCACGGGCTTTATTCATGAAAAGAAGTTATTGGTATCAGTGTATCACCTGTAAAATATGAACTGAGCAAAGTGTGTCAGATGAAAATATATATTAACAAAATATGAGTGTTTATATTAGCATAACACAAAACATGTTACTAATGAAATAGAAATATGAACAAAGCAAAGTGTGACTACGAATATCTCTGTGCTTTGTCTGTTATAAGCAGAACTATGGATAAACGATTATATAATTTCAAGAGACACCGGTAAATTAGTAGTGCCTGAAAACAAAAGTGTAAAAGTTTATTAAAGAGGAATAATTATTTCTTTATGTGTTTGGATGCGTTTCAACAAAAAGTTATTATTATTTAAAATCAAGTTATGTGTTTATAATATAATTTATTGAAAAGGTGATTATTTCAATTATTTTTTGTTTATTATGTTTATTTTCCCTAAAAAAATCATTAAACATAAATTTTAATTGACTGGTAGTCAAATTAAACTACACCTTGTTGTAGTCTATGTTCTTAAATGCTTCCTTGTACACATTTGTTTTTACTTCCTAATAAATAGATTTCTAACATCATCAAATCTTACAAATTAATCGATTCAGGCAATAAGAGTCAATTATTTCACAAATTACCCTTTAATTTCTTTTTATTGATAACATTAGCAATTCAGTTTTCGTTTATACCTGTTAAATTTATCAACTTTGACAGTATAGTTATATAGTAAGAGAATAATAATTCTAAATCACACAATAATTAACTGATAAATAAGTTCGAGCCCAGTTTACATTTTTATTTAAAATCATTAAAGAATTAAATGAAAAAAATAAAGTCTTAACTAATTTCAAAGTTGTTTAAGTTATTTAATTATTTGAAAAAAAGATATTTATAAAATAAAAACTATTATATAAAAATTACCTATTTAATTGAGGATGATATAGAGAAAAAACCTAGCAGGTACTTTTGCTCGGTGGGTTTAATATTTTCAAAGTCAATAAGTCGGAACGGGTGATCCAATGTAAGTCGTGGCTTTGCGGATACATGTAGAACCGTTTAGCTCAATCACATAAGCATATTTTAAAATATGTTGTATCTCTTTTTTAGGTCAATCATATTGTGCAGTGCATTGTGTTTCCTTGGAAAAACATCCGCAAACATACGAATGAGTAAGAAGAAAACAAAATGAAAATGGTACGTTTAATCTTACCTTTTTCTCGGAAACAACAAAGTCAAACATCCCAGTTGAGACAAATCATTACCACAATGGGTTAGTGGTCGCCTTCCTTTAATTGATCGAGGGTGTAGTTACCGGTTCTTTTCTTTTTTTTTGTCAAGTTCAACATTTTGACATAGTACTTATCTATACAAACGTATATGCAATTATCTCCCAAATATACAAACATATGTACTTATCTATATGTAGTAGTGAACATCCCATATTAATCATCGATTTACTTTCTTCCAAATATATAATGATTAAATTAAATGTACTTTACTCATTATAATCAATTGTTTTTGAAAGGGTTGTGTAACTGGCCAAACACTAATCGATTTATTTTCTTCTAAATACACAATGGCTAAATGTACTTTACTCATTGTAATTAATTATCTTTGAAAAGGTTAAGTGTAGCCAAACATCAATCGGTTTACTTTCTTCCAAATATACAATGGTTAAATGTACTTTACTCATTCAATTAATTGTCTTTGAAATGGTTAAGTGCAACATTAAAGTTGGAAAACCAAACATTTAAACATCAATACATTGATCGGTTATTTGGCTGTATGTAAATGCTTGTATGTGAAATTTAAAATCAACACATGGTAATAAATACGAAATCAATACATGATAATATTAAATTCATGTTATTAAATGCAACTTTGATTTTGGAACTCAATTTTTATGTTAATACAGATTGAAAGACTAAGCTGTTTACATGGCATTAATAAAAAGGCTAAGACGTTTTTGAACGATACTGTTTTGGGCAACTAGTTTTTTAGTATTGTGTAAATGGCATTAATTACTACCGAATTTATGGCAACTTCGATTTTGAAACTCGTTTTAGTAATTTTTTTTTTTTTAATGGCATTAATGACTACAGAATTTATTGCAACTTCGATTTTGAAACTCATTTTTTAAGTATAAGAGGCAGCATGGCCCGTGCGATGCACAGGCTTTGTTCACAATATATAATAATTTTGAAGGTAAATCATATACATTGAAATGGTGTTACAGACAAAGTACCTAAAGAATTATCACTAACATGTTTAGCTTTAATTGTAAGTACTCCACCAAATAAGAAAAGTATGTCAGTGGAAAAGGTAAAGTAACAAAACATCATCATTTTTATTAGTATAACACAAAAAATGTTATTAAATGTCATGAACAGACGGATTAGAAGAAACATTAACGCCTAAACCATTCATATGAAACACTTCATTAATCAGGTACTCATTACGATAAACACAACCAATTTGAACCATTTATAAGCGAATGGGTACAGGAAATGTAAACTTAGAATAATTCTACAAATGGAAATCAAAGAAGACCGCTATTAAGGCAAAGAAAAACACATCAAACAAAAAAGCAAAATCTGCTTAGTTCTTAATATTGCATAATTTTACAAATGAATTAATACATACTCATTAAGTTCTTAATATTTTCTGCAATAATTTTCTGTATATTGCAATAATCCAAAATGTATTTCGTTTAGTTAATAATCGAATCGGAAAGACTATCATTGTGTCATTGTGTGGAAAGATAATCGATTTCCCCTTTGGTGATCCCAGTTAATAATTTTTATACTAAAGGGTCTTTGGCCTAACGGTATAGTGTTTGATTCACAACCTTGAGGTTGGGGTTCAAGTCCTAAACATAGGTGGAAATTAGGTGTAGATTAAAATTTGCCATTAAAAAAAAAGGTACTAATTTTTATGTTATAAAATTCTTTAATAAAACCATAAATCTAACTGATCAGTCCAAACAAAACCACTAAAACCCCACCAAAAATCGTTGCACAAATCCATGATTATCAACTTAAATCAAAGTAGGCAAAAAGTCGAACACTTGGCGTGCAATAAAAAAATCTTATAGCAATTATCAATTCTAATAACTTCAAACATCAAGTTGATTATTTGCAACAACAACATACACTATCAAATGATACATTTTAGAAACAACTGTAATATCAATAACCTCAATTTTTTATTAAAATAAATGAAATTTTAATTTTGAAAAGTAATGAAACAAAATTGTGATCACAAGAAAGGTGAGAAATGGTTGATACGAATACCTTAGCTTTGATTCCCTTGCCAGAAAAGAAAAAAAAAAACTCAAAAGTTATATAATTTCTAATCTAAGCTTTATAAGTAATTTATAAAATGAAAGGTGATTGGAGTTGCATTTCCCAGCACTCCCAGATGATTCTTCCAACCATGGGGTCAACGTCTTTGGGGATGTCTAGTCGACGATTTTGGAAGCCAAGAACTGCCCCCAACATGCATTGGGTTCATTCCACATAGTTAAAGGGGGCGTGTTTACAGTTGAATGACTTTGGATCTCATCATCGGATTATTTATAATGTCATGAATTGGTGTGGATGTTGATGATTAAATGGGTACAACCTAAAAGGTACGGGAGAGCGCCGGTTGGGAGAGGATGTTCATTAAAAACGATTGATTGAGGAAGAACGAAACGATGTGCGAATGAAACGATGGCAGTTGATCGAGGAGGGTGAAAGGGTTGGGGAAGATAAACAGGCGGATGGTTTATCACTGATGATGGTTGAAGAATGGTGAAATGGTGAAAAAGATGCGACTTTTCAGGGAATAAAACACTTTTTCCCTAAATTAATATAATACCATAATAAATATTGATGTTTAATACGTAGACTACCCGTATTCCTTAATTTATTTGGAGGACATTTTTATAATTTAATTATGCTAATAAATGCTACATTTTGTAACACCTTACATGGTTTTAAATGGTTTTAAATGAATTGATGATTTAAAAAAAAAAAAACTTTCAAGCTTCTAAGGCAGGCATGTAAATGTAAAACTTCATTTTTTGTGCTTTAAAAAAATTAATTGAAGGTTAATGATAATGAAATTATATGGAACTTTAGTTTTGGAACTCAATTTTTATATTAATATAGATATAGATAGATATAAATATAAGGTTAATTAATTCGGTCACGATAAATATTCTTATTTTTTATTCTTCATATACTTTTATATTTATTTTATTTTGTGAATATTGACCAAATAAAAAAGTCAACTATGATATGCGACATTCCAGTTGATATTTTAATGGGTTTATAATTTATATAGGTTAATTCTTGTTGATATGCAATATTACTAATTCATTTTATTGTATTTTTTTTAAGTTATGATTATACATGTTTTCGATTCAATATTAAGCTATGATTATGCGGATTCTTAAATTAACAAATTTTGTCCCTCAAATGTTTTATAGTTATAGGAAGTTCAAGAATTTTGCATAGTCCCAAGGGACAAATCTTAACTATTGGATTATGATGGTCAAGATCAAATCCCCCACCTACAGCCACCGCCGCCCGCCGCCTCTGGCCACTGCCCGCCGCCGCCGGCCACCGCCGATCGCCGCCGCCCGCCGCCGGTGGCTGGCGGCGGTGGTGGCTGACAGTGAAGGTGTTGGTGGTCATGGGGGTGGTGGTGGTATTGATGTATTGAAACACATGTGCTTCAGTAAAACACAGCATATTACTTCGAAGCACATGTGCATCAGGTCACGAAACACATGTGCTTCACTAAAGCACAGCATATTACTTCGAAACACATGTGTTTCAGGTCACGAAACACATGTGTTTCAAGTCACTAAAAACATGAGTTTCTAAACACACAAGGGAGCATACGAAGCACATGTGTTTGACGTTATGAAACACATGTGCTTCACTACACAGAAAAAAAATCAAAACAAGTGACGAACATATCATTATGAAGCACATGTGCTTCATAAAGCCAAGCACATGTGTTTTTGTTCCTGGACACGTGTAACTTACAAGGAAGTCATTTGTGTTTGAATCACGAAGCACATGTGCTTGACGTTATGAAACACATGTGCTTCACTACACAAGAAAAAAAAAATCAAAACAAGTGACGAACATATCATTATGAAGCACATGTGCTTCATAAAGCCAAGCACATGTGTTTTTGTTCCTGAACTTACAAGCAAGTCATTTGTGTTTGAATCACGAAGCACATGTGCTTGACGTTATGAAGCACATGTGCTTCACTACCAAGAAAAATAATCAAAACAAGTGACGAACATATCTTTATTAAGCACATGTGCTTCATAAAGCCAAGCACATGTGTTTTTGTTCCTGAACACATTTAACTTACAAGGAAGTCATTTGTGTATGAATCACGAAGCACATGTGCTTGACGTTATGAAGCACATGTGCTTCATTACTTGAAACACATGTGCTTGGCTGTACAGATACACTCCTTTATTTTCAAAACACATGTGTTTCAAGCACATGTGCTTCCAGTCACGACCACCACCACCCGTCACCACCGCCGGCGGCCACCTCCGGCCGCCGTCCGCCGCCACCGCCGGCCACCGCCGTCATCCGTCGTCTCCGGCCGCCGGAGGTGGGTGGGGTAGTTGATGTATTGAAGCACATGTGCTTGTATGATTTGAATTTTGATCTTGACCTTTGACTTTTTCTTGATCCAAGGGCTATTAATTGTCCCTTGGGACTAGCTAAAATTTCTTGGACTACCTTAAACATTTACCTAACAATACATATAACATTTAATAAAACTTAACATCTTTTAAAATGTTTCACACAAAAATATTAGTATAATACTTGAAAATTATATTTAAATAGACAGAAATATTAGAGTTAATTGCAGAATTGGTCCCTGTGGTATGTCAAAAATTGCCACTTTCGTCCAAAACTTTTCGGCGTTGCATTTTTGGTCCATTTTAGAAACCTTTGTGCGACTTTGGTCCAACCGCTATCTTTCCGTTCCTTCCTTCCGTTAACTTCGAATGGCAAACCAGAGGGACCAAAATTGCAATGTTTTATTCTGATTTTTGAATTTTATTTTAGTACAATAATTAAAATATCTCTCTCTATCTCTCTCTCCCTAATTGACAAAAAAGTCAAAGTCTCTCTCTTTCCCCCTAGGGTTTCTTCTTGAGGTTTGTTGTGAATTAAGACCTGAAATTTGAATATATAAGAGGTTAATTCATTTTTCTTCAGATTCGAATCATTGGTAGCATCGTGCAACTTTCAATTTCGTGGTTATAATTTGTTCTTGTTTTTCGATCTCTGGTCTCTATTTGATCTACTTGTTCGCGGGAAGCTTATGGGAGTTGTGACGGTTGGTTTGGATTCGAAGGTGGTTTCCGGCGGTGGTAATCGGGGTGTGTGGTGGTTCGTGATGGTAACAACATATGTTGGTAACAAGATTTCTTTTTGTGTTCAAGACGGTATGGAGACAACATATCCGAGGTTTCTCTTCGGTACTGATCCTGCATTTTGTTGTATCATTCGATTCAGATAATGTTTTAGCTTCTATTATTTAAAACCTTCAAGATTTTGTTTGATTTTCGGAGAACTAGATCCGGATTTTACTGGGTTTATGTTTTGGGTTTATGTTTTTCTAGGATTGAACTTCGATGCGGTGGCAGAGTATGGGTGTTTCAACCTTTCCGGCGAACAGAAATGAGGTTGTGGTGGCAATCTGGTGGTGGCGGTGGTCTTCGTGATGTGAGAAGAAGGATGAGGGTGATAATTGTGTATGTGTGTGCGTGAGAGAGATCCAGTCAACCACATTGAAATGCTTAATTGTGTATGTGTATTGTGTACGCTCGTGATTCCGGAGATCCAGTCAACCACATTGAAATGCTTAAATGGAAATCTGATTAATGGGGGAGGATTGAGGAAGAAGAAGTAGGGGGAAAGAGAGAGACTTTGACTTTTTTGTCAATTAGGGAGAGAGAGATAGAGAGAGAGATATTTTAATTATTGTACTAAAATAAAATTCAAAAATCAGAATAAACATTGCAATTTTGGTCCCTCTGGTTTGCCATTCGAAGTTAACGGAAGGAAGGAACGGAAAGATAGCGGCTGGACCAAAGTCGCACAAAGGTTTCTAAAATGGACCAAAAATGCAACGCCGAAAAATTTTGGACGAAAGTGGCAATTTTTGACATACCACAGGGACCAATTCTGCAATTAACTCGAAATATTACATTGCAAATAATCAATTATTCACATACAAATTATATATATGGTTTATAATGTAAAATTATTAAATATAAGGATTAAAGTAAACAAACATTAAAAGATGTATAAGAGCGCAATGTATGACTCTAAGTTATAGTCATGTTAAAATTACTTTTGCCTCTTTAACATGTTTTTAACATTCATTTCAACATTACCCTCACTGGTTTAACATCCTTTAACATCTTTTTGGAACACACAAAAAATCTCAAACTAATCACAATTTACAAAATCTTAAATAAAAAAACCCCCCTCAAAATTCAATAACCACCGGTGTATGCCTGCCGAAGAAGAGTTTAGCAAAGAAAGGGGTTGTGGCAATTGGTCTTTAACGTCGTTATAGAAGGTTTTGACGAGTGTATAACCCTACCACACCTCGTGCTCTTAACATAACCTTTTAAAAATATAAATTGTTTCAATGGTAAAAAGCTATTTAAAAATTTATTCAAATAGTAATAAAATTTTGAATAAGTTACCATTGAAAATGCTCTAATAAAGTATCTAATTTTAAATTCGTAAGTTGATTTTAACCAGGTAATTCCTAAGTTACATAAGTTAATTTTAAATCTTACTTTACATCTTCATGATTACCTTCTAATTTTAAAATGTTTATACATTTAAATATGGATGCTTTATATTTCAAATTAAATTATAAGGGTGTATTTAAGATATTTTCTTAATTTTTATGCAGTTCTAAGGAACAATTCTCAATCATTAATTAATTATAAGTAATGGTCAAGATTAATCACATATTTTATACATAGAAGGGTATTTTAGTCATTTTTTATAAAAATAACTTTTATTAACGACAACAATTTAACGACTTATGTTTGTATTATCATTAGTAAATTTTAAACCATTAAGGTCATATGTCTACCCATTTCTAAACTTAACATTGCAATCCACTAATTTTTTTTCCTCATATCATCCATTGATTTTGACATTTGTCATCATCAAAATGGATTTACACATGAGTAGACACAAATGGTAGGCACCAATACCATTCATCTAATATCAAGGGTCATACTAAATTAACTCCATAACTTTTCACTAAATTGCATTGGGATTTGAAAAAGAGCTAAATAATTACTTACTTTCTCCTTTTCCATGTCAAATCATCTTGTTTTCTCCATTTGCATGTCTAATCATTACTTACCATTATATCATCCAAATACGAATTTACAATTGTTTTGAAGTTTTTTTTCTATTTTCTGTAGAAAATGTTTTTTTATATATTTATATGTTCTATTTATTGTATAAATATATCTCTATCAAATTGAGACATTAAATATAGTTATATATCTTAATCGAACCGTTAAATATAGAGAACTTTGTTTCATAATTCTATTATTTTTCATAATTTTTAATTCAAATCTTTTGCATAATATTATTATTTTTCATAATTTTTAGTGCTTATTAAAAAAACGTTGGTTATTTCGGAAAAACCTTATCACCATTTTTACGGATAATGTGTGATACTTATAAAGTAATTTAATACTCTATACTATGATCTTTAAGGTTTATTAATTTTTTAGACAACTGAAACTTTTTAATAAAATACATAACATTTATATAAAATATGGAAAATAGAAGATTAATAGAGAGAGCATTTTTTTATTTACTAAAAAGATAACAATTTTTTTCTCTAATTATTAATATAATCATCTTACTTATCACTCCAATCATTATCACTCTCAATCATTTTAATAATCATCTTATTTCTATTCAAGAGTGCATTTAGAATCACCGAATATCAATTATACATAATTTGTATACTTCAAGTGTTATTTTATAAAAGTTACGGTCAATAAATTTTTTAACAGCCCGTGATTTTCCGCGGGTCATAACCTAGTTGTATTTAGATATAATTGGAATGTTATTTATTTATAATTGGCCGAAATATTGGCCCGGTCTTTACAGTGTGTTATTGGTTTGAGTTAATGTATAAAGGATCCTGAAATTCAATTGTTAAATTAACTTTATAAAAATCAGTTTAAACAAATAAAAAGGATAAATTAAAGATTTAAAATTACTTTAGTCAGTTTAGAAAAATAGGTTTTTGCTTTGAACGCCCAATGCTTTAATAAAGGTCGGACCAATAGACCGGGTGGGCCGGTCAGTTGAACCGAATGATAATACCGTTGAGTATTCATATTATAATAATTATTTAAATGGTGTATAAATAATGAAAATATAAAATATTTATGTTAAATGATATATAGGTCTTGAGTTCAATTATTATTATACACAAATATAAATAAATTAGGCGTTGTTAATATATAAATAAATTAAATAAAATATGTGGATACATTAAATTATGTTGGAAGAAATATACAAGGTCATAAATATTCCTCGACCGCAAAATATAAAAATAAAATTATTTCAACCAAAGAAACACATTCATAAAATCAGCTCCATCTCACCCCCTCCAACGTGTCAAATTTCCATTCATAATCCTGGATTTCATTGGATGAGATTCCAGATTGCTAATTCCTAATGCTATCACTTTCCCCAAATTTATATAAAATTTCAGAACCACCACCAACAACAATCACAAACCCACCACCAACAATGGCAACCGAGATGGCATTACTCAAACCAATTTCTAAAATCGGTTACTCCGGCACCACCACTGCCATCACCACCGCAAGAACAATCCTCCCACGGCGAGTTTCTACCGTCATTCGCATGTCCACCGCCACCGCCGGAGCCACCACCACAAAACCTAGCGGCAGTGGGAATAACAAGAAGGGAATTAAGGAAACCCTGCTGGCACCACGGTTTTACACGACGGATTTCGATGAAATGGAGCAGTTGTTCAACACTGAGATGAATAAGAACTTGAACGAAGCTGAATTTGAAGCTTTGTTGCAGGAATTTAAGACGGATTACAATCAGACACATTTTGTTAGAAATAAGGAATTTAAGGAAGCTGCTGATGAAATGCAGGGTCCACTCAGGCAGATTTTTGTTGAGTTTTTGGAGAGGTCTTGTACTGCTGAGTTTTCTGGGTTTCTTCTTTACAAGGAGCTGGGTAGAAGACTTAAGGTACTTTGACTTTGACTTTTTACAGTCAAATCTCTAGCTTTTTAAATTCACATTCGCTAGATATGCTGACTGTTCTTTGTAAATATTTTATGCATTAATCGAACTGTTTAAAGCAAAAGTATGAACTACCAAAAGTAGGAGATGAAATAGCATAAAGATTGATATGAATTTTGTTTATGAAAAGTGGTAATTTGACACATAATTTAATAACTGACCACCTGAATACCTGGTAGTTATTTTGTTTTATGATTTGATTATCCCTTATTTACAGGCTAAATAATATTTTTTATAATAATCTGTTCATGAGTGACTCTAGCATAATTAATTAACAAATTGCAGAATACAATTAGTGATAGTTATTAAATCTATTACTTTAGAAATAATCATAGTTTCTCAAACCCCAAAATACATTAAATTAGTATCACATTAAAAAAGTGAAATTCTCTATATTTGTATGTTTTCAGTTCTATAACTAACAATTAAGTGTTTTTTCGCTATGCAGAAAACAAATCCAGTGGTTGCAGAAATCTTTTCCCTCATGTCCAGGGACGAAGCACGTCATGCTGGGTATGTAATAGATAATAAATTAATTTTTATTTTTTTTAATGCGTATGTATATGTTTTAGACTTAAATTATGTATAAATATTTGCAGATTTCTGAACAAGGGATTGTCGGATTTCAACCTAGCTTTGGACTTAGGATTCTTAACAAAAGCAAGAAAGTACACCTTTTTTAAACCAAAATTCATCTTTTACGCGACATATTTATCAGAAAAAATTGGGTACTGGAGATACATAACCATTTACCGACACCTAAAAGCAAACCCGGAATACCAATGTTACCCAATTTTCAAATACTTTGAAAACTGGTGCCAAGATGAAAACAGACACGGTGATTTCTTTTCTGCACTCATGAAGGCACAACCACAGTTTCTTAATGACTGGAAGGCTAAACTTTGGGCCAGATTCTTTTGCTTATCGGTATTTATTTATTTATTTTTATTGTGGAAGGAGGATTTTATTATTGATTTTTGTGTTTGTGTTGGGGTTGCAGGTGTATGTTACTATGTATCTTAATGATACACAAAGAACCGCTTTCTATGAAGGCATTGGGTTGAACACAAAGGAGTTTGATATGCATGTTATCATTGAGGTTTGTTTATGCCATATAACATGTAATCTAGGGGCATTTAGGTAATTTAAGACTTGACTATTTGGTTATTGTGGTATTTCAGACAAACCGCACTACAGCAAGAATATTCCCGGCTGTACTGGATGTAGAGAATCCGGAATTTAAGAGGAAATTGGACAGAATGGCGGATATAAACTCAAAGATAATAGCAATTGGGGAATCAGACGATATCCCGTTGGTGAAGAATTTGAAAAGAATCCCACATATTGCAGCATTGGTTTCTGAGTTGTTGGCTGCTTACTTCATGAAACCAATTGAATCTGGATCGGTTGACATTGCAGAGATGGATCCCCAACTTGTTTACTAGATGATTGTAAAATCAATCCAAGTCGTGTTGGTTTTTGCATGTTTAGATTGAGTACGTACAATTGTTGTTGTGTAAAAAGAAACATGATAATTTTGATCAACTCTTCATCCTATTGTCATTTCATAAATATTTGTAGGTGTCTCTTTTTATAGTTTCGGGTTACCAAATAGGTAATGGTTCATGCTGAAATTTTGAATTGACAAAAGTAAAGGTTTAAAGGATCACAAGTGATTCAAGAACATTTTATCCTATTGTCATTTCATAAATATTTGTAGTGTATATATGTTTTATCCTAAGGCTCTAAAAAAGGTGTCAACGCGGCGCGAGACGCAACCCTGCCGTTAAGAAATAGCCCATGTACGCGGTGTTAGGCGTGGCGTAAGATAAAACATTAAAACCCGATAAGGCGCGTTATTGGGTATTTTTTGTAAAGCTTTATAAAATTTAATTTTTTGAAGAAAATAATGACATAATTATAAATTTAAATGTAATATTTTATGTGAATCCCACGTATGAATTATCATATAAGTCAATATATATATAATATTTTTTTATTAACTTGATATACATATAAAATATAAAAATTGTCGCCCTAAAACACGTAGGATTTGAGATTGATGCATAATCCTTCACATTTTCATTTTTTATGATTTGAGGAGAAATGGAATTTGTTGAGGGGTGAAATTTAAACCATATTTTTTAACATACATACCATAATCATTGCTTTATATATTTATACAATAATAAGTAGTAATATTTGTACAATCTGATGTATTTATAAAAAAAAAAAAAAATACTCATTTGCTAAGGGTCTTCTATCCCTAGCTCTTTAAGACTCTTCACTAGCGATTGAGGTTGCCTGGTCGTAACCATCGCTTCCACTGCTCCTCACCACCGCCTCTGATTGTCCTACTCGTCGTGGCCCCTCGTCTAGGTTTGTTTTCGTTTTATTTCCAGATTTTATTCAACTTTGTTATAGGCTATTTCTATGACTGCAAGGATGATATATGTTTGATAAATTTTAGCTTCTGATAAACTTTAGCTTCTTCCACTATACTTGCGTTTGCATAATTTTAGCTGCTGAATTGGGTAGTGGTAATTTATAAACATCCTTACCTTTGTTCTTTTTATGCACACCAAGTGTTTGATAAATTTCCTCAATGAGAACATTGTTGTTTAAGCCATTAGTAAGGTAACAATATCACTGAGATTTATGTCCAGTGTAATTGTCGACATATACCCACGATTCATCGTCAATTTTAAAGAGGGAATGCAGAATTCATAGGTTGGAGGTATATGTAGATCCTTATGCGTATAGGGGCAACTTATGGAAATGCAGAATTTATAAACATAATAGTTTTGATCACTTGGTGTATTTCTATTGAATTTTGGAAATACTTGTTTTCTGCAATCTGCATTCGATATAATGTTTAAAGCAACTTATGAGAAATTTGTGAATTATGTTGAGGGTAAATTGTTAATTCTTAATTTTACGTGTAGGTGCAACTTATGGAAATACTTGTGTTCTGCATTCAGTATAATGTTTAAAGCAACTACAGTTAAGTATCTCTGGTTTTTGCTACCAAAATTTCCCTGCTAATTGCTCATGTCAATTCTCTGACGTTATCAAAAACATTTCATTTCTAATCATTTCATTTCTCTGAATTTCTCCCTACCAAACGTACCCTTAGAGTTTAGCCCCGTCTTAATCAGGAACCTTATCTTGTCGTCTTTAGCCCCCCATCTTTCACAAGCATTCTATCTAGCATCCAAACTCCTCATAACCAAACATAAAAACACAACAAAAAACTCCATGGAAGCAGAGCTCTGAACACAAAAATGATGTTTAGAAAATTAACTCCATCAAAGCTCAAGAGCCTGCTTGCTCTCTCTCCCTTCACTACCTATGCATACACAAAACATGTATCTAACCCCAATTTCACTGCCATCATAAGCCCCCCAAAAATTTCAGATCTTTTAAACCCTAATAAAACCCTAGCAACCCAAAACCTCCTTTTCAGACCATTTTCTTCAAACCCCACTTCAATTTCACCTTTATCTATAACAAGAGATGGAAATTATGATGAAACAACCTCCCAAACCCTACGAATTTGCCCCGGGTGTGGAATCACAATGCAAGGATCCGACCCGAAACAACCCGGGTTTTTCATTACACCTTCAATTAAAGATTCAAATTACAAGTTACAAATCGACAAAAATCCATTAGCAGATGAAACCCACATTCCAGATTCTCTTAAAAAAGGTTTCTTGATTGAATCTGATGAAGACCCGGAAAACGATAACCTTAAATCACCTGAAAAACCAGTTGTTTGTGCCAGGTGTCACAGCTTGAGAAACTACGGTAGAGTAAAAGATCAAACCGTTGAAAACTTGTTACCAGATTTCGATTTCGATCACACGGTTGGAAGGAGGTTGAATTCGGTTTCGGGTACCCGAACCGTAGTAATTATGGTTGTAGATGTTGTAGATTTTGACGGTTCATTTCCAAGAAAAGTTGCAGAGTCAATTTCAAACACAATCGATGCAAATTCTCGAGCTTGGAAAGAAGGGAAATCGGGTAATTTACCGAGAGTTATGTTAGTGGTCACAAAAATCGATTTACTCCCTACATCTTTATCACCAACGGGTTTGGAGCATTGGGTCAGGACCCGTGCTCGAGAAGGTGGAGCTAATAAACTAACAAAGATTCATTTAGTGAGTGCTGTTAAAAATTGGGGATTAAAGAATCTTCTAGAAGATATGGCGTCACTGGCGGGCCCACGAGGCCGTGTTTGGGTTGTCGGGTCACAAAATGCTGGAAAGTCAACGCTAATTAACGCGTTGGGGAAATGTGTAGGTGGTGAAACGAGTGTTTTGACTGAGGCTCCGGTACCAGGGACCACATTGGGGATTGTTCGGGTGGAGGGTTTGCTTGCGGGTCAAGCTAAGTTGTTTGATACACCCGGGTTGTTGAACCCGCATCAGATCACAACCCGGTTGACTCGGGAAGAGCAGAAGCTGGTTCATATTACGAAAGAGATGAAACCCAGGACTTACAGGATCAAATCGGGTCACTCGGTTCATATCGCGGGTCTGACGAGGCTTGATGTACAAAAATCGTCTGTCGATTCGATATACGTGACAGTTTGGGCGTCGCCTCATCTTCCGTTACATATGGGCAAAACTGAAAAGGCGGATACAATGGTCCAAGGGCATTTTGGTAATCAGTTACAGCCGCCAATTGGGAAGCAACGGGTTGAGGAGTTAGGTAGATGGGTAAAACGGGAATTTGAGGTGCGTGGAAACGGGTGGGACTCGAGCTGTGTTGACATTGCTTGTTCTGGGCTCGGTTGGTTTGCTATCGGGCTGAAAGGCGAGGCCCGAATTGGTGTTTGGACATATGAAGGTGTTGATGTCACCCTTCGGAACGCGTTGATCCCGCATCGATCACATACTTTTGAAGTCACGGGGTTTACTGTTTCAAAGATCGTGTCGAAAGCTGATAAATCTATGAATAAGAAACGATACGATGATAATAAAAGGAAAGTTGTTGATTTAGAAACGGAAACCGCAACTGCTGCATTATGAGTTAATGTCATCTTTTTGTATTTTCGCGGTAATTTATATGTTTACTTTTATTTTAAATAATTCCAATAGACACTTGTATTTGCTAATTTAATTATTTTACAGTATGAGCCTTTTGAACTTGATCTTGTTTGTTTAGAACTGGAATACATACTAGAATTACAGTTTTATTTAGCTATTGTGATTTTGACATGTTTAGGTTTGTGGATTGCTACGTTTTCTCATCTCATATTTTTCCATTGTGATGATAATAAACACAAAAGCAAATCACAAAGGTAACATTATGTAATAAGATAAGACCTGAAATGTAAATTTATTCAAAGATAATATCCATAGTTACATCATGCTAGCCCTTTTATGTACAAAATGACTAGCTAACTATGCGCTTATTCATGTTGTCCTCGTCACGATATCCAATATTCCTTTATTTTCTTCATGGAAGAGTATAAGCTGCCAAACAAATACAAATATCCTCAATCATTTTATGGGTAGCAGAATGAAGTATGAAGATTTAATATGAAGCAATACAATTTTTCAGATATAAATATTAGTAATATGTTATTTTACAAGAATTAGTGTAGAGACTTACGTCCGCATTTGTAGCCAATTGGTCGATGAGCAAAGTTGCATCGCTTAGGAATGGTCAACGCAACTTTGGGGTCAATACCGGAGGCTTTGGCAGTATTAGAAAGCATAACCGCACAAAGGCAGCTAGGGTTTTGGCCGATCATTTTAACCTGAGCACAGCAACTATCTGGTACAGCTGCTTTCTCATCTTGTGCAGCAGTAGCACAAGGTGCTAGCTTCATTGCTTCATTATCAGGGCTAGATTTCCCACAGGGCCCACCACTTCCTTCAACACTTGCAATCCCTATAATTGCAACCAAACCCACAATGCAGATGATTCTCATTACAGCCTTCATATCTTTTTCTTTTCTTTTCTTTTTTGTTAATTCTTATGGATTGATGATGAATTTGTTGCTCGGGATAACGGTTATTTATAGTGGGAAAAAGTTGTAGCACTCATAATGTTCTTAAATGGAGGAAGCACTATACTTGGGAACTTTTTTCTTTTGCTCTAATATTTGGACACATATATAGGGTGTTAGGTGTGGTTGTATATGAATTCTATGTGTTCAAAATTTATTTCATTCCGACTATCCACTATCTTGTAACTGTGACATTTGGAAACCACCAACACTTCCAAGTGAAAGTTTGTAGGTAAAAGTGATAAAGTTTGTAAAAAAATCATGTTAATTTTGATTTTTTATTTATTTTTAATGGGTTATATGAATCATATTTTTTGTCTCTAATTGGTTAAATGAGAAATTTAAAGATTTTAACTAAAGAGAGAAGAGTTATATGGTCAAACAAGTTGAAACTCATGCAAATTGCTACAACTCACACTCTCGGGTTGTTTCATCAATTGGATGTGAAAAATATCTTTTAAATGGTAACCTTCGACACGGTCTCATTTTAAAATCGAACCAAATCTAATCACTCTAAAAAGATTCCTTTGTAAAGAGATGTTTCAGACTCATCATGGTCACAACATGGCAATCCGCGTTTCAACAAAAACCTGGAAATATATAATCGAATTCGGTACTCATTTTTCTACCTCTCCAGCAAAAAAACCGGTTCCAAACCAGTTTTTAAACATGTCATCCTATCAAGTGGGTAGCCCTATGAGTAGGTCCAAATGGTAGGACTAAATATCATTTCTCTATTTTATAATCAATAAAACATTTTATATTATTACAAATTTGTTGGTATTTTGTTTTCAAATACTACGTAAGATGTTTCAAATGTAGTTGTAGGTAGTCCACTTTGCCACCGACTCTTTTTTTTTTTTTTTTTTTACATGAGATGCGTTGAGAGAAGTCTCATATTATTATAAAGTCCTTAGGAATAATCCACAATTATAAATCAATGATCAAGATCAATCTATATATTACACAAGGAGGGATATTATCGTCCAAAAAAAACCTCAGACCTTCTTCTTTCTTCAATGGAGCTTACGCTCGAACTGCTTTGGAGATTTCCGGCGAATTCTAAGCCACAAATCACAAACAATGGTTCGCAAACGGCAGATCTGAATCTCAAACATCGAATCGGCTGTAGAAATCAAATCACAATTAGCGAATCGCGTTTTTTCTCGAATTCGAGCCGTAATCAAAATTGCGGTTGAATAAATCGCCGTAATCGAACACATATCACGAAATCAAAATATCCGACGTGATCAATGAATCTAGTTTCAGAATCTGTCAATAGCAATGAATCATGAAAAAAAATTGACGATTCAAGTAAAAAATTACAATTCTAGTTTATTAGATGACAAATCACAAGTGATTTGCTAACGAACCACATGTGATTGCAAGCTGTGCGCTAACTGAATGCGCTCAGGTGAGATCGATAAGCGAATCATGTGTGTTTTTTTTTACGTAAACAAGGGAGTTTACTAGATAACAAATCACAAGTGATTTGCTTACGAATCACATGTGATTGCAAGTTGTGTGTTAATTCGCTGCGCTCGGGTAAGATTGTTAAACGAATCACATGTGGTTTTTTGCGTAAAACAAGAAGGTTTACTAGATAACAAATCACGAGTGATTCTCTATCGAATCACATGTGATTGTAAGGTTGCGTTAATTGACTGCGCTTAGCTGAGACTGATAATGAATCACATGTGATATTTTTTTGCGTATAATTGGGGACTTTATAATATTACAAATCACAAGTGATTCGCTTACGAATCACATGTGATTGTGAGCTTTGCGCTATTTGACTGCGCTTAGGTGAAATTGATAAGCGAATCACATGTGATTTTTTGAGTAAAACATGGAGTTTATTAAGAAACAAATCACAAGTGGTTCGCTTACGAATCACATGTGATTGTATGCTTTGAATTATTTGACTGCGATCAGGTGAGATATTGCTAAGCGGATCACATGTGATTTTTTTTTTTTGCCTAAAACATGTGAGATTATTAAATAACAAATCACAAGTCATTCTAAAATAACATTATATATTTTGATTGATTATATCAATATGCAAAGGATGTGGCAATCCAGGTGTGAGAAATACAAAGGATGTGGAAGAGATAAACATTTAATGAGTGATAAAGAGATGAGAATTAAAGAAAGCAACAAGAGGAAAATAAATTGCAGTAAATGTTCAGGGACAACTCAAAATAGCATGAGATGTGAAAAATATCACGAAAGGAAAAAGCAAAAAGAACAACATAATATTGCGAATTCTGAAGCCACTATGAACAAAGAGTGAAACAAATGTTACACTTAGTATTTTATTTTATTTTTTTTGTTTTTTATTTTTTGCTTGATTAAGATAATTTGTAACACTTTAAAAACTTTATATTTGAATAAAATCTTGTAGAAATTTGTAATACATAACAATCACATATACATAGAAACAAAACATGTTAATTAGAATTAAATCACATGTGATTGTATTAACTATTACTTAGTGATTTTGTTAACAATCACATGTTATTCTGATAAGTAAAACATAGTTTTTCATAAAATAGAGGAGTATATATACATAACAAAATCACATGTGATTGGAAAGTAAACATCAAGTGCACAAAAAACAGAACATGTTACTTCGTATTAAATCACATGTGATTTTATTAACTATCACTTGTGATTTCAGTAGCAGTCACATGTGATTCTGTTAAGTAAAACTGTAACACCGCAAAATTTAGGAAGCGTTTTTTTTAAAGGTGTGCGGAAGCATATAGAATATTTATAGTTTAGGTTTAGGTTAACAAACCAAACGTCCCAAAATAAACTCCAAATAATAATAATAATAATAATAATAATAATAATAATAATAATAATAATAATAATAATAATAATATTTAACGGTGTTAATAAACGGCATGGCTCATTTTTCAAAACATAACAAACTGAGCTTGGTCAATCATCCCATCCAAAGCACCGATCACCTGAAAAGATTCAACGAGGGAGGGATTAGCACAAAGCTAAGTGAATGAATATTATCTACAAATTCTGTGAAGCACAACAAGCTAGCATAGACATCTCTATGATCTAAAAGCCACATAACCACATAACACTGTTTGTTCGAGAAGATCGGGGTCCTGCCGGAGCCTTAAACCATGGTCGGCCAAAACCACGGTAACCGATAGCGTTTCGTATCCAACACCCGGGCAACTCCCTCCCCTTAACCATGCAACAAATACAGGTAAGGTCGGATACCCTATTAGTCGATACCCGATGCCCAGCGCACTGACTTCCCAAACCTCGGTCACCAAGTCAAACCGAGTTGTTGCTACCAATCAAGCAAAGTCTCTTCACATATGTGCACATAACCTATTTGACTTAATACCAGCAAATAGGTACTAAACTAGCAAACTAGATACAAAATTCACATCGAAAAATCATTGCAACTGAGTTCCCATCGCGAACTCGGGTTCGCGTCGCTAACTCGTGTTCGCGTTCGGAAACTCAGTCGCGAAGTGTTCACGATCAACTCCATAATTCCCTGTCTCGAGTTCGCGTTTCGCGAACTCTAGTTCGCGTCGCGAACTGCCCGAAGCTGGTACATTTCCTGCAATTTTACCAAGTATGCATATACCGAACCAATTGTAACCAAACACAAGTTGGAGGTTAAATCCACTCACCGAAACCTTCCACTTGCCGAACCCAGAGGTCTAATGTTTCTGAGTCCCGATCCCGATTCCTCTACACCAAAGGAATATCGAATTAGTATATAATTCCACCAAATTATAAACAATGTTAAATACTTCCTCCGATTTAAATTAAGTGATACATTGTTGGTTTCACGGTTTTTGAGGTAAAATATGATAATGATAATTAAATTAGTTTAATTGGATGGTTAGTGGGGAATGGGTCCCACAAATTTTGAATAAAGTGAGGTTAATGATGTTTAAAAGTAAAAGTAAGGGTAAAGATGTCATTTCACTTTATTAAAGTAGATAGTTAGTGGGTGTGGGTCCCACTACTTTTTACCAAATAAGGTAAGTTTTCAAAGTGTATCACTTATTTTGATACACCAAAATATAGAAAGTGTATCACTTATTTTAAATCGGAGGAAGTATACATTTAACGCTAACACTTGCACTAACTAGATAACCAAACACTTAAATCATCATAAGAACAGGTCATGACCATTTACACTTACATAACAAGTCAACTAGTCATTTGCAAGTCTTACATTCAAACGGGTCAAACCGGATTATTAAACAATAATACATCCTACAACTGTAATCATATCATCAACTTACAATTCACCAAAATGTTACCAATAACATTTCTAATCACATAAACCTAACAAAATACTTACACTTTTACAATCCAAGTTAAATACCATTAAGCCATAGCTAACCAATTTATCATATTACACCAAAACGTGTCGAAACCCAATTTAACTTCAACATGTCAACATCTTACAATTCGACACAATATGTAATTTACCATATTATCGCCATCCCTAATCAAGTCAAACCATACTATACACCTTTAGCCAACTTTCTCTTTATATACCCAAACGGGTCAAAACCACCTATTTAATTTCAACACTTTGCGAACACCACCTTAAAGCTATAATCACACCATTTAACAATTCATGACTAACTAGTCATTTCAACAAGACCAAATTCTATCTTTTATACAAGATCACCTACACACCACTTACTAGTTCATAATCTAACATAAATTATCCAAACACTATAAAAACTAGCATTTTTATTAAATCACACCTTATTTGGTTATAACTCATATCCTACAATTTAGCAAGTCATTTTGACACAAACTAGTCATAAAATCCATAAAACATTATGACTAAGGAAATCTCCATTTTTATTTACTTATCTTTTTCTATGTATATAATTTGAAAATGTCCACCTTTTTGTATAAATTACTTGTACTACTAACCCTTCAAAACACAAAGTCAAAACCACCCAAATTACAAACACACACACACCAGCGCACACACACAACACACACTCACACACACACACACAACACACCACGGACACACACACACACATTTGAACATTTTGCTAAGTACTTGTACCTTGTGCTAAAATACTTATACAATCACATTATATACTATTTATAGCAACATTTAGCAAGATCTATCAACCATACAAAAACCATAGTCCATCATATTGTCAAGAACTTCAAAGATAATAACAAGGAACAAGAACTTACCCCAAGAGTTGTTACAAAAATCGTGATCTAGGCCAAAGAATGGAAGGATTCAAGCTTGAAATCTTGGAAATGTTCAAGTATACAAAGTGGGTTTTGAGAGAAATGATTTTTAAAAAAGAAATGAAAGTATATAGTGAAAAGGATGGGAAAGAGAGATGGATAAGGCCCCCTCCCTTATCCATCTGCAGAATTCGTCACAGGGGGGGGGGGGGGGGAACTTGCTATTTTTCATTTTTAACCAATACGATATAAAAAGTCCCTTTCGTAATTAATTTATTTAAAATAACAAACGGACTACAATTTTAAAAACGAAAGCATTTCTGGAAACGAAATCCGAAAAGGAATCTAAAGATATAAAAATCGCATTTTCATTTAAACATTTCAGAAAATGGATATTTTAATCCCTTGATTAAAATATCACAAAAGGACAAAAGGTCAAACAATTAATTTAACATTTAATCAATTTATTCCATACAAGGTCAAATAGATATTTTTTCTAACTATCACTATATACTTAAAACAACTAGCCCGGTTTTAGGATGTTACAAAAACAGAGTTATTTCATTAAACAGAAGAGTATATATACATAACAAAATCACACGTGATTGGAAAGTAAACATCAAGTACATAAAAACAGAGCATGTTACTTAGTATTAAATCACATGTGATTTTAGCATTCTATACATTAATACAAAAAGCATCAAAAGTGAGCATTAGTTAAATCACATGTGATTTTTATTTACGATGACATTAAGTACAACATTGTTAAAACTTACAAAACAAACACATTGTGGCAAAAGATCAAATGCATCAAGTACAAATTGTTTTAAAATAAACATTATTTTTGCATAATATTATCAAGCTTTACGTGGAACTTTATCACTTGTGATTTCATTAACAATCACATGTGATTCTGTTAAGTAAAACAGAGTTATTTCATTAAACAGAGTAGTATATATACATAACAAAATCACATGTGATTGGAAAGTAAACATCAAGTATATAAAAACATAGCATGTTACTTAGTATTAAATCACATGTGATTTTATTTAACAATCACATGTGATTTTAGCATTCCTTCGGATTTTCATTGTAGAACACCGTAGCGTTGTCAATAATCCTTTTGACATGGAAGTTAATATCATGAGTTAAACACTGCATGCAAAATGCATTTTTAGCTTGTTAAGAATCATCTGCTATTAAGAAGGATCTGTGGGCATCCATGTGTCCCATGACTTGTCAGATTGGACAGTAAATAACTCCATGTGCAACAGATTAAATAAGGAAGAAAACTAACAAAGAGAAATGTTCTGCATGAATAATAGGGAAGAAAAACCTGCAATAGATTGAAATGTCAAAAACCAAATAAAACAAGGTCAATTTTTAAATAAAATGTCTTTGTATTTAATCACATGTGATTGTTAATAAAGTAATATGTGGTTTTGTTATGCATACAGACTCCTCTGTTTTTATGAAATAACTTGTTTTACATAAGAATCACATTTGATTGTTATGAAATCACATGTGATATTGTTATTTATATAGAAAATCATGTTTTATTTAAAAACTCTTTTTTACATAAGAATCACATTTGATTGTTAATCAAATCATATGTGATTTTGTGATGTATATAGACTTCCCTGTTTATGAAGAAATAAAGCTTTGTTTTACAAAAGAATTACATGTGATTATTAATCAAATTACATGTGATATTGTTATGTATATAGACTCCCCTGTTTTATGAAAAAACTTTATTTTACATAAAAATCACATGTAACTGTTAATCAAATTACATGTGATTATATTCAAATCACATAAGTACAAACAAACTTAAATTAAATAACAATCAAATGTGATTCTAAAAACAATATAGCATATTTACTACAAATCAAATTTGAACACACAATGAATTACATATGTTTTACTAAAAACAGTGGTTTTCAAAATACTGGGAACATGTTTAGTACAAATTACATGTGAACACACTATGAAACACATGTGATTTACTAATAAAATATACTAGAAAGCTGAAATCACTTATAAATTTCTAGTAAACTATGAATCACATGTGATTTACTAAAAAAACATTAGAAAGATGACATGACTTGAAAATCACTTGTGATTTTAATAGAAAACAACAAAATAGAGAACGAATCAAAAAACAACATATGAAATCGACTGGTTATCAGATACAAACCCTAGAAAAGTTCGAAATATAAAAAAAAAGTAAATGAACAACTATTTGTGCATGCACTGTAACGACCCGAATTTTAGAATAATTATATATTAAGTATTTCGGTGAAATTATTATAGGTACGATTACAATTTAGCAAGCATTGGATGTTATGGCGGTTTGTGAAGGTTTAAAATGGAGTATAATGATGTGGATAGTGCTTATAAGTGCTTGTGATCATCGGGATCGCAAACGAGTCGAACCTAGTTAGCAATCGGGAAGAAAAGATCAATTTGGTGAAGTCTGGCAAGGCTCGCGCCGGGATCGCGCCTGGATCACGCCGAGATGAAACACGAGTAAGCAAAACAGAAACTTTGCAAGGGTCAGGAATCCTCGCGTTTGGCTCGCGTCGAGATCTCGACTCGAGGATGGCTGGAACAGCATAAAATCGGGTTTTTGTCATTTCTCTCATTTCCAAACCCTAGAACCTCCTCCCAAGTGTCAGTATACGATTTTGAGTGTAAGGAGGCCATTGGAACCGATTTTAACACTCAATCTTAAAGATTCTCACTCCATTGTTGAAATATAAGGTAAATCTCAACTCATTTTAGTTATGGATGATGTTTTTGGGTGAAAGTGGTGAAGTATGCAAACCCTAGTTGGAGGGTTTGTAATGGGTGATGAAATTGGGTTTATATAACTTAGATCCACAACATATTGTCAACGAAAATGTGTTCAAAACATGGATTTGATGATTATCTAGCTAGTTATGAACTTTATTTGGGGAAAATGGTGGTTTGGGTAACCTACCAAGTTATCTTTGGGAAAGATGACTAAGATGAGTGTAGAACACTCTTTGTAAGCTTAAGAATCTTGTGTTCTTGTTAGATTTGAGTTTTGTTGATGGAAATCTTGAACTAGGGTTTTGGGTTCCATCAAGTTGGATGAACTTGGTGGTTAAGAAGGTTGTTATGAAGTTATTGGTAACTAGTTATGGATAATAACTAGATTTTATGATGATATTGATGGTAGGTCAAGAAGACCTAAAGATTGGTGACATTGCACAAGTTGGAAAGCAAGGATTCGTGTCAATGGACAAGATTTGGAGTTAGCTTGGCTAAGGCGAGTACATGAGACTTTTGCTGAGTACATAGCAAATGATTTTGAAAACTATGATGTTTTATGAGTCTTTATTAATAAATGTTTTTAATAAAGATATGATTAAAAGGATAAGAGAATGCAAGTAATAGACTATTTAAGTATGTCAAAATGACTAATGATTTTTGAAAGAGATTATGATAATTAAAAGTAATTAATAATTCTTTATTAATATGATGTTTGACTAAGAGCAATGATAGAGAAAGTATGATATTTAGCTTATTAATAATATGTATTAATAAAGCTAATAACAATGATTTTTAAGTATCAAGTATTGATTAGTATACTAAACCGATTAAGGTAGTGATTGAATTGCTAGGAGAATAAATAAAAAGTGACTAGAAATAGATTTGTATTATAGTCAAAAAGAAGTTAAAGTAATATGATTTTGATAAATGATAAATATGTTGTATTTAATAAAGGACGTAAAGTCAATATTGAAATTTAATAAGAAAAGAGAATAATATAATAATTAAAATAGATGTATTCTAATTTGTGTTTTATGAATTGGTGGGGCATAGGCCCGTATTTGATGTTCAATGTGTGTAACAAAAGTATCCGGACAACGATAACCCATTTATGGGGGAGTGAGATTACTACTTGGGGCGGTACCTCCCTGCGCAAGGGTAGTATATCTATGTGAACGA
The DNA here is from genome assembly GCA_963853835.1 of Calendula officinalis. NCBI lineage: Eukaryota > Viridiplantae > Streptophyta > Magnoliopsida > Asterales > Asteraceae > Calendula > Calendula officinalis. Next base: position 66,081,683 of record OY970821.1, on the reverse strand, counting down.
TAACCCGACAACATGGGGATTATGATAACCCGATAAAAAGGGGGATTATGATAACCCGCGAGACGGGGGAGTTGGTGATCTTGGTAAGTTTGGGAGAACCCCAATTACCATGTGATCTTGTGATGATAACCCACATCGGGGAAGTTTGCTTCAGAATGATCAGTGGCGTATGTGATAAAAGGAGTAAGCTTATGGATAGCTTACATACATGTGATTATGTGATGGGTAAGCTTACAGTTAGCTTACTTGTAAGTATGAATAAACGATTAGAATATAAGTTGATAATTAATAAGTGAATAAAGTAAAGAAATGAATATTAATGTTTTTTATTATTTTTGAGAATGGGTCGAAAACCCATGTATCTCACGAGACTATTTTGTCTCACATACTACTTTGTTTTTGGCTACGTACTCAGGTTCGAGATTGATGGATTAGAAGGTCGCGATAGATGTGACCTAGTGTTGATTAGCTCGGGAGCTCGTAGGTATATCCCGTTTATCCTATGGTTATGATATTATATTGTAACACCGGTTTTAATACTCTGATAAACTTTTAATGGTTTTTGTTAAATCGTATTCTGGGATATTGGACTTTGTAATATTTTTATTTAAAAATATGTTTTAAAAGGTGCTTTAAAAATTGAGGTGTTACATGCACGATACAAAAAAATAATAATAACAGCAAAAACATAACCGAACTTACATAGAGGTACATCAGAGGAGGTTTTCGAAGGAGAAGACCGAGATTCTGCCATTTAAAGTAGATAACAGAGTAATGAAGAAGGAAAATGATGTTGAATGAGTGAAGAACACACGATTTTAGCAAAAATCCGGTAGAAATCACCGAAATAGAGAGAATTTTGAGGGTTTTCGTTCGATGTGATGTGCGAGAGAGGAGGGCAGAAGAAACGAGAGAGAGAGAGAGGGGGAAGAATGAAGAGTGAAGAAGAAGTTAGATTTATGTCACAGGTAAAATGACGATTATACCCCTCCGCGCAAAACATCATTCCTCCGCGCAAAACATCATTTAAATTGGTGATATAATCTAGACCATTGATTGTTTTGATCTAAGGGTCAACTATTGTTCCTAGAGAATTTAATTTTTTTGTGGACCTCCTAGAACAAACCACTTTGTTACATACTCTGTAACACTACAAACAAAAACAAAAATTGATCATCTAAACTTTTTATGATGAAAATTTAAGTACCATAATATTTCATTTAACCTCTTGCTACCTAATTATTATAGCAATATATAAATATCAGTAATTACAATATTATTGGATGATAATTTTACTTATTTTGTTAATGTTTCTAGAAGCAAAATCAACAAATGTATTCATCTTTGAGTAGAGGTACAAATGTGAAATTTGAACACATGCATAGCCGCATCAGTTTCGAATAAGACTATAGGAGATAGAAAGATTATAGTTTTTGGGTTTTAAAATACATAAGGGATTTAAGAGAAAACGACACTCCAGTTTGTTTTTGGTATAGGCATGGGCCTATTATATATACCTCTAGGGCCGACGTCATCGAATCGCATAATGACAGAGTGTTGGGAGGTGAGATGAATACATGTGTACCTCTACTTAAAGATGAGGAGACTGCTTTTAGAAAAATATGTGGCAAAATGGTGGGAAAGAATTAGGGGTGAGTAAAATGCCCGAAAAACCGAACCGAACCGATAACAGAATTCGGTTCGGTTTAAGAAATTATATGTTATTTCGGTTTCGGTCCATATCGGTTTCAGTCTATTCGGTATCGGTTTTGGACCGATACAGACTGATAAAAGGGCCCAAGTAACACTCATGTGATATACACAATATCCAATTAAAGAACTCAATAGAAATATAGTAAAGATACATTCATTTGATATACATTGTATGTGATATACAAGATTATTAATAATCTTGTACAAGATACAGATTAAAAAACATTCGATGGAGATTTGATCAAATATTGATTAGTGATTATTATATATGACTCTTTAATAATGTGATTAGTGATATAATTGGGTATGGTGAAGTTAACATATACTATATTTCACTTTTTTAATTTTCTGTTAATGATTAATTTTTGTTAATTTATTTGCTTTTAGTTGCTCTAGCTTATCGGTTCAAATCGGTTCCTCGACCGAAAGCAGAAAACCGAACCGAAACCAACCGAAGCCAATTAGATATAATCGGTTCGGTTTCAGTTTCTGAATTTCCGTCTTATCGGTTTTCGTACCTATTCGGTTTGGTTCGTTTTCAGACCGAGCTCACCCCTAGAAAGAATATATGAGTGTATGTATTATGTGTACATGCATATGGAAGTACATATATGCATATAAACATATCTTCCCCTATATATGCAGCTACATACGATTTGATTTTCCCACCTCACCAGTTTCAAGCTCTTTAATTGGATGATAATGCCAAGTGTAATTCACTGGTTGGTCAACTGATTCCTCACAATCGTCTACCATACAGCCTGTCAAAGCTAACATTTTTTAGAATGCCACCTTGCCTATTTCGTTTCATCGACTTTCAAAATTAGGCAACCCCTTTAAAATGCCCTAATTCGTATGCAAGAGGTTGTATCTCCAGCACCGTCGATTTCAACTTTGCCCCCTTCAATCTCCTATGGCCGATTCTAAAAAGATGATGAAGCTGTGATTTTCGCCTCTTTCTCTGCTTGATTCTCCAGAGTTAGGTTTAAAACTTATCGATTCTAACCTCTTCTATCGCGATCATAGAATACCGTCTACCAGTACTTGCCACGATACCGAATTTAAACTTGAGGTAAATCAACTATCTTTTTCATCTATCTAATCTTGATGCAGTTGGATACAAATCGGAGATGTTCCAGAAATTAAGCATCAACCTCTCTGATTTGTAGTATACAATCTGTTAAACGCCGGTGGAGGCAAACCAATCGGAGATGTTCCTTGGCAATCAAATCATTTTAATTTGTGGTAATTGAAACTTAGATATGTAACACCCACCAAGTGGCAGCAAGGTTTAACCTTCATTGTTTATTGCAAAATTTTAAAACACATTTATGTATGAAATCATTTTTTATCAAACCGCTATATAGGAAATCCAGTGTGGGCTATATAGATATTACTTCCAATATCATTCATTATATAACTTCTTACAGGGATGTGGATTTCAATATTGATGCTGATTTTGGAAAATTGCCATCTTTCAAGATGGACATGAGTTCTCTTGATGTATCATCCCCTGCAAAGAAATCTGGAAAATCAAACGAAAAATCTAAAGAAGCAGCTTCTGGTGGAGACAAAAAATAAAAAAGGGATAGCTTTCAATTTGATTTTGATTTTGATGGGTCAGTTTATATAGTCATATCCGAGTATTTTTCCGTATCAAATAATAATATGTCAACATTGTATATTAATTCCTTGGTTTATGTTTTTTGAAGGTTTAGATTTTGATTCAAAAAAGTCAAAAGTAGATGAAAAGTCTAATAAATCTGAAGGAAAGAAAGAATTATTTAGCACAAGTTTTAGTGAAAGTTCTGGAGATTTTTTTTTACTAAGGATATTGGTGCATCGAAGGATGATGATATATCATCAAAGCATCCAACATCAAAAGGCGTTGACTTTTCAAAGGTTGATACTCAAACTGATAACATTAAGGATCCTGATCCTATAAAATCTTTGTGACCATTCGTTTCAGTGTGATCATTGTTTATGATTTCCGTTGCTAATATGATTTTTGTGATTAATGTTATCAATAAGTGCAATACAGATTACTCTTTGTGACCATTCTTTTCAGTGTGATCATTGTTTATGAGTTTTGTTGCAAATATGATTTTTGTGATTAGCTTATTGTTTGCAGATTTGCAAATAGATGATCTTGTGCTCTGCCATCAATTTCATAGCTATAATTCTTTGTTGTGTCAATGTGTTCAAATTTGATGAGAAATTTATATGAATTCAATAAAAGTATTTATTTTTATGATTATGATTTGATTTTGATTAATTCGCAATTTCTAACGATTTTATATTCGAAGTGTCACCTTCAATTAGGCCTTATTTAACTGCAGATAGTGGAAATGTTGCATTACATTAAACTGATGGAAATATTGTACGGTTAAAGTTACAAGGAGCTTGTGGTTCATGTCCTAGCTCTGTAATAACCATGAAAGTAGGCATCGAAAGCATTTAATTGAGAAATTTTCTTCAAACTGTTCTCGTTGAACCAAATTCAAATGAAGAAACTGAGCTAAATCAAGAAAATATAGACAAGGTATGTTTTGTTGGTTTTTAATCGGAATGCATGTCAATATCCATGGTAAATGCAGAAATTTGGATATTTTTGGGATTAATTTTATTTTCCTTATTTTTAGGAATTTTCTGGATTTTTTCTGGAATTTATTGATATTTTCTAGAATTTTTTGGAATTTCTTGAAGTTTTTCGGGTCAAAACGGACTGTTTTCGGGACCTGCAGTAGTTTGGTTATTCTGATCAGGCTGAAATTTTGTGGAACGCCTGGGATTATGAATTCCCATTTTTCAGAATTCTTTGGGATTTTTTGAATTATTTCGGGAAAATTCTTCACTATCAGAGGGGTATTTTCGGTATTTCTGGTGGTCTGATTAGCCTGCAAAGTTTTATACAGTATTGAAACAATGGTTTATATTTTCAGGGATTCTATGAGATTTATTGCCATTTTTTCTGGATGCTATTGTCCACTTCAAGACTGTCCCTAATTTACTTGAAATATATTAGGTCAAAATGGACTGTTTTGACAGTTTTTGGCAGTTTGGTTGCTTGGATTAAGCTGATTTATTGTGGAAGACTTAGGATTATGATTTCCCATTTTTAGATTTTTTTGAGATGTTTCTGAATTTTTTCTTGAAAACGGGCCGAATGTGTTTTTTCTGGACTGTTTGGTCAGTTTTAGACAGTTGTGGTGGATTTTTGAAGCTAATTTTTTTTGTGGGCCTTAGTTGCATAAATTCCCATTTTTATGGAGTTTCTGGGATTTTTTTTTTTGATATTTTTTTGCTGTTGTTGCTGTTTGGTGCATATTTTCGATTTAAAAAGGCAGCAGAAGGGCAGATTCGGTTCCAGTGGGCAGATCATCTTGAAAATTCTGGAGCTGATTGGAACTATTATTTCAGAATTTTGGAGAATTTATGGGATTTTTTTGATTTTTTTTAGGTGGAGTTGGCCTATCGGGTAACTTTTCTTCTTTTTGGGGTGGTTTTGGTTTGGGTCAAAATTGGTGTTATAAGGGGGTGTTGGGAGGTTTAGTTTCTATGATTATAGTAGGCATTAAATGGTGTTATAAGGTGGCACTAAATCTTTGCACACACGCACTGACATCCCTTTTAGTTAATGATTTGGGGAATTTTGATGAAATGCAGGAGTGTTGCATACGAATTTGTATCCCAAAAGTAGGAGTTTTAACCCATCTTGACCTGCATGCTTTCTTTCATATTATAATGCAGGCCCTTTGTTTCCAGCCCGACTTCGTTTATATTTTATATATATACTTTGGGATGCATTGTTGATTTTATTTATTTATTTCTTATTATTTTAATATAAAAATTGTGTTATATGTAATTTGAAGGGCTTTTTTTTATAGCATAACAAAGGTTCTACAGTGTGATTAAATCATGATTTTATCAATTATGTCGTTTGACTAAACAATTAATAAAGAGAAAGTCAAGTACTGTTAGTTGCGAGGGCGAGCTATAATTTTGGAAAGAACCAAGGGCAAAACAGTAAAGAACTAAACAAAAGAGCATGACAGGTGGACTTGTGCTACATTCCATGTCATCAATTTGCACCAATGAGGTTGAGTTATATGGACATGTGGCAGAGAAACTCATGTGTAAAAAGCCTTCAATTATGAAGGATGGATGGCTGTAAATTTGTTCAAAGAATAAAAAAAGGTCAAATATATGGATTCAACACAAATTGTTTTCACTTTGCAAACGATGTACTCAAATGTAGTGAAATTGACAATCTCATTTCATTCTATCAATTTGGATGAAATTAACAGTAAATCAAGTAACTGAAGTATGTAGTATGACTATATAACATTATGTAGTTGACGACTCTATGTTTTATATATATTAGTTGTCAAACATCTCATTATTTTTTATCTTTTATATTTTTGTAATAATATAAATTTCCGGTTCTAAACCCGAAACCGAACCAGAACCGGTTATTCGGTCCGATTCTTGGTTCTTGATTTTCCAGAATTTCGGTCTTCGGGTTATTATGTTATTTAAGCAGTATCAAATCTTGAAATTCGGTCCTATAACATTTATTCATATATAAAAAATTGTTTCTCATCATTACAATTATGAAATGTTATGTTATTTAAACAATATTAATATTTTGTTATTTTTTTACATCTCTCGAAGCATGTCTGCCCATTCGGGCGGGATTTGAAGCTAGTAAATATAAATATACATGCAAGTATAACGTGTAGGTGTGTCGGTAGGTGTTCGTGTGAGGGTATTATGCAAATACTTTAGTAGTTTATAAATATAATTGTAAAATATATATAGTTTAGTAGGTAGTACATACACATTAAAAAATCGATATGTTTGACTCGTTCGACCCCATCTAAACTGCTAAGCTGTTTGTTTAATTAAGCGAGTTTTATGTGCCGTGTTCAGGTTGAAGTAAGCAGATGCAGAATATAGTTGAGATATCTAACCCGTTTATATAAACATATCGGTTTAGGTTGAATGTTTCTGACCAGCGGACTCGCGCCCGACTCCGAATTCCCACCCCTAGTAATGGGTTGGAGAGTTTTAATATTAACGTACACTATCATTTATACAATAATCATAGGTTATTATAGTTTAAAGATAATGTTATGAATTGAAGATAAACGTTAGATCTTAAATTAATTGATTCATTACTAATAAAAATAAAAATGATCTAATATAATTTTTGATGTGATAGCTATTTTTTCAGAAAGGTTATATCACCACTTTTTGGACGCTCTGGAGATTTTGTTTCCCAAATAATAGAAAGTGTTAAATATGATTCTTTTTCATTTACAGGATGGACCGATGGACACTAGAATCGCATTGCATTGATAAATATATTAGTTTTCATTATACTAAACTTAGAAAGTGTTATACTACCTCCGTATCAAAATAAGTGATACATTTGGGAAATTACGGTTTTTGAGGCAAAAGATTGGAAAGTAATTTAAAATAGTATAAAGTGGATAGTTAGTGGATAATGAGACCCACTTCTTTTGGATGTAGTGAAATTAATGATGTTTAAAAGTAAAAGTAAAGGTAAAAGAGTAATTTTACTTTATTAAAGTAGATAGTTAGTGGAGAAGGGGTCCCACTTTTTTGCCAAATAAGGAAAGATTTTGAAGTGTATCACTTATTTTGTTCCACCCTTTTTAGGAAAGTGTATCACTTATTTTGATACGAAGGTAGTATTAAACTTAGCATAAATTAACATTCAAAAGCAGTCAATTAATGAGTTTTCAAACATATAGTCAAAGATTTGTATTATCACGGGGAATAAAACCACTAAACATATTAAATCAAACAAACAATCATTGTAATTAAAATATACAAAATAATCTTTATATATAATAAAAGAAAGTAGTTTTGAAATCGTTCCACGTCACTCTATCCACGTCATAATGACGTCATAAATAAGAGCCACGTGTATGCCACGTAGGTTGCTGGATATTTAAGCTAAATTTTTTTAGAAACCCTAATTTTAGTCATTTCTTTCGCTCCTATTCTCTCATCCTCTCGAGTTCGCCGTTTCTCTCTTCCTCTCAAGGCACCGATAATTTCTCCTCTTTGGGTATGTGCTCGATCCAATTAATCAGTCGTTTAATATTGTACGTATATCTGCTTAATCTGAAAAATATCATTCACCGCCATTTATAATTCCGCCGATTATAAACAAGACCGCCGTTGATTTGTTCATTTTCAGGTACCATATATAAGCTTCAATAGAATACACGCTTATATATGTAGATAATATCCGTTTTCTATTAATTTTTTCTCAAACTGGATACATGATTTGATTCCATCATGGTTATGTTTACAAAATTTTCAAATATTATTGTAATAGATATAGATTAGGTTTTTACGTATTATTGTAATTGATATAGATTAGGTTTCTTAAGAATTACCAAATTGAATTAGTGAATTTGAAATAGGGATGATTCTATTGATGCTTTATGAGCCATTAATTATCTTGTACCGATTTCTTCTGTAGGATTTAATTCAATTTCACTTTTGCTTTCCGTTAGAAATTGGCAATTTTGATCAATTATGTGATTTGGGAGGTAAACGAACCAGATTCAAAACAAAATAATGGAGTTTCACAGGTGCTGTTAGAGGTGATAAAACCATTTTTTCATCTTTAAGAAGTGATATAACCATTTCTTCATCTTTAATTTTTTATATTATCATATTTGTTTTTTTAATTTTTATACTAATACAGATGTGTGGCAGCAAAAGGTGATACAGATTATGCCCTACTCATTTGGTATTCGATTTATACAGATTAATCCATGATAAATTTCTACCACTAATTCCATCCCAGATGCAATTTTTGGTCAATTGTTTCTTTAATCCATGGTGAATTTCTATCATTCAATTTATATGAAAATTCGTTAGTAGACAGGTACAATTTCGCCTCTGATTTTTGTGTTTTGAAATTCATTACTAATTTTTCTTCCCTTTTTAAATCTTTTGGTTATTAAATTCTATTACTTTGTTAACTTGGTTACTTTGTAAAGATTATACAATTTTGTTTTTATTATAAGATGGAAATATTGGTAAACCTTCAATATGACGAAAAATAAAGATATGTTGTAATTACGGCGTGTTTAATGTAAACCAAGATTTTGAAAATATAAAGATAATACTTGCCAATTATTGACAAATCATGGTAAATATGAGAAATATTATATTCAATGCCAATGACGCCATATATAAACCGTATAAGGTAATGTCACGATTATGGCATTTTGTTGCACAATCTTGACGGGTAAGTTTCAGTGACCCTAATATGGAGGTAATTGAATAATTGAATATTAATATGGTTACATAATTTTGCCATTATTGACAACGTATGGTAAATATGGGAAGTTTCGTATTCGATGGCAATGATGCCATATATAACAAATTGTCAGAATTACCTGGCCAATCTTAACGGGTATGTAAATAATACCCTGATATGGTAGTAATTGCAAAAAATATAAAAGTTAATATGAGAATGTATTTAGAGTAACAAATATTACTAATACATTTGCGCTTTTAAACCATTTGTTAGTGAAATATATATAAATCCTTGAAAAATGATCATTAACTTCGTTTTTTTTACCAAAGTTTTAATGTGTAGTTATTTATGCTTGGAGACATCCATGAGTTGCTTTTGAGTTTTGATGAAGTTGGGGGCTTGGGACAAATGTTGTGAGGCTTAAAGGAGGTGATCCATTTTTGAGATTTTCATATTAGAACATATATACAAAAAATAATTCTGATTTAATTTTATTTATGATTTATAAAAATAACTATTTTATTTGAGTTTTCTGAAATAGATTTTTTGGGGGTTTTAGGTATTTGGAAGATGGAGAAGATATTGATTTTCTCCAACAAGACATTCCAGTGAAATTTTTTCCATTTTGTAACATAATTTGATAATCAAATTGTTTAAAATGTAAATATCAACATATGTAGTGATGTAATGTGTTTCATTAAGATAAATATTTTATTTGTCAATGATACAGGTTAAACTTGTTAAAAGTTAACAATCTTTCAAAAGGGCCTTCTGAGCGAGATGTAAGGGAATTCTTTTCGATTGCTGAACATATTGTATATTTGTATATATTGAGACACAAAGGTTAGTATATTAGAAAGGCTAGATGAGTTATACATTTACATTTTCTTTTGTTACATGTTTTTGAGTGAATTAACATTAATAATGTTTTCGTTTAACTGTAGAGAAATCTGTTAACAAAGTTGAGGACATCCAAAAGGTATACCAAAACACACTTTATATCAATGATTATAACCAACCATTAATACATTGGCTAATTGGTGTTATTATACATATTTTTATGCAGTTATCCCCCACCAAGAGAAAGTGTTGGCCAATCTTTACAAATGCATACGAGTATCGGAATTCTAAACCATACATTCCTCTTTGTAACCCACAGTGTTATAAAGCAAATCTTGAAAGGATGTAGGTACATTTGATGCTCAAGTGTAGGTAGATAGGTTATTTTTGTGCTAATGACATAAAAATTAATGGAATTATTAACGGCACTTATTTAATGGCTCTTTTCTATATTAGAAGCTTCTTAATTTTTTAAGCGGTCTTAATTTGTATTATTAGTTCTCTGGTTATGTGTGTGTTTGTGGTCTATTTAAGTTCGGCGGATTAACAAGGTGTAATTGGGTTATCTTTTTGACCCGTTTATCTACACCCTGACACGAAAATGACCCGTTTATTAAATTGTTTAATTTTGTTCTGTTTTCCAGGTTATATAGCGGTACAAAAACAAATTATTTCAAATAATTGATACCAATAATAGTGGTCAAATTACTTTTAAAGAATTTAAAGTTGTATAAAAAACAATTGACGATAAACATGAGTCAGAATTCTATGATCTCAAGGAATAATCGACGCATCAAATATTGCTATTTTGAATGCGAATTATATGGCAAATTATGACTCAGAAATTTATTATTCATTAATTTTTCTGAATGTTATATTTTTCATTATTATTTTTTTATTTGATTCAATTCATTAGTATACAATATGTTGATATTTTTTATGTTGTTATAGAGTTTAATCAAAAAAGTTGATTCAGTATATCTATTTCATTATTTGCTAAATTCTAATGCAAATTTAGGTTTTTTTAGATAAATATTATAGATATTTTTATGAGCCGCCCGTGATTTATCACGGGTTATAAGCTAGTTGTCTATTAAACTAGTATAATAATTTATGCTATAATAACTGTTTAATTTTCTAAATTATTCACCAATTTCCATTTTAACATTAATGATGGTGGTTGTGGGCTGCCTACCGCGAAAAGTCATCGAGGTGGATATTCAACGGTGTGTAAATTTGTGTGTCACTTATTTTGAATCGGAGGAAGTATAACATCTAATTTGTCAATATTTTTTATATTCACGTAGATCCTTACACACCAACCTAAAAAAAATAAAAATAAGTAGCTAGTAATTTTGCTAACATGACAACTGTAGAAGTTGTCATGTCATATGCCAACTTAAGCAAACAATAAACCATATTAGCAAAACAACGTCACCTTTTTAACTCTTTTAGTCAGTTGGTATATTAATTGGTATAAATTAAGGTTGTTACACACAAAAACGAAAATGAAATGATAGTTCGATACTCATTATAACATCGTAACAAATTAGATGCATTATTAGACATGATTTAATGCTCTAAATCTCTGATATTAAAGTTGTCATTTAGATAGTCTATTATTAGTTAATGCGCAAATGCTTTACATATTTTGAAACCCTTTTGAATTTGATTCTTTAAAAAAATTGTTGGACACAATTCATTTTCCATTCACATGAGATGTACATAAGAATCACATGGTGCATTAATAAATATTATTTTCATTATAGTGCTATCATTTGGTATTCAAAAGCACATAATTGTCAACTTTTAAACATAACCAGTTGTCAGATTATTTTATTATAGTGGGAACAAAACCATAATAAAACATGTTAAAGTTCACAAATCATTAATATTGAATACTTCTTCAACCGATTTTTAATTTAACTTACTATTTTAATTTATGTTAAAATAATTGTTTAGAAGTTAACACTATTAGATAACGGGGAATAAAAAGCCCCATAATGAAAAACCATTTATCCGAAAACCGATCTATATGTGAACAAAGATGCGTGCCCAAGTTTATGAGGTATCAATCTATCATACCTTGATTGAGAATTTAGAAATTTTTCTTTATACATCTATCTATTGAAATAAAACAAACAAATTCTTAGAAATAATAAATGTTATTTGCAAGTTGTTAAATTTTTTATCCCACAATAGTGGGAAGAAGAAATATTATTGGGTTTATAATGTCTCCAATTACTCAAGTCTTTACAAGATTTAGTGAAGGATGGATGACTAAAGCTATACGCAACAAAGCATCCCCACTGAAAGGATTTAATGAAGACAAATCGTTAGAAGACAATCTGAGGATCAGTTCCTTAGATTGTGGGTAACTGAATCTGGTCAGTTCGGATTTCACTCAGCATAGTGATCACCACCTGAAACAACGATCAGTTCCCCGTGCGAAATCAGATACTAATCAACAGATCGGGTAATTGTAGCAGGTTCAACGCACACTTGAAAATAACGCTGAACCATATGAACAGATACCTATATAAGCAAAACTCTTAGTGAAGGTCACTGAAGCTGAATGTCATCTGAAGAAGCATGAGTATCTGAAGACTCATGGCGATCTGAAGCATACAAAGACCTGAAGATTCAGTGTCACAGAAAGACACAAGTAAAGCACAAGTTAGTGTATCGCTGATAAAAGGAAATATCTTGCAAATCATCTAGAAGATATCGGCGATCACAAGACGACAGAAAGTACTGTCAGAATTCCGTTAGTAGTGCTCGTGTAGGACCCAACCACCAATATATTGTTAATAAAATCGGTAAAGACAAGATCATATACGTCATACGATTATTCTTATTAAGCACAAACGTATAAAATGTGTTCTTGGTTGCGGAATAACCAAGAACACTCCACAAAGTGTTACATTTAGAATTGGGTTACCGGTGATCCACACAAGTGATCAACCGGGATCCAAAAGGATGAATAACAACTAAAGACTAAACCTCTATTTATAAGTGATAGAGGTTTTACAATTAACCCTATTTAAAATGTAACTCCCAATTCTTATTAAGTGTATCCCATGATTAAAGGCTTTGACTAATAAAGTGAATCATGGGAAATTATGCACTGATTGTGCAGCTCGGTCCGTGAACTCGGTATCACCTCATACTGACCAACTCAGTATGACCACATACCGACCAACTCGGTATGAGACGAGTATCACTAAGATTATTTATATAAGTTAAACTTATATATTCCTTTGTTCATCAGATTCATAAAGTAATAGGTTTGACCGGGTTTTCTACCCTAACAATCTCCCCCTATCTGATGATAACAAATGAATATGTTTAACCTAATAAATAATAACGATCCTGTCTTGTATGGTCTTCTTTTTGAGATCTTTTCATATTCTTTATTCACTAAGTACTTCAAGAAAATATATATCACATTAACTTTTCTCCCCCACAATCATTGACTCCTCCTCAAACTGTCCGGTATATTTGAGTTGAAATGAAACATATCCCAAGAATCATTCAACTAGTAGATTTCCTCAGTTTGAAACGATTCAAGTGATTGTAAAATAATATGTGACATGTACCCCCTTGAATAACTTAGCATGAACACTTTAGCTTCAAGAACTTTAGCTTCATATTAAGAGAAAATATATATCACATTGAGTTTTTCTCCCCCTGAATCATATACTTTCACCTTTAACTGTTCGGTATATTTTATCTTTGACTTGAAACCCCTCCAAAGAATCAATCAACTTATGGATTTCCTCAGTTTAAGATGATATTATATGATTAAAAAGAGAAAAACATGTGAAAGATACTCACTTGTAAAATTCAGCTTTCAGAATTTCGTTTCTCTAATTTTGCAGCAACTTCGAAAAATCATATCTCCATGTAGAATCTTCTGATCATTATGAATTTTTAACACAATATACATATACCTGTCTTCAACATCATATCCAAAATTCATAGTGATCCATCGGTTGAAACGATCACAGCGGTCTCATACTGACCACTCGGTATGAGACAGTCAGTATCAGAAAATCATCAACTTTGAAAATATGTATCTCTCAGTATACGATTCTGATCAGTCTGAAATTTTGATACCGAGTACATGAATGTGTTATGGATATAATATCCAAAATTTATGAAAATCCAACGGTTACAAAAGATACAATAGCCGTTTTACCAGAGTTGGGCAGAATTAAAAACATACCATAAATATTCGTCAATAATCTTCAAAAACATATATCTCTCAATAAACGATTCCTTTTGAAGATCTGAACGGTGAAAACGTTAAACACATTATGGTGAACCTTCTGTCCAAATTTCATGCTTATTAGAAGTTTGAAGAAAGAGATTTGATTTTTCTACTATGGCTTCCCAGAAAGTAAGGAATAAAAAGCATAGAATCTGACTTTTTGCGCCATACATATCTCTCTACCAGAAACTCGAATTGCAATTCTGAACGGTCAAACTGTGTTTCTGTGTGTTGAGAACCTCCTGTTCAAATTTCACACAGATTCGACCATTAACGAAGGAGATCCGGCATTTCTTCTACCCGTGCGCAGAATATGACGAAAATTCTGCATTGTTCTTATTTATGAAAAGACTTGATCTTCAACAATATATAGGGTTATATGATCATCAAAGTTATAGATAACTTTGAACCGCTCTGATACCAATTGTAGGACCCAACCACCAATATATTGTTAATAAAATCGGTAAAGACAAGATCATATACGTCATACGATTATTCTTATTAAGCACAAACGTATAAAATGTGTTCTTGGTTGCGGAATAACCAAGAACACTCCACAAAGTGTTACATTTAGAATTGGGTTACCGGTGATCCACACAAGTGATCAACCGGGATCCAAAAGGATGAATAACAACTAAAGACTAAACCTCTATTTATAAGTGATAGAGGTTTTACAATTAACCCTATTTAAAATGTAACTCCCAATTCTTATTAAGTGTATCCCATGATTAAAGGCTTTGACTAATAAAGTGAATCATGGGAAATCATGCACTGATTGTGCAGCTCGGTCCGTGAACTCGGTATCACCTCATACTGACCAACTCAGTATGACCACATACCGATCAACTCGGTATGAGACGAGTATCACTAAGATTATTTATATAAGTTAAACTTATATATTCCTTTGTTCATCAGATTCATAAAGTAATAGGTTTGACCGGGTTTTCTACCCTAACAGCTCGTCGCATGAAATATACTCTACACCAATGGAATTCTCACACGTGGATTCGATCGATTATTCCTTTGACACCACGTTTCCCAATACTATAAATTGAGGACTTAGCGATCGAATTCTGTGTGCACCCAACAAGTCTACACACTACTAAAATCTTTTCAGACTTTATTCTTTGAGCATAGTGTAAACAACCAGTATTACCTTAGTTACTTGATTTGAGAACTGAATCTATGTAACGAAGGTATCTGGTCTTGTGCCCGGTCATTTGTTGATCGGAACTTGTCTTAGATAGTATTTGTTATTGTCTATCTCCTGCAAGTAGTTTAGTTAGGATTCGTTCTTAGCTATTCCGCAAACTACTTGCGGTTTTGTTATATCATTATTGATTAATAAAAAGTGTTGAGTGTTACCATTAATTTTTATTTGGTCAGTGAAAGCGTATAAGTGTATTATTTCACTTATCACGGGACTAACACACGTTATGAATGTTAAGTGTTACACGAAAATATAAGCTCTCCTCTCTTGCGACAGTTTATACACGAGAATATATTTTTAAGAGATAGTTAATTGTATGCTCGTTGGTAATAATATTATTTATTAAATGGACCCGCCAATTTCAAATAATGCAAATTTTTTTGTGAGACAGAGAGAGTATTAATATATTGTATATATATATTAATGCATGGACCTTTATGACTTTATATTCTGTTAATCAGTGTTATTGTTGCTGTATATTTTGATATTTCATTATTCTTATCACTACAACAAATAAACCCTATCGTGGCTACGCAATCACAACTACATTTCGTTGCCATAGCAAATCCCGACGACATGTGATCGGTAATGTTTCGTCGCGACAGCTTCGTCGGGATATGGTAAAATTTTCATCACCATAAATGTCGTCGCCATAGGTCAACCAACACCGATGACAACTAGTCGCTATATATACAGACCATCGCTAAATATTTTTCCAATTTAAAGAAACTTTTTAATATAATCTTATATACCGACGACGTATAGTCGCAATAACATCGCCAGATATTTTTCCGGTAATACATGTACCGACTACATGTCGTCGTAACAGATTAGTTATCAATTTTTCTGGTGAAGGCGGTCTCGACGACAAGTAGTCGATCGGTACAGCTAAAATACATATTTCATCTGTGCCGACCAGAAATCGTCGCTATATAGTGTCCAACCAAACCACCTTATTTCTATCTCCAGCGACTATAATAAAAGAAAATAAAACATTAATTATATTTAGTCTATAGGTGAAAAACAAAAGATATAATTCTTTTTCCCACAAACGTTAAATAAAGAAAATTAATATTAATATATTTTCTACTTTTCCCGACTACTTGTCTTCTATATAGACATTGGTCAAAGTCAGGATTTCGTTTTTTACCTAGGCTGACGACTTGTCGTCGGTATAACGAAAGTCAAGAGTTAGTTATGGTCAACATTATTTTCCACATGCCCGACAACATATCTTCGGCAAAGTTCAAGTTTTAGCGACGCTGGTTGTCGTTGGTAAAGGTTTTGTCGGGATAAGGTCATTTTGTTGTAATGTAATTATAGATATTGATATCCATATCAATTGCAAACAATTAAATTCCAGTATTTATTTTATATAACTATTTTATAATTTCTTTTATAGGTCAAAACAGGCTATAGAAGAAAAAGTGACAAAAACGGGTCAAAACAGCACAAGAAATGAAATACTGCAGAAAAAGGAGAAATAGCGCCGCTATCTATAGATAGCGACGCGATTTCCTACGCTATTCCCAAACGTGAATTTTGATCCTTTAGCGATTTCGAGTTTCTGTTTGCACACGAAGAATCGAAGATAGCGACGCGATTAAAGATAGCGGCGCGATTTTTAGCGATCAGATAACTATTTAAACAAATCTACAGATCTGAATTAAAGGACTTTTGACCTAATATGAGGCGCAGCCGAAAAACACCATTGGAGCACTCAAGATCGAGATTTCAAGCATCAAACATTGGTTTTCTATCACTTTTGATTATTACTATGTTTACGATTACAATTCTTCACGTTTGTTTGATGGTTTTTAGCATGTCTATGTGCTAATCATCTCATATTCGCTATGATTAGATGAAGTTAGGGTTTTAGGTTTGGACATTTTTAGGATTTCATGATGATTGTTTGAACACTTGTGTTTAATTTTTAATGAAGAACCTTTTTGTTAAACCTTTACTTTTGCATTATTTGATCTGTTTATTGTTTGGCTGATAAAATATTGACAACATTGAATTAATCTAGTAATTCCCCTGACTTTTCATACCTTTTTGACCTAGTCAGCGACTCACTAGAAATAGGGGTCCGAGATTTGATACCAATAACTTAGGTGCAACTTAAAGTCTGATCTTTAGAGAAGAAATTCCTAGGATTAGAAGTCTCGGAAAGCCGGACCTAGTTAAGAATAACAAGCAGGAGTGTGAATTTAAACAGGTTTCTTGAGAAGAAATTCCTAGAGATCATATTAGAATCATTGTAAGGTTTTGAGAGAAATCTAGTCCCTTAAACTCCTAGAACATGAATTAAATCGGTACTTCAAAACCAAACCTAGACCTAGATGGATTCGACTCATAGTGAATATCCTCCTTAATATTGAAACACTTCCTCTTCGTTTTCAGTCGTTTGTTTAATTTAAAAATCAATTTTAGCTTTATTAATCAGTTTGAAAATACAAAATGTTCCAAATGAAAACCCTTTTAAATTATTTGTTCAGTTTAGTTTAATTAGTTTTATTTTACACAATCAGCTTAATTGTTTCCTGTGGAGACGAATATACTTGAATGTACTTACCTGAACTATATTGCTCACGATTAGGTCATACTTGCCTAAGAGTGTGGTAATCTAGTAAAGGTGTATTTAGGTGGTTATTTTATAACTAGGTTTTTCACATCAAGTTTTTGGCGTCGCTGCCGGGGAACAGTTGCGAGATTAGTAATTTAGAACTAATCGGTTAATCGATCCTTGTCTAGGAATTTATTACTAAACAAGTTATTTTATTCGTTTTTATTAATTATCTGGTTTTCATTGAAGTTGTTAAACTTTTGCGTTTTTATGATTTGCTTTAAGTTTTGCAGGTGTATGACCCGTAGCTCTGATTCAGATCCGTTATCACCGTTTTCTGAGCCAGAGAGACGTATCGTTGGATGCTATGAGATTGAGATTATTTCCTTTCTGGTTAACTGGGGACGCCAGGGATTGGATTAAATCATTAGAGCCAGGCTCTATTACGACTTGGGATGAACTCCGAAGCCGTTTTATTACCCGTTATTTTTCACCAGCTAAGGCTGAAAAACTGAAAACTGATATTATGGCTTTTATGCAGGATTCAGGTGAAAAGATTACGGAAGCGTGGGAGAGGTTGAAAAGCTTATTGAGGAAATGCCCAAACCATGGTTTCGAGAAGAACAACATCGTACACATCTTCTATAGGGGATTGGAACACTCATCTCGTTCCCTCCTCGATTCCTCAAATCGTGGGTTATTCATGTACAAAACCCCACCTCAAGCTTACCAATTCCTCGAAGACATCTCAATGAATAACCTGGAATGGACATCCGACAGACGAATCAGACAGAATCAGGCATCCCTAAAGGCAGTTGATGATCGACAACATGATGAAGTGGCTGCATTAAAGAACAACCAACATGTATTTGAGCGTAAATTAGATAAAAATAACTAGTTGTTTACATGCTATACAAGTTGGATGTGATATATGCAAAGGGCCACATCTCACAAAAGAATGCCAACAGCATCAACCGATGATGTCTGCAGAAGAAGAGTTGAACTACATCAACAATGGGTACCGAGGAAATATCAGGGAGGAAATCAGGGGTACAATAACAACAATAATTAGGAGTACAACAATAACAGAGGTTATAACAACATTAACCAAAACAATAACTACCCCCCGAGAAACTTGAACCCCCTGGCTTCCAACGTGATAAACAGATGAATCATCCACCTCGAGAGAATGTTGCAGGTCAAGGGCAAAAGTCCTCAATGGAAATTATGCTTGAGAATTATATGGAAAAACAAGACAAGAAAGCTGAAGAACAAGATCAAATTATCAGCAATCAGCAAGCGGCAATTCAAAGCTTAGAGAGGAATATGGGCAAGATGGCCGAAATTTTACAAGAACGTCCTCAAGGCAGTTTTCCATTGAGAAAGCGATGAGGCATACCTCTACCTCCAATGATACGTGCAATTTCATCGACATCATCGATGTGTGCATGGAGGAGGAAATTACTTCATTTCTCGACTTAGATTGCGATGACATCACTACCTATGGTGATGTCACTCTAGACTCTCCCGAATCTATCCAAGATCTCTCTGAGCTCGAGAAACTACTTCGCCTTGACGAAGAGGATTCGGAAGAAAATGAAGTAGTTTTTGAGAAATTCGACCCTGACCAAAAACTCAGAATAAAAACATCTTTTGACGATCCTCCATCTCTTGAGCTTAAACCGTTGCCAGACCA
The DNA here is from genome assembly GCA_963853835.1 of Calendula officinalis. NCBI lineage: Eukaryota > Viridiplantae > Streptophyta > Magnoliopsida > Asterales > Asteraceae > Calendula > Calendula officinalis. The sequence goes on along the minus strand of OY970821.1, from coordinate 66,062,076 downwards.
CCTAGAGTATGCATTCCTTCAGGGAGAATCTGATTTGCCCGTAATCATCTCATCTGCTCTAGCTCCTCCTGAAAAAGAAAGTTTAATAAAAATTTTAAAATCTCATAAAAAAGCTCTAGCGTGGAAAAGCGCAGATATTTCGGGTATAAACCGTTCTTTTTGTACACATAAAATTTTGATGGAAGAAAACTTCAAACCTAGTGTGCAGAGACAAAGGCGTTTAAATCCCTACATGAAGGAAGTCGTGAAGAAGGAAGTTCTTAAACTGCTTGATGCAGGGCTCATCTATCCCATTTCTGATAGTCCTTGGGTGAGTCCGGTCCAAGTGGTTCCGACAAAAGGGGGAATGACAGTTGTGCTTAACGATAAGGACGAACTACTTCCTACTCATACTGTCACGGGATGGCGAGTTTGCATCGACTACCGCAAACTAAATGAAGCCACTCGAAAGGATCATTTTCCTTTACCCTTCATCGATCAAATGTTGGAGAGAATGGTCGGGAACAACTTCTATTGTTTCTTGGATGGTTTCTCTGGCTACTTTCAAATCCCGATCGATCCCCAAGATCAGGAAAAGACCACTTTTATGTTCCCCTTCGGTACATTTGTGTATCGAAGGATGCCTTTCGGGTTGTGCAACGCTCCTGCAACATTTCAGCGGTGCATGACCGCGATTTTCCAAGACACAATCGAGGACTGTTGTATGGAAGTCTTCATGGACGATTTCTCAGTATTCGGAGACTCCTTTGAGTCATGTCTTTCTAGCTTAGAGCGAGTTCTCATTAGGTGCGAGGAATCAAATCTCGTGCTTAATTAGGAAAAGTGTCATTTCATGGTGCGCGAAGGCATCGTGTTAGGACACAAAATTTCTGCGAAGGGGATTGAGGTCGATAAATCCAAAATCGATGTCATCTCTAAATTACCTCCCCCTTCAAATTTCAAATCTGGGAGAAGTTTCTTAGGTCATGCGGGGTTCTATCGTCGGTTCATTAAGGATTTTTCCAGGATAACCCAACCCATGACTCATCTTCTCGAGAAGGATACATCGTTCGTGTTCACTCCCGAATGCGTGGAAGCCTTCACTCTTTTAAAGAATCGACTCACAGAAGCTCCTATCATGGTATCTCCCAATTGAGAGTTACCATTCGAACTCATGTGCGATGCTAGTGATTTCGCACTCGGTGCAGTTTTGGGACAGCGTATAAACAATCATTTCCAACCCATTTATTACGCGAGCCGAACACTCACCGGTGCTCAAGCGAATTATACCACAACTGAAAAGGAACTCCTTGCAGTGGTTTTCGCCTTTAAAAAATTCCGTTCGTACCTTGTTTTATCTAAAACGATTGTCTATACGGATCACTCAACATTAAGGTACCTTTTCGCCAAGCAAGATGCAAACCGCATCTCATTCGTTGGATTCTTCTCCTACAAGAATTCGACATTGAGATAAAAGATAAAAAAAAAAGGTGGGGAAAATCTTGCGGCGGATCATCTATCCCGATTAGAGAACCCTCACCTTGAGGAGTGCAATGAAGACGGGATTCATGATACATTTCCCGATGAATTTATCGAAGCAGTAAATGCTTTACAAGACACCAACGATCCGTGGTTCGCTGATTTTGCAAATTATTTAGCGGCGGGTGTTCTTGTTAATGGAGTGACCCATCAACAAAAAGGGAAATTCTTTTCAGATCTTAAACACTACCATTGGGATGCTCCACATCTTTTCCGGGTCGGTCCTAATTTGATGCATAGGCGGTGTGTTTCCGGTGATGAAGCTCATGACATTCTCAACAAATGTCATAAAGGCCCCACCGGTGGACATTTCGGTCCAAACTATACTTCCCGAAAAGTTCTTGATGCGGGTTTCTATTGGCCAACGATCTTCAAAGATGCACAAGAATTGGTCAAAACCTGTGATGCATGCCAAAGACCCGGAAGCATCTCCAAACGGGAAGAAATGCCACAACATGGCATCCAAGTTTGTGAGGTCTTCGACATCTGGGGCATTGTTGCTGTTGATTACGACTCCAAATGGGCCGAGGCAAAAGCCCTTTCAACTAACGATGCCTGAGTCGTAATCAATTTTCTTAAATCTCTTTTCTGCCGGTTCGGTTCCCCGAGGGCACTGATTAGTGGTCGTGGCACGCATTTTGCTAACCATCTTACGGAGAAAACTCTCCAACAATACGGTGTCCACCGTCGTTTCTCGACCGCATATCATCCACAAACTAGTGGGCATGTCGAGAACACTAATCGGGCCCTAAAAAGAATTCTAAAGAAAACCATTGAGAAAAATCCCAAGTTGTGGTCTCAACGACTTGAAGATGCTATTTGGTTATTTTGTACCGCATACAAAACTCCTATTGGCCATACTCCGTATCGGATGGTTTACGAAAAAGCATGTCACCTTCCATTCTAGATCGAACACAAAGCCTATTGGGCTATCAAAGAATGTGACATGAGCATCGTTCCTGCCGGAACCGAGCATAACCATCAACTCAACCTTCTCGATGAACACCGTTTTGAAGCGTATGAAAATTCGCGAATCTACAAAGAGAGAAGCAAGTATTTGCACGATAAGAAATTAAAAAATCGCAAATGCTTCCAACCGGGTGACAAGGTCCTCATTTATCAATCTCAATATAAGTTTTCACCAGGAAAACTTAAATCAAAATGGATGGGTCCTTATACCGTCCTAAAACAACATCCATCGGGATACGTAGACCTCGTCACCGAAAACAGTCATTTCAGTGTTAACGGACATCGCTTAAAGCTCTATCATGAAGACGAGAATGAAGGCGTGACCGAGACAGAGGAGATGCATTTCGCCATGATGGGCGAAAAGAAGTAGAAGAGCAACACCGAGTCAAGCTCTAGACTCGTAAATCCATGAAGCGCTTCTCAGGAGGCAACCCGTGTTTAGTTGTTTTTCCCTTTCCTTTCTGCGTTTTAATTTAATATAAAAAAAAGCAAAAATTTTCGTCAAAATAGTGACCAAACAGAACACCGAAATAGCTAAGACCCCCAAAATCGCTTTCGTGATCGCGTCCGGCGTCGTATGCGGGTCCGCCTAAAATAGCGTCGCTATCCTCGGATAGCGACGCGATCTTCCGCGCAGTTAAATACTCCCTTCTCGTTCCAAAACAGCAGACGCACCCAAAATCCCCTTTCACCTCTCGCGATTTTCGGCGACCGAACCCCGAAACCCTCAAAAATCCGTCTGATTCCTCCGATTTCTTCCATCAATCTTCATCTCCATGGCTACTAAGGTTTGTTTACTTCTCTTTCCTCCCATTAATCCATCTTTCAGGGTAGAAATCTTAGGTTTTTGTGGGTGTTCTTGTCCAAATCCGAAAATCATGAACTCTTGCTATTTCCTTCCGATTTTTCTTGATTAGTTGTTGATTTAAGCCATAGATTGTTAGTTAGGCGAATTGTTACTAAACCCTAGTATAAATTTCGATTTTAAGGGCTTGATTTTTCTTTTTAGGAAGAGAACTTATGAACTAGGGCATGTTCTTGTCACAAATCCGAAAATTTCATATATTTTGCTTGTTAAATTTGCTACATTGTGTTAATAAGTTCAATTTTAGATAAATAATAGAAAATACTTGTCAAGTTTTCACATTGTGGTTAAATTTTGCTAAATTGGGTTCAAGTTTTTGACAACTACATTACAAGCATATACATATTTTGGATTTTAATTATCAAAACTATCATTATAAGTGTTGAATAATGTCACACTTAGTTTAACAACTAAGTGTGGGTAAGGAAAATTGGTAAGTTTGTACATAGTTTCACACTTAGTTTAACAACTAAGTGTGGGTACGGGAAATTGGGGTTTTAATTGGAAAAGGTTTATAAATTCCTTATTTATTTTAAAACTTTTCTGTTAAATAACACTTCTAATGATTACTCTTTTAATTTGTGATTGGCAGCGATCTACAAGAGCTTCAAAGAGGGCATCATCTTCTCGGGCATCCTCTTCTAGGGTTCCCCAACCTCAACCTCCACCTTCACCAGATCATTCATCATCCGCATCAGAGGAGGAAATTGAGGTGGAGTATGAGGAGGAATTCGAATTACCAATTGCACTGGATACAGATGGCTTTCCTTTTGTCCTAAAAGAAAACGAACTTCATCATGTTTTCGAGAAATTCGATAATATTCGCAAGGAAATCACTAGAGCCATGTATGAACAGAGGAGAGACCGAATCATGCACAAGAAAGTGCATGCGGGCCGAACACCACAATGGGATGAACTTGCATCCTTGGGAAAAGAGAGGGCTATTCGAGCCTATTTGACTAGAAAAGTTCAGGATAATGATGGGCGCGTGATATTCACGTGTAATGCTTGGGAGGTCGCCCTTACATTAAGGGAACCGATTTATGCCGAGCTTGTTCTCAAGCTCCTTTCTACATACCACTTGGATCGCACCATTGCCCGCAGATCCCGAAGCCGAATCCATTCATTACCGAGTAGCACATAAATGGGTTCATAGTTCATTAGTTCAATTTGCAGTGAACTTGGGGCTTTACACCGTAGCCCAAACCGATAACCCCTATTTCCTCACTCACTTACGCCAGGGCGAATTTTTGGAAAATCGTGATGTAGGAAATATTTGGACCGCACTTGGCGAAGGGGTATGGAGTTCAAGGTACTCGAAAAGCAAACAACTTCGAAACAGTGAACACCGCTACTTGTACCGTATGATCACCAATACCATCCGACAACGAAAAGATGGTGCGGAAAAGATGAACATAGCGAGCATTTGGCTTTTACATCAGTTGGTAAACCGGGATTGCTTCACAAACATCCCAATGGTCAATGCTTTGTTCTTGAATGGTCCCGCTCGAGGACATAAAGGAAAAGTTGTTTCGTAGGAGGCCAATACATTACTCGATTGGCAAAGTCGGCGGTAACTCTTACACCACGAGTGAGGGGGCCCTTAAACAAAGAAAGAGATGGGTTTCCTTGATTATAAACAAATGAATGGTATGGGGGTGATTCGGTATGCATCACCCAGGGTAGAAGATGGTAGGTATGTATGGGTTGATAACCCATCAACCGCAACCGCAAGGCGAGTTAGACCAAGGGAACTGGAGGAACCGCAAGAGCCGGAAGATGTCGAGATGCGGGAAATGGAGCCGCCGGTTATAGATCATGGTCATGGGCACCCCGGAGCATCTGGCTCCCAAGCGGGCCCTTCCTCATTGACCCGTACCAGAGCTTATATACCGATGTTCATACTTTACAGTTAGACATGGGAGGGTTGAGAACCGATTTTAGCAGGATGCGGCAAGACATGACGGGGTTGAGGACTGATTTTGGTGGGATGCGGCAATACATGGAGGGCATGAACCTACAACTTCAAAGGAAATACTTCTAAGCCGAAAGAGGTCAGGCATACCACCATTGGCAATCTCCCGCACCACAAGCTGAGGCCCGCGACCCATTGCCATACGGGGGCCCGAGCTTGTCAGCTCCGCCGAACTTCCCGACATACGATGACTGGTTCCAACAATATGATCATACACCACCTCGCGATGGTCCCGATTATTGATCCATGTGTTTGGTTGTCTCAAACTATTTTCAATTTGGTTGTATTTTTATTTTTAATTTTTAGTAACAACTTAGTAATTCTGTATTTTGATTTCCTTTATGTATAAACTATGTTACCGTTTTATTCTAGTTTTTATTTTAGTTATGTCATGATAGAATGTGATGAGCTGTGGAACTGGATGGACGTGCTCGTAAATGGATCGTGCTTTTGGATGATAACAATACTTGAAACACAAAAATCAAAATACCTTCAGGCAGTAACGTTCCCTTTTGCCTTTTACTTTTTGGTTTATAATCTTTTTATCTTTATTGCATTGAGGGCAATGCAACGTTTTAAGTGTGGGCATGGGGTGTGGTATCCACCACTTGTTGTTGTTCTTAGTAAATCATCTAAAAATGAACAAACCAGTTTAATCAGATATTTTTTTAGACACATCTTAACCTTAGAAAACAATTTTTGGACAACAGAGTTCACTTGAAAGAGAAAAAAATTTCCTAGCTTTTATGTGTCAATTTTTGTGGCTTTTCGCCGATCTAATTGTATTTTTAACTCGTTAATTAAACCACCTCCTAATTTGGAAAATTTGAAATGTCTTGTAAACCAATAAAAATTGTCTTTTAGAAAATTAAGATTAGCAAAGCTAGCTCCCGATGACATTAGGTTGGATTAAGAGCTTTTAGTTTACGTAAATAAATTGCTAAATAATAATATAAATGAAAATTTTGAGAATCGATGAGAATATTGATACGGCCTTGTGTTCTCGACAAGTACACCCGAGGGGTCCTTCAAACATAGCATTCTAAGGTCAGCTGATCTGGACATGTTGGTCGAAAGTCTTTTATGCGGGTTCACAATGTAAGCTGAGGTTCGAATTGATTCTTTAATGAATACCTAATTAAATACTTAGGGTGAACAATTAGCCGACCTTGGGTTCCCGACAAGTAAGCTCGCGGGGTCCTTTAAACCTAGCATACTAAGGTCAACTGATCTAGATATGTTGGCTGAAAGTCTTTTATGCGGGTGTTCAATGAAAGTTGTGGTTCTCTCTTCCAAACAAAATAAATAAATAAAGTTAGCAAACATGCAAAACATGTATAAAAAGAAATGAAAAATAAATAAATAAAATAAATAAACATGCAAAGCATGAATAAATAAAGCAAATAAGCTATGGAATGAATAAATAAACTAAGTTTTCTTCTTTTAACCTAACTAGTTGGGTAATTTTCATAAAGATGGTATTTAAAGGTTATGCAAGGATGGATTAGGATCTAAGTTAAAAGTAGTATAATTAGCATAGTTAAAAATTTGATTAGATTTGTGAAAAGTTAGCAAAATATCTTACACAAACTTGGGCATAATATATAGTGAGAAATTTTAACTGCTAAATGGACTAGGTTCTGAAAATTTTGTATTTCTATGAACGAATTGAGATGAAGTGTCGATTGCATTATATTTTCATCTATCTGATTAAATTATTTTAATGATGGTTTGCTTAAGGACAAGCAAAGTTCAAGTGTGGGTATCTTGATATTGGCATATTTATACATGTATTTATCTGCCAATATACCTACTTTTATATGTGTTTATCGATTAGAATATGATGTTTGTAACACCTCAAATTTTAATACAAAACATTTGACCAAAATAATTGTTTAATAAAGAGGAGAACTATCCCAAAATACGGATTTACAAAAACCTTTGGTATGAAAATCAGAGTATAAATTCGGTGTTACAAAATATATCAAAACCAAAGCTAAGTCTAAATCCGTTCAAGTGTTCTTCTACTCTAGGCCCCGCATCTCTATCCATGCGTACCTAAACCTTCGATCCTGAACCTGAGTACATAGCAAAACAAACGAGGAGTACGTGAGACAAAAACGTCTCGTGAGCTACATGGGTTTAGACCCCGATAATAATAAGTATCATATAATATATATAAACAATTATACAAGTAATTCGTCCATATATCTAGTCACCCTATTGTGACTCTACCACCCTTGCTCCCCTAGCAATCATATCTAGTTATCGGGTTGCCCCCGAACTAACTAGTCCCACAATCGTGCCCAACTATCGGGTTGCCCCCGAACTAGCTAGAAGCACCATCATATCCAACTATCGGGTTGCCCCCGAACTAGCTAGAAGCACCATCATATCCAACTATCAGGTTTCCCCCGAACTAGTTAGGAACACTATCCTATCTAACTATCGGGTTGCCCCCGAACTAGCTAGAACATCATCATGTCTAGTTATCGGGTTGCCCCCGAACTAACTAGCATCACATCATCTCGTTCTCACCATAACTCAAGGTTATGTCAATCTAGCTCTCAGCTATCACATTCAACATCAAACCAGTTAGTTAAATATTAACAATAACACATAACTAACTAAACAACTATAAGCCTATTCAATCAAGCAATTAGACCGTAACACAAGTATAAAAATGTATTTCAAAGGCTATGTACTCGATAAAGTCCACACGTACTCACCTTAGCAATATAATGCTCCAACCGTATTCTTTCCGCCGGTTTCCTTGTTTCAACAATTCGGTTAAACTCCAAGACTTCACTGAAAGCCTAATACAACAATCATACAATGTTCAACATCACATACTACCAATAATGTATCCATTAATCACTATATACAATCAACTAACACTTTCCCCCAATTATGGTGATTTACCAAACCCTAGGTTTAACCAACCCTTATGATTCTTACAAATCATAATCATACACTTGTTTCCTTTGTTATTATACCATCTATTAAGTGTATACATCATCTATTTACCATAAACCATAACCCCCAATAACTAGGGTTTCAAACCCAACCATTAAAATATATAGATCTAAAGCTACAAAGATCAAGGAGTGAAGATATACCTTTAATCTTCACTTTGGAGTGAAATCTATCAAGCTTTGATGAACAAATCGACCCAAATCAGCTCTTGTACTCGAAAATCGCCAAGGAGAAAACTAGGGTTTTGGAAATGCATTAAATGAGCTAAAACCCGACTTTAATGTTGTCGACCAGAGTTCACGGCGCGAACTAAGTTCGCGTCGCTAACTCTGCGCTTGCACGCCAACTTCGCGATCGCTAACGAGTCGTGAACTACAATCGCCAGATACAACAATCCCTGGAGGGAGTTCACGATCGTGAACTATAGTTCACGCCGTGAACTTCCCTTGTACAGCAGGGCTGCACTTTTCGGACTCGGTCTCGACCCGGTTTCGCTCATAACTTCCTCATACGGTCTCCAAACGACACGAAACCAATTCCTACGCTCTTTAAACGATTTATCCTTATTTATCATATTTTTTTATAAATAATTATTTACAAATTTCGGGTCGTTACAATGTTGTCACTCAAAATGTAGTTTCCATTGTATTTTACATGCTATAGAAGAAAAAGTGACAAAAACGGGTCAAAACATCACAAGAAATGAAATACTGCAGAAAAAGGAGAAATAGCGCCGCTATCTATAGTTACCGACGCGATTTCCTACGCTATTCCCAAACATGAATTTTGATCCTTTAGCGATTTCGAGTTTCTGTTTGCACACGAAGAATCGAAGATAGCGACGCGATTAAAGATAACGGCGCGATTTTTAGCGATCAGATAACTATTTAAACAAATCTGCAGATCTGGATTAAAGGACTTTTGACCTAATACGAAGGGCAGCCGATAAACACCATTGGAGCACTCAAGATCAAGATTTCAAGCATCAAACATTGGTTTTCTATCACTTTTGATTATTACTATGTTTATGATTACAATTCTTCACGTTTGTTTGATTATTTTTAGCATGTCTATGTGCTAATCATCTCATATTCGCTATCATTAGATGAAGTTAGGGTTTTAGGTTTGGACATTTTTAGGATTTCATGATGATTGTTTGAACACTTGTGTTTTTAATAAAGAACCTTTTTGTTAAACTTTTACTTTTGCATTTTTTGATCTGTTTATTATTGCTTGGTTGATAAATAATTGACAACATTGAATTAATCTAGTAATTCCCCTGACTTTTCATACATTTTTTACCTAGTCAGCGACTCACTAAAAGGGGTCCGAGATTTGATACCAATAATTTAGATGCAACTTAAAGTCTGATCTTTAGAGAAGAAATTCCTAGGATTAGAAGGTCTCGGAAAGCCGGACCTAGTTAAGAATAACAAGCAGGAGTGTGAATTTAAACAGGTTTCTTGAGAAGAAATTCCTAGAGATCATATTAGAATCATTGTAAGGTTTTGAGAGAAATCTAGTCCCTTAAACTCCTAGAACATGAATTAAATCGGTACTTCAAAACCAAACCTAGACCTAGACGGATTCGACTCATAGTGAATATCCTTCTTAATATTGAAACACTTCCTCTTCGTTTTCAGTCGATTGTTTAATTTAAAAATCAATTTTAGCTTTATTAATCAGTTTGAAAATACAAAATGTTCCAAATGAAAACCCTTTGAAATTATTTGTTCAGTTTAATTAATTAGTTTTATTTTACACAATCAGCTTAATTGTTCCCTGTGGAGACGAATATACCCGAACGTACTTACCTGAACTATATTGCTCACGATTAGGTCATACTTGCCTAAAAATGTGGTAATCTAGGAAAGGCGTATTTAGGTGATTATTTTATAACTAGGTTTTTCACATCAACAGCCCTAAGGAATATCAATAGAGACGCATCATAAGCTTGTACATCAATTTATAACTACCTCCAGAATTTTAAGAACCAATTCCTCCCATAAAATAATGTACAACTTTATGCTCTTAGAGACAGTCCTAAGAGCTGTCATTATCAAAAAGACTAAAAGTTAATAACAAATACTTCCTCCGTATCACAATAAGTGATACACTTTTCATTTATGGGTGTTACACAATAAGTGATACACTTTAAAAGTTACCTTATTTGGCAAAAACATGGGACCCAACCATCCACTTTAAAAATTGAAATTATCCTTATACCCTTACTTTTACTTTAAAAAATAATTAATATCACTTTATTCAAGAAAAGTGGGACCCATCATCCACTAACTATCTACTTTAATATATTTTAATGGTACTTTATATTTTAATCTTACTTTAATCTTTTACCTCAAACTCTGTGATCTTCCAAATGTATCACTTATTATGACACGAAGGAAGTATAATTTCTTTAAAAGTTATTAAGAGAAGGGGGTGTGGTGGCGAGGCAGTGCATACGCCGGACGCCACGTCGGCTCGCTGGGCTCGCCACCACACCGGGCGTTATGTGAGCGAGCCCCGGCGCCGGACCATCGACGAACCCAACGAGCGAATGGGAGGCAGCCACGTGGACTAGCCGTTGGGCAACGGCTGAATTTCAAAAAAATTAATTTTATTTTATTTTTATTTTGTTCAAATAAACCTTTAACCCTTATAAATACCATCCTTTTTATACAATATTTTCACACAACATTTCTCACCATTTCTCAAACTAAACCTTTTCACACAACATTTTCTACACAACTTTTTGATCAAAATGCGTCGAAATTTGATGGATCCCGGAAGTTATTCATCTGATATCGACGATGAGACAGATATTTTTTATGACTCAAGCGCATCAGTACATGCAACGCCAACAAGCTCAACCATCCCGGACTCGCGTGTCAGTCTATCGAGATCGTGAAGCTGCCGAGCAACGTTTATTGGATGACTACTTTTGTGAGAATCCTAAGTACCCTGAGACGATTTTCCGGCGTCGATTTCGTATGAGCGGGAGATTATTCTTAGAAATAGTTGATGGTATTTCTAACTATACTGCTGAACCTCTTCCCTACCATTTTGAGTTTTTTAAAGTACGACCGGATGCCACCGGTCTAATGGGTTTTAGTGTTATAATGAAATGCACGTCTGCCATTCGCCAATTGGCGTATGGCATAACACCTGATTCACTTGATGAATATATACAAATTGGTGAACATTGTGCACGTGATTGTCTAAATCATTTTACCAAGTGTATTATAGACTTATATACCGCTGAGTATTTAAGGAAACCCGGCATCCATGACGTTCACAACTTATATACAAAACACGAGAATGCTCATGGGTTTCCTGGAATGCTTGGTAGTATAGATTGTATGCATTGGGAGTGGACCAACTGTTCAAAAGCATGGCACGGCCAATATGGTAGGGGTGATAAAAAAATACCCAACTATAATACTAGAGGCTGTCACCTCGCAAGATTTGTGGATTTGGCACGCATTTTTTGGGGTTGCGGGTGCTAATAACGACCTCACTGTGTTAAATAACTCACCCTTGTTTGATAACCTTCTTGACGATATTGCTCCTTCGGTCCCTTTTGTTGTAAATGGAGTGACTTATCCGAACGGGTATTACCTAGCTGATGGTATTTACCCACAATGGGCAAGCTTTGTCAAATCATTTACTGTTGCACGAGACGAAAAACGTGCTTACTTCAAACGAAGACAAGAAAGTGCAAGAAGAGACGTAGAACGTGCATTTGGTGTCTTACAGGGGCGTTGGGGGATTATTCGCCAATCGGCTCGTTCGTGGAGTGTCAACAAGCTACGTAGAACCATGTACGCATGCATCATATTGCATAACATGATTGTAAAATATCAAAACTTTGTCATAAGCGATATGAACGAGTTGTAGGTTACTCCACAACTTAATTTAGAACGTACTTGGATCGAGAGAGCCGAAATACAACGACTGAGATCAAGGGAATTACGTGATAAACGTACACACGAATCGCTCCAACGAAATATTATGGACCATATTTGGCAACGATATCAAGAAAATCGTATGTAATTTTCGGGAATTTTTTTTAAAAAGTTCGGTAATTTTTAATTTTTCTTTTCAGTTTTTTTTTTATTCGGTATTTGTATTTTTTAATTTGTAGTTTGTATTCGTTGTTTTAATGAAATATTAAGTTGTTTGAAAAAAGGAAAAAGAAAAAAAAAAGAGGTGGGGCCCAAATGACTTAAGTGATGGTAAAGGGGGTATTTGGAGATTTTCAATATAAATTGTGAAATGATAATGTGACGCAGAGATGGCGCAGATATGACACTTTGACTTAAGCAACCACAACCATCACTCTTATGCTCTAACGACTCGTAAAGTTTGATAGGTAATAGTCAGAAAAAAACAAAGAGACATAAACTGACAATTTTTCCTAACTTGTGGGTTTCCACATGAAATCCAAGACTACTTGTACTTATATATAACACAATACGATGTCTTGTATGTCGATCTGTATCCTTTTGTGCCCTCCACCATTTCACCCCATAACATAAAGGATTCCATAATTTGGATAAGATGGAGACCCAAAAACAGCCCCATACCGCAGGCGGCAACACCGCGCCTATGCCATCGAAAGTTAGCCCGACAGCTAAAATAACACTTCTGATCCTTAATTGCATCTTATTATCCATCGGAAACTGCGGCGGCCCATTGATCATGCGGCTCTACTTCATCCACGGCGGCAACCGCGTCTGGTTGTCCTCGTTCCTCCAAACTGCCGGGTGGCCGTTCATCCTCATCGTCCTCGTATTCCTCTACTTCCACCGCCGTATCACCGGAGTAAACAGAAATAACAAACCAACAACTTTCATCTACATGCGTCCACGGTTATTCTTGGCGGTGGCGTTCATCGGGGTAATGACCGGTTTCAATACCTACATCTACTCTTACGGCGTCGCCCGCCTCCCGGTGTCCACCGCCGTCCTGATCGGCGCTTCACAGTTGGCTTTCACGGCGTTCTTTGCGTACTTTCTGGTGAAACAGAAATTTACGGCGTATTCTGTGAATGCGGTGGTTCTTTTGACGGTTGGGTCGGCGGTGTTGGCGTTGCACACGAGTGGTGACCGGCCGGAGGGAGAGAGTAAGAAGGAGTATCTAATGGGTTTTGTGACGTCGGTTTTGGCGGCGGTGTTGTATGGATTCCTGTTGCCGTTGATAGAGTTAACGTACAACAAGGCGAAGCAGGCGATTACTTATACACTGGTGGTGGAGATTCAGATGGTTATGTGTCTGTTCGCCACAATATTCTGTACCATCGGAATGTTCCTCAATAATGACTTCAAGGTACAACTTGTTATACACTTCTCTCTCTCTCTCTCTCTCTCTCTCTCTCTCTCTCTCTCTCTCTCTCTCTCTCTCTCTCTCTCTCTCTCTCTCTCTCTCCTCTCTCCCTCTCTCTCTCTCTCTCTCTCTCTCTCTCTCCCTCTCTCTCTCTCTCTCTCTCTCTCTCTCTCTCTCCTCTCTCTCTCTCTCTCTCTCAATAATCTGATCCATTGATACATAATAATTAATAACCTCCCTCGTTACCCAGAGTTAGTAAGATATAAGGGAGTACTATACCTTTGGTGGCTGGGTTCGGTGGGTCGGTCGGAGTTGTTGGATATCAGCCTTTTGCTACATTAATAATATCATAAAAATAAATCAAAGTGAAGGACGGTTTTTCAAAAAGAGTTGGTTTGTCTGTAGTACTTTTAATTAATATACCACAATTATACTATAGTATATGAATTAAAAGATGTGATATACTCCGTAGTAATTAATTTTCTTTTTTAACGTATAAATTAACATACATAAATTTTGGTTAGGTGCCGGTACGACCTACAATTGTTTTGGACCTAGATTCTTACAAATATATAATGGATCAATGACTAGATTTTTACAAACTACATGGAAGTCGATAAAAATTGATCAAAGGTGATCACAAGTCAAAGTTTTTTCCCTGTTTATTTCTTTGTGAAAATCGATACATAGCAGCACTTGTTTTGTAAGAACTACATATAATCAGTAGCGTTTTTACCAAATCAGTTTTATTGTTTCAAAAAGATTCTATATGCTTGGTTTAAAATAGGAATGAGAGGGGAAATGAATGATAAGAGAGATGGTGTAGTGGCACAACCCATGTCTCGCCAAATATTTTTGCCTATGAGCACACATTTCACCCTCGCCATCACATTATGTATTAAGTGAGTGATGGTGCACGTCGGAGGAGTAACGGATAAGAGAGAAAAGATTGATTAATTTTTTTAAAGAGTATTTTGTTGGTGAAAGATATTTTAGTGGGTCTCAAAAAAATATTATTGGTTATTTATGGTGAGGTTACGCTTAGGTGAGTATTTGGCTTAAGCCACCATACCCAACACTCTAGTAGGAAGTAACGAAATACATTCATTTCATTTCATTTGTTAACGGTCCATTACCTAGTTTCAAGTAATAAGTAATGAGTTAAAGTCCCGCCGTAAATAAAATAAAGTATAAAAGGTAATGAGTTCAAAGTCCTGCTGTGAACAAAATAACGCGTAAATTAGGTGACGTTAAAAAATTATACTTCATTCGATTCAAAATAAGTGATACACTTTGGGTTTCATGATTTTTGAGGAAAAAATTATAATGATGGTTAAATTAGATTAATTGGATGGTTAGTAGGGAATGAATCTCACTTTTTTTTTTTAACAAAGTGAGGTTAATAACGTTTAAAAGTAAAAATAAAGGTAAATTAGTCATTTCACTTTGTTAAAGTAGATAGTTAGTAGGTGTGGATCCAACTATTTTTGCCAATATAAAATTATTTTTAAAGTGTATTACTTATTTTTATCAACCAAAACGAAAAATATATAAACTTATTTTGAATTAAGAGGAAGTAGAAACAAATAGGCCAAGCTAATTTACGAGTATTTATTACCTTCTACATTCCGCATAATCCATTACGTTGACCAAGCACACCTTACTGTCTGTATGTGTGTGCATGTGTGTGACACATGGAATTAGTGTATATAAGTATATTACAAAAAGCAAAAGGCATATAAATATAGGTAATGTTTATAGATTTATTTCTATAAGAAAATATAAATTAAATAGACAATTTTATTTTAAATATAATTTTGTTCAAACATTAAAATGTCAATTTTAAATGTAGGATTATCCAATTTCTTTAATTATTCTTGCAAGTATAAATTCATTACTAGCAAATCACCACCCTATAAATATAGAACAATTACAGCATGTAATAAAGCATATAAGCATCAATGCATAGAATCATTTTGATGAATGTATTCTTTCAAAAGATTCTGTAATTATTAAAGATTTGAATATTTAGATATTGATATAAAAAATCGAATATTTTTAAAACGATTCTTACAGAACAGAAGGTAGTAACTTCGCTTATAGAATAAAAACTATATGATGATTTGATAGCTATTCCATTCCTCGATTAATATTCATATTCATTTAATTGTTCCTCTCAATCTACTTGTTAAGTTAATATTTGAATGGATAAATTAACTTTTTGTATTATTTTATTTATTTGCATTTGTTCAATTTATTTCCTTATATATACAATTCCCATTCAAGATAACTCTTTATTAGTGTCTCTAAAACTATTCCGTTCCATTTTCAAATTTGTGGATGCCACCTTACGTTTTCAAATTTGTGGTCCTCACTCAAATTAATATGGAGATGCCACCTTCAAATTCAAATTAATATGGAGATGCCACCTCACAAATCACAATGGGTATTAA
The DNA here is from genome assembly GCA_963853835.1 of Calendula officinalis. Taxonomy (NCBI): domain Eukaryota; kingdom Viridiplantae; phylum Streptophyta; class Magnoliopsida; order Asterales; family Asteraceae; genus Calendula; species Calendula officinalis. The sequence goes on along the minus strand of OY970821.1, from coordinate 66,045,995 downwards.
GGGGGGGTGTTTGTTGATATTTTTCATGAAGACCACTATTAAAACTTAATTTTTGGACAAATGTTAAAAACTGTAATATTTTTTACGTTGTGATCTGTTTATTAAAAGCTTTTGACTTATTGGTTCAAAAGGATTAAAAAAAAGTAATATAAACAAATAAAGGGAAATAAACATAATTTATAATATAAGTAGTGAAATCATCATTCGATCTCTAAATTATATTGCCTTTGGGTGACAATTATACATCGAGAATTGATATATATATACCACAACAATTATTATTTTTACTACATTATACATATTTTAAAACAGTATGTACAAGTATATTAAAACAACAATTACTTCTCTTACCTAAGGCTTGTAGCCTAGCGATATTATAGGAGGATTAAAGGTGTTGCCCATGACCAAGGTCATGGGTTCAAGTCCCGTCGTGGACAAATTGGTGGAAGTTTGAGGAAGACATACTGCCCCTTATGTATGTCACTGTCTAGGCTCAAACAACTAACTTATTAACTATCCGTTCAAAAAAAAACAATTACTTCTCTTACCATACTGTACATATTTTAATACAGTCTATACATATATATATATATCAAAGCACAAGTTGTAATATATTATTAAATTATGAGTTTTTCTAACTCATGCATCACCTTTATACATTTACTATACATATATATTCACTGTTCATTAGAAATGAGAACGTAACGAAACAGACCAACAGCTATAAACATAGATGAGAATTACACCTGTGGACATAAATGAATTACATGCCTATGTACGTGAAGATTTACAAAAGTTATAAAATATCCCTTATAATAAGGTTACTTTTGCAAAGAATTATAAAATTTTAATTTATCACCTTCAAATTATTTTCTAATAACAAAAAAATATTATAACTGATATTTTAGTTTAACATATACTAAGGAGTCCAAGGCTCGTGTCATTCCTTACTCCCAAACATGTTTTTTATGGGATTGAATACAACGTCGGTTTTTTACTTGAACTTTATAAATTACATTTTAGCCGCTCAATGTATCCATATTATATATTTTACTGGTAAAAATTTAAAATATCATCTAAAATCTTTGAACTTATAAAAAAACCTTACTAAACTATTCTTAAATTTGTATGAAATATCGACATAGTCCTCTTACATTTATAACAATCCACTTTTGTTTTAATTCGAATTCAAAGCAAACCCATCGTATCATAGAAAACGAAACCGATTGAAATAAGAATTGACTCTTTATGTAAAAAAAAATTAGTTCAAAAAATTAGATTTAAAATCTCACTGTATCGCGCGTGTCTAACAATCCTTGTTTATAACAATTGACATAATAGTGGCAGCCTAGCAATTAATATATTTTTTTGAAATTTTTTGCCTTAACGTTGTATGTTTTGAATACTTACATTTTAATGCCTTTATTTTAATATGTTGACTTTTTTGTCCAAAAGTTGTAATGTGCAAATTAGTAATATAACAATTATCATCATGATTTTCAGCCCAAATTATTTAGAAATAAGAATTTATAGTTGTGCCGATATTAGTAAATATAATTTTGAGTATAATATGAAAATTTAATAAAACTTTGATCTAAACGCCTTATATACATGTAAGATGAGATGAGCATTCTGCGGCTTATTTGAGAGTATACTTGTTAAAATAAACACGAAAAAAAGAAGGAAAAATAATATAGAAAATGGTTAATTATAAAGATTTTTTCTAATAGCTATAATAATTTATAAATAAATTTTTACTGCATGCATGGCAAGTGTCATGCATTGATTGCAGTCAATAGGTCAAATTGGTTAATATCCGATATTGCATATGAGATGAACTGATGAAATGTATGTTTTTCTCTTACAAGTACGATATTGAATATTCAGGTATTTTGTTAACACATATATAGTGAACTTTAGTTGTGTTCTTTGTAGGTGATTCCGAGGGAGGCAACAAATTTTGAATTAGGGGAAACAAAATATTACACAATATTGTGTGTTAGCGTTTTAATTTGGCAATGTTACTTCTTGGGAGGCATAGGAGTGATCTTTTGTGCATCGTCATTGATGTCAGGGATCATAATGGCTGTCTTACTTCCAGTAACCGAAGTATTAGCTGTTCTATTTTTCAAAGAGGAATTTCAGACCGAGAAGGGTGTTGCACTTGTTTTGTCTTTATGGGGTTTTGTTTCTTACTTTTACGGAGAATATAAGCTTACAAAAAAAAACGGAAAAGATAAAGCAATCGTCTCCACAGTTGATGGAGGTAGCTTACACTAGTTACTCATCCGTATAATTACCCAAGTATGCTTTTTTATTTCGTTTTGATGTCCTATTTTAGTCTAAGTTGAAACATTTATATCGAAGCTAATAATAAAAGCCAGAAGTTAGAAAGAAAGAAAACAAGTCGAAGTTAAATTCGAACAATGTTCTGTTTCGTTGTATAATTGCAGGAGTATACACTTTTGTTCGGTTTTGATGTTTTGGTGCTTTAATTATTTTCTTCACAATAATAAATCGCGCCTTACAATATACTTCCGACTCTTTTTGAGTTTTTGCCAAGCTTATCAGTCTCTAGTTTTATCAATTAATTGGTTAAAACTTAAAAGGCTTGCAATGTTATTACACATGTAGTCAAAGATGGTGTTGGGCATGGGCCCCCAGAGCAGCCCAAAAGTTTTAGGAACCCATTTTCAAAAAAATTAGTCAATGTATATATATATAAAGTTAAGCTCACTTGAATCAATCCAAATCTAATGAAATATTGAAAATAGATGGACTAGAATACCCAAAAGAAAAAGAAAAAAAAAACGGACATATAACTAGGTATCGCAGCGACACGTTTACTTTGGCGGAAGAATTTTACGTAATGAGGAAATGGAGTTTTTACTTTAAGCGCCTCTTTTTAAGATTGTGCACAGGCCTAAAAATTGATTGCACCGACTAGTCATGTATATCACTAGTCTCTTGAGGTCATCCTTCGCCACATGAAATTAAATATCCCCGGGTTCGAAACTAAACAGATGTTACAAATTCCTGTTACAATGTATACTTACAGAAGTACGTATTTCACCGAGTATAAGTTGTACATGGCATATTACAAGACATATTTGAAGATTGATAATTCTGTGGAGACATTAACAATTGGTCCTAATCTTGTTTAGTGTCATCAACAGGCGGTTTTTCTGAGACCAACTGGCCGACCTTGACATACTTGTCCTCAAACTTGGCTTTCCAGTCTTGAAGAGCTTCAAGCTCAGATGGACCCAAACCCTCAATATTCCCGGTTAGGTCAGAGGGCTCAAATGACATCAGCGCTAAGGCTCGGCTAGCATCCCGGCCAGCAAATAATGCGTATGGTCCACCAGGACCATAAAACATCCTGAAACATGTCTTTATATTATGATTATGTCCTCAAGTTTATTAAGCTATTAATGGTGCTCATGAATTCATAAATTTTGATTTTTAAGAAAAATAAGAGATGAAGAAGATGATGTTAAAACTGTTAAATGACACAATTGTATCTGAAAATTCAATGTGCAACGCATTTGATCCATTTAACGGATAAATCCTAAGTGTGTTGGGGTCAGAGACCAAATTGGCATAATAAAGTTGTGATTTGAACTAAAACTGACAAACAAAATAAAATTGTTCACTAACTAAAAACCGCAAGTGATAACTACTATAAGTCCAATCTCAACTGTATATCCCGTTGTGGACATAAAAGGAGTAGATTAGGTGCCATTCAAAAAATAAAAAATATATAAAAAATAAAAACCGCAAGTGATAACTACTATAAGTCCAATCTCAACTGTATATGAACGCCCAACTAACCTACTCTTTTACAATTTGTAAACAAACCATAGGCAAGTTGCAGCAATTTTTCCTGAATTAATTCTACATTCGATTCAAAGAGTAGTTGCTTTTCCCTAATGTTTTCATCTTACAATTATCAAGTCAAATACTACTGTAATTGTTTTTCTAGTAGGATTCATTCTGTTAATTTATCTAACAATAACACAATCTATCAAAGCAAGTGACCTACTCAATCGTGAAATTTTTTTATCAAATATGCAGAATTAATCGCGTTAAGAAGATTGAAGTAACCTGGAGCGAGAAACGTCATATATTTTTCCTTTAATAGCCATCAATAAGGGTTTATTAGGATCAGAACCATCGTACGGTCTCAATTCATCCTCCGTAATGCTTCCAATTTGAACTGGTTCACGCAGTGCGATTTGCTGCTCACGTTTGACGGCCACGTAAGCATCTGCAGCAACGAACATGCCGGAGACTACTTTATAGACAACAAACATCATCGCCAATATGGTGAAAAATGCCACCGGCGATAGGCCGGTGTATTGAGTGATCGCATCAGTTATCGTTGTATACAACGCCATCGCGAATCTAGCAAGAAATATTTTGATTTTTGTAATACTGTTGCTGTAAGACACCTTTTGACTTATCGACTTACGGATAGAATATCCCACCTAGGGGTGTTAGCGAGTCGAGCTTTTAACGAACTACTCGAGTTCGTTTATATCGAGCTCGAGCCAATACGAATTCGATCTCGAGTCGAGCTCGAACATAAAATAAGACTCGATTAATCTCACGAGCCGAGCCTAATAATTTAATACTCGACTCGGCTCGTTCGATAGCTCTTTTAATCTCGAGCCGAACGAGCCAGACGATCTTAACGAGTCGATCTTAACGAGCCGAACAAGTGTTATATACAATAAGTACACGTGTTGATACAATAAGTACAAGAATATACATATATTGTTAACGAGTCGAGTAATTAACGAGCTTTTCGAGTTTGTAAACTAGTTCTATTCAAAAAATATGGAATTATAAACGAGTATCGAGCTCGAGCTCGAACACTATATAAATATTCGAGCTCGAGCTCGAGCACAATTTTATAAGCTTATTCGAGCTCGAGCCGAGTAATTACTAAACGAGCCGAGCCCAAATTTCCTGATATTCGACTCGACTCGAATCGTTAACACCCCTAAATTCCCACCTACAAAAGGAGTAAAGGAGTAGATTAGGTGTCATTTAAAAAAAAAATATATCCCACTTAAGGCTAGTGGGTATGGGTACCACATGTGGTGGTGCCCTTTTCCGCCATATCAGCGCCACCTCATCAACCACACCACCACCACCACACCACATCATTTGGTGGAAATACCCACCACACCACACCACACCATTTTATTCTATTTAATTTTAAATAAGAAATAAAAATAAAATATCAATCCACCAATCACAAGCTTATTTCCATCAAAAAGCATGTCCTCCACACCGTTGCCGAACGTTGCCCGTGGGGTGGCTCCTCCACGCCGGACCCCCAACGGCGTTGGGGGGGGGGGGGGGGTGTTCCAATCAAAATCCCACGCCGTGCCCTCCACCTCACACCCCCACGCCACACTGGCGTTGGCCCGTACCGAACGGCCTAACAACGGCATTGGTGTGGTAGGTCGTCGATGACATAACGACTTGAAATTGTAAAAAAGTTTTATAAATAATATTGTAGATGGAGTGTGTATACTGTAACTATATTTTGCGGTGACTAATTGGTGGGCGGTGCTGACGATAGCGACGATGACTGGTGGTGATGGTCGAAGATAGTGGGTGGTGGTGGTAATTTCAGTTTTTTAAAGTTTAATAGATTAATAAATATAATTTTGTTTCAAGTAATAAACATAGGGTTTGACTAACTCATGCCCTAAGGGCATAAGATAAGCATATTTAATGAAGTTAAAACTATCATTTTTATTTAAAAATACATTTAATTCATGCTGAAAATAGACTTTATTGATGGGTAATAGATACATGAAAGGAAACTTGAAGCTCATTAAACACTTCTAATTAGATAAACCCATAAACATATGCTGCATTAGCTTAGTTCGTTAGGGCATTATATATAGTCTATATAAAACATAAAAAAATGAGTTTCATATTTGATGTTGCATTAAATCTTGTTTTAAGTAAATGTCAATTAACTCTCTAAAAACTATTCGACATAAAAAAAAATGAGTTTCATATTTGATGTTGTATTCAATTATTGTTTTTAAGTAAACGACATTTAAGTCTTTAAAAACTAATCAAGTAAATGAAGGGTCACAATTTAATATTCATTAATTAAGATTAAATTATACTTAATTAACCCTCCAAAAACTATTCAAATACTATGCATAAATGTCACAATTTAAGATTCAAAACTACTTAAGTACATTAAGTGTCACAATTTAAGATTCATTAATTAAAATTAAATTACATTTTGTGCATACCCATTAAGTACATGAAGTGTCTTAATTTAAGATTCATTAATTAAAATTAAAAAAAAAATTAAATTACACTTTGTGCATACACATTATATGTACATGATGAAATATTCGATAGGAGAAATTTTCTCTAAAGGGGAATTAATGCCTTTTGAGAACATAGAGATCAATTCATACATTGGAGTCTCGAATTATGATTAGTTCATTAAACTCTTATGTGTTTATTGGTATATAAATTAACATCATATCTGCTTTTTAAATACCTTTGACAAGGAAAACACTATTTCTTAAAAACACGTGTATATATTTTTTAATCATCACAACACATCCAAAAAAACGTATTTTCATTTGGTCAAATAATTATAGTTTATTTTTCATATATACGTTTTCCAATTTTCATCATTTTACTTTATCTTTGATGGTATATTCTAAAGGGCAAGGAGGCACGACTAACCTTCTAACATATACCATCAAAGTACCTCATATGTAATGATAGATGGTTTAATTTAAGTTTGTTTATTTTGCAGAGTTGAGTACATCCGTTGGTGGTAAATTAAAAAAGAATGGAATACGAACCCAACTCAATTTGTACATAAAAATTCCTCATACCCACAGGACTTAATCTAGCAACTTAAACAACAACACAAAAAACATTATGTACAAGGAACCATTTAACAACCTAAATTAGCAACCAAAGGTACATTTTAATTTGAATACGAAAAGTATATTTTTACAATGAATCAATTTATATTTATGTTTAATGAAAAAGTTTTTTAAAAGGAAATTAAACATAAAAAAATAAAAAAAATTAGGCTTATCGTCTATTTAAATTACTTTTATTCTAAACACACAAATTGATACTAATTTTTCATTAAATATTATTTTTATGTTGCAAACAAATCAGTTATAATTATTTCCTTTTTAATAAACTTTTGAACATTGTAATTCAAGCACTACTAACTTACAAGTCTCCTTTGAAGATATAACATCATTTATCCACAGTTGTACTTATAAAATACCAAGATCTTTGTAGTTGCACTTATGTGTTATGAATTACATGTTTTGGGTTATGATAATATAAACACCTATGTTTGTTTACGTTGCATTTTCCTCCGGCACACTTTGTGTTGTTCGTACTTTGCGGTTTATACCAACAAGTCCTTATAGTGAACAAAGCCCGTGCATTGCACGAGCCATGCTGCCTCGTAAGGATAAAGATTAGGTTGTTTGTTTGGTTGGTTGAATTTGTTTTATCCTAATCAAATAGGTGAAACTAAATGGTTTACGTTTCTTAGAAATTGATACGAATCAAATTACAATTCAGTTGTCCAGTTTTTACAATATGATTTCTCCTTTAATATATTTCTCAGTAAACAAAGCTATGAAAGTATATAACACAAATAATACTACCTCCGTATCCCAATAAGATACATTTGAGATTTCATGGTTTTTGAGGCTAAAGATTAAAGTGTGGATTAAGATAGATTAAAGCTTTACTAGTTTATACAAACATCGGTTGATTTCTCCTTTAATATATTTCTCATTAAACAAAACTATGAAAGTATATAACACAAATAATACTACCTCTGTATCACAATAAGATACATTGGAGATTTCACATATTTTTAGGCAAAAGATTAAAGTGTGGATTACGATAGATTAAAGCTTTACTCGCTTATTCAAACATCGGTCAGTGGGAGGAAAGTGAACTTCTTCTGACAATTGGGGACATTTCATGTTGTAGATAGTTAGTGAAAATGAGTTGATGCTTAGTCTTAATTTTTTAGCAATAAGGTGAGTTTTAAAATGTATCATTCAAAAAAAAAAAAATGCCCTCAATTAATGAACTTGAGTTTACACCATCAGGGGTGAGCCGGTGAGGGACCAAAAAACATACCAAAAGTGAAAATCATAGACACTCATGCACCTTTTTAACTATAGAGACTATTCTTGCTAACTCAATTTAAAAGAAATTAACAAAAAATATGCAAGAATTCTAGGCAAACGGGTCGGGTCTCATGGACTTGGCCACACAAGCTAATATAATGGGTAAAACAATGGGCTATCTTTTGGGGCTTTTCCGTTTTGGCCCGGATTCAATTTAAAGACCTAAAATCCATGATCCGATCGAACCACAATCCCACTACTACTTTCTTGTATTTTATAACTTTTTTACCCTGTAACGTCCTGAATTTTTAAGTAATATTTTATTACCTTTATATTTAATTGATTTACATTTTATTTAATTTATAAATACTACGTGATTAAGTGTTTAACTAAGATTATGTGATTATGTGGACATTAATTGAGATAATTAAAGGTGACACATTCCGTATAAATAACTAGAGCTGTAACATCCCAAAAATCAGGCGAAATTTAAAAATTTTTAATCAATAAAATATTACATTTTTCCCCAAAAGTACAAGTAACTCAAAGGTCCCAACTCATAAATAAAAATATAAAACCGTCTCGTGTTTTAAATGCGGAATACTTAAAGGTTTTAAAACAAAACATGTTTAACATAAATGTTTTAATCCAAATCCATAAATATAAAAAATAGAAACGCAGCTCATCAACTATTGACCTTCTCTTTGCCTTTGCTAGTACCTGCAAAATGGGAGGGAGTGATTGGGGTCAGCCACCGCTGAGTGAATAATCAACACAATAAACATACACATACAAACAATCCACACCACATAAGTGATCCCTAAAGACTCTACTCAATTCTCGATTATTAGGCCTTTTATTAAATCTCATTAGGTTCGCCGTGGGTTGTGACGATACCCAACGTACGCCCACCGCCATACGCTCGTCACAACACCCTCTTCCAACACCCGTCCTCTAGGTGCCCCGCAGTACCACGCTGACAATCGTGTAGTGTACCTTGGCAACTCAAACATGAAGAGTTGGCTCTCGCCGTCGCCTCTTGCGATCGGTAATTAAAATCTCATAGTTATTAGGTTGGTTTTATTAACGTGTTGACTCATACAACATGTACTCATATAAAACAACCCATCTCATATCAACACATATCATCTCAACGGATATGTAATCAACTAGCACATCTCACATGCATATAACTCATAACATAACTCATGTACACAGATCAACACATAATGATATGGTACCCAGCTCGGTTACTCAGTATCCATATCTCAGTTCAGGATGTATTTAAAATAAGCAACACTTAGCACATCATCAAGTAAACAAGCTTGTCTCAAGCAATAGCAGTTCATGACACATAGCACAAAATCATGAAACGAAAGTAAATGCAAGTTTATAGTGAGATCACTCACCTCAGTAAACGTAAGCTCCTAGAAGTCCTCGGCACGTAAAAAGGTCACAACTCCGTTCCTAGAAGATCCTACATCACATAAAAAGGCTCGGATTAAAACTTGGCTCAAGACTCGATTCACAACAATCTGCCAGGACCCGACACCCCCACGGGAACTGTAATATCTCCCATACCGTTCATTACATTTGTCCCAAATTTTTACCATGGAAAGTAGACTCAGAATACTACAAAACATCCTCAAGTGGCTTCATCCGAAAAACGCACTCTAATGGCCTCAAAACAGGCTCATAAAACAGCGTAGCTGCGCAGGTAGAAATTCTGACAGCAGTGTCTTCAAATGGTCATAACTTTTTAACGGTAACTTAGCTCGACGAGCCGTCAGTGGCAACGTAAAGAGGACTCAGAAAACTAGAGACTTTCTCAGGCCAAAAATTCAGAAACTTATTTTAAGTATGGTAAAAAGGGACTCGAACACAGACTAAAGAATCTGCCCAAAACTCAGCATGTCGTTTAAACCCGTTTTGAATCCCGACATCGACCTGTTTATTCCCGAGACACCCAACTGCCCCGAATCTAATTTTTAACTCAGAACATGTTTATAATTAATTTGGTCTCTTCTTTTAAAATTCTTTCTCGGTTTAGGAAACCAAGAACCTAAAGGTTCGGTTTCCGGGTTTTTCGGTTAAAAAACGTCTAGCTCTCAACAAAAGGTTTTACCCAACCCGAGACCCGTTACCCTATAAAAACAGTGACCACCGCCAACAATACCCCGAGATAGGATTCAAACAATAACAGATTTTCACCAATGGTTTGACAACTAGGATTCAAAACTCGATTAAACGACAAGGAACGAAAACAGCAACTACAACAATCACAAATCCGAATTCAGTGATAAAACTGGTAAGAATAATAACAGCTCATAAACCCACACCTACATGGGAAACGGTTAAACAATGGTGTATCACAGAACCACTAGATCAAATAAACAAAGGGTAGTATTAAACCAAAATACTTACAGCTCGGCAATTCGTACACAACTCCGAAACGGGGAATTGTTTTGGCTGGAGGAATTGCTCGGAGGGTTGCTTGGCTGTGGGGTTCGACCATCACCCACTTAATCAAGGAATCACTACTGTTCGACCAAAGCAACATCGATATCATGAGCGCTGGGAAAACATATACAAACTGAATATAGAGGGCGATGGAACTTACCGTCTATGGAGAAACGATGGAACACAAAACTCGGGACTCCTTCCTGCTCACGAACTCAAGGCTGGAAAAAAAAGGGAATGGTTGCAGTGATCTTTTTGCAAAGACGAGAGAGAGAGAAACACCAGGGAATTTGTCGGCCAAAGGGAAGTATTAGGGATAGGAAATTCTCGGTATTTCACATAAGGCACAAGAATGGGTATTAAGCCCTACCCATTTAAATTTGGACGCCCCTAACACCCCCTCCTTGGGCTCGGCTCACCTTCATTAATAGAATAGAATTTGGGGTGCACACCATTGTGATCTGCATCCTTGTTGTCGGCCCAATCACAAATATTAGGCTTCCATCTTTTTTTTCTTTTTAACACAACTGACTTCTTTTAACAATTTACGTGGACTCATGTAATTTTATTCAATGGCTTCATTTTAACATGTTGTGATATGATGATTTGAGGATGCGTGGCCCCTTTGTGGGCTTCCAGCGATCGGCATAACAATGACACAAGGAAAACAACTAATTTCGGCCCATGCTACATCATTATCGAATTTAAATCTTGGCTTGGTTGGAAAATAGCAACTCGCAAAGAGGACACCGAATCAAGCGGAAAACGATTCAAGGCCTTGGCCTATTGGCCGGCCTCGGGATTGCTAACTTCTAAGTTTATTAACTCCGGATTTAACGTCTCGTAAAATAATTTACTTTCACCGTTAATTAGCTGAACAATCTCATAATCAAGTAACACCATAATTTAATAACCCTTTAGTTATTATTAGTTAATCCTTGTGATTAATTAAACTCGAATTAAATGACACTCTTGTCATTAAATGAAACACTATGTACTTAATCACTCGTATTGAATACACATAATGGCACATAACTCTTATAAATCTCAAATTAATAAGCAACACCTAATTTTGTTTAATAATAAAACGTCGATAATATAATTACAATATTTTTTAGGGCGTTACAAGAGCCTTATTTACGACTAAAATAATTACGAGTATTAATTATTGCACGACAACCTGAATAAATGAATAGAGGGTTATTTATGTATTTATTATACGACGTTTCCTAACCCGAGCCTTCTTGTATCGTCAGTTGCTACGCTGGTGTTCGGGTTGAGGCCGGCCAAAGGCCAAGGCCGAAACCTGTAAAGATTATTTCAAAAATGGAAAACCGAGTAAGATAGCATAGGCCGGTGGTGATATGCCTGCGTGATGGGTTGTATCGACGATTGTTTTGGCTCACCCGAGCAGCCGACATCCCCATTCCATTATCTAATTCCATTCGTTTGCTACCCCTTCTCTCCCAAGACTTCCTTCGTTCGAATCAGAGATACAAGAGGACGGTGGCTGCTTTGGATCATAAGAGGATATGGTATTTTATTTGAGGCGGTAGTGTGGTTGTATGCAAAAGATTTCAGCTGCAAAACATAAAAATGGTGTAATGGTTCTTCAAGCTAATTGGTTAGAGATAAAAGATGTCGGCAAGCCGCTTACATTAATTTCTGGTCGTTCCATTCAATAATTCAGATTTCCTTAAAAGTCTTTCGGTCATTGTGTGTAACTGGTTTCTAGCTTTTGAGCAGTGACCGATCTTGGGTAATGATCTTAATTCGTTACTTTTGTTCCTCCTTTTACCATCTCATTGTTAATCGCTATTTCGTGAATTCGTTTTCTGAGTTGATTATGTGGCATCGAACAGTTAATTGTGCCATAGTCCATCTCGAGCAGGTGTTGTAACCAGAATTGTGGGTTGAGCAGGAGTCGCGTTTTGCAGCAAAAGACTATGTATCAAGGGGTGTTGAGAAAAGACAATCGGGATTTGAAGTTCGTCACCATATCAGTTCGGTAGTATTTCTATCTGTGTCATTTTTTTTGTTTTCATTATTGTTCTTTGGACTAAACGTGATGGGACTAATCAGGTTGTAGCAGGGTGCGAGACACAGGATTTTTCCCGGGTCGTATTGATGTTGTGGTGATAGTCGTATAGTGTTTAACTTTGTCATTAGGGTCCGTGATTATTAGTTTGATTTGATTGTTGTCTCTCGTTTGAAAAAGGGGTGAATCTGTTTTGTGAATAAGTGAGTTTCGGGGCGGTCGGGTGCCTCGGGATTTCACGGGTTGATGTTGGGTTTGTAAACGGTTTCAAACGTTGTGCTGAATTTTCTAACAGAATCTGTAGCCCGAGTTTGGGTCTGTTTTTGACACACTTAAAATACGTTTTTAGATTTTCGGCCCAATCTGGACTCTAGTTTTCTGAGTCCTCTTTCCGTTGCCGCTGACGGCTCGTTAATCTGATTTACGGTTTAAAAGATATTCATGTTTTAGTAAAACGTCGCAAAAACTTTTCGGTTCAGCTATTCTGTCTTATGAGCCTGTTTTGAACCCTTTTTGTTTGGATTTAGTTTCCGAGGTCTTCTGTAGAATTTTAGTTCTCTGAGTCATTGAGCTACTGTGAGAATTTGAATAAAAACTAGTCAGCGGTTTGAGAGTTATAGTCGTTCCCGCGAAAGTGATGTGTGCTGTTTAGTTCTGCTGAAACAACCTTTGAGTCTAATCCTAACCCGAACTTCCTTGTACTTTGTAGGACCTTCTAGGACCTGCTAGAGATGCTCTACTGTACCGAGGATATTTAGGGGCTTACGGTTATTCGAGGTGAGTATTCTCACCGTGTATTCAGTTTTAACGTTGTACATGCATGACTTACGTGTTAAATTACTTGCACCATATTTGCTATCTGAGTTTGATCTGCTATCTGAGTATCTGAGCATATGTTTTATTATTACTGATATGAGATATTAGTGTCTGGGTATCTGAGCTCAGCATAAGGTTGTATTGTGCTGCTGTAAATTTATCTGAGCTATCTGGGTTATCTGAGTTAATTATGTTAATTGTGCATTTGAGTAATTGAGTTTACTAGCATCTTGTGTTATGAGTTTCTGAGTTCTAAGTTTCTGAGTTTTGAGTTAAACATTTAACATAATATACTTGACTTGACACCGAAGAGCACTGGTGTTAGATGTTTTGTCTTGACACCGAAGAGTACTAGTGTGTAACGCCCCGAATTTTTTTAAGTAATTAAATAATACCTTTAAATTAATTTAAATTATGCGATAAGTAATTTATTGTTTTAGTAACGAATGTGTATCATCTTGAGTTTAATTGATCAATTATGATTATTAAATAATTGGCGTATTAATTACTTTTAATTATTATGTGGTAAATGGGTAACGGTTTGTAGTTATTTTATAAGTGTGCCATTTATAATTAATTGTTAAGTCGACATTTAAAATTTACATGACGTTTGAAATCCTGAGAACTTGAGTGTCGGGTCAAGGCCGGCCAAAGGCCAAGGCCGAGACCCGAGAGGCGTTTTCCTGTTTTGAGTTAAATCCCGAGTCCATAATGGTTACCTTTATCCGTATTCAAAGTATCAAGCCCGACTAGAGAGCCTTGCGGTGGGCTTGTGGGTGTCGCATAGAGCCTGGCCCGAGAAGATGTTTTGATTTAGGCTTGAGGCCTTAGAAAACTTGAGACGTACATAAGGGGGTATTATGGAGTAATCGTTATTATCTTCCTACCCTAATTGCCGACATATTCCCTCACCATCATAATTCAGTCGACAGCTGGAGCATCTCTATCCCTCCCTCTCTCGTATTTTCTCTCAGCCTTCGAAGAGCATTCCTAATACCGTAATCAATCTATTTGCTCTTCCCCAAGACCAGCCACCATTCTCTTCTTTCAATCGAGAACTCACGATCGAGCAGGAGGTTTCGTTCATAAGTAGAGAGTATCAACGTTGTAACCAAGTGGTAGTTTGTTCGAGACCAACCTGTAATTCGAGCATCTCCATTCCCTCCTGCGATATTGCGAGCAAGCATGTGGCTGACGATAATCACATATGGCGGTGTCTTTACACTAGTATTGTTTGTGGGGCTAGGTGGAAGAAAGCAATTCTCTTTTTATGAGATCTTTGGAGGTTGAGTGGAAGTGAACAGGTGGCGATGGGAAATTTAAATCTGTAGTGGAAGTGGGAATTATTATCAATGGGTTTTTATGGTGGTGGTTTTATTTGTTAAAGTCAGTGAGGACGCATGCTGTTCTATTTTTCATTCGGTGGTATTTTAGTGGACTGCGAGACCGAGCAGCAAGGAGAAATCCATTTTCCGTAGTGATCACGTATTTTGGTGATTTGAGTGCAACCGTCTTGGTTCGTAAGGGTATAAATCCTAACCCTTTTCTCTAATAGTTTCGAATTATTTAGTTTTGTTCGAACCGTAATCAAGTTTATGTTTTGTTGTTGATGTGTGTTAAAATTATTTGATGTTGCCTTGTTCCACTTCTAATCCACGACTGATGTAGGTTCAAGCAAAAGAATTACCGAGTCATAGAGGTCTCGGGTTTGGTTTAAATAATAGTGGGTTTTGTTCCTTATCGTTTTAATAGTTCTATGTTCCCATTTCTTTTAGTTACCAACCGAGTCTAGTGTAAACTGTTTTGATTCCATCTCTTTTGTCTCGGGTTGTTGCTGATGATTGACCACTGTTTCGGGTGCTTCGGGTTATGCGGGTTGATGTCGGGTTTGCTAAAACGAGTTTTAAACACCATTGAGTGTCCTGGCAGAATCTGTTCCTCCATTCGGGTCGGTGTTTAACACACTTAAAATATGTTTTTGGATTTTTGGCCCGTGCTGGTCACTTGTTTTCTGAGTTAGCTTTTCAATGCCGCAACCCTCTCGTCAATCCGAATTACGGTTTAAAAGTTATAGCCAAATTAGTAGGATGCTGTTAGGAAAATAACCTGTGCAACATGTCTGTCTTGCAACACTGTTTTGAGACACTTAGAGTCTGTTTTGGCCAGTGACCGTCTCACATTAAATTGTAGTTCTGATTGTCTAGTTGTCGTGGTAAAAAGATGGGAAAAATCTAATGAGCAGTTTAAGAGTAATGGCAGTTCCCGTGAGACTGACGGGTGCTGCCAGTTTTCTGAAATAAGCCCTCGGGTAGGATTTTAATTCAGGGTTTCGTTTTTGGTTTTAGGACCGTCTAGGAGATAACGTGCTGTACCTTCTGATTGTCGGGAACCCTTTGGAGCTTACGTTTCTCGAGGTGAGTATTCTCACCGTGTATTCAGTTTTAACGTTGTACATGCATGACTTATGTGTTACATTTCTTGCACCATAATTGTTATCTGAGCTTGAGCTGTTATCTGAGTTTGATCCGCTATCTGAGTTTGATTTGTTATCTGAGTTTGACATGCTATCTGAGTATCTGAGCAGCTGTTGACTTATTTTAATCCGAGACATTGTGCCTGGGTAACCGAGCTCGGCACAGGGTCATTCTGTGCTACTACTTGCTAGGGCATCTGAGATAATTATGTTAAAGAGATAATAAAACATAATAACACACATCTGAGTTTTTGGCTATATGCCTGGGATCACCTCCCGTCTGAGTTTTGGGATTATTCCCGTCTGAGTTTTAGGATCACTCCCGTCTGAGTTTTTGGCTTATGCCTATCTGAGGTGTGAGGAGGGGCGAGGTTGATCTCTCGTCCCAAATCACACAAGCGCGCTATATAAATTAAAATCTGAGTAATAAAATCTGAGAAATAAATCTGAGTAATTAATCAAGTAGATTCTGAGTAGGAGTACACCGATGTGCCCTCATGTGTTGTATGTTATGATTGTTTGCATTTTGAGAATTATTCACTCAGCTTCCCCAGCTGACCCAAACTTTCCCCCACATTGTTTCAGGTACCAGCAAAGGAAAGGAGAAGGTGGACGGTTGACCGCTGTATCTTTTCATTACTGATGTGGACATCATTTAATATTTTAAAATACTTTATTTTATTTTAACTATTTCCGCAATAAATACGTTTAAATGTTAAATATTAATATCTGAGATTTATTTATGGGACCTTTTAATTACAATTTTATTTTCAAAAAATTTTAAAAATCTTGTAAATTTTTGGGTGTTACAAGTTGGTATCAGAGCACTGACTTGAGGGATTTGGATTCACAAGGGGTGAATTCAAACTCAAGTTTGAGTTATGAGTTTTTAAAATGAGAAATGAGTAAACTATTTTCTGAGTAAAGATTCCACATCAAGCATACAGCATGTCACGTCGACCTCTCGCTTTTCCCATTGCTGGTAATATTTAATAGTTTTTATTTACCTGAGATGTATGTTGTATTCTGAGTATGGATGAGTAGAGTAGTCTGAGATTTTTGTGTTTATTTTCTAAGTATATTTTTCCGAGTGTTGTTTCTGATTACATCTGTGAAATAAACCCTAAAAGTTATAATAACATACGAAAAATTACATATGAATAGTACGATTAAATACTATGTATATATAGATATACGAATGCGAGGTTTGATAACTTTGAGTATAATTTAGAGCATAATTCTGAGTAAAATTCTGGATTTAATTTCCAGTGTTTAATATATTATTGCATATACAAATACGCATACTAGAGAATTATAAATTTTAATGAGAATAATAAAAGTTTCCAATTTAGAGGAATACCTAATAGAGTTGAAATGAGATTTTATAAATTTGAGAAATTTTAACCAAAAGTGTAATAACGGGATATTAATTTATGATTCGCATGCTTTGAGTAAATGAGAAAAGAGAAAATTATTAACATTAAAGAGGAGTATTAAATTTTCGTATTGGGAAAATATTAAAAACTTTCAAATGGGAGAAAACACTTAATAGACCGAGTCATTTAAACGAATAAATCAGAGATTAGTAATCAAATTGATTAAGAATATTTTTATGAGGATTTTTCCAAGTTGAGTAAAAGGAAGGATTATGGAGTCAATAAAATGGGAAATAATTACATTTTAGCTAAACGAAAATATATCGAACCAAATTTTGATAATAAAATGAGTATGCATAATGGGAAGTTATTGAATCAAGATTAAGCAACCAAAAGATACATTAATATGGAATTCCAAATTTGTGTAAGAATCTATAGAATGTATAAAAAAAAAAGTAATCATTTGTGTTTTGAATTAACCGAAACAGTATATAGGTGTATGTCTAAATAATGAGAAATAGTTACATCAAAATTATTAGAAAAGTTAATTTATATTAAAAGTGTATTTATTGAAGCGAGCTATATAAGCTTATTAAAATAATTAACCGAGAATGTTGAACTAGAAAATATTAATTGTCGCTCGGGACGGCAATAAATCGGATAAAATTTTGAGAAAGAGTAAACGTGATTCATGAGAAATGATAAATGAGATAACTAAGAGTAGAAGATAAAACGATATTCGTATTGTGAAAGTAACAAAGTGGAAATATTTCTATGAATCTGAGTTATCCGAGTACCGCGTATGAGACTAAATATACGCATGATTTTCTGAGTAATGTTTATGAGGTTTTGAGTACCCACAGCTGAGTGCATATCTGTACTTATCGAATTATCAAATATGGAAAAATAATTTATTTTTTCTTTCTTCGGAATATGATTTATTGGTGTTTTTATGTGGAAAGTTGTGAACTTTGAGATTGACTCGTGACCAAACAAAAGCATGTGTCGAAAGTAATAGAGGGCCCCTATTACCGTACACACAGGACTTTTGGTTGGTTAGGGGGAAATTTTGAAGGGAACGATGGACCAATGCTTGTTATTGTGAATTTAGTATGTGTATCCTAATTGTTTGTGTGACTACATACTTGCTTGTTTATTTTGGTAGACAATACTAGTTCCAAACTCGAGGACGAGTTTTTCTCCAAGTGGAGTTGAGTAGGGGTAAAAAGGAAAATTGTCAAGAAATAATTATCATTAATTATTATTTATAAATATTATGAGCATGATGCTTATGCAGAGAGATTTTTTTTTTTTGGTATGGATTTAAAGTGCGAAATCTAGATACATATAATTGATCAAATAAATTATAAGAGTAACTATCAAATCAAGCAGTTGAGAATAATTAAATTTATTCTATGGGTAATTATAGAGTTTACAACAAAATGATAGATCGGGTTTACGGGAGAAATTAACAAATCAAGTTAATTGGGTTGAATGAATATCGTGCAAAAGGGAAGTCGTAATACTACAATTATATACAAAATAAGGCAGTATACTTATTCTTGGGTGGTTATAAATGTGATAATGAGAAATCATTAAATGAAAGTGATGAGAACTTATTAATGAGTCGAATATGAGAAAACTGCTACAATGAAATTTTGTGGAAAATGAGTTAAAATGAGATCGGTAATTTGCTGGTAATGAGTTATTATTAAAACGAACTAAATGATAAAATTTTATTTTGATTAATTATGGAGTAATTTTGAGTTATAAGAAATTACAAATCGAGTTACATAAACAAATTAATAAAATGAGTCAAGAGAGAAAAGTATTATATAGTGTTATGAGTTTTGAGGTATTATAAAATTATATGAGAAATCTCTATTTATGAATAATTATTAAACTTGAGATGAGAACAACTATTCAATAAATTTATATTGAACTTAGGAGAAATTTTGAAAAGACGAGAATGTACTGAATTGATGAACCATGAGTAAACCGTGAGATTTAGAATAAAGTGTAACTGCGAATTGAGTAAATGAGAACTAAGGAATTAATTCGTAATTTGAGTAACGAGAAATCATTATAAATAAGAGTATGAAATTTAATTGAAATTTTAGTGGGTAACATGGAATTAATGAGTAGATATGGTCAAAATAATTAAGAGACATTTTAAATTGTGTAAAATCAGTGAAACGGTCTATTAAAGGATCGTTAAACTAGATGAATGAGAAAACATCTATTAAAATATTATTGAGAAACCACTAAATGTAATAGAATGAGAACCTATTAAAGGGAATTAAATGACAAGATCGTTAATTTGAGCTATTTAAAGGGTTATCAACATCGGTAATATGCAAACCTAATAGAGTAAGCTAACAATATAATGCTAAAGTAGACTTATTTGGAGAACCAATAACGCGGTTGAGAGAGGATGTATCATTCCAAGTATTATAAGCTGGTAATTTGGAACACGCGAGTAGCAATAAGAATGAGTAAAATGAGATTTATACCTAATGCTATTATTTGTAAATATTATTACCTTATGAGTTGTTACTGAGTTACATTTATGAGTTTGCTCCTGAGATATGTTTAGAGTTTATTTCTGAGTTGGACTTCTGGGTTATATTTCCAGATCATATTTTTGAGTTATATACCTGAATATATGAGATTTACGTGTGATACGTAACGCTGTTCTGAGTTCGAATTTAGGGGTTTATTTCTGAGTTAAAATTGTTGAGTTTAGATTTATGGGTTATACTTCTGAGATATATCCCGGGTTGGACTTCTGAGTTACATTCACGAGTGGCATTTCTGAGTAAATTGCATGAGTACTACCGAGTGATATAAATTTCTGTGCACATCATCTGAGAATTCTGTGTGATAGGTATATTTCTTGTGAAGTATTTGCCAGTTTTATATTAGTTGAGTGCGGTATAAACAACTCAATTAATTCGTGTCTTAAACAAAGTAATGCCTCATTGAGTAGATGATCTTCTGAGCCGTTTTGATATTGATTGAACCGGACGGGGAGAAATTCCCCATAAACTTTAATTCTAATGCCATGAGAGAACCGGGTGTGGTAGTAAGTATGGATTGAATGACCAAGTTCGACGCCGAGATCATCTAATATCATCAACAAATCCGTAACAAATCTCCAAGTGGAGTTGAATCGGAGATTCAACGCAACATTTACCGCAGGGTGCATGAACCGTGTCCGACTGCGAGAGCAAGAATGCACCTTCCGCAGAGTATCGTTGGTTATTTCGCGCATGTTATCGACACCATTTTCGCCGATAAACCGAGATTTGAAAGAAGCGTCCTGATTATTATAATTTTATTTATTTATTTATTTATCTTTGCCTTATTGTCTCGCGCCGCCAGAGATGTAAGATTTTAATTAGCAGTTGCGATAACCGGAGTTCATCCTGGTCGAGTAGGACACCGAAGAGCTTATTTTTGTTTTGTTTCATAAATTTTTTTTTTATATTTCCACATTTGAAGATGGGTGTCGTTGGAGAGCCTGAGTCTGAGATGCGAGATCGCTGCCCTGAACTTTTCTGAGCAATGACTTCGGGGACGAAGTCTATTTCAAGTGGAGTTGAGTTGTAACGCCCCGAATTTTTTTAAGTAATTAAATAATACCTTTAAATTAATTTAAATTATGCGATAAGTAATTTATTGTTTTAGTAACGAATGTGTATCATCTTGAGTTTAATTGATCAATTATGATTATTAAATAATTGGCGTATTAATTACTTTTAATTATTATGTGGTAAATGGGTAACGGTTTGTAGTTATTTTATAAGTGTGCCATTTATAATTAATTGTTAAGTCGACATTTAAAATTTACATGACGTTTGAAATCCTGAGAACTTGAGTGTCGGGTCAAGGCCGGCCAAAGGCCAAGGCCGAGACCCGAGAGGCGTTTTCCTGTTTTGAGTTAAATCCCGAGTCCATAATGGTTACCTTTATCCGTATTCAAAGTATCAAGCCCGACTAGAGAGCCTTGCGGTGGGCTTGTGGGTGTCGCATAGAGCCTGGCCCGAGAAGATGTTTTGATTTAGGCTTGAGGCCTTAGAAAACTTGAGACGTACATAAGGGGGTATTATGGAGTAATCGTTATTATCTTCCTACCCTAATTGCCGACATATTCCCTCACCATCATAATTCAGTCGACAGCTGGAGCATCTCTATCCCTCCCTCTCTCGTATTTTCTCTCAGCCTTCGAAGAGCATTCCTAATACCGTAATCAATCTATTTGCTCTTCCCCAAGACCAGCCACCATTCTCTTCTTTCAATCGAGAACTCACGATCGAGCAGGAGGTTTCGTTCATAAGTAGAGAGTATCAACGTTGTAACCAAGTGGTAGTTTGTTCGAGACCAACCTGTAATTCGAGCATCTCCATTCCCTCCTGCGATATTGCGAGCAAGCATGTGGCTGACGATAATCACATATGGCGGTGTCTTTACACTAGTATTGTTTGTGGGGCTAGGTGGAAGAAAGCAATTCTCTTTTTATGAGATCTTTGGAGGTTGAGTGGAAGTGAACAGGTGGCGATGGGAAATTTAAATCTGTAGTGGAAGTGGGAATTATTATCAATGGGTTTTTATGGTGGTGGTTTTATTTGTTAAAGTCAGTGAGGACGCATGCTGTTCTATTTTTCATTCGGTGGTATTTTAGTGGACTGCGAGACCGAGCAGCAAGGAGAAATCCATTTTCCGTAGTGATCACGTATTTTGGTGATTTGAGTGCAACCGTCTTGGTTCGTAAGGGTATAAATCCTAACCCTTTTCTCTAATAGTTTCGAATTATTTAGTTTTGTTCGAACCGTAATCAAGTTTATGTTTTGTTGTTGATGTGTGTTAAAATTATTTGATGTTGCCTTGTTCCACTTCTAATCCACGACTGATGTAGGTTCAAGCAAAAGAATTACCGAGTCATAGAGGTCTCGGGTTTGGTTTAAATAATAGTGGGTTTTGTTCCTTATCGTTTTAATAGTTCTATGTTCCCATTTCTTTTAGTTACCAACCGAGTCTAGTGTAAACTGTTTTGATTCCATCTCTTTTGTCTCGGGTTGTTGCTGATGATTGACCACTGTTTCGGGTGCTTCGGGTTATGCGGGTTGATGTCGGGTTTGCTAAAACGAGTTTTAAACACCATTGAGTGTCCTGGCAGAATCTGTTCCTCCATTCGGGTCGGTGTTTAACACACTTAAAATATGTTTTTGGATTTTTGGCCCGTGCTGGTCACTTGTTTTCTGAGTTAGCTTTTCAATGCCGCAACCCTCTCGTCAATCCGAATTACGGTTTAAAAGTTATAGCCAAATTAGTAGGATGCTGTTAGGAAAATAACCTGTGCAACATGTCTGTCTTGCAACACTGTTTTGAGACACTTAGAGTCTGTTTTGGCCAGTGACCGTCTCACATTAAATTGTAGTTCTGATTGTCTAGTTGTCGTGGTAAAAAGATGGGAAAAATCTAATGAGCAGTTTAAGAGTAATGGCAGTTCCCGTGAGACTGACGGGTGCTGCCAGTTTTCTGAAATAAGCCCTCGGGTAGGATTTTAATTCAGGGTTTCGTTTTTGGTTTTAGGACCGTCTAGGAGATAACGTGCTGTACCTTCTGATTGTCGGGAACCCTTTGGAGCTTACGTTTCTCGAGGTGAGTATTCTCACCGTGTATTCAGTTTTAACGTTGTACATGCATGACTTATGTGTTACATTTCTTGCACCATAATTGTTATCTGAGCTTGAGCTGTTATCTGAGTTTGATCCGCTATCTGAGTTTGATTTGTTATCTGAGTTTGACATGCTATCTGAGTATCTGAGCAGCTGTTGACTTATTTTAATCTGAGACATTGTGCCTGGGTAACCGAGCTCGGCACAGGGTCATTCTGTGCTACTACTTGCTAGGGCATCTGAGATAATTATGTTAAAGAGATAATAAAACATAATAACACACATCTGAGTTTTTGGCTATGTGCCTGGGATCACCTCCCGTCTGAGTTTTGGGATTATTCCCGTCTGAGTTTTGGGATTATTCCCGTCTGAGTTTTGGGATCACTCCCGTCTGAGTTTTTGGCTTATGCCTATCTGAGGTGTGAGGAGGGGCGAGGTTGATCTCTCATCCCAAATCACACAAGCGCGCTATATAAATTAAAATCTGAGTAATAAAATCTGAGAAATAAATCTGAGTAATTAATCAAGTAGATTCTAAGTAGGAGTACACCGATGTGCCCTCATGTGTTGTATGTTATGATTGTTTGCATTTTGAGAATTATTCACTCAGCTTCCCCAGCTGACCCAAACTTTCCTCCACATTGTTTCAGGTACCAGCAAAGGAAAGGAGAAGGTGGACGGTTGACCGCTGTATCTTTTCATTACTGATGTGGACATCATTTAATATTTTAAAACACTTTATTTTATTTTAACTATTTCCGCAATAAATACGTTTAAATGTTAAATATTAATATCTGAGATTTATTTATGGGACCTTTTAATTACAATTTTATTTTCAAAAAATTTTAAAAATCTTGTAAATTTTTGGGTGTTACATAGTGTCAGACGTTTTGACTCAACACCGAAGAGTACTAGTGTTGAGTTAGTGTGAGGCGGGTCGAGGTTGATCTCTCGGCGCAAGTCACACAAGCACGCTATATAAATTAAAATCTGAGTAATAAAATCTTAGAAATAAATCTGTAATTAATCGAGTAGATTCTGAGTAGGAGTACACCGATGTGCCCTCATGTGTTGTATGTTATGATTGTTTACATTTTGAGATTATTCACTCAGCGGTGGCTGACCCCAAACACCCCCCTCCATTTTTCAGGTACTAGCAAAGGCAAAGAGAAGGTCAACGCTTGATGGACTGCATTTTGATTTAATACTTTGGATTTGGATTTAAATACTTTTGAGTCAAACATATTTTGAAACGCATTTATTATTCCACATTTAAATACCATGAGTCAGTTTATTATTATTTCATGAGTTGGGACTGTTTTGTTTACTTGTACTTGGGGAAATTGTCTTATATTATTATTTAAAAAAGTTTAAATTTCCCTTGATTTTTGGGATGTTACATACCCATCCTAACGGCTGTGCTAGAACCCGTTAGTTCGAGGCTTGGAAGTCGTTGAACCACCGATGTTGTTGGCACAGGCTCGTCGTTGGAACGCGTCGGTGTAAGTCGTCGGATAACTGACAAGTTGGGGGAGACTTCTCTCGATTTTCTAGGGACTTTGATAAGAGAGTGGGTGGAAAGGGAAGAGAGAGGATAGAGGGGAAAAAATAAATTTTGTTAACATGAACTTGTTAGTGGGGAAGAGAATGAAGTAGCGCTGATGTGACAAAATTGATGAGTTGGAGATAAGTTAATCGTTAAGAAAGACCTTAACGAAAAGCATAATTTTAGAATGAAATATAGGTCCTTTATGTCAGGAAAAAATGCGAAAGTTTTGAAGTGGGGTAAATAGAATAAATCTCTCTCACCGCCACTTGAACCATCCTGCGCCTAAGGTGGTGGTAGTGGCTAGTTCGGATAGACTCGATGGTGGCAATGTATAGTGTCGGTTGTGTTGTAGAATGGACAGATGGGTGCTGCAACTAGTCGGATAAGATAGGTCTCAGTCGCAGGGGTTGCAACATCAGAAATACCAAGTCGTAGGTGGGGATCAAGGAGGTATAGTTAATAATTAATTATGTATATATAGGCTCATCCTTTTAACATATATACTATGAGTTGTGTTCAAGGAGGTCCATCAAAATTTTAAAGTCTTAAGGAACAAATCGTAGCCATTGGATCAAAATGATCAAGATCAAATCACATGTGTTTCAAACACATGTGTTTCACACACATGTGTTTCAAGTCACGACCACCACCGCCGGTCACCACCACCACCGACCGCCACCTCCGGCCGACGGCGGTGGTGGTGGCTGATAGTGAAGGCGCTGGTGGTAATGAGGGTGGTGGTGGTGGTATTGATTCAGCAGAAGGTGGTACAACTGAACTCTGGAATGCGTCCGATGATTCAGCAGATGTGGGATTTAAGGCTTTAGAGTGTTCTTCAAAAGTAACATTTATAGATTCTTCCAATGTTTGTCTTCTTTTGTTGAAAAGTCTGTATGCCTTAAATACAGTGGAGTATCCCAAGAAAATTGCTTCATCAGCTTTAGAGTCGAACATACTCAGTTGATCTCGTGTGTTTAACACAAAACACACACAACCAAAGACATGAAAGAAACCGATATAAGGTTTCCTCTGACGGAGAATCTCATAAGAAGTTTTCTTGTGTCTCTTCACATACAGAGACCTGTTTTGAGTAAAACAAGTTGTGTTAACAGCTTCTGCTCAGAATTGCTTTGGCATGTTTGACTCAGCAAGCATTGTTCTTGCAGCTTCTATTAGGGTTCTATTTCTTCTTTCAGCGACACCATTTTGTTGAGGTGTTCTAGCGGCTGAAATTTTTTGTGAGATCCCAACTTCTGAACAGGATTCTTCCAATGTACGATTTCTGAATTCAGTACCATTGTCTGATCTCAGCTGCTTTACTCTTGACCCATTTAGAAGTTCCATCTTCTTGATGAATTTGATGATTTCATCAGCTGCATCACTTTTGTTACAAAAAAAATATAACCAAGTGTATTGTGAGTATTCATCAACGATAACAAGTGTATATTTCTTTCCACCTAGACTTTCAGTGCTCATAGGACCAAAGAGATCCATGTGAAGCATGTGAAGGCAGTTGTCGATGGAAAAACATTGTTGTGATTTGAAGGAGCTTTTATTTTGTTTACCTTGTTCACAAGCTGAACAAAGCTTATCTTTTTCATACTTAATCTGTGGCAAGCCATTCACTAGCTGTCCTCGGGACAACTTGGATATGTTTTTAAAGTTCAAGTGAGATAGCCTTTTATGCCACAACCAGTTTAGCTCTTCAGTGGAGTGAGAGAATAAACAAACTTCTTGGTTTTGAGGATTCATGTCAAGTGTATATACATGGTTGTTTTTTGGTGCTATGAGCACTACTTTTCCACTTTTATCTGTCACCGTACCTCTGTACTTATTAAAGTTCACTGAGAACTCTGCATCACATAGTTGGCTAATGTTGATTAAATTAGGTTTCAGCCCGTTCACATAACCAACTCTTGTGGTCTTTACAGATCCATTTGAGATGGATCCGTAGCCTTCAGTTGAGCCTCTACCATTATCACCAAAAATTAGTGGAGGTCCAGCACAAACTTCGAACTCTTCAAGCATGGATTTGTATCCAGTCATATGTCTTGAGCAACCACTGTCTAAGTACCAGACATGTTTGCTTTGATCACCATGCACATAAGTTTAAAAGAGTTAGTTCTTTTTGGGAACCCACACCTCTGTGGGTCCTTGAGATTTCTTGTTGGAACTCACAGGGGTTGGGTTCTTAATGGGCTCACAAGCTGAAGATGGAGAGGGTCTTAAGCTTGTGTTGTCACACTCACTTGCCATATGTCCATGATTTCCACACTTAAAACATTTTCTGTTCTTTTGTAGTGGAGTGGAAGGCGAGGCAGTGGGACTGGGTACTGGACCCAAAATCCCTTTCTGACTGTCTGAGATAGTCATAGTTTGCACGAGTGATGTCAGCTTGCTGACCTTTCCTTTCAGCCGTTTGACAGACACAGCTGAAGAAAGACTTGGAGTGTTTTTAGAAACACTCTTACCTTTGTTCTTTGGAGCTCGAGTACGAACTCCAACTGGCTCACCCTTGGAGGGTGTAAGAACAGCTTTCTTTCCTGGTGTCTTGCTAGTCTTCTTCTGAGGTCTAGCAGAAGCAGCAGGTGCTGAACCCAAGATAGACTTACTTGGTTCAACAATGACTACTGTAGGGGTCCTAACAACTATGGCAGAGGAGTCAGCTGATGACTCTTCTCCAGTAGTTTCAGAAGGTTCTTCTGTGGACATCTCAGTAGCATAGGTTTTGGTAGACTTAACAAAAGAACCAAAAACCAACTCTTCAGCTGGCACAGAAGCATCAGCTGTTGAGTAGTACGGATCATCCTTACTGCTGTCAGGTACAGCAGCTGCAGCAAGGAAATCTCCTCCTAATACAGCTTGTACTTGACTGGGAATCTGTGAGTTGACACACTCACTCACACGTTTGGATGATCGTGACCATGATTCACAAATCTTTTTAATTGCTTCCAGTTCTTTAATCTTTTCATTAAGATCGTGTTGAAGAACTGAGTTTATAAATTTTGTTTCAGAAAGTTCTTCTTTTAAGGTTTTGTGATCAATTAATCTTTCTTTTAAAAATGCGTTTTCACGAAGAATAGCGTTGTGTTTATCCAAACATTCACCTTTCAGCTGATCAATGAAGTGCAAGTCACAGATAATGGAATCAACAATGTCGTTGGCTTCAGAAGCCTCAGCAGAGGTTAGAGAGGATACCTTTTTATGAACAATGTTGACCCATTGATATGAACCAGCATCATCAGCTGTAATACTTTCATCAGCACGAGCCATCAAACACATAGTGTCCATTGGTTCATCATCATCAGATGAGCTGTCACCAGAGTCAGCCCAGTCGTGAGTTTCAGCTACGAGATCCTTGTCAGCAATTTAGCCTTCAAGTGCCTTCTTTTCTTCTAGGATTTTTTTGGTGAAGGCTTGTAGCTTTTTGTACTTTTCTTTAATGGACTCACCGCCTGAAGAGGATGAACTAGGTTTCTTTTGCTTGCAGTCGTTAGCATAGTATCCCTTCTTGTTGCAGGTGTAGCATGTTATCTCAGAGATATCAGGAGTATTTCCAGAGGATCTGGAAGGAACAACTGATGAGATAGGTCTGCTACTTGAGCCTTTAGCTGAGGAGCCCGATTTGCCTTTGAAATTTTTTCTATTTTTGACAAGTAGGGCAAGCTCAGTTATAAGGGCATCATTATCTTCGTCTTCATTGATCTCTTCGATGCTGACCTCAGGTACGTTGAACAGATCAACAGTTGAGTTTTTGTCAGCTTCATCATCTGGGGAAGGATATTCAATTCTATTGGGTTTGTTTAGAGAAACAAGAGCAGCTGAAGATCCTGAGGAACTCACTTTAAGGTCCTTTGGAGGTTGAAATTTGTTGAGTACGGTTCTCTCATGCCTTAGAAACATGCCATAGAGAGATGAAAGAGTATAATCTTTTAACGTGGGAGATGTACTCATGCAAGTTATAATGGTAGCCCATTTAGAGGGAAGAGTTGCCATAAACTTACACATTTTGGACATATCGTCCTTTTCAACCCCATGAGATTTTAGCTCGTTTAACAGAATGTTATAACGGTTGAATGTTTGAGCTATTGTCTCACTAGGTTTGGCTTTAAACAGCTCGTAGTCATGGATGAGCATGTTTTTGTTATGTTCACGCACAACGGATGTGCCTTCATACACTTCAGCCAACATTTCCCACTTCTCTTTAACTGAGTCACAAAATTGAATATTGTGATACATTTCATCACCAACTGCTTGAAAAAGCATATCCCTTCCTTTGTTCTCAAGATGAACGAGACGTTTTTCAGCGTCTGTCCATTGAGCTTCAGATTTCACAACATAGTATTCTGGTATTTCGGGAGTACCAGGGATGAGGGTTTTAGGAATGTGTTTTCCTAGCGTTATATTGTCTTGAAGTTTTGGGTGATAGGTAACCATGTAGGATAACATACGAGTTTTCCACATATGGTAGTTGGTTTGAGTGAGTTTGGGAGGTTTTCCAGATGATGGAAGATCTGATGTTGTAGGTTCAGCCATAACAGATGCTCAAAGTTGATGGAAAACAACTTTGACACTTGCTCTGATACCAGCTGTTGGATCCCAACAACACAAATGTGTTGCGTTATGACAAGTAAAGACGAATAAGATAAAGAACACACAAGATTTCAATGATTAAGAGCTTATTAAAACAACTTAATGCAGTACAAAGTTTGCGGAAATAGATAGTACACGCTAACTAAAACTCAATACCTGAAGTGACACTTTTTGATCGCTCAAACTAGAAGATAATGCAAGGAGAGTTTATATCAGCTGATACCAACAGCTGATATTAAATGCATGAGTAATAACTACGAAGGAGTTAATATCAGACAAATAACAAACTCTCAGAGAATGTTCTTGTGCTATGAATTCTAAAATGTGTGTGTAAATGCAAGCATTTACGTCTCTATATATAGCCCAAGATCCATGTTCCTTTATCTACAAGATACTCGACGTGTAAACATATCATTTGTCGATGTAGACTTGTCCACGGAAACATTAAATGCTCTTGCATAGGTTATAGTCCCAAGTGTACTTTGTGTCAACTCCTTTTGCTACATTTTCTGACGCACAGTGAAAAGGTGTACTATTATAGTACAAAAGTAGTTGACTTTCCGTTTACATGCTTGGAGGGACAAACGATGATGTACTGACATATTATCTTCTATTCCAAAATAGAAGATCTTCATCGTTTTCTTCTTCTTTGAGCGGGAAAGGGAAATGTTCAAAGTGTCAAGAACATTTCCACTAAGTCTTTATCTGCAGCAGGTATCATCAGCTGATGCCACAATCAGCTGAATAATCTTCTTCTTGTCTTTGTCCTTTGGCCATAGACTTCGAATGAACACTCTTCTATAGCTGCTGATTTGACTTGTTTTCCTAGAGCTAAGTACGTACTCAGCTGAAGGTTTATTGCATATACTTACTTCAGCTGAGATACATACATCAGCTGATATTTATTCTTCTTAGCTATCGATCATCAAATCTTATTTACTTAGTCTAGGGACTAACAGTTTGCTTCAAAAAGTGCAAGAAGACATCATTTTATGTGATTTTTGTAGGTTTTGGTTTGTAATATTACTATTTTGGTTTTAACTCTAATATTTTCTGCATTATCGGGGCATAAATTTCTCATCTCGCCCGGTGTATAAAAACCCAACGGATCGCGCCTGCACGAGTCACGAAAGACATGTGTTTCACTAAAAACATTAGTTTCTAAAACACAGGGGAGCATACGAATTACGAAGCACATGTGTTTCAAAAGGTGAAACACATGTGTTTCAAGTCACGACCACCATCGTCGGGCACCACCACCGACCACCGCCGGCCACCGGCCGCCTCCGATCGCTGACGACCGCCGCCGCCGGCCGCCGGAGGTGGGTGGGGTATTGATGTATTGAATCACATGTATTTGTAGTGGTGGTGGTTTGAATCTTTATCTTGACCTTTGACTTTTTCTTAATAAGAACTATTATTTGTCTTTTGGGATTTGATAAAATCTTTGGATTATCTTGAACAAACCATTATATACTATGGTACACATTTTGTTTTCTTAGCTTTTTAATGGTATTTAATACCTTCTCTAGTACATATGCGACAAATAAAATTATACATGAGTTTAGTGATAATTTAGATATCAATATGAAAACGAATACGATGAAATACAGTATGAGACACAAGCAAACTATATTCCTTTTACCCTGCATCTAGAACCACTTTGCTGTTATCAAGGAGACATGTTCTTCCACTCCCAACCAATCAGTTTATATATATTTCATACTTTCACAAAATTTTATACGACTCTATTTATTTAACAAATATAATTATTTATATTTGTAACTAAATTTTTTGTATTACTCATGTAAGAGGGTGTCTCGGATTGCGTTTTGGGGTAGATTATCTGTTTATTACGTTTTGGAAACGCAAATAATTTGAAATGATTGCTTGACAAAATCTCTGAAATACTCAATTATTTGCGTTTTGGAGCCTTCAAAACAGAGTTTTAGAAAAGTAGGTTGAGAGGTGCTGCTTATTGCGTTTTGAAAATTATTTATTTTGCATTTATCTATTAACTAATTAAACAAATAATCAAATTTACCAAACATTTAAAAAACTGATTATCTAATTATGTGTTAATTTATTACATAATTTTTTATGTTTGTACAAATCGCTTTGTTTGTTTGCCTATTAATAAAGTAAAAGGGACAAAGAAATAAGAATGAGAGTGTTGAGGAGATTTTCATGGTTTATTTGTACATAGCAGCGGGATGTGTTCACAGCCTTTGCCTTTCGTATCAGTGCTTCCGTACCAACTTTGTCAGTAGGCTTTTCTGTCCTAGGTCTGTTTAGGAAAACTTAATAACATGGTTTATGAACTTATTAGCTAATTAAACTTAAAGAGCTTAATTAGCTAATAAGTTCATAAACTTTGTTAATAAGCTTTCTCAAACATATCCCTAGTTGGTGTTGTTCACCTTTTCATTTCTCTTTGTATCTGTTTGTTTGTTGTTTTCTATTTTGTTAATCTAATCTACATGGAGGGGGCGGTGTTCCATGTGGAGCACACCGTGCTTTGTGACAAGGGAATGGTCTGGTTTCTTGTGGTGCAGATGGTGGATTGCTTGCACGGTGGGAGGACGGGGTGTTACATTGCCTTTTACACCGTGGTGGATGTCCACCTATGTAGTTCATGGGTGTGGGTACAAGGTACTACCAACCTTAGACATGCAAAAGGGTATCATATGTTTATACTTCTTGTTTTTTAACTCTTGTTTTATTATGATATTCTATCAATTAAAATAAGGTGATGATAAATGTACCACATTTTTTAATACCCATACTACAATTACTGCTTCATATACTTGCACAGTTTGTAGTGATACTTGTAGGGGTGTAATCGAGTCGAGACAGCTCGTGAGTTACTCGAGACCGACTCGAAAAATACTCGAAATCGACCCGTTGTGAACCCAGTCGAGCTCGAGCTCGAGCTACTCGAGTAGGGTTTCGAGCCGAGTTCGAGTTCCAAAATACACAGCTCGTTAGGCTCGCGAGCCTTATCGAGCTTTTATTTAATTACCATTTTACCCTTTTTCCATATACATAATTACCTTTTACACTTTTCCATATACATATTTACAACAAAAAATATGCATTTTAAAAAATATATGAATTTTTCGAGCCGAGCGGAGTATCGAGTCGAGTTTCGAGTTTTCACCGAGTCGAGTTCGAGCTTAAAAAAAGGAAGCTCGTCGAGTTTCTGTTGGCGAGTCGAGCTCGAGCTTGGCAGAACTCGGCTCGACTCGACTCGTTTACACCCCTAGATACTTGTATCCTGTGGTATACACATAAAAAATTATGGTGTAGAAATTAACTCCCATTAAAATAGAGTAATGGAATTTCTTTTTATTTGATATATTTTAATCGTAACAAATGTTAAAATTAAAGAATGATATGAAAAAAATTAATAGATGATACATACTTCCTCCGTATCAAAATAAGTGACACACTTTCCATTTTGGGGGTGTATCAAAATAAGTGACACAATTTGAAAACTTTCCTTATTTGGTAAAAATAGTGGGACACATACCCACTAACTATCCACTTTAATAAAGTGAAATTATCCTTATACCCTTACTTTTACTTTTAAAACTCATTAATATCACTTTATTCAAGAAAAGTGGGACACATTCTCCACTAACTATGTACTTTAATCTATTTTAACCTCTACTTTAATATTTTACTTCAAAAAACGTGTAAGCTAATTTGTGTCACTTATTTTGATACGGAGGAAGTATAAAATTTAAAGTTAAATACATATAAATAAAAAGAGAAAATGGAAAGAAATATCATTTTCTCATTAAAGTATATAGGTTCGTACTAATATAATTAGAAACACCGCGGAGAATTTATTAGTGCCGAGAAATTTTAACCGCGCAATTACCCTCTCCCTCCTAAAAAGCAAACCTCAAAATTGCGTGTTTTATTCATTCGTAATCTTCAGCGCGTGGTAACCACCCCTCAACTTTAGGGTTGCCCCCTTCGTATTTAATATCCCCATCATTACGCTTTACTGCCTCCCATTCTCACTCCCTCGGGTCCACCGGAAAAAAAAAGCAGGCAACCACGACGGAGGAACTGAACCCCAACGACAAGCAAACCTCCTGTCAATTCCCCATAAACAAATTTTGTTAAGTGAGAGAGTTCTTTAACTACTCAACTACCTTCAATGGAACAAGAGCTTGCTGACGGCATGTTTTGGTTGCCGCCGGACTTTCTGAACGAAGACGACGTCTTTATGGGCTTCAAATCCGGAAAACCTAACTCTGGTACGTCCACCGGAAACCTGAGTTCTCCAGTGGAGTCTGTAATTGGGTCTACTGAAACGGAGAGTGACGAAGAAGATTGCTTCAACGAGTTATCTAGAAAGCTTGCCCAATCAACGATTGAAGGAGATATCTGGAAAATGGAAACTAATTTCAGTTTCGAGAATCAACACTCCAAGGTATAATTAATATTCTCCCTGTTTTGTTTTTATATATATATTTTTTCAATTTTGTTATTATTTCTGATTTGAGGTTTTTTAATGCTATTTTAACAGTCAACAAAGGTTATGGCGGGATCGCCTCAGTCAACGCTGTGCGGTTGTAAGCAGATTTCAAGCGGGGGAAGCTCTAACTGTCCTTCGCCAGCCCCGGCGCCGGCGTTGAGTCGGAACGATGACCAACCATATGATGTTTTGTTTCGCGCCGCCGGTGAAGTTGCGAGACAGAGAATGACTGAAGGTGGTTATAGAAATCACATAGCTTCACAACAACCTGGAAGAATTCCAAGCCCTAATCCCCAATTTCTTCAAATTCAAGCTCAGGTAAAGTTGAAACAGCAGCAGCAAATGATGAAACAACAGCTACTACAGCAACAGCAACAGCTGTATAATCAGCATTATAAGCAATTTGTACAACAGAGCATGAGAAGGAACGGCGGAGGGAACATGAAGCCGGCGGCGGCAGCGGCGCAGCAGTCTGCGTGGCCTACTCTGCAACAATCACGGCAGCAGCCGCCGTCTCGATCGGGAATGAGGGCGGTTTTCCTTGGAAACCCTAACCCTAAACGTGAATCTACTGGTACTGGGGTTTTCTTGCCTCGCCAAATCGGAGCCCCGACTAAACCCCGGAAGAAAAGAGGTTTGTTCATTTTTCTTACTTTTGAATTCTTGTTGCATAATAATTTGAATTTTATTTTATTTTTTTTATTTATTAATAATAGAAAGGGTCTGATTCTGACCCTTGATCCGTTCAGTCTGTCCTGTTTTGGTTCCTTTTGTATTTCATTTACTTACCCAAAAACATCAAATTTTAAGCTTGATCGTGACTCAACAAGAGACTGATTATTGAATTGATTTTGTGTTCTAGGTTGTTCAACTGTTTTGCTTCCGAAGAGAGTTGTACACGCTCCGAATCTGAATCGCGGAGCTCAAATTAGATCGAATTTCGGACGTCCTTCTCATGATTACGGTAAATTGAACTTTGCCATTTTGGTCCGAAGATGAAAACGTATTGGAATTGATGTTTTGATTGATTGGTGTTTGCAGCAGATGCAGAGATGAAGTACCGGAACCGTGTATTGATGGCGGAGCAACGGCGGCAACAGGTGGAGAAGGATCTCCGGCTGCCGCAAGAGTGGACGTATTAACGGTGGAACTAGGTTTTATTTTTAGGGGGATAGGAAAGTAGAGAATAAAGTTGTGAAGTAGAAAGATGGCAACAAACAACACCAACAAAATGCTCTGGTTTTGTTATGAGATTTTTGTTGGGGGTGGAGTGAAAGAAAGAATTAAGGAGGGTATTTAGTATTATATTATATTACTAGGTTATAGTCCGTGAAAAATCACGGTGTAACACCACAATCTAGAGCCATTTTTTTTTTTTTTTTTTAAAATAAATAAACATGCGGAAGCGACTTAAGAAGACATACATCCTAAATTATTACACAACATAAAAACTTTACATATTAACTAAATATTTAAAACATTTTAAGGTGTTACTAAAACAGGCTCGACCCGGTATACAAAATCAGAGTGCGGTCATACTTCCAAAACCCGACTCTAAACAAGCCTAATCCACAACCTGAAAAGAGTCAACAAATGAGGGATTAGCACAAAGCTAAGTGAATAGAAATAAACGTCAATTTGCATAACTACCACAAATTAGAACATCGAGGGAAATCAATAAGGAAACCCGTCCAAACTTCCACAAGCAATTGGACGTTAAAAGAGGATCGGCGGTCGGGCGAGGACCTTCAACTGTTGTCGGCCAACAACAGTCAACCGATGGCTTCTTTACTAGAGGCACGGTGATCCCTCCTTACATAACGAATACGAAGGAGTCCGATCGCCCCTGCCAAGAGTAACGAAGCGTAGCCGAAAACCACCATAGCTAACCTCAAAAAAACATGTGCACATACTACCATTGACCACTAGACCAAGAATAAACTTGTAAAAAGAATTGCAGCCAAGAATCTGCTCCTAACATAGTTCGCGTCGGGAACTCATAGTTCGCGTCGCGAACTAAGAGTTCACGATTCGGGAACTACATCACGACCAGACCCCAAACTCTCTGTCCCGAGTTCGCGATCGCGACCATAAGTTCGCGACGCGAACTCTTCCAGATACACAATTCCTGCACTTTTTCTCCAAGACCCTACCATTCCCTAATTTTGTCCATCACACAAGAAAGAAGGTTAAGTCCACTCACCTTTGCTTCCTTTTGTGCCGAGCTCAATGATCTTATATCACTGAGGCTCCTTCCCCTTTCCTGTACAAAATGAATACCGAATTAGTCACCCGAAATCGCCAATTGTGTAACAAGTAATATAAGCTTTAGACCACATTTTGCAACAAGAGCTTATAACCAAATACTTGTATTTATACACATAACAACTACTAAGGTCTAAACTTCAACAAGTCAATTCGTTATGCCAATTGGTCACATTGCACCTTAGGCCCAAACGGGTCAAAACAAGAATCATATGTCGGACATTCACACAACATAATCCAATGAGTTAAACTACATGATCAACATCCAATTTACATAACTAACATACTTCTTGCATCCAATTGCAAGTGTTACCAATTTTGACTTTACTTAAGTCAATTTCACAATTAAGCAACCAAACGGGTCAAGACATGAAACCTACACACTTGAGCTTACAATTCATTCAACTAACACATTTCTAGCATGAATTTGATAATTAGAGTTTACAAGTCATACAAGACTAAAAGTCAATTCCCAGATTTGACCAAAGTCAACAATTCACAATTTTAGCTAGTTATGACCAAATTTCCATCTAGCCAAACACTACCATCTTTTATGCATTTTCACAATAGCTAACTAGTGATCTTCAAGATTAACAATTACCATTCTAACATGCATAATTCAACTAACAAAGCTTCAAGAACACCAAAATATACAATTCACCAAAATTAAGGAAAAACCCATCTTCTTCCTAAATCCACCATTGATGGAGCTCTATGAAAGCTTCACCAAATGAGCTATAACTAATAACAATTCATACAATACTTGCAAGAACTCAAATATACACCAA
Organism: Calendula officinalis; assembly: GCA_963853835.1. NCBI lineage: Eukaryota > Viridiplantae > Streptophyta > Magnoliopsida > Asterales > Asteraceae > Calendula > Calendula officinalis. The sequence goes on along the minus strand of OY970821.1, from coordinate 66,009,293 downwards.
ATCAATCATCAATTTCGGATTTCCATCAAGAATCAACAAGAATTTCAAGAAAACCCACTAGTTCAAGACCCTAATTCATTTCTACATCAAGAACATGAAACCCTAGCTAAAGAAGGAAGAAACTTACTTAGATTAGCTTCTAGATTCAGAAAATCACAAGGAATAGGCAAGATCTTCAAGCAATTAACACCAATTTGGAAGAAAACTCAAATGTGTGTGAAGTGTGTGTGTGTGTGTCGTGAGAGAGAGAGACCAGAGAAAAGAGAAGAGTCAAATGACATCTGCCCTTTAAAAGACACGTACACCCTAACTCACCATCACAGGTAATTTCAGTTAAACACAGAACAGGATATCAGGTTCGCAGATAATTTAATTAGACCTAACTAACTCCAATTTTAACAACGAAGATATTTTTAGAACCCCGGTTCAGAAATGAACCCAAATATGTAAAAATCATTTTAACATTTAAATGTCTCAGTTTTACTTAATTTTTAACCCCATGGTTAAAAATACAATTAATTCAATTAAATCAAATAAAATTCTATAAATTAATAAAATAATAAATAATAAGATATTACTTACCAAAAGTAATAAAATATTAAGGGTCGGGTCTCGGGATGTTACAAATCTCCCCTCCTTAAAAAGATTCCGTCCCCGGAATCTCACCTTGATCAAATAAATTCGGATAACGGTTCTTCATATCCGATTCGGTTTCCCACGTCATATCGGCACCCAAACTATGTTTCCATTTAACCAAAACCATCGGTATCTGTTTCTTTCTCAACTTTGTTACCTTACGATCCAAAATTTCAACCGGCTCCTCAATTAACCGCTTTCTCGAATCCACCTTTAAATCTGCAATCGGTAAAACCGGTATTTCCTCATCACTATTACACTTCCTCAAATAACACACATTAAACGTGTCATGAATACCCGACAATTCAGGAGGAAGATTAAGTGCAACGGTTTGGTCATTCACCACTTGACGAATAACAAACGGGCCAATAAATCTCGGTGCTAACTTTCCCCGTTTCCCGAAACGGATAACACCTTTCCACGGAGAAACCTTCAAATAAACCCGTTCACCCTCACCAAAAGTTACGGGTCGACGCCGTGGATCCGCATACATTTTCTGTCTATCCCGAGCGGCTTTTAACTTTTCACGTGCAATCGCCACCTTATCGGCCGTTAACTGAACAATCTCGGGACCCGCAAACTGTTTTTCTCCCGCTTCGAGCCAACATGTGGGAGTTCTACATCGTCTACCATACAACATTTCATATGGTGGCATCTTAATACTCGAATGATACGAGTTGTTATAAGCAAACTCGATCAAAGGCAAATGAGAATCCCACGACCCACCATATTCCATTACACAAGCCCGTAACATATCTTCCAAAGTCTGAATGGTTCTTTCTGTCTGACCATCTGTTTGTGGGTGATACGCCGTGCTCAAATTCACCCGAGAACCTAATTCTCTTTGCAAACTCTTCCAAAAATTGGAAACGAATCGAGGATCCCGATCAGATACAATAGATAACGGAATACCATGTCGGGAAACAATTTCATCTATATACAACTTAGCCAATTTGTCGAGTGATGCGGTTTCGTTTGTGGCCAAAAAGTGAGCACTTTTGGTCAACCGATCGACAATTACCCAAATCATATCATGGTTCTTTTGGGTACGAGGTAATTTCGTGACGAAATCCATTGTAATATTCTCCCATTTCCACTCGGGGATATCTAACTGTTTTAACGACCCATACGGTTTTTGATGTTCGGCCTTGACTTGAGCACAAACATGGCATTTTTCAACAAAACGGGCAATATCTAACTTCATAGAGGGCCACCAATACAAAACTTTCAAATCATTGTACATCTTTGTACAACCCGGATGAATAGATAAACGTGATTTGTGCGATTCTTCCAATATTAATTCCCGTAATCCCCCGATTAACGGTACCCAAATTCGTGACCGAAACGTTTTCAACCTTCGCGAATCATCAACCAACTCATCTTTCCGCTTTAACATAATTTCCGATTTCAAGTTTTCGTCTTTTAAAGCTTCTATTTGACATATTCTCAACCTATCGACAAGATCGGACACGATTTCCATACGCATAAACTGAACCACCTCCGATGATCCCTTACGACTTAAGGCATCGGCAACTACGTTAGCTTTCCCCGGGTGGTACCGAATTTCACAATCATAGTCTTTAATGAGCTCCAACCACCTTCGTTGCCTTACATTCAAATCTTTTTGTGAGAAAACATATTGAAGGCTTTTATGATCGGTACATATAACACATTTGGTTCCATAAAGATAATGCCTCCACAACTTTAATGCGAAAATCACCGCCGCGAGCTCTAAATCATGGGTCGGGTAATTCTTTTCATGGGATTTCAATTGACGAGAGGCATAAGCAATCACCCGGTCTCTTTGCATTAGTACACAACCCAAACCCGAATAAGATGCATCACAATAAACTATAAAATCATCCGAGCCTTCGGGTAAGGCTAGTATTGGAGCTTGACACAATAATTGTTTTAACAATCGAAACGCCCTTTCTTGATCATCACCCCACCGATATGGAACATCTTTTCGTGTCAACTTTGTCAACGGACTAGCAATCTTTGAGAAATTCTTGATGAACCTTCTATAATAACCGGCCAAACCTAGAAAACTTTTAATTTCGGATGGAGTCTTCGGGGCACTCCAATTCATCACCGCGGTTATCTTAGATGGGTCCACCTTCACCCCTTCTTGACAAATTACATGCCCCAAAAACTGAACTTCCCGGAGCCAAAACTCACACTTCGAGAACTTAGCATAGAGTTGTTCCCGTTTCAAAGTGTCTAAAACTTGTCTTAAGTGATTCTCATGATCCAAATCGGTTTTGGAATAAATAAGTATATCATCAATAAAAACAATTACAAATTTATCGAGAAACGATCGACATACCCGGTTCATAAGATCCATGAATATAGCGGGAGCATTCGTCAAACCGAACGGCATGACTAGAAATTCATAGTGACCGTATCTCGTTCGAAACGCGGTTTTTGAAATATCGTTCTCATGAACCCGAACTTGGTGATAACCCGATCTTAAATCGATCTTTGAAAAGTATGAAGCCCCTTGCAACTGATCAAACAAGTCATCAATACGCGGTAACGGATACTTATTCTTAACCGTTCTCTTATTCAACTCACGGTAATCAATACACATTCTCATAGTGCCGTCTTTCTTTTTAACAAACAAAACTGGTGCACCCCAAGGCGAAAAACTCGGTCTGATGAAACCCTTATCCAATAACTCTTGTATCTGTGTCATCATTTCCCGAATTTCTGACGGTGCTAATCTGTACGGAGCCCTGGCTACGGGACTGGCTCCCGGAACCAAATCAATCTTGAATTCTACCTCCCGAATAGGAGGTAACCCAGGCAACTCATCGGGAAAGACCTCCGGGTATTCCGATACCACCCGGATGTCTCTAACAACCTGCTTTTCTTTTCTGACATCAATAGCATAAGCAAGAAACGATTCACATCCTTTGGCTAGAGATTTTCTAGCTTTCATGAATGAAATAATAGGGAGAGATGTATTAACCCGATCCCCACGGGCCACTACGTGTGTCCCGTCAGGCAATGGAAATGAAATCAATTTCTTGTCACAATTAATTAGTGCTTTATTTAAACTAAGCCAATCCATTCCAAGGACCACATCGAAACCAGATATTGGCATTAAAAGTAAAAACATATTAAAACACGCCCCATCAATATTAATATTTGCCCCAGTCACAGATGTTGTGACTGGCACCACATAACCATCAGCTACTTCCACTTCCAATGGAGTAGTTACCACAGATGTAGGCAATTTTAACTTAGCATGGAAATCCACAGAAATAAATGAGCGATTAGCTCCAGAATCAAACAACACACGAGCATCTATGTTATTTATCGGAAACATACCAGTGATGACATCATCGGTAGTGGTAGCCTCTTCAACCGTCATTTTGAAAGCTCGACCCTCTGATGTAGGACGGTTCTTCCTCTTTTGAGGAGATGATGCCACCGATCCCCCAACCGACCCAGAACCCGAACCCGATCTTCTATCCGAGGGACAATCACCGACTCTGTGACCTTCTTTATGACAATTCCAGCAAACACTTCTTGGGAATTTACAATCATTCATCTCGTGCCCATACTGTCCGCACCTGACACACCGCATCGTTTGGGCCGTACAAGCCCCACTATGAGAAGATCTACATCTAACACACCACTGTGTCCTTTGACCCGAATTTCCACCCGATTGTTTACGATTCGGACTAGTAAACCTTTGATTTCCTTTCCCTTTCTTGCTTTGTTGAGAACCCGATTGTGTGGACTTGAACTTTTGATACCCGGGTCTATCTTGGGTCACCCAATCACGAGAATTTAAATCACCTTCAACAGTTTTAGCCAAATCAAAAGCCTGTGAAAGTGTGGTTGCAAGCCTGGCTGTGGTTCGGTACTCGGGTCGCAAAGCACCAATAAAATGCTTTATTTTCGATGGTTCATCGGGAACCCATTGTTGCACAAACCTCAGTTTTTCATTAAATTGCTCGATCAGATCATCAACTGTCATCCTTTCAGTCATCCGCAAATTTAAGAATTCCGACCGAATCCTATCCATCTCAAACGAATTGCAATAACGTTTGCACACCTGTTCTTTAAATTGATCCCATGTTATACTGTTTTTAACTTCCTTGGGTAGATGCTCAATTAAAGTATCCCACCAATTCATAGCCCCACCTACTAATTTTCGTGTGGCATACATGACCCGGTGTTGGTCATCACACCCGCAAGCATCTAATGTTCTTTCCATTTCTCTTAACCAGTTCATAGTGACATTGGGATCTCTACTCCCACTGAATTCAGGGGGTTTACAGTCTAGAAATTGTTTGAAAGTGCAACTTGGTTTCATGCCGAATGGGTAGGGTTGGTTGGTAAATTGGTATTGAGGTAAACCCTGGCTTGGGTTAACATAAAAGTATTGTGGTTGTGACATTATTGTATTAGGTTCAGGTGTGGTTGACATTAGGGGAACCGTCATGGTAAAAGCGGGAGTTGTGGGAATTTGCATGGAGGGAACGGACATTGATGGAGTAAACACGGGAGGGAAATTTGGGGGTTGGTTATTTTGGTTCTGGCTCATGCTATCAACCAGATTCTGAAGATGTTCCAAGCGACTTTCCATTCTTATAATGTAATCTTCCCTGTCTTCATTTGTATCCCGAGAAGTACCAATGATTCCTTGTTCGGGGTTCGGCGTGGTTATCGGCGGATTGGAATCGTTATCTGTCATATCTGTATCAAGCACAACATCTCACGAACTATTAGTTTAAATCGTTAGTACCTATCTACTAACTACTACTAACACACAATTCATATTCACTCGACTAATCCACTCCCAAAATTATGGAAGTTTGACCAACTCGAGCCAAGATTTGGGAATGGTACACCTAAATGTCCAACCATCGCCAAACCTAGGCTCTGATACCAAATTGTAACACCACAATCTAGAGCCATTTTTTTTTTTTTTTTTTTAAAATAAATAAACATGCGGAAGCGACTTAAGAAGACATACATCCTAAATTATTACACAACATAAAAACTTTACATATTAACTAAATATTTAAAACATTTTAAGGTGTTACTAAAACAGGCTCGACCCGGTATACAAAATCAGAGTGCGGTCATACTTCCAAAACCCGACTCTAAACAAGCCTAATCCACAACCTGAAAAGAGTCAACAAATGAGGGATTAGCACAAAGCTAAGTGAATAGAAATAAACGTCAATTTGCATAACTACCACAAATTAGAACATCGAGGGAAATCAATAAGGAAACCCGTCCAAACTTCCACAAGCAATTGGACGTTAAAAGAGGATCGGCGGTCGGGCGAGGACCTTCAACTGTTGTCGGCCAACAACAGTCAACCGATGGCTTCTTTACTAGAGGCACGGTGATCCCTCCTTACATAACGAATACGAAGGAGTCCGATCGCCCCTGCCAAGAGTAACGAAGCGTAGCCGAAAACCACCATAGCTAACCTCAAAAAAACATGTGCACATACTACCATTGACCACTAGACCAAGAATAAACTTGTAAAAAGAATTGCAGCCAAGAATCTGCTCCTAACATAGTTCGCGTCGGGAACTCATAGTTCGCGTCGCGAACTAAGAGTTCACGATTCGGGAACTACATCACGACCAGACCCCAAACTCTCTGTCCCGAGTTCGCGATCGCGACCATAAGTTCGCGACGCGAACTCTTCCAGATACACAATTCCTGCACTTTTTCTCCAAGACCCTACCATTCCCTAATTTTGTCCATCACACAAGAAAGAAGGTTAAGTCCACTCACCTTTGCTTCCTTTTGTGCCGAGCTCAATGATCTTATATCACTGAGGCTCCTTCCCCTTTCCTGTACAAAATGAATACCGAATTAGTCACCCGAAATCGCCAATTGTGTAACAAGTAATATAAGCTTTAGACCACATTTTGCAACAAGAGCTTATAACCAAATACTTGTATTTATACACATAACAACTACTAAGGTCTAAACTTCAACAAGTCAATTCGTTATGCCAATTGGTCACATTGCACCTTAGGCCCAAACGGGTCAAAACAAGAATCATATGTCGGACATTCACACAACATAATCCAATGAGTTAAACTACATGATCAACATCCAATTTACATAACTAACATACTTCTTGCATCCAATTGCAAGTGTTACCAATTTTGACTTTACTTAAGTCAATTTCACAATTAAGCAACCAAACGGGTCAAGACATGAAACCTACACACTTGAGCTTACAATTCATTCAACTAACACATTTCTAGCATGAATTTGATAATTAGAGTTTACAAGTCATACAAGACTAAAAGTCAATTCCCAGATTTGACCAAAGTCAACAATTCACAATTTTAGCTAGTTATGACCAAATTTCCATCTAGCCAAACACTACCATCTTTTATGCATTTTCACAATAGCTAACTAGTGATCTTCAAGATTAACAATTACCATTCTAACATGCATAATTCAACTAACAAAGCTTCAAGAACACCAAAATATACAATTCACCAAAATTAAGGAAAAACCCATCTTCTTCCTAAATCCACCATTGATGGAGCTCTATGAAAGCTTCACCAAATGAGCTATAACTAATAACAATTCATACAATACTTGCAAGAACTCAAATATACACCAAATCAATCATCAATTTCGGATTTCCATCAAGAATCAACAAGAATTTCAAGAAAACCCACTAGTTCAAGACCCTAATTCATTTCTACATCAAGAACATGAAACCCTAGCTAAAGAAGGAAGAAACTTACTTAGATTAGCTTCTAGATTCAGAAAATCACAAGGTATAGGCAAGATCTTCAAGCAATTAACACCAATTTGGAAGAAAACTCAAATGTGTGTGAAGTGTGTGTGTGTGTGTCGTGAGAGAGAGAGACCAGAGAAAAGAGAAGAGTCAAATGACATCTGCCCTTTAAAAGACACGTACACCCTAACTCACCATCACAGGTAATTTCAGTTAAACACAGAACAGGATATCAGGTTCGCAGATAATTTAATTAGACCTAACTAACTCCAATTTTAACAACGAAGATATTTTTAGAACCCCGGTTCAGAAATGAACCCAAATATGTAAAAATCATTTTAACATTTAAATGTCTCAGTTTTACTTAATTTTTAACCCCATGGTTAAAAATACAATTAATTCAATTAAATCAAATAAAATTCTATAAATTAATAAAATAATAAATAATAAGATATTACTTACCAAAAGTAATAAAATATTAAGGGTCGGGTCTCGGGATGTTACACACGGGTTGTCACTTATTATTTTGAACGTTAATAATATGTAATACGGCGAATTTTTGTTAGATTCTTGATGATTACAACGGCGTAGCAAAATACAAAAATGTATTTGAAGACAAAAAAAAATAAATATATTTAAGATAAATTTTCTAAACATCTCTTTGAAATTATGAGTAGAAGAATCATGTTTTTTAAATACCCTTTGTAGGTGAGCCTTTGAATAAAGAATAACTCGAGGCATCACCATTGGAAGGCACCAAACTGTATTAGGTCTTAATACTCAATTATTAATTCATGTCTTTATATAAGTCGAATATAAACTTCACTCTGCTCAAACACAAGACAAAAGTCTTAAAAAGTAGACTTCTTACCCTTATCATCTCGTGCATTGCATAACAAAAGACAGCCGTAAACAGAATAGGTTTTAAAATAATTTGAGCCAGGTAAATGAGTTGATTAGCGTTAAAAATTATCTGAGTTGGATTAAATGGGTTAAAATTTTAAAAAATAGATTAAATAAAAATGGGTCAAATGAGTAAAAGTAAGCAGCTGAAACTCACCCAAAGTTTAATTAAAACGCATAAATTCTTAATAACTGTTTAGACACACTCACCTACCCATACTAAAATGTAAACATTTTGACCCAAAGGTGGACATCATATAAGTACCCATTTTAACCCTACTAAAATTTCCCCAGGTCGACCAACATTAGAGTACCCAGTTTGAACCACATTAGAAATCACACACTTTGACCCGACCCGTTTTGGCCAATTACTTATAGGGCCTGAGTGCCCGACTCACCATTTTGCAACCTATAAAAAACAAAATTGATCTTACCTCAACATCATCAACATATTTGCACACATCATCAATAAGTGACAACAAACGGTCCATTGTAGTTTCCATTCCTTTTAAATCACTTGGAAGTTTGTCTACTGCTATGCTCTTAAGAATATCAACTACAGGCACAAAAACTCCATTTAGTAATCATTCAAGTTCAAGATTTCATCGAATCAATAACAAATTCCTGTTTTATTTTAATTCAGTACATTAAAATCGATTAATTATAAACACATACATCCAACACGTACGTAAATCCAACGGTACTTCTTGAAATTGAGCAGCAAGTTATTGATCTCGTAAAGATAAATTAATGGAAATAAATCTTTTATAGAAACTTCACTTGGAAGTTTGCATACAACCTCCCTGTTGCGCTCAGAACATTTGCTCATCAGAAAGGTAAAGTCCTCGTGTTTTAGGCATGTGATATATAGATATAGATAAGATCATAATTAGTGCATTACATACTTATTATTGTGACTCATTTAAAATAAGTAACATAATATATTTTTGTGTAAACTCAACCCATTTTGGAGGTCTACTGAAAAGCATCTACTTTTTGAATTAAAAATAAAGACTTAAAGAACTCTTGAACAAACATGGAAGTTACAATTACAAATTGCACATAAAAATAGCAGGAATATTATTTTATTTTATTATTTTTGAAAGAATATGGAAATTAGCAGTAAGTCTAACCAGAAATTTTCTTGTAGCAACAAATTCAATTGTTCCTGTACAAAGTTCAGGTCTTTCATCAGCATTTGTAAAACCTGCAAAAATGAATTACTATAAACCAATATTATTTAACAATTTTTATTGTTTAAAAAGAAAAAAAAAATTAACCATATAAGTTACAAATAAACCATTTTCCCTGATCAACAAACTTCATGAATGGATTAGTATGTCCTTTGCAACGTGAACAACGAATTGGGCCGCTTTCAGCAAAATGAACAATGTGTTAACAAAATACAAAATTTAGCATATAATGAAATGTAATAATAAAAAGGGAACCTTATCACTGATAATGGCTTTATTCAGATTATCACCGATAATATCAGTAAAAAAATTTCGAAAAGAATGAGTCATTGAAATTGTGCTGCGACCAAAAACTGTTATGGTTAGAGCAACCGGCAATGGCGCGACCAAAAACGGAAAGGGGGTCGGGTAAATTGAAATTGTGCTGCGAAATTGAAAGAAGATACATACAAATACATATAGATGATGTCGTACCACCATCTAAACCTAAACCTAAAACTACTTCTTCTTGTTCTCCATCGCATTTCGAATCTAGATGATGATCATGATGAATCAGAAGTTCATCATTTTGATTGTGGATCATGTTCGTCGTAGTTAATCAAGAAACAAAAGACAATCATTAAAATGAAATACCAGTGAGATGGCAGTGGCGGTTGAGGTAAGACGGAGGTCGATTGGTTTGTTAGATATGGAAGGGTTTATAAATTGAGCATGGTGTAAATCATGGTGGAGGAGGTTTCTTAAGCTGTTCCATAAAACGGTTTCCTAAATTATGAAGTTGGTTTATAATTTTGAATTCATCATTAATACGGAACCGTAAGTACTGCAGAAAAAATTCGGTTACATAGGCTCATGAAGCTGGGCAGGAAAATATTACAGAAGGCCAGTAAAAAGTCGCCAGGTGGCAAAGGTGAGGGTTAAGAAGGGGACATGTGGCACATAAAACCTTTGTTTATATATATAGATAGATATTAGTATTATATTATATTTATTATTAAATCTTATTATATTATTCTATTAATTAATTAATTGATGAAGAAATACAGGAGTTGACATTCTCTTTTTTTTTTTATCTTTTCTTTCTAGTCAATGAGTTTGATTGCTTACTTTCAAATTTTACGTATGTAATTCATTAATTATCTATTATTCATATAATTTATTGATCTTGATATTTATTATTATCAAATGGAAGTAGATTCGTACACAACATTTTTTTAGATATAGAAAGTAATTTTATATAAAGAGACAATTATACCTTTTTTCCTTTTTCCAAAATTTTACCCATCCTGTTAATATCTTTTCTTCCCAACTTCGAAAGCTACATATCGTAATCTACTTGCTACTAGTAAGAATTTTACTGAAAATTCAGTTCGTAATCTACTGGTAAGAATTTTACTGAAAATTCAGTTCGTAATCTACAAATAGTAATCTATTGAAAATTCAGATCGCAGTTCAAAATTGACGATAAATTTCGAAACAAGTAGAGACAGATAGCTCTTAAAGCTTGACGATCTTCATCCTCTTGATGAGTAATTTTAGCGAAGAGAGAGTTTAGAAAGAGAAAATGGGGATGGATTTGTTGATTTCTTGAAGATGATGAAGAAGAGAGAGGGGATGAATTTCTTGAAGATTTGTTGATTCCCAGGAAACAAGCAAAACACTAACCCCACATCCACCGACCTCCTTTCCCATTTTTATAGAATTTAGCTCTTAAAATTAACGCTCCTTCTTTCCTGTCTCTTATTTTTTGACGAAATCTTGAAAATGGATAAAACAATATTTTGTAGTAAGTTGCAATAAACAGCGAAACGGCGGTCAACAAAGGAGAATGACATAATTGTCATGTGAATAATGGTTTTTAGTCCTACCATTTGGTCATACTCATAGTCCTTCTCATTAGATAATGATATGTGTTAAAATTAAGGGTAATATTAAAAAAGAGAATTAGTGGAGTATACATGTCATCCTATCAAGTGGTAGGACTATAAGTAGAACTAAATGGTAAGACTAAATATCATTTCTCTTAATAAAATCAAGGTTGTTAAAATCACGATCCTAGTTGTTAGAATCTACGAGTCGAGCTTTTAACGAGCTACTCGAGCTCGAGCTCGTTTATATCGAGCTCGAGCCTATACTAATTCGATCTCGAGTCGAGCTCAAACATAAAACAAGACTCGATTAATTTCACGAGTCGAGCCTAATAATTTAATACTCGACTCGGCTAGTTCGATAGCTCGTTTAATCTCGAGCTGAACGAGCCAGACGATCTTCACGAGTCGATCCTAACGAGCCGAACAAGTGTTTTTTACAATAATTACAATTGTTGATACAATAAGTACAAGAATATACATATATTAACATATATTAATACGGGTGTTAATGAGTCGAGAAATTAACGAGCTTTTCGAGTTTGTAAATTAGTTATTTTCAAAAAATATGGAAATATAAACGAGTATCGAGTTCGAGCTCGAACACTATATAAATATTCGAGCTTGAGCTCGAGCCAAATTTTAAAAGCTTATTCGAGCTCGAGTCGAGTAATTACTAAACGAGCCGAGCCCAAATTTTCTGATATTCGACTCGACTCGAATTATTAACAACCCTAGGTAGGACTAATAGTATGACCAAATGGTAGGACTAAATATTATTTTTCTTGTCATTTTATTTGAAATTGTTTTTTATTGAGAAAAACTGCTCCGTAGAAATCACTCCCCTTATCAAATAAGTAGATATATAAATGAGAATATATGATTTGCCTCAATTGAATATTGAGGAGAGATTCTTATTATTATATAGCAATAGGTACAAAGACAGAAAACGTGTATCACTCCTATGATTGGGAGATTGCCTAACTAAATCCCTATGACTAAGGTAAGTCAATAATACAATTTAATACATAATCAATACATAATTATCTTGGGATACTATCCGTTAATACCCCCTTTCAATCGAAAAGGTGGTGGTCCAAGACGAAGTTTTGTGCGTAGAGACTCGAACTGTGGTCGTGGAAGACTTTTGGTGAAGATGTCAGCCACCTGAAGATTGGTTGGAACAAATTTTGTATATAATTTTCCAGAGCTTACAAGTTCCCTAATAAAATGATAGTCCAAATCAATATGCTTTGCTCGTTTATGGGACACCGGATTTTGTGTCATGAAGAGAGCACTCTTATTATCACAAAGTAGGGTTGGACGATCAGGTGGTAAAGCATGTAATTCTCGTAAGAGATGTGTGATCCATACGATTTCAGCGGCGGTGTTTGCCATAGCTCGGTACTCGGATTCACAACTAGACCGGGATATGGTAGGTTGCTTTTTAGCACTCCACGATACAAGATTACCTCCGAGGTATATCGAATAACCATATGTGGACCGTCTAGTGTCAATGCATCTAGTCCAATCAGCATCAGAGTACCCTGTGATTACATGTGCTCGTGGTCGGTTGAAAGTTAGACCAAAAGAGATGGTACCTTTTACATATCACATGATTCTTTTGACGGATTGAAAGTGATCGGTAGTGGGAGCATGCAAAAATTGAGACACTTGATTGACGGCATAAGAGATATCGGGTCTTGTAATAGTTAAATATTGGAGAGCTCCAACCAAAGACCGATATAGTGTAGGATCTGAGTACGGTGTGCCCTTGGCGGTAAACGAAACATGGGGTGCTAGAGGCGTGCCAATGGGTTTGGAGTCAAGTAAATCTGCGCGCTTGAGAATATCACTAGCATATTTTGATTGAGTGAGGAACAAGCCAGTGTCCGTATAAGCAACTTCTAGACCCAAAAAATAATTAAGTTTGCCAAGGTCTTTAATTGAAAATTCATTGTTCAAACGAGTAATAAAGTTGGTGATTGATGATTCATTATTACCCGTAAGAATAAGATCATCAACATATACGAGCAAGTACATGATACAATGGTCTTTGGAGAAGACAAAAAGAGACGTGTCGGCTCGGCTACATGTAAATCCATACGATAGTAAGAACGTGCTCAAGCGATGGAACCAAGCTCTCGGTGCTTGCTTTAACCCATAGAGAGCTTTGGATAATTTGCACACGTGATGAGGATGATGAGAATCGACAAATCCGGGTGGTTGTTCCATAAAAACGGTTTCTTCAAGAGTGCCATTTAGAAACGCATTTTTGACATCTAATTGATGCAAAATCCAGTTGTTTAGTACCGCAAGTGAAAGAACGATGCGAACCGTGGAGGCTTTGACCACGGGACTAAACGTATGACAATAATCAAGTCCCGGAATTTGTGTGTAGCCTTGAGCAACCAATCTTGCTTTATATCTTTCAACAGTGCCATCAGAATTGTATTTGATACGATAAACCCATTTGGAGCCAACAATGTTAGTGGATGGAGGTCTTGGGACTAAAGTCCAAGTATTGTTTCGTTGAAGTGCTTGAAATTCCTCATCCATAGCTGCGACCCATTTAGCATCCTTAGTTGCCGTTTTATATCCCCGAGGTTCCGTGGTAGATAAGAGGGATGCATGGAGTGGATAAGAGGTTAGGGCAGAAAAATTTGCTTGGTGTTTGGGTTTGAAGATCCCTGCTTTGGAGCGTGTAGTCATCGGATGAGATGTTGCATGTAAATTAGGTTGGGTCGGTGGTGTGATAGTAGGTGCGGTTTGAGCAGAGACATCGTTAGAAGATGTTGTGGTGGTATCGGTTTGGGCAACCGAGGTTGGTGTTTGGGCTGGCGTAGAGGGTTGGGTAGTGTTGGGTTGAGTAGCGGAAATAGGTGGGGCCGATATAGTGGGCTGCGGTGGAGTGGCAGTGGGCTGTGGTGGAGTGGCACTGGGCTGCGACGAAGTGGCAGTGGGCTGAGGTGGAGTGTGAGTTTGAATTGATTCTAAGGGTGATTGGGCTTCAGTTGTTGAAAGACTAGGTTGGGCCGAGTGAGGGCAGAGAGAACAAGGAGTTGGTTGTGGGTTTATTGGGTTGTTGTTAGTGGGCGATGGGTTATTTATTGGGGTTATTGGTTTGGGTAAATTAGGAACCTCAGGGACAAAAGTGCTTAATTCCAAACTTGTAATGGAAGAATTATTGACATTGTCACTGAAAGGAAACACATTTTCATTAAAACGGGCGTGACGTGTAATATACACATGTGATGTGGTCGGATCGAGACAACGATAACCTTTGTATTGAGAGTTGTACCCGATAAAAACACATGGAATACTTCTTGGTGCTAATTTGTGAGGAGCATAATCCCGCAAGTAGGGAAAAACTTGACATCCATAGGTACGAAAATTGTCATATTGCGGTGGATGATCAAACATAAGCTCAAACGGAGACTTATTCTGTAATAATGGAGTGGGGAGTCGATTAATAATGAAAGTTGCGGTGGTAAATGCATCGACCCAATAATCGGCAGGAATATGAGCATTGAAGAGCATAGCAAGACCGGTTTCAACAATGTGGCGATGTTTTCTTTCCGCACGCCCATTTTGTTGAGGCGTATACGGACATGAAAACCGATGAAACGTGCCATTATTGTTAAAAATAGTTTGTACCGTTTGATTCTTAAACTCGGTACCACCATCGCTTTGAAACACCTTTATTTTTCGTGAACATTGAGTTTGCACGAGATTTATAAAGCTTTGTAGTATCGAATAAAAACCTGTTTTGGTTTTGAGAGGGTAAAGCCACGTGAACCTTGAATAATCATCAATAAATGAAACATAGTAGCGATATCCTTCATGAGAACAAACGGGGGCAGGACCCCACAAATCACAATGAACCAAGTCTAAAAGATTAGTAGCACGTTTAGTATTATTAGAGAAAACTAGACGTTGACTTTTAGCAAGTTGACATGGTTTGCAAACAATTGGTTTAGGTAATAAAGATGAAATAGATAAAAAAACCAAGCTTGTTCAAAGTAGCAATTACATCAAATGAAACATGCCCTAAACGAGCATGCCATAACTCAAAAGAAACATGTTTAAAATTTTTTGTAGTAGCAAAAAAAGAAGCAGGTGCATCTTTGAGCACATATAATCCTTGTTCACAATAACCTTTAGCCAGAACCTGTTTTGTTTTCCGATCCTGAATGTGGAAAAAAGGTTGAGAAAATAAAACGTCAACAGGTTGATCAGTTGTTAATTTACTGACAGAAAGCAGTTTTTTGTGAAGATTTGGAATAACCAAAATGTTTTTTAACGAAATATTATGAGTAATAGCTGATGAACCAGTGTGAGTAATAGGCAAGGTTTTACCGTTTCCAAATATTACCGATGTATTACCTTGATACGGGGCAGCGTGGTGAAGAGAGTCACACGTTGGAGCCATGTGATCTGTTGCCCCCGAGTCAACGTGCCAATCAGGGTTGTTGTTGTTAACATGACATTGGGCATGGAAAGCTTTAGCTAATGATTCATCAGATATTGGTGCTTGAGCAGCAAAAGTAGGGAGAGACGGACAAGCCGTCGCATAATGGCCATTTGTTCTGCACAATTGACAGTGAGGGGTTCGGCGGTTTTGACCCCGTCCGCGACCCCGATAATTATTTCCACCCCTGTTAGAATAAGAACGACCTCTACCCATATTGGATTGATGATTAGTCGTTTCAGCATTAAAAGCAACCTGCGAATTTTGTGTAGTATGTATGGATTGCAAAAAAAGTTCGTGGCTTTCAGTTTGCGTTACCAGGTCACGGAATTTAGGGGCTGGTTTGGTGGCGCGAATAGCAGTGGAAAAAGTTTCATAATTAGGTCCCAATCCACAGAGAAACCAGTGCAATTTGTCAATTTCGACCACGGGTTGACCAATAGCAGACAATTGATCGCAAATGGCCTTAAAACGACGGGAATAATCGGTGACAGATGAATTACCTTTTGAAAGCTGTCTCAGTGAATCTCGAAGAGAGTGGATTCGTTCCACAGAGGCATTACTGTAAGCTGCCTCAAGGGCTAACCAGATTTGACGAGCGGTCTGTACTCCGAGGACCTCGGCGGCAGCCTCCTCCGATAGAGAGGATTGTAAGAGTATGACTGCCCGCTGATCGTGCTCGGTCCATTCAGCGAACGCCGAGTTTGGAGAGATTTTTCCGTCAATAGTGGTAGTGGATTCGGGAGCAGTCACCGATCCATCTAGATGCCCTATCAATTTTTGATAGGTGAAAATAGGCATGATGTTATTTCGCCATAAAAGATAATTATTTGATGAAAGTTTGATGTTCATCATATGCAATAAGGTATTCATGGAGAAGAGACCATTGGAGGAAGAAGAATCAGTAGCCATTAGAGAAGAAAAGAAAGAGCTGGCGAGATAATGGGGAAGAAAGGGGAAAAGGCAACGAATTTTGAGAGAGAGAGAAGGGAGGGTATTATTTGGCTGATACCATATAAATGAGAATATATGATTTGCCTCAATTGAATATTGAGGAGAGATTCTTATTATTATATAGCAATAGGTACAAAGACAGAAAACGTGTATCACTCCTATGATTGGGAGATTGCCTAACTAAATCCCTATGACTAAGGTAAGTCAATAATACAATTTAATACATAATCAATACATAATTATCTTGGGATACTATCCGTTAATAAGATATATAAATAGAAAAAATATTATTACTCTTTTTCTTTTCCTTCAAAAGTTTGCAGGATAAAAAATTCCATCCCCACATGGTGGGGAAAATTCTCAACAAATAATGACAGACATGGTTGCTTTTTTATTTCTTAACATATCTCAATGATCACCCACTTTGTTGCTACTCTGAAATTGTCACAGATAAACTCCCATGACCACACGGGATATAATTTAATTTGCTATCATCTTCCGTCACCATAAGTCCCTTCATGGGCAAATGAAGTAAATTAGACGTCGTTAGAAAAAAATCTTTTGTGATTTAATGTCACCATGTATTGTGGTTGACAACATCTATAATCGGTTTTCTCAAATTCAGTAGATTACATTCTTCATTTATGGCCTTGTATGGTTGAAACTTTGATTGAATGAAAGCTGTAGTCAAATCCATTTAGGTGCAATCGTACTAAAAAAAAATGGAAGTTCACATCTTTAGGTCATATACCGCCATTAGCACGTACCGTCTAGGTTTATTAACAAGTGCAATGAAGAAAACATTTTCATAACATGTGATTTAGTAACGTTCATCCACACATTAACATGAACACATTCATAAAATCATATTCTGTAGGTATCTAAGCTTTGTAAAAAAAAGGCACATGGAAACTTAACTCATGCTTGTGTAGAACGATCTTAAGTAATGGCTTGAAAGAGGCATGCCTCTACTTAGATACTCTTATGTTGCGTTTGGTCCAGTGATATAAAATTGCAGAGAACATGAAATGTATTTTACGTTTATCTAATCTTTGTTTATTAGATAAATTTAACAACTTGGTAAATAATAGTCGTATAAGGATTTAGATTCATGGTTGCATTACAAGACAATCAAAGGCTGCAATTTCAGTATGGAGAAATTGACAAGAAATTAAACAAATTTCTCAAATTTTAAGTGAGTTATGAGTGTGTTTCGTCTCAAGAATACATGCGACTTGTGTTGTATAAGGCTAAACGGTATGGGGTTTTTACCGTTACCGTGGTGATGAGGTGGCGGGTTGGCCACGGCGTTAAGGAGCGGGGAACACCGCCCCCCTACACGGCGTGGGGTGCGGTGGTGGAGAGGCGTGGGCACGACAACACTTGTTAACGGGGTGGAGGGTTTGATTTTTTTACCGTTGGGGAGTTGATCGAGGGGGTAACGGAAAAGAAATGGTGGGTTTAATTTCTAGTATTGTAATGTTTAAATTTTTACTGTAATGAAATTTTAATTTTATGTTTAAAAATAAACGGAAAAGAAATGATGAGATGGAAAAGAAATGGTGTGGTGTGGTGTGGTGGATATTTTCTGAATAAAGTGGCGTGATGTTGTGCGGTGGGTATTTTCTGAATAAAGTGACGTGATGTTGTGTGGTTATTGAGGTAGCAAATAATGTGGCAAAAATTTTCAAGTTAAAGTGAGGCTCATAGCCTAAAGCTCTCGATGAAGTCATTGTTTAAAATATCACTTCCCAACCATACTACTATAAATAGCAAGGTCAACTTCACTACAACTAGACACAAACTAGACACCTTGACTATATAGCATTGAAACGTAGCGTATATCATACCGGGTCTCAATCACCCATAACCTCTTGCTTGCTGGGAACTCACATACAACAAAGGTATGTCATCATAGTTATGTTTTACAACTTGTATAAAGTATTATTATCTTTAACTATAGCTTTCAAGGTAATAATTTGTAAAAACTCATTTATTAATTATTGTTCAAATTAAAAGGCATTTGACGTAGCAGTATAATGTTTGTTCCATTCTTTAAGTTGGATTTAAATACATAGATAGTAATAAAGCAATTTGTCATTAAAAAAAACCCCTGTCCAAACACTATTTATACGTGTCATAGATTTTGTACACGTTGCAGCGGCAGGTAGCTCATATAAATTTGCGACTAAAGTTAGCGTGAGATCGGAAACAAAGAAGAAACTAGATTTCCACTTATCTGCAGGTAATTCTTTGGAACCCTAAATCCAGTTTCCCCTTTTAGCCTCTTTATGTTACAAGCTTTGGTATATGAATTATCGGATGCATAATCACTTCATCGTTGTAGGAACAATTTAAATCTGTGAAATCATCGATTTTATAAAAAGATTTAATTGATTTCTTTCGACACAGAGCTGTAGAGTGTAGTACGAGAATGAAACATGATGTATATTGGCGATTGATTTGGTTTTGTGTTCAATAATCAGTATTATGTTAGCGATGTTACATGTGTTAGCAAAATAGCAATATAGTGTTTCTTGATTATATGATCTGTAATTGAACACAGGATTTTGTTAATTAACTTCATCTTCATCTTGCTTTAGTCAAAGTCAAACCAATTACTTAATCATTATTGATGATTTATTTGAAAGAATTGGATAAAATTTTGACAAAAATGATGGTAGTTGATTTGATAATGAAATTAAGCATGATATTGGTAAATCCTTTTGAACTTAAACGTTTACTGGGGTAAGGCGGATGGAGCATGTTACATAAATTATTTTGTGAGTACCAATGTCATAGCCTATTTATGCACCATGATTTATTGTTGATCTAATATAAAGTACTCCGTAATACAGTAATACATAGGGTTTTGTTAAAGGCAACCCTCATGTCTTTAAATGCAGGTAATTTCTAAAATTTAGGTATTGGTTATACAAATTTCTAATACATGTCTTAATATTGTAAACATTTTAGTAAGGTGGTTGTTATCATTTCCCTAATACATATTTACTTATAAGACTCTTGAGAGGATCATTGTTTAATATGACCACTATTTTCAGGATTTGTCTCAAGAGGTTGATTACAGAGTCGTGTAGTATTTCTGCTTTAATGGAGTTTGATTCTGCTAAGTTAGTTAAAGGTACACTTTTGATCTTGTCAAACTCTTCCTTAAACATTCTCGAAGTCTATACTTGTGCTATTACTTAGTTACTTACAAAAACAAAAACTTGTTCCTGGTCTTCTAGATTAATGCATACTAAAGATAAAATGCATACTATAATTGTAGTCACTTGTGTGAGTTTGAGGTTTAACTGATGTCAATGTATGTGGTATTAGATCCGAAGAACGGGGGCACATCAGAGACAGTTTTGGGTGATGACAAAAAACATCATTCATCTGCAGAAGCAGTTAATGTTGAAAAAAGTAGAATGAAGAATTCATGTGATGTAAATATGGAAGCGTCTATCACAGCTGATGATGTAATGCGGGCGGGTGGTTTTGGTGCTAGAGACGATATAAGTAGTTTTTTACCGGTTGCAAGTGATTCAACTGATTTTGAAGCTTCTTTACGTGATGCTCGAGAGTATGAAGAGCCACAAAAGGATATATGTAGACCAGGTTTGGGCTGGAAAGGACAAGATTAGCCCTGCATATTGCTGGTCTTAGTTTTGTGCCCTAGATTCTGTTATTTCTTCTTGCATAGCTGTTTACGTGTGTTGCTACAATTTTGCTTTATTTGATTTTGTTACTTTACTTGTATGTTAGGAAACATTTTGAATTATTAACTTATAGATTAGTTGCCAATCAAGTTAAACTAATGTGGATTCAAGCATTTTACTTATTCTAACAAAAGGTGAAATTTCAACACAAACATTTTTTAATCTACATTCTACAGGTCCAAAAGTTAATAAAAATTAATTAAAAAACAAAATCCTTCATGACTCTATGTTTTGATTCAGTACTGTGACTAAGATGCAGTTGCAACAGCAGATTTCAACTTCTTTGGAGGTGGGTTTCCTCCAGACAGCACCACGTAAGCATAAAAGCATAGCATTGCAGCACTGTCACAAACTAATTATGAACAAAAAGATCTTCAAGAATAATCAGTTAATGGCACAATTTCTTACCTTATAAAAGCACTGAATCCGGTTGGTAATATTTTCTTTGTCTGCATAGTAATTATTAATAGCAATTAGATTAGACGGTAATTTAATAATTTTCATTATTATATTTATTGTTAATCAACTAGGGAATGAAGTATTGTTACCAATGAGTAAGTCTGTATGTTCTTCCAGAGGAGAGCAGCAGCAATTCCTGTAAAGGTAGAATATGAAAACTCATGAAAATGTTGCTCCTCAAAGTTTTAGAAATAGGGATTATTATCTACCTGTAAAAATTAAGGAACAATACTAAACTCATGAAACTGCCTAAACACATACTAAACTTCTCAATATTTTCTGTTCGAGGTACTAAACTTTTTTTTTTTTTATCAATTAATGATTTTATAATTTTTCCTGTCTCCAAAATGAGGATTTTTTTACCGATTTTAAAAAGTTTTCAACTACATTTTGGTAAAAAAGGTTTAATGCTTATTTTTGTGAAAAAAGGTTCAATACCCCAAGTGGAAATTTTCAAAAATTTCAGTACCTTTTTGTGCAGTTTGCACTAATAATATTAATAACAATTGTTTTGGTATATATTATATCCCAATTAACATTATAAGAATACACCAACCATCTTCTAAGTCAAACAGAGGTACTTATCAATAATAAACTCCCAAAATTAGCCTTAAGGTGGATAAACATGACTTCATATTGTATCAAAAATTAGTTAAAGGTAGCATGACTTCATAGTTCATATCACATATGCATGTGATATGTCAAGAAATCTCTCTTTTTACCACATTTATCAAAAGGCAACATACGGGATAATTATATGTGTCAATCGATTATAATTTAAACCAACCATTATTCATATATTTGTTAATTACTACCTGCTTGTCCAAGTATAAAAGGTAAGCTAGAATGGCCTTGTCCCCAAACCTTTAAGCTGAAAATACTAAGTGCCAACAAAGCACCACCATAAATTCCACCAGATATCAAACTTGTAGGGTTTCGCGTGAACAAAAAACCAATAATCCCACCAGTAAAAACAATTCCACCTGGAAAAATAATAAGTTACAGCAGACGGAATACTATTAATGAATTTATAAGCACCAAATGGAACTTACCATAGGGAATTCCAAAACAAAAATCATGAATTTTAGCTGCTTTTTTGGGTTCAGTTTCAGCATGTTGTATCGGTTCATCAAGCTTTTCTCCATTGACATATTCTTCAATATTTGAATTGGGTTTCTCTAGTATATCATTATCTGATTGTGATGCTTTTGTTATATATTTTGCAGCTGAAATGGATGCTTTTATAGCAGGTTGATTGCTGTTAGTAACATATAGCAACTGCCCAGTAACATGTTAATGTAAGTTGTTAATATTGTACCCGAAGAGAAAAAATAATACAAAAGAAGAAGAAAAATCCCATCTCATTGTCACATATATAACTGCATCCAATTTTGAAGATTATACGCTTTTTCCTATCATGGATCCTATATAGAAAAGCTCAAAAATTGAAAGCACGCATATGATAAGGGGGTGTTTGGATATGTGTTTCAATAGTGAAAATGTGAATTTTCGAAGCCAAAATCAGTAATTGGCTGAAATAAAATGAGCTATCAGAGATCGTGTTTGGAAGTGCTCTTGAAGTTTGAAGTCGTAATAATCAAATAATCAGTTGTTAAAATGTTTGGCAATTTCTAATTAACCAAGAAAGTAACACATACAGTAACCAGACAGTAACTTCATAGATAGAAATAGAGAAAGCTATTATGGAATTACCAAAAAAACCCTAAATTTGTGTTTCCAACATGAGAGTTTAACAGAAACCAACTGATTATCATACAAAATCATTTCAATACGATTGATCTACGCAAAATAAAATAGGGAATACAAAAAGGGATCATGCCTACTTTGAATAGGCTTTCTAAATACTGAAAATTGGGGATAACTGATGCGGATTGACAAAATATGAAGGTTCCGACATAAATATATATGTATATACCTGGGAACGAAGAAGACGGGGGTGTGATCGATTAGCGAGATGAAATCTGTTGTGAATCGTAGAAAAACATGATAATTGAGAGACTGCTGATGACATTTTGGCCTGATTTTGAAACAGCTGAAAGTCAAATGTGTAGACGAAAGTTTTTTCTTTTGGGAATTCTTCTTCCTTCCGAACAGTACAGCGTTAAGCAGAGGTTGTTCAAAGTTTTAAAAGGGTTTTGAAATTTCAACGAAAGAATATCTTCATTTTTTCCAAACATTAACCTTAGGTTGCGTAAGTAATCAAGGTTAGAATGGAATGTAACATTGCCAAGGAAGTAATTAAATCATGTTTGTTTACTTTTAGGAAAGGAATTAGTCATTCATCAAGGAATACCATTCCAAAAACTAACTTTTTTATTCCACCACATGTATCTATTTTTTCTTTCATTCACGGTGGAATGAATATCAAGTTACATATTTAACCCTCATTAACCGTCCATTTCTTTTTTACATAACCGTCTCTTTAAGAAAGAAAGTAGGTGGTTTTTGAGTGAATAAGTAGCAAGTTGTAAAGCAAGTTACGGAAATTATACAAAAGGTCAAGTAAGTCTTTTCGATTATCTATTTCATTTCATTCTTATTATTATAAAAAATCAAACAAACATGGAATATAATGACTCATTCAATTACTTAGTTCATTCTATTACCACACTCATTCCATTCCTTTATCGTTCCATTACGTCTAACACTCTCAAATTTCAATATATAACTTGTTACATTAAACACTCTCAAATTTCAATATATAACTTGTTATACGTAATAAATGATTCAACAAACTTTTGCCTTTTGCGATAAAATAAATACATATAATAAATGGTAAACTATATGGAACAATAATGAAGTTTACTTTATTTACTGATTTTTTTCTTTTATATCTCTTTTATCTTAATTCTTCAACGGTTCCACCGCCTGCATGCCCACCACCCATTGCTATCTCTTTGGTTTCAAATCTTAGTCAAACACCATTATCATAAATATCATTTGACATCTATTTCTTTGAATTTTGCCGCCGGAGACGTTATGTCGGCCGTACATTCCCCCGTCAGAAATCTCTCTAACTCTCTGCACAAAATGACAAGGTGGTGAAGTGACCAACTAGTTGGTGACCAGTTGCTAAAGCTTGTAGTGACTAGCTGTTGTAAAATGAAGGAAATGTAAAATGGTGAAAAATGATTGTAGGGTGAAACAAAAATGAAAAAATTGTGTGAAAATGAAGCGTTTAGAGTAATTATAGGGTTAAAATGATTGAAAAATGTGGGTTAAATTTAATTTTAAAAAGGACAAAACATCAAACATCATATATTTCTTTTATAAAAATAATACTCTTTATTTAAACCGTTCAACCGCATTCTTCTAAAAACATGATTTTTATTGCATATAGGCTCAACCTCCAACTTCTCTCACCCGTCGCGAAATCGAAGGCGTAGGGCGATGATAAAGACCGAAGGCGTCATGCCAACAGTTTCCCAAACCTACGATGGTCAATTGGAGATCGACGCAACTATTAGACTGGTGTAAGGGGTGACCAAACAGTTTGGTCACCTCTGCCACATCAGCACCAAATTAATTTTTCTCCTCCGACCAAACTCATGACAAACCCGACCAAACCCGCATAGAAGTGACCAAACCCACAACCAGTTCTTAAAATCGATTTTATTATTATATGTACCACTTATCAAACATGAGGTACAAACCTACGTAACGGGCGGTATACGACCTCCTTCGGTTGCCCAGACGACCAAACCCCAAAAGGACACATCGGGAATGTTGGGGCGAAGGTCGCAACCGAAGATTTGGTCGTCCCTTGCATCTAGTATTGGTCAACGAGTGAATCTTTTTGTTAAACAGCCTCTAATTTACTCTGGTAATAAAGGGCAAAATAATACCTAGATATTAAAAAAATTTGGTGAATTAATTTATAAAAAAAACGTATTTTATTTTAATTTTAATTTTTTTGCTTTTTTAGGTTTCCCCTTTTTCTTTGAAATAAACTCTCTTCGGCTTTCCCCTCCCCCAGTGACCGGCGATTACTGAACTTCGTCAAATTAGCAGCCGCGAGACTCCGGTGAGGCGGTGGACATCTGGTCATGCTACCGTCGTTAGTTTGCACAAAATCGTTAAGAGAGTCAGCCTGCTCAAATCTATTAATGAGGGAAATTTGACAAAATGGCGCGTTCAGATCGCTAAAAGGGCAGCTACTTGTTAAAAACTGAAATGTCTTCAAAAACCCCTTTCTTAGTCAAATCTCTTGGATTATTCAATCTCATTTCCTCCTACACACAACAACAGGTTATGTTTCTCTGTCTCAATCACATTATTTTGTTTGAATTTGAATTTGTATCCTTCCTTTTTAACATGCTGTATTGCAGAGAGCAAGGATCACTTGGACTAAAATAGGCGCTTGTCATTTTTCATCTGCAGGTAATCAATCACGCCTTTATGTTACATATGCAATTACATAATAAAATTTGTCATTTTCTATTATGTTACTGTAGTTGAAAGCTCAGATATAGAAGATGATAAACTTCATGATGATATTAAAGCTGCAGAAAAACATACGGCTCTTCATTCAGCCCTATCAAAACTTGCAGGTGATTTTGATGGGGAAGAAATGTTGTTTTGGCAACGGTTTTTTGGCACAAGAGTCAAACCTGTGATATCCACTGGCTCATTAAAGCTTGATCTTGCTCTTGGAATCGGAGGATTACCAAAGGTAACTAATACCATTTTATATTCCAAAATCATTTAACAATCAAAGTTTTGGTTGCTGAGTTATATTTCCGTTTGGATACTTAATAATGAATCACTGTGAACCCCAAATAACACCTAATTTTACATTTACAGGGAAGAATAGTTGAGATTTATGGGCAGGAAGCATCAGGCAAAACAACACTTGCATTGAATGTAATCAGGGAAGCTCAAAAGCTTGGAGGTGTGCTACATTACATTGCTCTCTAATTTCCATAATTATTTTGTTTTAATTTTGATACAAAATGTAGCACAACAACCTTATTATAGGGCCGGATTATGTTAATATTCACATATATTGCTTTAAGAAGCAAATGATATACAAGTCAAATTCTATTTTGGTAGGTTATTGTGCATATTTAGATGTGGAAAATGCATTGGATCCTTTAATGCTTGATACAGTTGGTGTAAATACCAAAGATCTTCTCATTTCACAACCAAATTCTGCTGAAAATGTACTGAGTATCGTCGATACTCTTGCAAAAAGTGGAGCAGTTGATGTGATTGTTGTTGACAGTGTAAGTAATTCTTTTCTTTGCTTAATTTCATTAGGTGGCAAAATGGTTGCATCACCTGCCAATACATTTACTTTATTTAATAAATAAAAAAATAAATTAATCATGATTTAATTATTGTAGGTTGCTGCATTGATTCCTCAACGTGAAATAATGGGTGTAATAAGTGATAATATTGTTGAGACACAGTCTCAAATAATGACACAAGCACTACGCAAGATTCATTTTTCATTATGTCGTTCGGAGACACTTATTATATTCATAAATCAGGTTAGAAACTTAGAATATAGTTTCTAAGGAAAGTAATATATATTGTGTTGTGGCTAATAACTCAAGGAATTATTTTCAGGTGAGATCAAATGTAAAAGCACGTGGAGAGGGGGTTAAAAGTGTAAATGAGGTGACTTGTGGAGGAAATGCTTTGCCATTTTATTCTGCCATACGCATGAGAATTGCTAGAAAAGGATTGCTTAAGACTCAGGAAAAGGTAATATTTTTATATAATTTTCACTTTCAGTTTGAATGGTAACATCTAAAATAAAGAAAAATACCAGTAATATAGTCGACAATCATGCAAAAATAACAAGAAAATACTTGAAGAAAATAATGATTATATGCCCATTTTAAAAATATATATATAAATGATTAATGTGTTCATTATGATTACAATAATAATCTAAATCTTAAAAAAAAAATTATTGAAGAGGTATGAATTTAAAATTAGGAAAGTTTCGGCAAGAAAGGTAATCAAAGATCTCAAATTTTTCATTTTTCGGATAAAAATACAAACTTTGATTGGACCCATAGAGATAAAAAAAACCAAAATTGGCACCTATATTTTAATTTTCAGTTATTAAGTTTGGCATCTGTTTTCAGGTAACTGGTCTTGGTATATGTGTAGAGGTAATAAAGAATAAACTAGCACCAGCAATGAAAAAGGCCGAATTAGAGATTGAATTTGGAAAAGGAATATCTCGTGCATCTGAGGTTTTGGAATTGGCTTGTGAACATGGGCTTATTTTAAAACAAGGAAACAGTTACTTTATAGATGGACAAGTTGTTGATAGTAAAATCGAAGCACAAACTTATTTGATTCAAAATCAAAGAGTTTATGACAAGTTGGTTCAAACTCTAAGAAGACAGTTTTTTCGTATTGATCAAGATTCCGATTCTTGATTTTTATATTATCAGGATGCTGTTACTCTTGCACGAAAATAGAATTTGAGTTGATGGTTTTGGCAGCTTCAAAAATGTTAGTCTAACATATTTAAGCCAAACCAATTGTTATTTCAAGAAGTATTTGCATTTAGAAAAAAAATTGACGGCCCTAGTTCTCGAACTTAGCTCTAATCAATTGAGCTACTAAAATATATATTGATTATTTAACTGTAATTATTTATGTACCATATTATCTTTTTTAATCCATAAAATCATAATTGGATTGATCACCTACCACCACCATCACTACTCACAACTCCCGACAAGTACCTACCACCACAATCACTAGTGTTAAAAGTCAAAAGTCGCAATTCTCACACGTTAAAAGGTTGGAAACTCAAAAGCACAAAGGAAAGGACGTGTCTTTGTTAGACAGCCAGCGTGGGACAAACCTTATCTACTCACAAACAATATCTATTTTTCTTATGATTTTAGCCTTATCCTCAAACCCAAAATATCTATGGACATAACACTACGATCCATGTTACAAAACTGCAAGTTCGATCTCGAATAAACCTACACAAAAAAATGGCTGCCATTTCTCCGATACAAACTCTCTCCTGCTCCATCAAGCCAGCTGTCCATGGTCAAACGTTGACTGCACCTAGAATTCAATCTCTAAACATGAACCACAAGCGAGGATCACTGACCGTCGTTGCAGCCGTCGGTGATGTCTCCTCTGAGGGCACAACCTATCTGATCGCCGGTGCAGCCGCCGTTGCACTGCTCGGAACCGCATTCCCGATACTTTTCTCACGCAAAGACACGTAAGCTAGCTCTACAATGCATTAATGAATCGATACACTACAACAAATTAGTTAATCATTCACACTATTTGATTACCAAAGGGCCAATGGCCTAGCAGTTAGGTGTTTGCCCTCCAACCTAGTGGTTGAGGGTTCGAGTCTCATAGTGGACATAGGTGGTTATTTAGGAGTAGATTAGATTTGCCGTTCCAAAAAAAAAATTCACACTATTTGATTCATATTTTACATTTTTTTAAATGTGCGATAGTTGCTTGTTACAAATTGATTTCAGATTCCTACTAAATTTTCCTACTCATTTGATTTCATTTTATTATTAATATAAGTGTTTAAATAAAAAAATGATATTTTACATGAGTATGAAGTAGGAAGATTTTAGCAGGAAACAACAATTTTTCATACTTTAAATAAAACAAAAATGGAACAAAAATAGTTTACATATTATTGTGAGAGGTTTATGATCTAATGCGTGGGTATGGCAGGTGCCCGGAGTGCGATGGTGCAGGGTTCGTGAGGAAATCGGGCAAGACATTGAGAGCAAATGCAGCTAGAAAGGACCAGGTGCAAATCGTATGTGCTAATTGCAATGGTTTAGGCAAACTTAATCAAGTTGATAAGTAGTACATTAATTAATTGTCTTTGCTTCTCGGATTTACGGTTTTCATTTCTGTATCTAATGCAACAACTTGGTATAAACATTCTTGTTTAACTCACATTCAAATCATATATATCATGTCTATGACATAAATGGTGAAGTCGTGACCTCGATGAGTACACTATAACGGTAAAATCGACGCTATCTTTAATTAAGAGCAAGTTAACTTTGTTCTTGAAGATCAAAGATGGTAATTACAATGTGAACGATACTGAAAAGCATCCATATGTAGTGAGTGATAAGCATCTAAGAAATTTGATTTAGCCTTCATTCATTTGGTTTATGCAAAATTTAAGTGTTATTGTTTTTAACGATTTGGCCTAGGCTATTGTCTTTGTGTTTTTTGCCTCTTTGGTACTTTGGTAGAGGTTGTCCATCATAGCCTACCTGTAAGGCTATGCGCAAAGGGTGATCAAATCATGTTTGGTCAAAGCTGTCACATCAGCTCTACATTAGTTTTTTCTATTCGGACCAAAACCACGTAACAATGACCAAACCACTTCCCATTCACGGGTAGTCTAAGGGTGTTCAAAATTAATTTATATTGAACGAGTTTAATTGATATTAATAGCCACATCATCATTTGCACGTCAACATTGCCAACTCAATGACAGGTCATAATGTCAGCTAGGCATTTTTCGCCACCAGTACATGTGCAGTTTTAAACACATGGTTAGCCTTGAAAACGGTTATAATTGAAAAAAATAGAGCAGAGAAGACTTGTGGAAATGCCCGTGATTTTTGGGCCAGCTTTTAATTTCAATGCATTATTTTCAAAGACTGAAATCAGCCTACAATCTCAATACAGTTTCCTTCAATTATGGAATTTTGTTCGGCAGAATCTGTTTCAATGGCTATCTAAATGAGCAATTGAAATTTCTTATTAAGATGGTAACAGACTAAGTTGCAATGCATATCAACTGCTTGATATTTGATTTGTATGATTTGGAATTTGAAGCAAGTTAAATCACTATGGGATTGCAACATTGGCATGTGCACATGCAAAGCCACCAAATTACATGTTCTTCTTCAAGTTCTATGAATTTGAGGACATCTTTCTCAGAGGTTACATGTTGAAGAATGGATTCCAAGTATTGACCAAGTTCTTATGATCATCAAACACTTAGGTAAAATTAACACTGCCAGTTCCTTATTAATAGACTATTTATATAGACTATTACAATGCAAGGGTTCCATTGAAAATGGGTCAACCCATTTATATACAAATTCTTCTTAATCAATTGTAAGTTTCTTTGAGTTCATCTTTCGTGGTTATTTTAAACCATAATTTTGACCTGTTTATATAAGAATGGGACGATTTGGGTTATGTTTGACCTCTATGGGTCATCTTGGGTTATGCCTTAACTAAATGATTTAACTAAAAAAGAAACGGCTCAAACATGTTGAAAGTTATCCGGAATATATATTCAAAACTTTTAAGATTAATATTAATGTTATTTTGTATAGGCTTGTGCTCCAAATCATAAGATATGGTGGGATAATGGCAGCTTATGGTCAGCACACGGTTATAATCACTGTATCAAATATCTTTCATAAACATTGAATTCATATCAAGTAATCTTTCATTCATAGTAGATTCAACGTGGATTCACGTAGAACATCGCGCTACCATACATACATTGTATATAGGATAAATATTAACCCAAGCTAAGAAGTGTTGCACAACAAATTTTGATGTACAAAGTAGGGAGGGATAAGATTGTTAAATCCTTATTATGTTATTATACTCATTTGCAATTTGCATTTGCCAAATAATTAATTAGTTTTTCCTTTTGTATCTTAACAATCAACATCGTGTTGCTTTATTGCATTATTTTTGTTTTCAATATACCTCTTGGGCTTTCCAGTTTTGTAAAGATATAGGAATTCGATGTTTATTTGAAGGTGTTTTTTTTTGCACCCAATGGCTTGCATATTTCTTTCAAAATAATTATTATTTTATAAATATTTAATGGTATGAAATTTATGATAATATTATGAAAATTCTATAAGTAGTTCGCGATAAATCACGGGTTATAACTAGTTAACTTAATAAATAAAACAAAATAGTAGTATAAAACTCAAATTTAACTTGTACATAAAACACAATACCCCAAGAGTACATTAACCCTAATTAAAACATCAAACCTTAATTATTTAAAGGATTTTTGAACTAGAAAAAGCATTAACCCATCCAAACACTTGTCTTGAATCTCTTTATCACCAAACAAAGACATCATCTCTTTAGCTTCATCTCTATACATTTTCCCCTCTTCTCTGACCATTACAAGACTCAGTGAGTCAGCCACCGATTCTGGCTCAAATGATCCATCCACCTCCTCCCTGTGAATCATAAATGCCATCTTTTTCTCCACCAAATAACTTGCAATTAAACCTTGGTCCAACACGAACGGCAGCAACACAAGTGGCTTACCGAGTTGAAGCCCTTCCACCACCGAACTCATACCCGAGTGAATCAGCAGCCCACCCACCGAGTCATGACTCAGAATCTTGAACTGCGGGGCCCAGTTTCTACACACGACCCCACGTCCACTTGTTCTCTCTTCAAACCCACGTGGCAGTTCGATAACCTCGTCATCTGATGACCCTCGTTGATCAATTAACACCCAGTAAAACGGTAGTCCACACAACTCTAACCCTAAAGCTAGTTGAGTTAACTCGTATTGACTCGGTTTTGTCTCGGTACCAAAAGCGATATAAACGACAGATCCTTTCTCGTGCTTATCCAGCCATTCCTTGGTTTCCCGCCACGTGTCGTCGCCGGCAACATCTGCTGACGGTAAAAGCCCTGCCGGAATGACGGGCTTTTGGTAAAGTTGGCCGAGGAGTTCCAACCACTCCGGCTCGAAACCCAAACTACTTCTGACAACCACCGCATCACAGCCGTGTACGGTCGCTCCAAGTCGATACCCGTCGCTCACGTTCTCTTCGTCGCTGTCTAAGTTTGTAGCTAATCTGGTGATCTGAAAAAGACTCGGTTTAACTTGGGATTTAAACGGAACCCACTTTGGCAGTTTGAAAAAGTCTTGTAGCGTGTCATCTGAGCCGTACATCAACACCTCCGGGGAACCCACGTAACCAAGTGTCACCGCCGGAAAAACACTAAAGTAAGCCGTTAGAACGCCGTGTTCCGCCGCTAGTGGCCCCAACCAATAGGTTACGAAATCACCGATGATCCAATCTGGGGATGAGGTTTTGAGGAAATCCGAGATGGGTTCCCGGAGACCATCGGAGGCGGTTTTGAGGTACTTGACCTTATTGAAGGGTAAATCCTTGGTGGACTCCGCATTTTCTGGGACTTTTTGGAGATGAATTTTGACGAAATTTATGGTTGGTGGGATTTGATTTCGAGGTAGGCGGTCGATGTTCCGTGGAGTTGATATGAAGGAGATCTTGTGGCCTTTGAGTGCCATAAGCTTTGCTAATTCAAGAAATGGAATCATGTGACCAAAGGCCAGCCATGGGAGCATTGCTATGTGAAGCTTACAATCGTCATTTTCAGCCATGGAATTCAAACACAAACGTTGCTGATATTGCTTTCCTCTTACTAATATATTTATTGGGAAATTTTATACCACATTTTTTCATGCCATACAGTAAAATATTATTGTCATACAGTAATACTATATTATTGGAACCATTTGCAAGAATAGTGCAGTACCCTTTCAAATTGTACAAATAATGCTGTTTTTGGGGCTTTTGCAAAAATAATGCTATCCCCTAGTGCCACACCCGGATTCCCTTCTTTCCCCTAGTACTACACCCGGATCCCTCTTAAGCCTGCACACTCGGTACTTTCATGTAGGAACCCCTAGTAGTACACCCGGATCCCTTGGGATATCCCCGAGTCGTACGCCCGGATCCCCTTGGGGTATCCCGAGCCGTACGCCCGGATCCCCTTGGAGTATCCCGAGCCGTACGCCCGGATCCCTCTCCTTATATGACGATGACGATGAGTTTTATTATTCAAGTTGCGGCCTTTTGTGATGTGTGTGGGGTTTCACAACTCAGAAGCTTCAGAATGAAAAAACAACAGAGTGTTTGCAGGCTCACCACGTGACACGCACGTGATGCTGGGTCCATAAGGACTAAATATGTGTACTTGATGGGTCCCATGAGATAACGTCTTGGACTTTTCTCAAGATTTGAGAAGATTTGGGTAGAAAGGTAAGTTTGATGGAGATTTAAAGTTTTCTGCAAGAATAATTTATAAATTTAAAAAAAAATCGTCATCTAGCAAGGAGAGGGATCCGGGCGTGCCAAGTGGGATACCCTAAGGGGATCCGGGCGTACGGCTCGGGGATACCCCAAGGGGATCCGGGCGTACGGCTCGGGGATACCCCAAGGGGATCCGGGTGTACTACTAGGGGTTCACATGAAAGTACGCAAGGTACAGACGAGTGTGCAGGCTTAAGAGGGATCCGGGTGTGGTACTAGGGGAAAGAAGGGGATCCGGGTGTGGCACTAGGGGATAGCATTATTTTTGCAAAAGCCCTAAAAATAGCATTATTTGTACAATTTGGAAGGGTACTGCACTACTCTTGCAAATGGTTCGCAATAATTGCAGAGTACAAACATGTAATCTAGCTATTGTGATATTTGATAAAAAAATCCATATATCCTCTAATATTTATATTTATATATAACTAACTTAATGTTTCCTAAATATGTATCGATGAACATTAATGAAATCTATACATTGCCTTTTTAGTTGATCTATTAAACAAGTATACTTAAATCCGCACGTTGTTGCAATTTTTATTCATGATTTATAATAATAATAATAATAATAATAATAATATTGTATTATATGAAACCCAAATTTATTTATAAAACATAAAAGTTTCAAAACATTGTCACGTAGTCGCTAAAATGGGTAGTGGTACCCATGTGTCCTATATATCGGTATAAACGTCTTTTCAGAACTTTTATCACCATGGCTGAAGGCTGTCAGGATCGATTAACTATAAAGAAGTTAATACACACCTTAGATCTAATTGATAATAGAAGTTGCAGCGGATCAACACTATATCAATATATTAAGAACAATGAACTGTAAATAATAAACGAAAATATTAAGAACACAGTTTCACAAAAAGCTTCAATGTATATTATCGAGTTAACAATACACACGTACGTTTACAATTCGTAAGGAACTATTTATAATAGTCCTTTAAGCTAAACTATTTACCCTAGTTATTCTAGGACTTGATTTACATTCGAATTATATAGATATACATTGAATTACATTCTATAACTATCTCTACGAAGATCTCGGACTCGATATGTTCCATATACGCTCATCAGTAGTATTCTGCAATCACCAGTAGTAAATAAGTAACGTCAGTAGTAACTTTGGTGACCAGTAGTAAGTCCAGATACATCGTCAGTAGTAACTACTATTGATCAGTAGTATCTTCAATAAGCCTTGATCAGTAGTAACTAAGTTATATTCTTCACCAGTATCAACTTCATCAGTAATATGTTTCTGCCCCATCAGTACTAAGTATGATCAGTACTAACTGCAGCATCAGTATCAAGTTGATCTGTGATTTTGTTCCAACAATCTCCCCCTAAACTTATTGATTCTCTTTCAATCACATAAGTTTCTTTTGTTCATCTTCTTCTTTCTTTCTCTTCTCTAATGTCCTTTGATTCTGTTGATGTCTTTGTTCAATAATGTATTTGCTGTTCCTCTTTGTGAAATAATTCAATTTGTTTTGGAACATAACAGTATCATAAGGTTTCATCATTGTGTTTGTGAATATCTGATACATAGTCTTCTCAGAATGAGGATATTCTTTTTCATACAAATATAGCTCACAGACTTTGCCAGATTTTTCAAAGAAGTACATTTGTGCAGTTGGAATCACATTCCAATGATAGACATTTCATGAATCTGTAAACTGTTCTGGATAGTTGTCTGGATAAAATGCAGCATCTATCATTCTTGTCAAGTATCCAGCACCAGAATCTTTCCATGATTTCTTTGACATTCTTGGTTTTCCAATGATCAGTAGTTTAATGACATCACTTCTTGAACATGACATGATCAAAGGTAACCATCCAGTAAATCTCTGCACAATTTTATCTTCCCTTATAATCTCTATCACATTATTCTGCATAACCCTCCAATTGATGATTGGTTTGTTCTGCAAGGGAGCAACAGGCATTTCAAGAACATGTATGATTTGTGTTTTTGACTTCTTTTGAGTGTTTTGTTCTTGAGTAACTGCTTTTCTTTTCTCTGACTGGGGAGTTGAAGTATCACCAGTAGTTGATATACTACCAGTTTTGATTAATGTTGGACTGATTGGGATTAGGGCTTTAGATTTCTTTGCTTCTTTTTCTTCTTGTTCTGTCAAATCCTTCTTCTTGGCAGCACAATATTTTTCAATTATAGTCATCATCTTCATTCTGCCAAAGGATTTTGCACTATGCCATTTTGTTTTTAGATAATCAATCATGTTTGTCTTCTGTTCAAATACATCATCAGTTAGCTCACTTTTTGTTCTTTTGCATTCAGAAACTAATTCTTCAAGGCATTGTATATGTTCTTCTTCAACTTTTCTTAACCTCTTGAATTCTGCTTCTTGAGCTTCTATCTGAATGTCTTTAATTTGAGCAGGTATTTGAACAGGAATTGAACGTTGAACCTTCTTTTTATTTTCCTCAAGTGCTTGATACATCTCCACTTTCTCCAAAAATTTCCTATGTTTTATTCTCCATCTAGATTGCTTTTCTGATCTGACATGATTAATCTTGTTTACCATGTGATGACCTAATGCTCTGTTTGGATAATCATCATCATAAACTTCTTTTCCTTTTCCAATGCAAGCAGATGGTGGAGGTGGAATGTATTTCATATCAGGGATACCAGGAAGTAGTAGTTTTGGATAAAAAAGTTTAAGTTGGTCTTCTAGTAGTATCTTGGGATGTGGAGGAAGTGTACATTCATCTACCTCAAATCAGTTCACATTATCCTCACTGTCAGGTATGATAAGTGGTTGATCAGGTGTTGGTGGTTTGGAGATGATGACATGTTTTTCTCTTTCAATTAGCTCAGGAAGTTGCAGTTCTTCCTCTTCAGTAGTAACCAAAGTAGTTACTACTGGTGGGACTTCAGGAGTTACTACTGATAGGGCATCAGTAGTATTTGTTGCTTTTACTTCCTCTTCTTTACTTACTACTGCTATTATATCAGTAGTAGGAGTTACTACTGATGTTTCTTTTTCAGTTTGTTCTTCCATGGGAGCAGTAGTCATTGGCTCATCATCAAAAACCATCTTTTCTTGGTCTTCATCAACAGTTGTTTCTTTTAGATTTAGGAGAGAGGATGCTGCTGCTGCAATTGATTCATCAATCATTGTTTGAATGTTATCCTTCTCCCCCTTAGTGAGCTCAACTGGAGGAGCCTCACTATCATCAACCTTCTTTTTCAATCTTCTGATAATTTTTGTTTGTTGATGAAGCCTGTGTTCATATAGCCTCATTCTTTTGTTGATGGTATTGACATGTCTCTTCATAACTGCAATGGTTTTTCCCTGATTTGTTAGATACTTAAGGCAATCTTGTACAGTAGATTCAAGAGAATCCACTTTATCCGTCAATTGTTTGGTTTTAATACTGCCCTCACTCCATCTAGCAAGATCATCGGGCTCACTAATAGGTACATTGGTTTGAAGGTTTTCCATCCTTTCCATCAATTC
This sequence comes from Calendula officinalis, assembly GCA_963853835.1. Lineage (NCBI taxonomy): Eukaryota > Viridiplantae > Streptophyta > Magnoliopsida > Asterales > Asteraceae > Calendula > Calendula officinalis. Next base: position 65,972,738 of record OY970821.1, on the reverse strand, counting down.
CACAGATCTGCCTTCATCACTTCTTGGTGATTCATTGGGTCTTTTAGACATTCTCTTCTTCCTAGAAGAAGCAGAGATGCCCCGTTGTGGTTTCTTGGCACCGGGGTCCTTTAAGTAATTCCTCAAAAGAGTCATCACTTAAAGTTGCCGAGGTCTGGGTCTTAGAGATGTTTTCACTGTCCTGTGCACCCACCTTTGGGGCATCAGTAGTGAAAGCCCTCGCCTCATGTCCTCTCTCCTCCTTGGAGGACAACTCTTTGAGTCTGGGGTGTGACTCGATTTGTCCCCTGGTGTCCTTTAAAGAAGATTTCTTTCTTTTATAAGTAGTGGAAATATTTTGGGTTTTGTTTGGTAGGTCTTCCACAGAGTGAAGAGTAGCACTCTGCAGATTTAGTTCAAGTTCCTGGGACACATTCAGGACTTCTATATTAGTGGGTGATTGAGTGACTATTTGGGGTGGTGTTTGGGCTGTATTTGGGGGTGATGGAGTGGGTTGAGGTTCAATGTGGGTTGTATCTATGATTGAACCTTCTCCAGTTTGTGATTGATCTTTGATCATATTAGGAAACAAAGGGGTTTCCTTGCCCGAAAATTTAAATTGTTTTCTCATATTTGAGAAAACTTTCTTGTTCAACTCTGGAATGATAAAAATGTTTTTGGGAGTTGACAAGTTTTGCAATTCAATGTTTATGATATGTTGGAGAAATCTGGGATACATTAAAAATTTTGAAGAACTAAGATTTCCCAACATACCTTCAAAAATCATGTATGAAAAATTAAATACTTGGTCTGTGCATAAACAGACAACAGCAGAGGCTATTGCCTTATTAAACTCATTCCAAGTACTTCGTTTTGGAGAAATACAATGCTGAATAGTATGTACTAAAAATTTCCATTGTGGGGAGAGAAGACCCTTTTGAAAAGTTACTATGTTGAGTCTTCCCTCATAACCCATTTTGTTTAAAATTTCAGCAATGAATTCCTTAGGAAGTGTAAACATACCTGCATCATCGTGTAGTTGTAGATGGTGTCGAATTGATTGCTCAGTGATTGTTATTGTGTTTCCATCCACTGATGATTTTATCATAGGTACAGTTGCACCTTCTGTTCTTTCAGCATTGGTACAGAAATCCACCAAGTGCTGTTGGTATGCTTTCGGTTTTACAGTTAGAGCAAACTTGATATATGAGTTCTTCAAGAATTGTACGATTGGTCGAAAGTCTTTTGTACCATCTGGATTGCGTAGAAACGCACACATGTTGTGGAACTCTAAATATTTGAGATCGGTTTGAACATTGAGAGATTGTAGAGTTGCCATTGTTGTTGATTTTAGAGAGAAGCGTAAGAATTTTGTTACTGATGAAGGGTTTTTGATCGAAAGCTAGGGTTTATCGAGATGATTTAGCCAATCGAAGTAAAGATAATGCTAAACTAATCGACTGCCGCCTTTTATATCTTTCGATTTAGCCTGCAAAAAGACTAAAATGCCCTTCGAATCATAACATAACGGTTATTTTCACGGGGGTTAGTTTGGTAATTGTGATTCTGAAAGACCAGTAGTAAATGAAATACCAGTAATAAAACGTCAGTAGTATCTACTAACATCAGTAGTGACTAAGGATTTTGACATCAGTAGTAACTAAAGACATCAGTAGTAACCACCAACACACAAGACCAGTAGTATATGTGAATATCAGTAGTACTGACTTACCAGTAGTATTGTTGTAACCCTAATACACACCAGTAGTAATGAACTACCAGTAGTATTTTGTGCACATGCCTATGACCAGTAATACAGATCTGCCAGTAGTAAAACACTTAAACAAATAAATAACTTTTTACAACAAAAACTTTACACATGACTTTAAGTGAGATTTTAATTTATCAAAATCATTCCAATACTGCTAACCAAGAAGTTGAATCTTCCTACATCAAATGCTTTTGTAAAAAGATCTGCTAATTGATCATCAGTATGGATTTTAACTACTTTGATTAATTTCTTTTCATTGCAATCTCTTTTAAAATGAAATCTTATTTCAATGTGTTTGGTTTTAGAGTGTTTTACTGGATTGTTCACAATACTAATAGCACTTTGATTATCAATAAAAATAGGAGTTTTAAGGATAGAGATACCAAAGTCTAGAAGCTGGTTTTGAATCCATAGTACTTGAGCACAACAAGCAGATGTAGCTACATATTCTGCTTCAGCAGTTGATGTTGATACATTTGTTTGCTTCTTACATTGCCATGACACCAGTCTTGATCCAAAGAATTGACATCCACCAGTAGTGGACTTTCTATCTTGACATTCACCTCCATAGTCACTATCTGTGTAGGCTATGAGTTCAAAGGGTGAATCATGTGGATACCATAGACCTAGTGATGGTTTGCCTTTCAAGTATCTGAATATTCTTTTGACAGCTTGCAAGTGTAGTTCTTTAGGTCTTGCTTGATATCTTGCACACACACAAACACTATACATAATGTCAGGTCTTGATGCAGTTAAGTACATCAAAGAACCTATCATTGATCTATATAAGTGTTCATCTACATCCTCCCCCTCAACATCAGGATGTAGGTGTTTGTGTGTTTCCATTGGTGTACTTGCACTTTTGCAGTCCTTCAAATCAAACTTTTCCAAGATGTCTTTAACATATTTTGATTGGTTTATTAAAATACCATCTGTTCTTTGACTGACTTGGAGTCCAAGGAAGAAATTCATTGGACCCATAGAGCTCATCTTGAATTTAATCTGCATCAGTTCTTCAAATTCTTTGCATAATACATCATTTGTTGAACCAAAGATGATATCATCTACATAGATTTGTACCAGTAGAATATCATCTTTGACTTTCTTTGTAAATAAAGTTTTGTCAATGGCTCCTCTTTTAAAATTATTCTTCAATAGATATGATGATAATGTATCATACCATGCTCTTGGTGCCTGATGTAGGCCATACAGAGCTTTATCCAGTTTGAACACAAAATCACCATGTTTTGGATCTTCAAAGCCTGGAGGTTGGCAGACATAGACCTCTTCTTCAATCTTCCCATATAGGAATGCACTCTTCACATCCATTTGATAGACTTTGAACTTTTTGAATGAAGCATATGCTAGAAATATTCTTATAGCTTCAATTCTAGCAACAGGAGCATATACTTCATCATAGTCTATTCCTTCTTCTTGAGTGTATCCTTGGGCTACAAGTCTGGCTTTGTTCTTGATCACTATACCTCTTTCATCCTTCTTGTTTCTAAAGATCCATCTTGTTCCAATGGCTCTTTTTCCTTTGGGTAGAGGTACAAGTGTCCAAACAGCTTGTAACTTGAATTGAAGGAGTTCTTCTTGCATTGCCTCAATCCAGTTTGAGTCCTTCATTGCTTGTTGGATCTTCTTTGGTTCATCCTGAGACAAAAAGCATTCAAACATACATTCATTAGCAATTAAACTTATGTTACACATGTTTGCAGTTAAGCGTTTATTTAATTTGCTTCTTGTTTGCAGTGGTGAGTTAACATCACTTAGAACAAGGTCTAATGGATGGTTCTTCTGAGTCCTTGTGGTTGTAGCTTTATCAACTACTAGTTGATTTTCAAGATTGGACTCATTTGTCTCAGGCAGTTGTTCCTCTAGTGATCCTTCATTGTCATTGATGTTTGGTACATCATCATCTTGGTCAGAGTTACTACTGCTATTATCTTCATTGAGATCAGTAGTATTGTTGTAGTTACTGAGATCAGTAGTATCTTGAGACTCTAGGTTATTGCTAGGACCAGTAGTATTTTCAGTACTATTGCTGGTACCAGTAGTATTTGAATTACTACTGTCCTCATTCTCAGAGTTACTACTGGTTTCAGAATTTGAGTTATTACTGTCCTCAGTATTAACTATGGGAGCAGTATTAACTACTATGTATCTCATCTTTTCTTGACCAGTATTAACAGATGATGTTTCTTCCTTTTGAGAGTGACAACTTGAATTTCCTGCATTTAAATCCATGTTAGAATTAAAGGATTTGGTTAGATTGTCTATGTTAAATAGCCAATCTGGACCATTTCCTTGTTCATTAGAAACATTTTCATTAAATGATACATTGATGCTTTCTTCAATTATCCTTAGTCTTTTGTTGAATACTCTGTATGACTTGCTTTGAGTAGAGTATCCCACAAAGATTCCATCATCAGCTTTGCAGTCAAACTTACCAATTTGTTCTCTTGTAATCAGAATAGTACAAGGACACCCAAATGATTTTAAAAAACTTATAGAGGGTTTTCTTTTATTAAAAAGTTCATATGGTGTTTTAAACTGTGGCTTTACTATTAATACTCTGTTCTGAACATAACAGGCAGTATTAACAGCTTCAGCCCAAAAAGTGATTGGTAACTTTGAATCTGCTAGCATTGATCTTGCTGCTTCAATGATGGTTCTATTTTTTCTTTCAGCTACACCATTTTGTTGTGGAGTTCTAGGTGAGCTGTATTGCTTGTCAATACCTTTAAGATCACAAAAGTTAATTAAGTTAGCATTTTTAAATTCTGTGCCATTATCACATCTTATGGCTTTAACTTTTTGATCAGATGTGTTCTCCAGTTTAACAATTAAGTTCTTGATGAGTTCACTTGTTTCATCCTTTGTCCTGAGAAAGAAAACCCATGTATATCTGGAAAAGTCATCAGTAATAACAAGACAATATTGTTTCTTTCCAATACTCATTACATTTGTAGGTCCAAATAGGTCCATATGTAAGAGATGTAAAGGAACAGAAATAGAGTTCACAGTTTTGGACTTATGAGAAGTCTTGTGTTGTTTACCTTTTAGGCATGCAACACAATGATGATCACACATGAATTGTTTTTGAGGTAGTCCAATGACCAGATTTCTTTTTACTAAATTGTTCATGTTTTTGAAATTAGTGTGACACATCCTTCTATGCCATAGTTCTGATTCAGTGGTGTTTGCCTTGGATATAAAACAGTTGACCTCATTTGAAGAAATGAGTTCTCCCCCTATATCCAGGCAATACACATTGTTTCTCCTTGGAGTTCTTAAGACAACATATTTTTCATCTAAAATAAAGTCAGGAGAAAGAATGATGCACTCAATGTCTGTGAAAAGAATTTTGTTCTTTTTATCACAAACTTGAGACACACTGACTAGATTGTATTTTAGTTCAGCTACATAAAATACATCATCAAAGGTAATTTTGCCATTAGTAACAGTACCTTTACCTGTACTCTTACCTCCCTTTGGGTTCTCACCAAAGGCCACATATCCTCCATCAAATAACTTGAAATCTTTAAGAATTTGCAGATTTCCAGTCATGTGCCTTGAGCATCCACTATCAATATGCCATGTTCTTCCTTCTTTTGGGATCTGAATGCTCTGCACAAGAGTAAAGGATTAGTTAAGTTTGGGAACCCAAGCTTGGTATGTCTTGGGTTCATCCTTTGAGAAGTAAGATTTTGGAATTTTAACTTTAAACATCTTTGGTGCCCATACCTGTTTACTACTGTTGTTAAGTTTTACTACTGCCCTTTTAAAAATGTTACTGGTGTTTGAATTTTCTACTGATCTTGGTTTATACCCATGATGTTTAGCTTTTGAATACTTTACTACTGATGGACCAGTAGTATTTGGGTACTTACAATGTTTAGAATGACCAGTAGTGTTTTTAGGGTTGACACCAGTAGTATATTTGAAAGTTGGTTTAGGAGCAGTAGTATTTTTGTAATTAGGGTTTTTACCAGTAGTGTTTTTGTACTGGTACCATACAACATTATAATTAGGGTTAACACCAGTAGTAAATTTGTTAAAGTTTTTACTGGTGTTGGAAAATTTAAAATATTGTTTATTTTGATTTGATTTTCCATTGTTCTTGAAATAATTGCTGTTCTTTGGGCTTCCAACTCTTCTGTTATGCACAAACCTTGGTGCACTTCTTCCAAATCTTGGTGTTTCAGCAATTGGAGTTTTTGTTTTATTTACTACTGAAGGACCAGTAGTATCTTTTAATTTCTGTGTTTTTGCCTTTTCTTTGAAAGTTTTAAATTCTTTGAATTCTTTACAATTTATTGGATTGAAGTGACAATCCTTTGCTAAATGATTCATTTTGTTGCATATAACACATCTTAATTTCTTACTTTTAGCACCTTCAGGTATTCTTTGATCTAAGAGTTGATTTTTATTTCTTTCATTTCCCCTTGTTAAAATTTTTGGTACATTTTCTGCATTATATTTAGGAGATTCATTTGGACTTTGTGCTGTGTGAAAACTTGTATCAATTGATTTTGGAGATTCAATTTGGTAAGGGGAGATTGTAAATTCAATTGATTGATCATCATCAGAGGAGTCATTTGATTCAGATGTTTCATTATGTGATTCAGTTTGATTTCCAGTTTTTAATTCATTAATGATTCTTTCTGAACTATTTTTAAGTGGAGGAATGAATTTATATGGAGGTGGTACAGCATGATATCCCACCCCATGGACAACTTTTTCTGTAGTTTGATTGTTAGTTAGTTCATCAAGAATTTTAGTACTTCTTTCAAACTTTTTAATTGTCAATTTATTTTGTTCAATTTCAAGTTGACACTCTTCTAGTTTACTTGTTAATTCTTTATTTTTTAATTCATAGAACTCTTTCTCATCTACAGCTTGAAGTAATTCTTCCTTTATCCGTTGATCTATCATCTGGTACACCTTTATCTGATGTTCTTGATCAGTAATCATACCATCAAATTCATGATTTCTTCTTACTGCTTTTGCTAAATCTTCACTTAATTTAGTGTTTTCTTTTTCTAAGTTTTTAACAATTTTAATACATTCAGAAGTACAAGGTTTAGGTTTTACCTCAGATTTGTTGTCAGTAAAAGCCATGAGAGCTTGATTTTGAGTGTGCTCTTCTGCTTGGAAGCTCCAGTCATATCCTTGTCCTTGTTGTGAAACAAGAGCAGTTGATTTTGATCTTTTGTCTGGCTGAGGACATTCTTTTGCAAAGTGACCAAGGTTGTTACAGTTGTAACATTTGACTTTAGTTTTGTCAAATCCAGCTTTGTCACCTTTGTTGTAGTTGAGACTTGTCCTACCAGTCCTCTTTAAGAACCTTTTGGTTCTTAGGCTTAGCATAGCCATTTGCCATTTAAGGTCCATCTCCTCAAGATCATCTGGATTTAGTTGTTCCAAGTCATCACTAATTAGTGCAGTATGCACATGACTAGTGAAAAAGGATTCTCTTGCAGCATCCTCAGAATCTGCAGCCTTTCCTATGGAGGTTTCTTGACCTAGACCTGTACTAGATACAAATGCAGCATTATTAGAAGAAATAGAAGGGTTCTTTTGATTTACCTCAGTTTCAAATACTCTGAGATCATTGTAGAGTTCATCCAACTCCTTTTCTTCTAGTGCATCTCTCTGTCTATATACCACTGTGTACATGGCCCATTTTTCACTAAGAGATCTTAGGAACTTCATGTTGACATCTTCTTGATCCATCTTAACCCCAACCTGGTTAAGTTCACCAATTAGCTTGTTGAATCTGTCAAACACTTGAGTGAGTGTTTCATTGGGCTTTCCTTTGAAGTTTTCAAAGTCTTGTTTGAGAACAGACTTCATGTTCCTCTTGGTGCTCTTGGTCCCAACGAATTTCTTCTCCAGTGCTTCCCATAGCACCTTTGCATCATCATATTCAACGAAGAGATGTTGATAGTCATTAGGAATGGCCAGTAAGAGAGTGCTTAGAGTTTTAAGTTCGATTCCTTTGTCTTTCTTCTCCTTCTCACATTTAAGCTTGTCTGCCTCAGTTGCAGAGCTGCTTGCTTGACCAGGACCAGTTTTGTTTCCTTCAAGGACAACTTCCCACATGGAATAATCAGTGATAAGCATGTATTGCTTAATACGATTCTTCCACATCCCAAAGTTGTTGGGAGTGAGTATAGGGATTTTATTGGCCTGAGTGCTTTCATTATTATCAGTCATGATTAATAATGTGTGTGTTTTAAAGATTAAAACTTTTTGCTGTTCTTAACAAATAGTAGATCTAGAACCAATTGCTCTGATACCACTTGTCAGGATCGATTAACTATGAAGAAGTTAATACACACCTTAGATCTAATTGATAATAGAAGTTGCAGCGGATCAACACTATATCAATATATTAAGAACAATGAACTGTAAATAATAAACGAAAATATTAAGAACACAGTTTCACAAAAAGCTTCAATGTATATTATCGAGTTAACAATACACACGTACGTTTACAATTCGTAAGGAACTATTTATAATAGTCCTTTAAGCTAAACTATTTACCCTAGTTATTCTAGGACTTGATTTACATTCGAATTATATAGATATACATTGAATTACATTCTATAACTATCTCTACGAAGATCTCGGACTCGATATGTTCCATATACGCTCATCAGTAGTATTCTGCAATCACCAGTAGTAAATAAGTAACGTCAGTAGTAACTTTGGTGACCAGTAGTAAGTCCAGATACATCGTCAGTAGTAACTACTATTGATCAGTAGTATCTTCAATAAGCCTTGATCAGTAGTAACTAAGTTATAGTCTTCACCAGTATCAACTTCATCAGTAATATGTTTCTGTCCCATCAGTACTAAGTATGATCAGTACTAACTGCAGCATCAGTATCAAGTTGATCTGTGATTTTATTCCAACAAAGGCAGATAAATCTATAACGCATTTATTAGATTTCCCCATCACATTATTAAACTGGACAAAACGCTAAAATAATTGGTTTTTTGTGGATTTAATATTATCTTGTAAGATTTTAAGCGGATTTACAATGTACTTTTAGCCAAGATGGGTAGATATATACCTGATTTCCAGATTAAAAAAAAACATTTTATTACATGTTCTTTTAGTAAAAGTAGGAGTATTTGAGATGATGAGTGCTGGGTATCTTCAAATCAAGTGTTATTGTATTCTACAAAGATTGTCCATATGCCAATCGTTATAAAGGGGTATACTTCGAGCTTTATAGTATTGAATTCAATGTATTTACATACATATAAATTTTTGTTTCCCATTTGTTTTACAACTTGAATTGTCAAAATTTTTATTCTCTATCAAAATTGGAACGACTTATCATAATTCTTAGTTTTATGTGTCTTACTATGAAATTTTCAGGCATATAGCTGTTAACTAAATATTTATTCCTTAATCAAATATTGCACTTAATCAAATGTATGTGATAATAAATCTGATATTTGAAATAAAGTAAAACTATTTGCCTCCCTTTAAATATTAAAAACTTGAGTGTTAAAAACCTAAATATTTGTTTTGATAGAAAAGAGGAGGTAGAGCCGTAGAGGTGGAGGGGAGCAAATCATAAATGTGTTGCCCTTTGAAAGTAAAGATTGTTATGTTGCCACCTAATACACAGCTTTTCTATCGGTTTACAAAATTAATATTTTAGTATTATTCATTTTTAATGGAATTTGTATATCAACAAAATAAAAATATAGAGATTTGGAAAGCTTCAACCAATCAAAGTAGACATTAAAAAGGATTCAACCAATGAAAGCCAAATGAATAGTGTTTACTACCACAATTATATAATAAGAGGAATGCGTTTTTTTATTCAAATGGAAATTATAAGTTCATTAATTGCTCATTATCATATGCCCCAAGGGCATATGTTAGAAAGATCCTAATATGAAATGAGATACTCCGACTTTTTTGAAGGTGGAGCCTTAGGGTGTTTGGAATTGCTTATTGAAAATAGATTATGTGTTTTGAAAATGAATAATCAGATAATTTGCGGTTACAAAACGTGATTATGAAAAGTAGTGTTTGCATTTGATTATGCTGTTTGAAATCGCAATAATCAGACAATCTGTTTTTTAGTGTTTGGCAAACCTGATTATTTGTTTAGTTAATAGGTAATATTCAAAACTCCATTTTCAAAACGCAAATAAGCAGGTACCAACCTACTTTTTCAAAACTCCATTTTGAAAGCTCGAAAACGCAAATAAGTGATTATTTCATACATTTTGCCAAACACTAGTTTTAGATTATTTGCGTTTTCACAACACAATAAGCAGATAATCTACTTCAAATCGCAATCCCAAACACCCTCTACTCCATTCCTTCGTTTGATATTTTGTTTTCTTACTAAATTACTACTTAAAGATAGATTTTACGTATACACATTTAACAACTAGTGGAATTTCACCCGCGCGATGCCGTGGGGATTTCCATATAATACCTAAAAGATCGTTTACTAATATATTCTTATAATACTAAAAAGATTGTTCTATATGATACAAATGCTACCCGCAAAACATGTGATTGTTCTTAGAGTAGTCGGCTCACAAAGAAGGTGTTAACAAAACTATTATTTATTTGTAGGGGATAGTTAATGATGTCCTTAGTAATAATTATAACTAAAATATAAAATTAGTTTAGATAGAGAAAGTATTTTAGGAGATAGTTAGTGGTAAAATAATTAATAATATTATATTATTAAGTGGACCCGATAAAAAGAGTATCTTATACGAAACAAAAATATAAGGACCTATTTGTTTTTTTCTAAAAGTAGTTTAAATTAGAGTAAATAAAAAAAAGTATGTATGTAAATTTGAAGAGCTCCACCGGCTAGAAACAAAAGTTCCTAAAAGTCAATAAAAGAGGCGTGAAGAAGAAAATTAATTTTTTTTTAACCTGCATGCTAGTATTCATCAAGTTGAAAATTGTATATATACTAATGTCTCCTTCCGATTAGAATATAAAGAAAACAAATTTGGGTACTGGCAACTCCTTATTTGCGAGGTTACTATTCACTTGATGGTGAATGTTAGGTATATAATATTACAATTTTTTCAAACAATACATATGCCGACACATAAAAATATAATTGTCCGAACTACCATCTCAATAATTAAATGTGTCTCAATAATTAAATGTGTCATACTATTTAGACGCTTCTTTATGTCAAATAAATATTCTAAATAAAGTTAAAACTTAGAAAGTAGAATCACAAAAGAATACATTAAGGTTAAAACTTAGAAAGTATAATACAATTTTTCAAACAATACATTTCCATTTCGGTGCTTATCAACGGATCCTCTACAAAAGAATTTCACATGGGTAGAGGGGTTCGACAAGGAGATCCGTTAGCTCCTTTTCTTTTCATTTTGGTGGCGGAAGCTTTGAACGTTGTTATGATTGAAGCCTCCGAGAAAGGAGTTTTTCACGATGTTAAGCTGCCCAATTCAGGCCCGTGTATCACTCACTTACAGTTTGCGGATGATATCATTTTTGCAGGTAATTGGTCGACCCAAAATGCTCAAAACTTAATTCGGCTGTTGTGATGCTTCCAAGTTGCTTCGGGTCTTAGATTCAATTTGGCCAAAAGCTGTCTGATGGGAATTGCGGTTAGTGATAATGCGATCCAACAGTTGGCTGCTCGCGTTAATTGTCGGGTTGGAAATTTCCCCTTTTCTTACCTTGGCCTTCCGATCGGGAGTTCGAGTAATAGAACCGAATTCTGGGCTGCGATAATTAACAAATTTAGTGCTAAACTCTTTGCTTGGAAATTTAAAACTCTTTCTTTTGGTGGGCGTTTGCTCCTAACAAAATCGATGCTCGGAAGTCTTGGTTTGTACTTCTTTTCTCTATTTAAAGCGCCGAAGAAGATTATTAGTAAACTGGAAAGCATACGGTTCAATTTTTTCTGGGGTTCTAACGGCGGAAATAGGAAAATCTCTTGGATTAACTGGCAGACGGCGATGGCAGACAAATCAAAAGGGGGTTTGGGAATAGGCATCCTTAAAGCTCTTAATTTAGCTTTGCTTATTAAATGGTATTGGAGATTTCACAAAGATGATGACACTCTTTGGAAGCAGGTCATTACTTCTCTTCATGGATCTGATGGCGGCTTGTCAAATGCTAACAAAGGCGGTAGTTTTCCGGGCATCTGGAGAAACATTATCAAAGCCCAGAAAGAGTTCTACAAGCTTAATATGCCGGTAAATGATTGGATCCGGGTTGATGTTTCTTCCGGTTCTCGGGTTTTATCGTGGGCCCTTGATAATAACGGGTTCTCTGTGGCCTCTCTTCGTGCTGCTTATGATGACTTATCTTTAGAGGTGGCGGGCAACAGGTCGCTTTGTTGGGTTAACTGGGTCCCGGCTAAGATTAATGTTCTCATCTGGCGCATAATTCACAACAGGCTCCCAACTGAACCGAACTTGCTAATAAGAAATGTAACGTGCCTTTCTCAATTATGCTTGTTATGCGACTTGGTGGATGAGGATATGGACCATATTTTTGCTGCAATGCCCGGTTTCTAAAGGCCTCTTACGTGACCTGTGCTCTTGGTGGAACATCGATCTTTTAAGTTTTCAATCGATTTTAGAGGTTTTTGATTGGTTAGCTAGCAGCACCATTACGGGGAACAAGAAAAAAGGGCTGCTTAGTGTTTGGTACATTTACCTTTGGATTATTTGGAGGCATCGGAACGGCAAAATCTTTAGATCTTCGGAGGATTTTAAAAACTCGTCTAATGGTGGATACCTTCAAGCTATTTCGTATTTTTGGATTAAGAATAGAGCTCCTAATTGTAATATTACTAATAGGTATGTGGTGTACTGGTCCTCTTTCTTGTTTTTGATGTTGTTTGTTGTTTTGTTCGCCTAGCGTCTTGCTAAGCGTTTTTCTTTTTAATGAATGCCGTTCAAAAAAAAAAAATCACAAACAACTAATTATCATGTTAATCCTATTTTTTTTTAACTAAAAACCGGTGGTCGACTGATTTCGATATGAGTGAGTTAGTAGATGTGGTTAGTAACAGAGTATAGTTGAGACTGTATAAGAATTATTAGAGATTTTTTTGAATATTCAAATAGTTAATCCCTAATTAAAGACTAGTCCGTATTTGTATAAGATGAAATGTATTTAGAATGAGAGTTTATTTCCGCACCACAATTATTAATGTCTACACCAAAAGGTACAAATTTTACAGCAACTGTACAATTCCTTAATACAACAGTTGTGGTATATAAATTACTACCTATTTGAAATGATCGACATTTACAACTCGTATTTGAGGTCCACAATTCAATGATATCAATGTTGGGACCGTGAATTGAATTGACATGTGAGGTATAGAAGTGACAAATGTCTACTTCTACCTTCATTTTTCTTCCTTGGTTCTTTAGTTTATTGACACATAACATATCTTCACTAATTGCTTTGATAAAATATAAAAATTTCATACAAAATTCCTCCGATTGAAAATAAGTGATATACTTTCCTTTTTAGGTGATTTAAAGTAAGTGAGACACATTAAAAAATTATCTTATTTGACAAAAAATAGTTGAACCCACACCTACTAACTATCTACTTTAACAAAGTGAAATGACTCATTTACTCTTACTTTTTTCTTTTAAACATCATTAACCCTACGTTATTCAGAATGTGTGGGACCCATTACCCATTCTCCACTAAACATCAAAATAATTTAATTTAATTATCATTGTATTATTTTGCCTCAAAATCGTGAAACCCCTAAGTGTGTCAATTATTTTAAATCAGAGGAAGTATAAACATTCACATCACACACATTCTCTGTTTTACATCTATCATCTATAAATCAAAGAAATTCAAGGCAATTGAAAATTGACGAGTGATAACAATGTCATTTAACCGAGGCTCATAATCATTAGCAGAGGGCTTATTTGTATCAGATCATTAACGTTTTATAATGTCCCGGTAAAAACATTATGCTGAAAGAGTGGAGGAGTAGATGACTATGTTTTGGACTCGAAATACTTTTAAATTTTTAGATCAAATAATTGAATAAACTAAAACAGATAACAAAACAAATTAAATAAACCAATGATATTCAATAAAATAAAATAAAAACTAGTAAGTCCTAAATAAAATACATAATTTAATTATAATAATTTAAAAGTCCTAAAATTTTAAAAATGAAGTAAACAAACATCTTCGGCATGAACATGGTTCGGATGTTGGTTTCATTGTCATTTATCTTGTAGTATCCTTGTTTATCGCTTTGGATGCGTTCAATGTTGATGTGAGCAACTCATCAAACGAAGTGCTCGATGAAACGGCCGAACCAAATTCCCTTTTTTGGGATTTTGATTTTCTTGATTTTCGCATTAGAATACGTATGGAATAGATAATCACCGATAAAGCCGCATTCAAGTGTTCTTTGCCCTGTTGGGTAACCATCGACTCTCCATCCACATACAAGTCTTCCAAGTTACCTATCTCACGACATTTTGGAATGTTCCATATACCGATAGACTATGCACTTATCAGGGTGTAAAATCATATCGCGATCACCAGCCGCTATTTAAAATTTTGGATATCGCGATTCTATAACGGGTTCTTTTAAATTTTATACTTCTAGATATATACACAAAAAATATTCATAAATAACACAACGAAATATAGTATTGATAACTTTACATATACCTGTATCTTCATATAACTAAACTAGTGACGTCCAGGCACGGCCCCTGAAAGGTAGTTTGTGTAATTTCAAAATATAATACATATGCGAGAAATGGTATTGTAGTTTCATTTTTCCGTCGATTGTTTCAATCCCTAACGCCTAAAGTACATTCTCAAACTACAGTGACATAAATAAATAAAAAAACAATGACTTCAAATGATACCATTTGAATCAGATAACATGGCAGAAAGAGTGTATTGTCATTAATAACATGACACTTAGAGCAGCTTTCAAAATGTCTTTGAGAACCTGGTTTCACAATATTTCGTACCTGCACAAACTATATAAAGTAAAATTAGAGATAAAAATGTCTGAAAATTTAAATCTGCCACCAAAATTAGCATCATACTGCATTCTATTGAACGAACTTGTTTTGAATAAAAATTAGTCAAATGCCTCACGACCCACACATATAGTAAAAGTCGAGTGTAGGAACAAAACGATAAATAAAAGTTCAAAGTACAAACGTACAATGTTATGATTGAGTGATGTTTTTCATATAATCTCGGTAGTAAAATGCCTTAATAAAAGCTTGAGAGTTAATGAAGAGCTATAATGGAAATTATGCTTCAAAAGCTTTTATTTGAGAGAATTTTAGTTGGATTTGCTTCAAAACCCTTCACATGAAGTGAGTCACAGATTGCAGTCACAAGATTTGCCAGATTTTCCTTGTTTTGTTCCATAAGTTTGAAGAGTCTATAAACCTAAAAAAATGCCATCAATTAATTGCATTTTATATTTGGTTTCTCATTACTAAAGTAGCAAAAACACAATAAAAATAATAACTACGTGCTCCTTTGACTTGAGCGAGCCAGTTTATTTCCAAATATTCCAATCAACTATTTCTTAATAATGGTTGATAAGCCAAGCCTACTAATAAATGCAAAAATCCAATTAATATAAACTCTTGGATTCAGACATACCTGGTTGCGCGGGGCGGGTAACTGGTCAACAGTCAAAGCATGAAACTTTTCGTGTCCTTTATAGTATTATAGAAGAACGGATCAAGTTGATCTAAAATAAAATAAAACCTAAATACGCATTAAAGTTTAGCTAATAAGTAAACGGGTCGAATAAAATATACTACGTATTATGAAAATAGCCAGGTAGGGAAACGGGTCAGATCGGATTGGGTTGCCACTAACCACTTGTCCAAATTATTATTTTTTTCTCGGGAATTTTTGTTTTGTGTCGAATACGATTAGAAAAGCTAGATTAATTAAAAAATAATCTAATTTTATAATAAAAAAGGTTTAAAAAAGATACAAATTGGGCAGCTTTCGACCGGCGTGAACTATTTGACTGGTTCATCTTTTGGCCAACTAATTTATTTAACCCGAACCAACCAATGGATAAGTAAACGGCTCGAATTTGCGATGTCAGCAATTCTAAACAACGCTAATAAATATCGAAACGAACCAAAAGTACCACCAGCAAAAACATGTTGCCAATGAATGCCAATAATCTACACCAAATAATGACTTTTTGAACATGCTTTTTTAATGAATGGTAGACAAATTTTGTTTTATATAGAAAGTCAATTGACCGGTTGAATGGTTTACAAGCAGTATCATGTCTATTAGCAAGTCTGGATACAAAATTGGCATAATTCATCTAATATATGATTCTAATCTTTAAATTGAAGTATTACATAATAGTCATACCATTAAATTTCACCTGAAATGCTGCCCTGTATCTGAAGGTGGCACATGAATAGAATATGACTTTGGTGCGTCTGTGTGGGACCTAACAACGCCAAAACAACAATGAACTTATGGGCAATCATCTTTTAAGTAATGCCACACACTATTTCAAAAAGCATTCTTCCCAGGAATAATATTTTCTCTTCATTTTCTTAATAGCAACCTGTAACCGTAATAAAACATTTTTAAGAAATAAAATCAAACTTCAATAAATTCTATGCAAACAAAAGAAAACCTACATTCAAGGCTCACCAAACAACCCCAAAGGTTCAATTACCAACTTCCTTAATTATGTTATATCTGGAATAAAAACAAACACTCAATGCCTCAGTTTTTCTTTCACATTATAGATATCTCAAAAACATGAATGATAATAATCTCACCTTTCCAGCAGAGAATGTAATGCCACAAACTCTGATCCATTTGGCGTTAACAGAAACGTGAAATAAAATCACCTCCAACATCACATATGATCAATAATTGACACATACAACGCTTCTCTTCTATAGCCCTGTAACAAAACATAATTACATTTATCAATCAATAAGTTAGAAATCAATTATATTGCTACGTTTAGCTGTACGAGCAGGACATGGATTGCCACATATCAATGAATATGATCTTATACCGTACAGTACAAAACATACCATGTAATCTAAAAATTGTGCATTTTCATTAACCCTAAACCCTAAATTTACAAATTACACATCAAATTATCAGATGCAAATCGGATATAAACATAACTGAACGAACACATAGCAATTCAATCATATTACAGAGAATAAAAAAACGAATTCAAATCAACAGAAAGTGAGATTACTCATTTTGTTCGTTATTAGAGGATTGGTGGCTTCAATTCCCCAAAATAAAGATGCCTAACTCAGCATTATATACCTAACAAAACACATACTTGAGCATTCCGTAGTATTAAGCTTCATCGGAGAGTTCTTCGCCGGTGAAGGGACGGAAGGTAGACAGACGGCGTTTGGTGTGGAGGAGTGATAACAGGACATCATATTTCTGGGTCTCGGTCTAGATCTTTAATTAAAAGAATAAAACTATCCATTAGAGCACTGATTTAGTTCATGAAATTAAGAACAAAAAATCATGGAGAGAGCTGTTGCAAAGAGAAGGAGATATTCTATCTTTTGTAGAAAAACTATGAAGGTTGTGGGTAATTTCTGAAACGTGTAAATACCAAGGCTGTGGAGGGCATATTTTTTGATTGGAGGAAATAAGGAGGTCAATCACGTGGCCCAAAGACTTTCATATAGGTAAACTAGGTAGTTAGGCCCATGCAACCCGATTCAAAGATAACAACTCAGGAACGATTTTTGATGTAGGTATCCTTCATGTCCTGCAACTTTGAAAATATGTTAACTTTCCCTGGCTCAATCTGTACATATCGATAAATGTCATTCTTCCCTCAATCTGCAGTTGGTTCTCGACTTGTGCATTCCCTTGCTCCATATGAGCCCTGTTGGTATTTGGTATTCCTCATGACTCAAATCTCCTGCAGTATTACCACATAAGAATATAATCTCCATTTATGTCACAATTTCCCAATTTAAACAACTTCCGGTTCACTAAATATATGCATGCCATTAGCATGAATAATTTAATTATTTCACCAATTTCCAACCATACCCGAAACAAGATTGATGTGTGTCATACTACCACATATACACGTCATGGAATACATACGTCACGTGAGACCATTGTGAAAGTGGCACTTGGAGAACCATCTCGTAGATAATTTTGAGCTTTAGATTGTGTTTAATAAATAAAAGTTCAAAAAAGTGTTAGTGGTTAACCCAACCCAGCCTGTTTTGACCCGTATTTAAAATGTCCATTCCAATTCAAGTCCCATGAATGAAAGACCTTTTCCTGCTCAGTCTTGCACGGTATCACAGATCTATTAGTATACATGTGGTTAAAAGAATTAAAAAAAAGGGCCAGATGGTTTTGAAGTAAAAAAAAAAACCTAAAATTCATTAAAGTTTAGCTAATAATAAATAAATTAATATAATGGGTCGAATGAATATGTTAACTAATTTCATTATATCGCAGTATTCAATATCCATTTAACATTAAGATTCCAAAATCCAAATGACATGAAACACATTTAGTTAGATCTAAATTTATTTATTTAATTAATCAGTTGCATATACTTCAACATGAGATCAATCAATTCCTTCAAGATAATCAAACAGCTCATCCTAATCTAATTCGTTAGATGTTTGTATTTTTTTTTTATGGGGAACAACTATTAAACTACTTTTAATTGATGCTTACCTCAATTGTAGGAGATAAAGTTTCTCGAGCAAATGCTATTCCATCTTTTGATAACTTAAAATTAGCAATAAACCTTATGCTCTTTTCCAAACATGTAAAAACTGCCTACCCAAAAAAAGATATAACTTAGCAAACTTAACTGAAAATTGTAGTTGTTTTTTGTATTAGTTGCGATGCAAACACGTCTTTTCCCATTCCCTAGACAAATCAAACGAAATGCTACAAACTATACCCCTTTCCGGGCTTCTTATACTTCTTCTAGCCATGCTTATTTTCCGATGATGGCAAGAATCTGCAAACAAAAAATCAACACTCAGTTCTTCACATTTATACTATATTTGCATCTTACAAAACAAGTTTAGTTACTATCTATGTAGGAATACAAAACAGTTGTAAGTCACCCCATGGATATCAAAAAGGTAATCACTTTCCCTACTATTGGATGAATCTGTTATAAGATCCGAGCTTCATTGGATTTACCTAATATAGATATGCATACGTAATTCTTGGATGTTTAGTCTTTATTTACAAATGTATAGCGAGCCGAACATCCCTAATTAACCTCAGTCAATTCATCTACCTTAACCTTATATATCATTAATCTTGACATGTTTTTGTCCATTTATTGCTATTGTTTCTTCAACTTTTGATACCTTGTATTCCATTACAGTTTATCGTTAAACTATTCAAAGAATACTATCAACATTGTAAACTTAATTCTACAAGCCTCTGTCCAACACTAATCGGGAAGGTGGTGATACAAACTAAGATTATTATATCAGTGTGGCCCTTATAAGTACGCTCGTGTTCATATTCAAAGGGAATAACACCTTTTAACAATATATCTAAGTTTTATACTTTCTATGTTGTGCATCGCACAACCCCCACTGATATAAGGACTGAATGATCTGTTTGGTAATACGACTTGCCACAACGAATTTCAACATTTAGATTAGCCGGCCTTGTGCCAGAACTGCTATAATAGATAAAGCTCAAATTCCTAATCTTTGAAGTGTAAATATGGTTTTTAGTCGCTAAATATTTAATAACAAACGATATCTCATCAAGAATATTTCTTAACGATAGTGCATTAAGTAAAATATTTATTTACATGCAAATATAAGAAATTCGTGATATTGAAATTTAACCATTAACGATAAAGAGATTTTTTAGTATTACTTGAATTGGACATCTTGGAATTCTATGCAACCTCCACCACCTAATTTTAGAGGCTTTGCAACATCTGCATTTCTGACTTTTGCCCTTTCCTGTAAAAACAAGACATCAAAATCGTATTGTTCACATATTAACAAACACATAGTTCATCACGTAGACAAAATAATACATGCTCACTAAATTAGAAAAAAAATAACACTTGGTTGCTATACCATTCACTTCAAACCAAAATTTAACTATTATTTCAATATTAATGTGATTCTTTGAACAAAAAGATTCAGAATGCTTTAAGCAAAGGAGACTTCCGACCCGTTCGATCGTTTCCTTTTAAGATAAATTTACATTTATAGTTTCTTGTTTGACTTGTGAGAGACAAAGACCAGTTCATCGGATCAAAACCGGAAAAAAAATGAAAATACCTCAAGAAGCTGAAACGTTGATTTCATTTGATTTCATATCTGCACGGTTTCACGATAGACATTACCAAGAAAGTTGAGATGAAGACAAACTTGGAATATAATCTGGGCAGTTAATATAGGTGGGATCTCACTGGGATCTCAGTGGGATCTCGGATCTAGGAGATAAAAATAATACAGGTCCCAAATACAGGTACCGAGAATATCGGTGATATTGACCGGGATCTCACCGATATTTTGAAATCGAGATCTCGGTTTTTTTCCTGTATTTTTTTTTGGATCTATTGCTTGACTTGGGCACCAATTTTAATAATATCTAACCTAGTTTTTTGAGCCCATTAAAAAAAGCCCACTCCACTCCAAAGCCTAAACGTCAATTACCTCCTTTTACCTTTACGTCAATTTTACGTCAAATTAGGTTTCTTACTGCTTGACCTCGAGTAACTCTTTAAATTCTTTTCTTTCAGATTCACACAAAGAAAAGGAATTGTCTTTTGCAACAAAAGCTCAATGACCTTGTATTTGTCCAATACAATGGTAGGCTACAAAGGCGATTCCAGTCTATAAAAAGAAACAAGTCTTCAGATCCTATCTTGTTGAGAGACGTAGAAGAAAATGATGAGTGGACGGTACCAACAGAGGAGGAGCTTCAAGACTTTGTGAATTCAAGTGATGGTCTCCTATGGTCGCATGTGAGAGAAGCGATGGGTGAAAACGAAAACATCGGACCAAGTACAAGGAGTAAAAGGGAGCGTTATAGAGATGATGATGAGATTAGTGTTGAAGTGGAAGATCTTGGTGTGGCTGATGACTTGGATGAACAAGTTGATGCTTTAGACGATATTGATTCGGATGCCGAACCTGTGGATTGCAATTAAATTCTGTTTGTGCTATGTTTGTTGTTTAGTTTTGTATGGTTTAGACAATATTGACTACTTTTTGGGACCTTTTGGGACTTTTTATGCTATGTACATGTCTTTAACTCTTTATATATAACTATATATATAATATATAATTTTTACAGTACAATATAAAAAAACTGATATCCCACCGATATCTCACTGAGATAAACGATATCCCAGATCTAGGACCTCGACCTGTATTCGTTTTCTGACCTGTATAACTGCATAGAATATAATAAAATAAGCAATTCAGGAGTTCTAATGCATTAAAAGTATAGTTTGGTTGACTTGCAACCTATTCAAGTGTTCAACCCATCTGCCTTGTTTCCTTCTTTTAAAGACGTTATAAGCACTTGAATACACTTAGGATGAATTTTGACATGTTTAACCCATTTTCAATAAAATACGACTCGAATGGTCCATAAATATGGATTGAAAATGCCACTGCTTAACTACTTCCTCTGTAAATACTTATCATATTCCTCAGCTTCATGCTACTCGTTGAAATACTTCAACTCAGTCGGAAAAGATAACAAAAAAAAATGCAATCTTCCAAATTATAATTGCACAAAAAGGAAAAAATACATTACAGTCCTCACCTCATAATTTGCATCATAATGGTGAGTTAATAAAATAAAAAAAAACCCCACTTTCATTAACATTTGAGCTTTTGATTCAGCAAATTTCAACTGATTTAGTTTGATCTGACCTATTATCCATATTTATACAATTAAGGATAATACTACTTCCCTTGCTGTTGCAGAATCCTCGATTACATTGTCACTATCTAAAAAACAATTCTATTAAATTACATGTTAAAAAGGATGATGCGATATTCATTGTGATTATGAGTTATGTTAAGAGTTCGTAACTCATTCTGTTCTTATTTCAAGTGTACATCTAATTGAGCTCCTAAATCCTATCAACATAAATAATAAAGGGAAAAAAGCGAAAATTAGGGTTATGAGAGAGATTGTTACCAGCTAAACTTTGGGAGGGGAAGAAAAAATAACAAAATCAGAAGTAAATCTCATGGAAACTGAGGTTCTTGGTGCCTGATTTCTTTCAACATTTCTGAATCAAGTGTTGTTTTAATTCAAGAAATTGTGTAGTAAAATTAAAACCCAAACTTGAAGAAGATTAATCTGAATTTGAGAACAGAGAAAGAAGGTGTGAATTTCTTAGATTAAGATCAAGGTGTGAAGCAGATGGAGGCGGTGGAATATGGGGGTGGAAGCATAGGCGGCGAGCCAATTTCTGATTGGAGAGCCCTGGGCAAATTTTGATTGGAGGATAGAAGTTGGACATCGGGCCAAAATCTCGTCTATGCACATATAGATATATGATGATGATATACTTTTTTGTCCCACATTGTTAGGGGACAGTAAGCAAGAATTAGCAGTGTTCGTTTTCAGATATCCGAATATTTGGATATCCGAATTGCAGGCATCTGAAATTTTTGGATAGCGTTGTCCGAACTTTTCGGATAATGAATTTAGTTATCCGAATACGTATCCGAATTTTCGGATATGGATATCGGATTATGCTAGCCATGGTACTTAGCCCCCTAACTAACTCGTAGCTCGAACAATTGGTTTACTTTAGCTACATTGACCGAAGGTTGAAATCGCTTTCTGGCGAGCCTCTGGGAGGTCAGAGTATTTGTAACCACCGTAAATTTATATTCGTATTTGTGTTTTAATTCCGGATTATTACGAATTATGTTAGTTATGCTTTTTCAATGCGTTGTAGTGAGTATTTGGATGATTGGGACTCGAAATAATCGGAAACGGGTCAAAACTTGGTAAATACCAAGTTGGAAAACAAGAAAGTGCAGCCTGGAGAAGTTCGCGGCGCGAACACAAACAAAAAGTCGATTCGGCGATCGCTAAGTTCTTAGGGGGACGCGGATGGGGGTTCGCGCCAGACTTCGCGGCGCGAACATGGACTCCATAACACAAGGATCAAACAGAGAAATTAAGGTTGTTCACATCAGAGTTCGCGACTCGAAGTTGGGCGCGAAGCGGGAGGACCCCGCGTAAGTTCGCGGCGCGAACCTTGTCTGAACAGAATAAAAACAAGTTTGGCTATGGTTTATGCTCACTTCACTCCTAAAACCCTAGCAGCCAATCTCAAGGAAGAAGAGGGCGATTTTGGTGATCCTGAGCTCAAATCTTCATCATCTTGGGAGATTTTAACATCAAAGGTAAGGATTCTTGATTATTAATGTTATCTAGCTAGTTTGTGAGTTTTATTCGGGGAAAATGGGGGTTTGGATAACCTACCTTGAACCTTTGGGGATGATGACTAAGATGAGTGTAGAACACTCATAATAATCTTAAGAACCATGTGTTCTTGCTAGATTTGGGTTTTAATGAAGGAAATCTTGAACTAGGGTCTGAGATTCCACCAAGTTAGATGAACCTGGTGGTTAGAAATGTTATAATGGATTGATTAATGACTAGTTATGAATAATAACTAGATTTAATGGATGTTATGATGATAGGTCAAAAAGGATTAAGGATTGGAGATACTCCTTTGATCAAGGAGTGAGGATTTGTGTTTTCTAACACATTTTTGGATAGCTTTGCTAAAGTGAGTACATAGTAAAACGATTTTCACAGTTTAAATGATTAAACGAGTCTTTATTAAATAAATATTTTTAATAGAGAAAATGATTGAATTGTTATATGTTATATATTGAATTGTGATTGGATGATTTAATTACCACAAGTATGATATGTCGAATGTTATGGAGCTTTGGCTCAAAACTGATGAAATGTTTATGAGGTAGATAAGTATCCGGATTAATGATAACCCAACAATTAGGGGAGTTATGTGACACCTACTTGGGGTGGTACAACCCTGTGCAAGAGTAGCATGTCTAGTTTATAATAACCCGGAAACGGGGGAGTTGATGAATCTTTGCATATTGGGAGTTCCCCAATTGCCTTGATAGATTGCTATGATAACCCACTCGGGGGAGTTAGCTTCGGGGAGGCACGTGGGCTTATGGGAAGCCTAAGTGTATGATTCGCTTATGTGCAATGTGATATTTATTTAAATATTATTTTATTGCAAATGTTTGTAATCGGGTCTAAAACTCATGTTTTTCACGAGACTATTTTGTCTCACGTACTACGTTTTCTTTTATGGCTATGTACTCAGGTTCGGGAGCTAAGGATTAGGCGACCCGTAGTTTAGTATTGGAAGTGATTAGCTCGGTGTTTCTATTTAATTCCCGTGCTCTATGGATTTGATATACTTTGTAACACCGGTTTTTGATACTCTGATACACTTACCAAATGTTTTTGTTTAATCGTATTTTTGGGAATTATGGATTTTTTAATATTTAACTTTAAATATTATTTTTAAATTGGTTTGAAAAATTGAGGTGTTACAGTATTCAATCCCATTGTTAGGATCGCTTTCTAGGGAGCCTCTGGGAGGTTGAGGTATTCAATCCCATTGTTAGGATCGGTTAACTTAAACAACCAATAAGTTAATAACAAGAAGATTTCCCAATCATATAAAAGAAAATCGAAACTTATTAAACTTTAGCCATGAAAAAAGGATTTTAATTAGGGCCGATAGTTGGCCAAACCCGAGTAGGTCGTACACCCATTACTTACGGGCTTACGACCCATATGAGTCGGACACTCATCAGTTATTTGAACAAATGCATTAAAAAGGTTGATCCAATTATCTAGTTGTGGTGAATTAAGTCATATATATTCAAGGCAGATAAATAACATATGTAATCAAAAAAACAAACAAATACTAATCTTCCACCCTGCTCTCAATTTACTCCGAGAGAGGGGATGCTCTTTATTCTAGATAATTGACTTGTACTGAAGTGCTTCTTTAGGCTTTCCCAGGATCGATAAAAAGCGTCGAACATATATGTTTTGAAGAAAGAACAGCTTCTTCAAGTTGATCTTGTGGTGCACCATAATCAATATATCTATCAGGAAGAGTCATTGCTCTAAGCTGCAAAAACTAGGGGTGTTCGTTTGGATAATCTGGATATATCCGAACCAAATAGGTGAATCCAAATGGTTTTTGGATTTTAAATGTACAAACCGAACCGTCCAACATAATTTCAATCTAAACCGATCCGAACCAAATTACAATTTGGTTGGTTTGGTTTTATCCGAACCAAACCGTTTTTTTTTTCTTAATATACTTTATAAGACTACAAAAGTATATAACATAACTAATATTAAGTTTAACATGTACAATTTCAAAACGATAAACAACTTTATATATAAAAACAAGTCTAATTCATAGCTAGATTGTGTTATTTCGAACCATGAGATATTCTGTTGATATTTGAATTTTTGGAAATAGACTAGAATTGTTGAATATATATTTAAATATATGTATATTACTATATGGATTTTTTGGACAATCCGGATTTTACAATGGAAACAAAATCCAATCCGAAAACCAGACTATTAATTTGGTTCAAGTCCAAACCAATCCAAAAATCCAAAAAACCAATCCAAACAATCAAATCCAAATTGTCCATTTGGATAATCCGGTTAGTACAAATTACATCAAATAATTTACCTTTCATTACATTAGGTCGGGTTCGTGTGTTCGGATTTGTATGTTAGCCGGTCGAAACATTTAACTGAACCCGACGTGTTTATATAAATGGATCAGATATCTCAACTCTAACATGCTACTCTCAACTTGAACACGACTCATATACCCCGTTTAATTAAACTTGTTGAACAAGTTGGTGGTTTGAATGCGTCAAAGGGTCAAACATGTTGACTTTTCAAATGTGTATGCAAAACCTGCTAAAGTAAATATATATTTTAAACGTATACGTTTATCAAATATAAGTTATAAGCTACTAAATTATAAATGTAAGTATTCTAAAACATGTTTTAGATATATTTGTCAAAAAGTGTTTATTCGAAGTAGATTTAAAAGTAATCAAACAAAGTGAAATGCTTGTTCGTGAAACACCCGTAATTTTTATTTTTTTATATATATATTTTTTTTTAAACTTTCTTTTGGTCCCATTTCATGTACCTTAAATGTATATATTATTATTATACATTTAAAACTCTTTCAAAACAATCAAACTGTATAAACTATTACTGGAAACCAACTTTTAATTATAACCTTTACCAAACATGACAAATGTTTTAACTTATGCAATTTATCTAAATTTGCATTTAAAACAAGGGTGTGCAAGCTAATAATCATAACAAGTTTAAGAGAGGTGATTTTTATACCTAAATCACCATGATCTCCGTTAGCTATCCCATTCCTTTCCGAACCATCTAATTTAACTTGTTCCACTTGTCTTTGAAACTTGACTTCCTGACACTTATTTACTTGACACTTATTTACTTGCTACTTGAACTTATATTGGTAAATATGATATATATCGTATACTATTAAATTGACACTTGCTCAATTATAGATGATTACTTGGCATATCACATATACTACTAACTTACCACATGATCTTGTGTAAGTGATAACAATTAACTTAGCTCATGATCTTGTGTAGGCGATAATATAACATATCACCAAACACAATTAACTTGGCACATGATCTTGTTTAGATGATTACTTGACATATCACTAACAACAACTAACTTGCCACATGATCTAGCATAAGTGATTTTGGGCATTTCACATATGCTATCTAACATGCCCACATGATCTAGTAAACTGTGATTCTTGACATACCACAGTTACTAACTAACTTGCCAATATTCTACTAATTAGTTTGTCAACTTGCCAAACTTGCTAACTTGTTACACTTTTACACATGACAACTAAAAACATGAAAGCATGTTGATTACTTGAAACTATATAAACTTGTAATATAATATCTAATAGATAAATGCACACCCTCATACTAAAGGTATAAGGCGTATTCCTGGGTGTCATTTAACCAATTATGTTCACATAACAACTTGTCTATATAATTTAAGGTTAATACTAACAATAAATATAAATCATGACAAAGTTATATAAACTAAAAAACTATAATCTATTCAAGTAAATACACACCCTGACCCTCATACTAATATTAATAATATAAGATTTTTACAAATACAGTAAAAATTCTGGAAAAAATGCAGAATATTAGCTACGAATTTTTGAACTAAAATCTTAATTTTTTATCCAAACCGCTACAAATACTTTAAGTACTTCAAATCTAGTTTGTACAAGTATTTAAGCATCATTTGACACCAAAACGTCAAACTTTTAAGATTTAAACACAATACATACTTATCACTAATACCATGGTCATAACCATATTTTTACCATAATTCTACTAGCAATCGTGTTTGGCTAATTACGAACACTAATTTGGTACTTAAACAACTTGTTAAGGTTGATTCTTAAAATCAATTATACTTTTACTTGAAAACTTGACATAGGACTAATTTATCAAAAGATGATCTTAACTAGTAAAACTACTTACAAAACTAAGCATTTCATCAAACACTTGGTCTACATAATATAGTGATAATCACCAAATCTTCTTTTATACATCAACTTAACCTAACCCATAAACTTTAATAGTTTATTACTAGTTACTTAAATTCACTTCATATATAAGCCAAAACAGTTGGTAAATACCATTTCATAACTCATAATCAACTACATAAACATTTGGGTTTAATCCATATAAACCCTACTTGATCAAAATAAGATAATCATACCTTTTATCGATTCATGGACTGAAATTGGGTGTTGATTCAACACCAAAACTCGAAATTATGTAGCTTAATTTGTCTTCCCTTTGATCTTGAGCCTTGAACACTCCATAAACACATACTTCATCGTATCCATCAAAAATGACGAAGACAAAACTCACCGTTGATTTATCTAATACTTTGGGTATTTGCTTTCTTAACCCTAAGGTAACATTTTTGTCCAACTTTAGCCCCTTAATAATCACAAACTAAATAAATTTTACCCAATACTTTTATAACTAAAATAAATAACATTTAATTATATTATGTAAATTTTTGGGGTGTTACAGTAGACAACAACCAAAAATACAAATAAAAAGGTAGAAAACTTGGACGGGATTAAGAAAGATTGCAAAACATTTGAGTCGATTGTAGTTGCTCAGAGTGAAGACTTGGTGTCAGAAAGTATAGAACTCCTCTCTTCTTATAGATGGTGGATGTAGGTTGAAACCCTAAACTGGAATTGAAATTAAGGCATAGAAAGTTGAAGAAGAAAGCTTGAGACTTAACCACGTGTACCTTCTAGACCCTCAAATTTTAAATTCCTGAAAAAAGACACAAGAAAAATAATAATAGAAATGATTTAGCTTTTAAACTATAAGTTTGAAATGCACAACTTCATAATTTCAACATCCCTCAGCAAACTCATAGTTGAAACAGATCTATAAGACCCAGACGTTTACATAAATAGGAGTGCTGAGATACACTCAATCCTTTAGTCACGATGTCAGCAGGTTGATGTTCTGATTCTATTTAAATTGTTTTAATAATACCAGATGACACTTTTTGCCTTATGAAATGATCATCAACATCAAAGTGTTTTGTTTTCTCATGAAAGACTGGATAAGCTGCAACTTGAAGTGCCGAACTATTATCACATAATAGATTGACGGGTAATCCAATATCAATTTTAAGATCTTTTAAAATATTAATTATCCAGATTATTTCACAAGCAATTGTACCCATTGCCTTATATTCTGCTTCAGCAGAGGACATAGATACAGTTGCTTGTTAATTACTTTTCCAATATACTAAAGAACTACAAAAATAAACCAAATACGATTTTCTGTTCATTTTGCACTTAGCCCAATCAGCATCACAATAAGCTTCCAGGGTAAAACCATTCCCTTTCTCAAATTGAATTCCTTTACCTTGAGCCACCCTTAAAGTATCTTAAGACTGTAAATGCAAGGTTTAAATGATACTGTAAATGAGCATGCATGTATTGGCTAAGAATATCAATAAAAAACGAAATATCATGTCTCGTTAGAGACAAATAAATCAGCCGGCCTACCAATTTTTAGTAATCAGTAATGTTCGTTAGCAAATTATTTTTTTCACTTGGATCACATGAAACACACATGTTAGGTTCTATGGGAGTACTAGCGGGTTTACAACCCAACATACCATAATCATTTAATAATTCAAGACAATACTTCCTTTGATTCATGCAAATACCTTGATAATTATTTAAGACTTCAATGCCCAGAAAATACTTCAATTTACCCAAATCTTTTATTTTGAAATTTATATTTTAAAAACACTTTAAAATTTTCAATTACATCAACATTATTCCCTGTAATAACTATATCATCAACATAAACAAGAAGAGCAATAAAAACATCTTTTTCAGATTTAACATACAAGGAATAATCAAACATACTTTGTTTAAAACCATTTTCTATTAAAGCATAGGCTGGGTGCTTTTTTTAACCCATACAAAGATTTTGTAAGTTTGCACGCTTTATTATCATTACTAGAAAAATACCCTTCAGGTAAAGTCATATAAACCTCTTCTTTTAATTCTTCATATAAAATGAACTAGCTTATAACCCGTGATGAATCACGGGTGGCTTATAGAAATTTCATAATATTTTCATAAATTATTGACGTTTTACTCTTTAAGAATACTTTTAAGTTCAATCAAAATTTTGTACCTTTAAAATAATTTTGTAGTTAAAACAAATATTTTCTATGATGTGTAATTACACATTTAAGAGGTTAAATTATAAGATGATAGTAAAATAATAATTTAGAAAATTATTTGGAAGTAATTAAATAAATAACTAACTCACCTTATCCGTTAGAAGAAAATGTCTCCTAACAATGCTCTCCATGTGACAGAACCAGGTGACAGAACTCTGTTATTAGCTCAATTCCATTAACAAAATGCAAAAAAACAACCATATAAAAATGTAAGCCTTTATAAACAAACATTAATCCTATATACTAAGGTTTATAACAAACATTAATTCTCATGAAACTAAATGTCCTTTTTTAAGACGTCCTTTTTGTGACATGATGAGGAGGGAAAACGAATGATGTATGTAAAAGTCGGGACCTACATAACTTAGCTTTGTGACATGTAGTCTTCTACCAAAAACTCAAATTGTAGCAGACATAAATGACTTAGAAACATTACTATGAAAATTAGATTAATTGGTTTAAAAACGCATTACATTTGACATTGAACAATGATTAGTGAATCCAATGTACCATAAAAAGGACGGTAACAATGTACCATGGTTTCCATAAAAGGGACGGTAAGAATGTACCATGGTTACCATAAAAACGACGGTAACAATGTACCATGGTAATAAACTACTAAAACGTGTTCAGACATTTAATCGAATAGTAGGCGTGCACTTTCCTAGTGAATCAGAATCATAAAAAATAACCCAGTGAATCAAAAGAATACGCTAAATCCAGTGAATCAAAAGAATACGTAAAAAAAAACATCAACCAAGTGGTTGAAGGTGGATTGAACCTTAGCTGACTCATTTTTGGTGGAATCAGGGCTTAATGCTTAGTTGGACTTATGACGTGGCTAGTAATATGATTTGGCTTACACCGGCAAAAAAATAGATGACCTGTTCGTTTGAGATGTACACGTGGCATATAAGATGATGTGGCATTGAGGTGGCATTTAACTTTCTTTTATTATATATATATATATATATATATATATATATATATATATATATATATATATATATATATATATATATATATATATATATATATATATATATATATCTACTACTTATAAAGCATTTAGGACCTTTCCTTAAAATACCACTTTGAAAATTCAGCCAAATTCTTACTATTTTTGAAAACTATTAAGTTGGTTAAAAAACATGGGCTGCAAGGTTTCGAACAAGCGACCTGCAGGTTAAAATCAAACGACTCGAGCCAGCTGATCTAGCTACCGAATGGTGAAATCACTTAAACTTAAAATATTAAAGCTTGAAGAGGTGAGGGCTTTCGCTCATGTCAACAATTAAGGAACGGGACATAAGACTATGCGTAATGGGTGACCAAACCCAGTTTGGTCATCCCTGCCACATCTGCGCCACATCAGTTTTCTCTCTCCTGATCAAACACACGACCAGACAGCGACCAAATGCCCGTAATGGGTGACCGTTCGGAAATTTTTTTTATTTTTTTTTAAATTTAAATTAAAAACAAATACATTAATATTAAAATAAAAACATTACATTAATAATTGAAAAAAAGACATAAATAAAAAAACATTACATTAATACTAAAAAAAACAAACTATCAGTCCAAATTATATTTGGCCCTGATTTTCGCCTTCTTTGCCAAAACCCACTCAAGAGTTCTGCCGGTGAGGTGATCATGCGACGAATTGTAGAATTCCATGTGCTTGAGCTCTTGGGTATCTTTTTGTTTCTCCATGAAGTCAGATATGGGTCCCCACCAAAATAATTTTGATAACCTTGTTGTGGTAGTTGTTGATATTGTGGTGGTTGTTGTTGTGGTCGGTATGGTTGTGGGAAGTAGGGGGGAGCAAATGGATTATTTTGATAACCTTGTGGGATTTGGTGACTTGTTTGGTGTACGAAACCGGGTGGTCGAAAGTTGATCGATGGTGATTAAGAGGGTGTAGTAGAGGGTGCTCCGCGTCGAGATTTTGTAGCCTTTCCTTTATTCTTGGATGAAGACATTTTTAGAGAGGGTGATTGAGATATTTGAGTGTGTGTTTGAGTGGAGAAAGAAATGAGAGTTGTGAATTATTTGGTAAAAGAATTGAGTATTTATAAGGTAAAAAAAGGGGTGTTTGTTTGAAGTTAGCCGTTGGAGAGGGGGGAGAAAGAGCCGTTCAACGGTCGAGTTGAACGGTCGATTACTCGACCGTTGGACCACCTCGACGCGTCGCCGGACATGGGGTGTAACGGGGAGGACGTGTCGCCGACGCTGAGTTGGCCGGTCGCGACCAAACGAACGGTCGAGCGTTACGCACGGTCTAACAGTCGCTTGGGCCACCGGTAATTCAATGTGAATTCAAACAAGACGATTGGAGTTCTTCCTCACCCACCTCCTTGATTCCTTCATCCTCTCCACCCAAGATTCCTTGATTCTGCAAACGACTCCTCGGTTACTTCAACTATGTGTCTGCAAACGCCTCATTTGTTCCTTAAAGCTTGCACGGATCTTCATCCTATATATACAACACATCGACCGAACCCAAATCTACAACTCCATATGATCCGAAGCACATAACTCCCAATTTGAAATCCAGATCTCGAACAACGATTACGAATTTGAGGTAAGTAATTGCATTGAATTCCATTTTGCGATATATTACTTCAAGCAGGTAATTTTCTTGTTTAAATGTTGCTAAGGCAAGACATGTAAATTAACATGTTGTAGATTTTCAGATTTGAGATTATCTGTGAATCGATTTCATTTGTATATGTAAAGTATGGATTTTTAATTTTTTTGGTGTCGGTGAGTTTTTTGGAGTTCAATTTTTTTAGGGCTTTTTCTTTGCTAGATCTGTTATTCGATGGTTGATGTGTGCCCACACAGAGTTTTGTTAGCATATGATTACTGTTTCTTATGTAGAAATATATTGTTCAAGTGTTGATTTTAATGCAATTTTGTTGTGAAATGTTAGTATTGATCAACTTAATTTGATTGTTTGTTGTGTTTCTTTTTGCTAACTGAAACTAATTTATGTTAGCAATTCTTTTGATTCAGGTTGTTAAAGATGGAAACAAGGATTGATCCTGATACACCACTTTATTATGTTGAACTTCATATATTTCTAAATGGTAACATGTTTTCCTTTTTTTAATTTAAGTGACTGAAACTTTGCTTGCTTCAAAGGTCAAGGCAACCTTTTGTTCTTTTTTGATATATTGTATAGAAAATAAATATAGTGTTATAATCAAACTGTATAGCTTTGCAGATGTGTGTCAAAAAAATCTTTTTTGAATAAAGTGATTATTTTATCTTATGTAAATGTATTTAGAGTTTTAAGATCGTATATTACATGATAACAAACAGCATATAAGCCTTGCCTCATTACCAGGAATGCAAAAGAGGACCATCATCACATTCTTCTTTGTCAAAGACTTATAATGTGGCAGGTATACTGAATCTTTAAATTTTCTTTGCATATGTGTGTCAAAAAAATCAATTTTGTATATAGTGATTATTTTGAGCTGGTAGAAAGGAGAAATTAGAGGATTTTGATTGAAGAGGGTTCTGATTTGGGATTTGTGTCATCATCAGTTTCCTCAATGGATCAAGTTGATGATCTTCATGATCATGATTATTGTAAAATTAACTCATAGACATCAGGTTTCTTTGAGGAATTAACATATGATGTTAACAGCTGCTTGTCTGAGATACAGTCTCCCGTCAGTTGGCCGGCCACGAGAAGATCCCCTCCCCTTACTGGCCAGATCTTTAAAGATTTGATGTATTGAAACCGGCCCACGTGTTTGAATCCGAAGATAAGCTCGAGATTCTTGAACCTATGGATTTTGGTGAGTTTTTATTGCAATGTATATGCAATTTCATTTACAAAATCATCGTATAATCAATTAATTTGTGACTTGCTAAATGGAAAAAACATGTCTTTACGTTTCGATATGTAGTATAACTTGTAAAATCTAAATATTTTATTTCAAATGCATTTTAATAACTATTAACTAAATGTGCAATTTTTCTTCATGAACAGATACACTCGAGGTTACCTGGAACTCATCATGCTTTGTTAGGAATTCAAGTTTGGTTTATTAATTTTGAATTTTTTTTAATACATTTTGAAGTAGTGCACAATCCAAAAATGATTGTTTAAACTAGGGATCATATACATATTTGGTCTAGCTTAACTGAATACAGCCATCGACAGTTTTTTAGTTCTTTTGTGTAAGATATTGGATATGGGCTAGAACACCCCATGGTGTATGTAATATTGGTTAAACAAAACCCTATTTGTTTACTTATATATGAGTTGATATGGTTACGTTTAATCTTTAACGGGTCAATTAAAAATCCTGTTTAGAAATGAGCATATCGTATTACTCAAACTAATTAAAATGAACACAATGTGTATTTTTAAAGCACATAACATCTTTTACTTGTGTTATTATTTTATCTTTGAATGTCTTATAATCGCTCAAACCTAACTAAGGATTATAATGTGAATGGGTGTACGATAAATGATTCTAAAAAATTCAAAGATCTAGCCAATTTATTAGCACAAATTTCAAATAAAATCTATAATTATGAAGCCAACTTATTAGCACAGTATGTTGTTGCATGTTTTTTTTTGAACGGATGCTTTTGCATGTTGGTGATGATGTTATTGTGATATCACTTGTTGGTGTTTTTGCCTGATGCTCATATTACCCAACTAATCAGGCACGGTATTTCACAATCTATGTTATTAGATATTTAGATATTCCAAGACACACATTTGATAAGTTTGTGAGTTAAGAACCACGCAAGCACCTTTTGAGTCTCATGAACAAAGGAAAGTTATTTTAAATTTTAAAATAAATTTTTTAAAAACTTTAATCGGGTTAATCGAGGCAAACCGAAAACGTTAAGCAATCATGACCCGGTATCCAACCCGATAAGGAGTCGGTTTGGTCGGGTTGAGTTAGAAACCCACGAAAGCAACATATGACATGAATACACCCGTGACCGGACCCAACTATAATAATCGGATCCAAGTCCGGTTGACCCTTTGGGCACCCCTACTCTAGATACTCAAGAGTCATGCGTTCCTAAACAAAATGTGTCAACTCATGAAAATGTGTAGCACAACAACATATTTTGCCGGAAAATATAGTCAGAGGGTACCCGCCGCCGCATTGCGCGGGTACCCTGCTAGTATATATATATATATATATATATATATATATATATATATATATATATATATATATATATATATATATATATATATATATATATATATATATATACTAGCTTCAAAGCCCGTCCGAATGGACGGGCATGCTTCAAAAGAGATAGGAAAATAACAAAAAGTGATACTGTTGAAATAACATAATAATTCATAATTAAAATGATGAGAAATAATTTTTAATACATAATTAATGTAGAGGAAATTTAGAGATGAAATAAAATTTATTTGTAAACGAACCACAACCTCCATATTCTTTTGAACCTAAAGAGTTTCCTAAACGTGCTTTGGTAAATTGGCCAATAAAAATAAAGTAACACTATAGCCTAACACCATGCAAAAACAAATACTACAATACCAAAAATACATATAAATCCATCCTCTAAAATTTGCCAGCTATCCATGAATCTCTTCTTTAAATCCGGCTACCAACCTTGACCCCATTAAAATGCTTCATAATGACCATCTTCACTAAACGATCTCCAACAAAAATACATTTTGTATAAAGATCTTCCACATATTCAGCATCGACCAATTTGGTATCCCCATCCATGTTTGACCCAGAAACGGTCAACATAATGAATAAGTCTTCACATATGCAATTAATTACCTCATGGCTATAGAATTTGGTAGTAAAATTTGACTTTGACTTTGACTTTAAAATAGTCAAAAATCCCTCAATCTGCATAACATACATCTTTAATAAGCTCCAAATTTATCATAAGATCTTCGACGCATTTCTCTTACGATCCACCATAAAAGCTTCTTTAGACAACATTGACTTTTAATATGGCATAAAAAGTCAAAGTCAAAACTCCAGCCTTTGACCAAACAGAAATCACAACAACACCTTCCAAATGCCAGCCAGCAAGGAGCTCACAAAAATCTCCAACACCTGCAAAATTCAAAAAACAGAATCCTCCAAGGATCCCAAGAATGCTTTTGATCTTTTCAAAAAAATGACCTTGCAGCCATCCATAGGAGTACCAAAACTTTTATACATTCGGATAAAAACCTCCAATAAACCACTTATAATTAGAAGAATCTACATAAATCCCAAAAATCCATAAAATTCCAATAAATTCCAAAAAATAGGAAAAAAAAAATATAGAAAATCATAATAAATTAGAAGAATCCACATAATGGTTAACTTACAAAACATTTATACGAATCCTATATAAATGGTTAGTTGGATATAAAACATTAACATAAGAAATGAACCAATTAAAAATGCAAATACAAATGGCTGACTTGTAAATATGAACCATAAGAAATGCAAATATAAATGGTCAAATGTAATGCAAATACAAACTTGACATTGATTCCTACAAATAACCATTTATATAAATGGTTTTTTACATACGAACAAATAACTTACAAACCATTCACATAGGATTTGTATTATATAACTTGACTTGTAAAATCCTAATTAATATCAAAAATAACTTATGAACAAATTAAAAAACACAAACAGTATTACTTGACATTGTTACTATTGCATACAAAGGTATAATTGGTTCTAATCATACATGCCAGGAGGGGTGTCAAAAAGGTAAACCCGACAAACAGTATTACAATGTGTTTCCATAATCATTGATTACAAAACGTTTCTTTTTTCAAAATTAAAAAAATACATGCAGTCAATAACTATCAATCAATAAATATCTCCATACGAAGCTCTCGTTGTATTACAATGAGTTCGGATTTTCGAAAGGTCAATATGGTATTGTCAAAAATGGAAATACCATATTTTGCAAAAGCTATAATTATAGTACAATAGTTATTTAATTTTGAAATACAAACAATAGTACTTGACTTATAAAATCCTAATTAACATATAAAAAATAATTTGTACGTGTACATGCCATTTTTGAAAACACTACATACATGCATACTGTTACTGGTTCAAGTACTAAAGATTTCTTGTTTCAAAAACATTTGTTGGATATGAAACCTAATTCTCGTAAAAATATCGTGCAGCTAAGTGCAGCTAACTGTAGGATAAATTAGGTCAATTCAGTAGCATAACTTAAGGATAAAAAAAATTATATCGTTCAGGTGTAAATTTGCTACCAAAAAGTGACAATACTACAGGCATGTTTGGGAAAGCTTATTTGAGAGGCTTTTGAGCGTATTAGCTTAATAAGCGATAATAAGCTCGAAAATTCAAGCTTATTATCACAAACATGCCCTACATATCAGGAACATGTTGAGCGAGATTGACCAAATTGGAGTTACATTCATCCCCATTATCAGATTCAATTACCGGAAATCGCAACGGAATGTGCTCGAGTAAGGTAGTTTAGGTCCGAACCTTTGGTAATTTCTTCAGAATTTTTACCCCTAATAAAACAAAGCCAAAGAAGTTATGCAAGTGCTACAATTTATTTGACACAACAAACTGGATTGGAACCCAAATGAGTTGTTGCCCTAAATAAAAATCATTGTCATGGATTGTAACCCCTGTAATGGTTTCCGGTAGCCATTCATTAAGCAATTGGCATTCAATTGTAGTACCAAAATCAAAATTCTGAGCATATTGAAGCAATAATATGAGAGCATGAACTAATATATACAAACATCGACAACTAAAGAACCTTAATTTGACATTAGTAATACGTAAAAGGGGAAATGAAACCCTAATTCAGATTAAACAAATTCATTTCTCGATCAATAGAGGACATCAAAAAACAATACACTTCATATTCGAAACATAAATCAACAAAGAGCATAAGGTATCGATTAAAAAACTTCTCAGGTTACGTGAATCTGTTTCCAACTGTCTTGATTTCGAGTTTTTTACAACTATTTATGGAAGAACAGTAGAAGAATCAGGTAGCGATGGAAGGGAATGTAATAATGCATAACTTAGTGCCGGTAATTTTGATGTCATCGTAAAGGGGAAAGCCAATTTTGAAAATCTGTCTAAAAGGAATGCTTGAAGAAGGATACGTGAAAATTCTTGCTTGACAGATGGAGTTCTTTTGAATTACAGGTCATCAAAGTGGCCCAATGAGGGACTCTAAATGGCCAGGTGGGCAAAATGAAATCAAATTTAGGCTGCATATATAAGAGAAGATACTAGGTTATGACCCATGAAAAATCACGGGTTCTCAATTATTATATTGAATGTAATTTTTATACAACAGAAAAATAAGTTGTTAATCGTATATTGCATACACGATAAGAAATTATAAAATGTTTTTTATAATGTACATATTGGAATTTAATTTTTACTATGATACACCCATCAAGATCTATGAATAAATAAAATAATGTATTTAATAGCAAATAATGTATTTAATAAGTTTATCAACACGGAAGAATTCCATATCTCAGTTACAATTAATAAAATAGTAGGGTTTAATATACAAACACTTTAATAGTAAATATAAAAAATTATGAATTAAAAAATAAAAGTGGATAAAAAATATAATGAACAAAAATTTCAGTCAATATTTAATAAACAAATTATTAAGACAACCAAAATATTATATTGACCGTAAAAGTCAACTTAAAGTACAGCCAAAATTAAAATGTTGTTGTCAAAATTAAACTACGTAAAAGTCAAAAGTAGACAAAAGATATAGGTTTGCCCTGTATAGGAGCTCGAATCCGGGATGCTCGTTAGAATAGGCTTCCGTTGTTATCATTTTCCGTTTCCAAAAAAGACAAAAGATATAGTAGTGT
This sequence comes from Calendula officinalis, assembly GCA_963853835.1. Taxonomy (NCBI): domain Eukaryota; kingdom Viridiplantae; phylum Streptophyta; class Magnoliopsida; order Asterales; family Asteraceae; genus Calendula; species Calendula officinalis. The sequence continues at coordinate 65,934,131 of OY970821.1, read as the reverse complement.
TATTATGAATAAAAAAGATTGGGTCAATATTTACTAAACCAATTACTAATGCAGTCAAAATATAATATTGACTTTTATTTTTTAACTCATAACACATTAAGCTAATTACTCATTTTCATATCAGTAAACACCAACTCATACTGTTTCTGTCATATGCAGTTTGTATATATGCTACATATGAACTATGAAAAAAAAAATCAATGTATCTAAACATGCAAACGGGTCATAAACATAAGCATATTTAAAATATATATATATCTGTTTCTGTAGGTATGAGTAATGCAATCAACAATAACAATGAGAATTTAGAAGAAAAAAACAGTCAACTTAAACATAAACATTGAAGTTATTTACAACCAACTCATATTTTTTATTTATTCAACTTTACCATATAATTGACTACTCGGTTAATAATGTCATCACTGATTAATCGATCAACCATAAAATGGTCACTTGCAGTGTTATTAACACATGTACATTTCTAAATGAAAGCATCTGCGCTCCTTCTTAAGTAATAACCTGGAACTATCTATAACAAAAACTTAAAGTCAAAACTGTCAATCATAAAAAAATTGAAAAATCAACAATAATTTTTTTAAAAAAATTGTTGCTATGAGACTCACAATTATACTGGTTTGAGGCTGCTGCAAAACATACCATGATGATTAGCAGTGCAGAAAAAAACAAATAAAAAAACATGATAAAGATGTCTGTATGAATTATCAGTAATTCTCAGAACATAATTAAAATAAAAAACTAATTAAAAATGAAAAAAACAAAAAGAATATATTTAAAGTCAAAATAACTGTTGTGGGGCTAACAAAACATTTGCTAACAAATAATTTATTTTTTAAGACTTCTGGTCATGATAAAAAGTGTAAAGTAGATATGTATTTTGACTTTTTAAAGTCAAACATGTTATTTAAGTATCACAATATAGAAAGAAATTTTATCGTATAAAATTTTTGTATTTGAATAATAATGCTGCGAAGCAACGAAGGTACTCCAAACATCCCGTGCTAAGAAAAATGTCATACAGTGCTAATCATATTTAAGTTTGATGAAAAAACAGGAACGTAATAAAAGATATTGGAAAGCTGCATAATTAGATTTACCTTTTGATGAAGAATGTACTGCGAATAAGAGATATTGGTAAAGATCACTGATGGTGAAGATGGCAAATACGTTCTCAAGCCTATATATATATGACGCTTAAAAAATCAAATAAGAAGAAAATACTCGATAGAGGTAGCAATTAACTTTCCTGGAATCAAGGTGTGCCATATATACAAATTTAAATTATTTTGAATATAGTTGCCTTAAAACTTCGATTATCTCTGTAACTATCTATTTTTGAAAGTAGCAACTAATTTTGTTAGTTGATAAATTATTTACATCTTACTATTATTGTCTTTCATTGTTTCTGTAATTAAGTTTATGTAAATATATCGTTAATTATATCGTTAATTATATTATTACGTTAATAATTTTATAAATAATATATTTATATAATGTATTAGTTTATTATATTTTCATTAGTTATATTAATTTTGGAAATATTATTTTGTTAAATAGAGATGATATTTTTGGTTGCTATTAACAAAAGATGTTAATATACAACAATTTTCAATTAATAATATTTTTTATTATAAAATCGTTCCTTTTCATTTTATTACAACTATATAATCAAATACATGATTTATATCAAAGTTTTATTTTAAATTTTTATTCAACCTCATTCATTTCATCATGACGTAATTTGAAAATAGGAAATAATTCACCGGAATCCTTTGATTGTACCTAAATCAGTTAAATAGGAAACATAATTCTCGTAAATTGTTGATGAATAAAAATAATAGTATTCTAAAATAGGAAATAATTTTGCATATTAATTGCAGTTCTATAATAATCGGGTTATGAAATGGGCGGGGAAAATAATCTTGTGGCCAATAAGAAGCTGCCACATGGCAAGAATGGGCTCTAAGAAAATGTCACGTGGCACCCTAAAGCTTCTTTTATTATATTTAATAAATATCCTATATCCCGTGATAAATCACACGTGACTTATAAAAAAATTTCATAATCTTTCACTTCTTTAAGAATACTTCATTAATCAAATTTTTTTTACCTTTCTAATAAGTTCATATTTAAAACACGTTTTCACATATAGTTGAGAACATCAACTATCTATATATACATAAAAAAACGAGTTTCAAAATCGAAGTTGAAATAAATTTGGTAGCCATTATTACTTCCACGACACAAAATTGCCTACAATGATTAATGACGTTTAACTGAAAAGACACGCCTTAACTTTTTAATTATACAATCATTGTCTTCAATGTTTAGTGTGCAACGAAAAAACGTACAACCATTGTCCAATTTTTGTCTTCAATGTTTAGTGGCAACAAAAAAAAAAAACGCCTAAAGCCTTAAAGTCTCCCAATATTACCTAGCATTACACTTCGATTTACCCAACATTAACACCCAGCATTCAATTGCAATTCCTCACCATTAGATGTACAACAAACATTTATTCATACGAGCGTTTAATGTACAACAAATGTTTTTCTATTGAGCCTTAATTACAGGCCTTTCACATCCCAAAAAACGTTTCGTCTCAATACTTTCATCCTCTTATAAAAAGGACAAAAGTTGGAATAATTTGGTGTGTCGTGCATCTCCTTCGTGTATTTACACTTTGAATCTGTTGTGTCGCACATCTCCTTCGTTTCCTTGCCCAATTGAATTGTCTAGATTGCTGGTATTATATTAAATAAATTGCAATATAATAATTACATTAGTCTTATTTATTTATTTGATACTAAAGTGTTTATTTGATATATTTATGGTCACAGGCGTTGAATCTTGACGGTGATAAAGCGGTTCTTAGACTGCTTTTTGCATCAATATTGTTTTAATAGCCATATTTAACATGTGAAGTATTAGAAATTTTATAAAATGGCCAGAAAGTATAGAACGGGTCAAATCGTAAATTTGGATTTGTTAATTATGCAATTGTGTATATCTCATTGATAAGATGATACATTATTTTACCCTTCCTTTGAGTTTTAGCATATACGTACATAATTTGTATCACCATGACTTTGGAAATTAGTTTAATAAATTTGTATCACCATGACTTAGGAAATTAGAAAAGCCCTTGATTTGTGACCAAATGCTTTTTATATTTAATTTGTATTTGAAATTTTAACTTTGATTCTTTTCTTATTGAATGGCTTAATCAGATTAGCTCAATGCATACAAAATATGTATCACCACCTCAACTGGATTTCCAAAAAACCCTAAATACTGGATTTATATTTTAATTTATACATAGACTTTTGATGTTAACTTTGATTCTTTTCTTATTGAACAGTTGAGATAATATTAATGTCTCTGGGTTAGTTTGAAATATTTTGATCGTAATTTCTGTTATATGTATGTATTGTTACAAAATCAAAAAAAGAAAAACCCTTGGACGTACCGCGATGCTCACGGAGAAATGTCATATGCGAAACAGATGGTGAGGCAAAATGCCCTTTGGCGGTGTTAAAGGGGGTTTTGGTGCAAATGAAACGTGATATTCTTTAGTTACAAAATTGAATTCCAAATTAAATTCTCATTTAAGTTCACATACGTTTAAAATTTGAACATTTGTTTAAATCAGACCATTAAATTTTTTAATTAAACCAAAACCTCTAGATCGATCTGAATTCTCAAACTTTGCAAGGTAACTGACCCCACTTCCGGTTTTCTATAAATACTTAGCCCGAGCCATCATATACCCACATCCTCATTCTGAAAGTGTGGTAAGCAGAAGCAAAAAGAAAGCATTGTGAGGGAAGTAATTATGTTATGTCGTGGAAGAAGTTTATATGCTTTTGGAACAAAGGAAATAGTTGAAATATATAAAAAAAAAACAAGGCTATGGTGATTTCGCTCACTCGGATTCAAACTACATGATTGATGTTATATTTTTGTTGCAATTGATAAATATATTTTGTTTTTGTGTTTCTTTATATGATATTTGATATTTGAACTATTTACAATTGCTTGAAGAGCTAAGTAGGGCAAGTTATACATTAAGAGATGGAGCCATTTTTCTTCACATGGTGCTTTACTAATTGCTGTTATTAGTTATGTGATTTTTTCAACGATGTAAACTTATTTTAGTTTTGTAAATTACATTAGGTATTTTGCAAACTTATTCATTTAATGATACGTCAAGTTGTACACAATTTATATTTAATAATGTGATGATGATATATAGATATATTGTTCTAACAAAACATATGTATTATTTATTACACTAAAAGTGTTTGTAATATTAGCTCTTTCCATTCATAAGTCTATTTCCGTTTACCAAATAGCATGCACTAATGACTTATTTCTTAATAGAAGTACAAAAAAACATGACAATGAAATGATAGTGATTTATTCCATTGCTTTTCTCATTCCATTACGTATTGTATTCCATTCCTTCGCCATTCTATTCCATCCAACCAAACATACCCTATGAATGCAACATATGTTATTCCTTTAAGTGTTTTACCTACATTGTTTGTTTTAAATGCCTAAAATATTTTCCTAGACAATCATTTTAAGTCGTTTTTTTAATTTGGGAAATTTGTTATAAAAAAGCTAATAGTAACGATGTTGTTTTGTTACTTTGCCCTTTCATTCGACACATATGTTGTTATTCAATATACGATTTGCGTTCAACAAAACCCCTTATCGTGAGAAAACCCGTGTATCGCACGAGCCATGTTGCTCAGTACAATAAAAAAATTGAGTTCCAAGTAATGAATGTTTCATTAATTACAAGAACTAACTCATATTTAACCCCATTAAAATTGTTGCTTTAATTAGTTAAATTAAAATGTGGTAAACAACATGTTTAACATTAATTACAAGAACTAACTCATATTTAACCCCATAAAAATTGTCATGTAAACGAAAAGACAATAATGTAAGAAACGTCCAGCCGTTGCACAAAGTATTAAAAGGGCATCCATGTGATGAATGTTGTATTTATTTACTAAGAACTAACTCATATTTAACCCCCACAACTGAGAAGACTATATTGTAATTAACTTTCAACCGTTACACAAAGTGTTAAAAGGGCATTTAACCAACAAAAAAAAAACAACCTGTTTTAAAAAATGAAACTAAAACGTTTCTTGCAATTATATAAAAATAAGTTTCATGTAATGAATAACTCATTTTAACCCACAAAAAGTATTAAATGACAATAAATTCTGCAATTATATATATAGGATTCAATAAAGTTTTCCACACTTTTCATAATTTACTAAGGGTTTGGCTAACTCATGCCCTAAGGGCATAAGCACGTTTAATGAACTCAAACTTTCCATTTGTACTTAGAAATATATTTAATTCATGCAAAAAATAGAATTCATTAATGACTAATAAATACATTTATTCGTTATCAAAAGAAATATGGAGTTCATTCAACACTTCTAATCTCATGCCCTTAGGGCATGAGTTAGAAAAACTCATTTACTAATACAACTATATGTCAAAGTCGGCGAAAAAAGAGACCAACAACTACACCCTCGATCAATCGAAGTAAGCAACTACGCCTTCAATCAATTGAAGGAAGGTGATCACGGGCCCATTGTGGTAATCATTTGTCGAAAATGGCATGTGCATAATATTAATGGGAAAAACCTAAGCACTTACATTGTTCTTAATGAATACTTAATTCATTAACTTCTTTTTTGTCTCATCAGTAATTTCACTTGAAGATATAACATCATTTATGCATAGTTGTATTTATAAAATACAAAGTACGAAGGTCTTTGTATTGTCACTTATGCATGTGTTACGAATACATGTTTTGTGTTATTAGTTATTAATGGGAAAAAATTAAGCACTGACTTTGTTCTTAATAAATACTTAATTCATTAAATTCTTTTTTGTCTCATCATTAGTTTCACTTGAAGATATAACATCATTTATGCATAGTTGTATTTATAAAATACAAAGCACGAAAGTCTTTGTATTGTCACTTATGCATGTGTTACGAACATGTTTTGTGTTATGTTTATTTAATTTATGTTTACCTCGGACACACTTTGATTTGTTCATACTTTGCAATTGATACCAATAACTCTTTATCGAGAACGAAGCCCGTGCATCGCGCGAGCCATGCTGGCTCGTATACATTACAAATTTAGTTAAAGAAATAAATGCTCCCTTATCAGTATAAGTAATCATCCATGTATTTTTTTAGTCCTTCAATTGTCAAATAGAATGTTATCACCAAGAACAACATTAAGTGCAAGTTCATATAAATTCATATATATTAAGTTCGCAGGTCATATGAACTTTTTATGTTTATACCATCATAAAATCAAATATAGTGTGTAAGTTGAAGTTTTTATAGAACGAGGCAGCATGGCCCGTGCGATCCACGGGCTTTGTTCATGATAAAGAGTTAGTATAAACGGCAAATGCGCTAAGTATGAATAAAACAAAATGTGTCGGAGAAGAAATAGGTAACTTGTTCGATATTGCTAAAAAGCATGACCTGCTTAATAGTTAGATTAGATTCAAAAGAAAAGATTGATAAGAAATCAACTTACAAATGTTTTCTCCCTTGCAACCGACAACAATCCAGCAACAATATTATCATTATAACACACCTAATAAAAAAGTGTAATTTTTCTTATTGGTTAAAAAGATGTAATATTCTTATTGGTTAAAAAAAGAATTACAGTTGAAAATAAATTCAGCTTATTATCAATAGATCCACTGTTTTTCGCGGGATTTTTTGAATGTGTGTTCGATCTGTTCGTATGAAACATTTCTACTACACAATGCTCATATATGTTAAAAAGTTTCATTAATTTTAAACTCAACCACTCATAGCAGCTCTGAAACGCCTTATAGGAACTGATTCATCTTTGACTGACAGGGGACTGTTGTTCAACTGCTTATTAGATGGTGCATTGTTGAACCATCCAATAGGATTTTAATGTGTATTATATAAGTATATATTTAACACACATAAAACTCATTTGCTTGAAATTCATTGATGTTTTGTTGCTTATCAAGTTTAATCATCGACAAACCTCATAATGGTTACCTTGAAATTCATTTGCTTACATATTAACATAAACCCGAAGCTACATTTAACATTTAACTACACAATCGAACTATATTTAACATACATATTAGGCAGATTAGAAGGCTGGAAGAACCGGTTCATATTATACAAAAGAAACAGCCTACTAATTGGTTCCATGCGGTTCCGGTCGCATCTGTCGGTTTTTACCCGAACCGAAGCTTCGGTTTTCCAGAATTTAGAACCTTGGGTCGGACCGGGGAGTGCGGTTCGATGCCAATTCGGTTCCGTTCCGTTCCGTCGATCCCTGCGGTTCTGTCAGTTCCGGTTCTTTTTGGAGAGTTTATAAAAATATAATTATATAAGTTGATTTTGAGTTCCTTTAGAAGGCACATCAACACCAATTTTGCATAAAGTTGAAACGGTAATCAGGAAAAGAATTATGCATTATTCTATTTTTTTCAAATAATAATGAAACTGTATAGAATAACAAAACAGTGTTAGAAGTTTAAATTAAACATGCCTCAACTAATCAGAATAATAGAATATATAGAATAATAGAAGTTTAAATTAAACATGCCTCAACTAATCAGAATAACAAAACAATGTTAGAAGTTTAAATTAAACATGCCTCGACGGCCCAACATATCTGCATTATATAGAATAACAAAACAGTGTTAGAAGTTTAAATTAAACATACCTCAACATATTTGCATTGTCTCTAATATGAATTTTGTCAATTCCTTTAAAAATCAACGATTTTAATCTATGAGAATTATGAATCACATTATTTACATCATCAGGTATCTCCATCAAAATCAATACCTAATTTAGCAACTTCAATTTAGCACTTAAAAATAAAAGAACTTAGATTAGTAATGGGGGGAGGTTACAGAAATAGAAAAGGCACTCACTTAATTCGACAATTGGTGCATCATATTGATACTTGGACTTATTATCTTCAAGCGACTTTCTAAGAATTGTATGTTAGTACTTAGTAATGTGCTAATAAATGTATGAATTCGTAACTGAACTACTGTGAACAACTCACTTAAGTGCATAAAATTAAACATATATTTATGGCATGATAATAGATACAACTTCAATTTGAAACTCAATTTTTATATATATATAGATAAAATGGAACTTTCAGCAGCAATAAAATTAAACTATTAATAATGAATGGGTGGGTCGGGTGTGATGGTTTTAAAGCCATTATATATTGTTAACATATAATGATATAAACGGAATCTTACTCAATATGAGGATAAGTTCAAGATAATAATTGATAATTCACCAAAAAATATTAGAAAATGATTCACCTGGAGCAAAATTTTCAATTGTTCCACAAGAGCAACAATAGTTCATCATCCACTTTCATCTATACCGGGAAAAATCAAACAGTAAGTTAACCACATAAATAACAAATAAAAACCATAAGTAACCACTTAAACAACATCTTGCCAGAAAAATGATCAACTTAACCCTTCTAAAATGAGCTACTTTACCCTTCTATATATATGCAACTGTTACAAAGAAACTTACTATAATCTGTCCAAAAATAGGAGGAATTAGCATTCTGATGGTAACTTTATTTGATGCTAGGATCCAAAATAGGAGGAATTATCTGTTTTTAGTTTTTGAGGCCTGTTTTGGTATAAACAAAGTTGGTAGTTTCAATATAAAATCACATAATAATCAATATCATTCACGATTTGCCAAGTGGCTTTTAAAATTCAAAAAATCTTTGGTTTATTAGATATAAAGATAAAGATTATTAATATCAAATTGAAAGAAAGGCCAATTATTTTTAACTGCTAAGGCGACAATGCACCGAACAGTAACATGTTTGACTAGTGGAGAAAAAGTTTCCCCATAGTCAATCCTTTCCCTTTGACTATAGCATTTGACTACAAGTCTAGCTTTGTATATTTCTATTAGATTTGTATTTGATTTTGTATATCCATTTGCAACCTATGGGTTTTCAATTTTTAGGTAAATCAATAATGACCCAAGTATTAATTTTATTTAAAGCTTCCATTTCAAGATTCATAGCAGCAACCCAATTGGGGTCTTTTGAAGCTTCAAAATAAGATTTAGGTTCCAAAGATTTAATAAGATTAGACACAAAACAAAGATTTTCAGAATTTCGACAAGTATAGTTAACAACTTTTTCTATACCATATTTAACTTTTCCCTCGACTACAAACTCATCAAATCTTTTGGAAACCACTGTAAGAACGTCTAACCCTTCTTGTGTTGTGGCAAGTTTTTTCAATCTTAGACCACTCCCAACAATGGTAAAAACTGACGGCGTCAGTTTTTTCCAAATCAGTGACACGTCAGCTCACCCTGAGCCGACACTAAACTAACATACACATGCCAACAATACATCTTCTCTTCAGTTTTTTGGGACCCACCATTATAAATACACACACAAAATACCCCTTTGGACCCCACCTACCCAACCGATCCTTCCCTTCCTCCCGTCCCCACACTCATTGTGACAACTCGATATTTCTGGTATGTAACTTCATTTAACTTCATTTCATTTCTAGAACTTTCCTTATTTAGAAAGTTTCTATTTTTAGACATTTCTATTTTTGGCATTCCTTATACACAACAAACATACATATTTTACACCATACATTAGTGTTTGATTATTTTAGTCAACACAACATTTTATTTACTTATGGTGACACATTGAGCTTAAAACATTTTAAAAATAGTAATTTTTACCGGTTAAACAATAAACGTTACAAATTAATTTAAACGTGACTCGAACCTAGACCGACCACCCATGTGGCCGGCCTACACCTTGCTCTTGACCTTCCCTTGGCTGAAACACCCTTATGGTGTTCGCCATGTGCTCTAATTGTTTGTTCATATCCAAAGACTTAAACTCTTATCCATCCATAACTTGATAAAGTCCTACTTGGACTATAATACTCCTTCTAAACCCTAAATCTCCCCCTATATAAATCCCATAACACCGAACCCTAATCCCCTTTGTTCTCCCTATTCGGCCAAGCAAACCCCAAGCATCACCATTCATCCGTTCGTGTTCAAAGCAAGCAAACCCGAAGCCCCTTGGTGTTGTTCTTGATTCCGTTCGTTCGATCCAAGGTATACCGATTTATCCTTTGTTTTGCTTATTCTATCTTGTTTATTCGACCTTTAGCTTGAACCCGAGACCATGGCCAAGGCCATTTGGTCTCGGTATGAACCCTAACACCCTTGAAACCGTAGCATGCATCACCCTTGATCATTAATTCGTGTTGTTGATTATTCGAACCCTAGATCTCTTACTCGAACCCTAGATCTTGCTAGTTATGACCGAAACACCCTAGATCTAGAACTATAGACCCGATCTAGACCCCTAAACCTCGAACCAAGCCGATCTAGACTCGACCTAGAACACAAAACCGTAGGGTTTTGGCCTTCGGCCAACCCTAGACCGAACCCTAACCCTAGTTGACTTTAGGGTTGACTATTTGACCATACGATAGCTAGATTGACCGTAGTTGACTTTGGTTGACCGAATTATAGTATACCCTAAACCCTAGCCGAAAATCTAGAACCCAAGTGTTGACTTTTGTTGACTAATTTTGACCAATGTTGACTAATAAGTCAAACCGGGTCAAGGCCAGATCTTGACCCAACCGATCAACCCAAACCCGAATACCCAATCGGGCCAAGGCCCGTACTTGGCCCATATCGATCTATTTTAGTCCATCGGGCCCAAACCTTAGTTGGCCCATTAGTATCCAAGCCCATTTGGACCAAAGCCCAAACCTTTGGCCCATTCCTAACCAAACCGAACCCAATTGGGCCAAGCCCAATCCATGGCCCAATCTAAGTGGACATAAGCCCAATAAGAGGCCCAAGTGGCCCAACCTAGTGGCCCATTAAGCCCATTTAGGCCCATTAAGCCCATTAGGTCCAATAGGCCCAATCTAGGCCCAATAAGCCTAACCCAAGCCCATTTCATTTCATTTCATTTCATTTCGAAGTTCATTTCATTTCATTTCATTTCGACCTATTAAGGTCCAATAACCCAAATGCATTCGATGTCACAAAACATAAAATGAAATACATATTACTTAACATATATCGTATATAGAATCGCATGTGTTAGCTTAGTCTAATAATTAGTTAAATTATTTAGGAAGCTAGGAGTCTCCAAAGGATTCCTCTGTCTTAAGTACTTGTCGCTAAGCTTTGCCAGGTGAGTCCACAGACCCCTTTACTCTTTTACTGTTTTTATAAACTTTGTGGTGGAAAACATAAACACAACTGCTACTGTTTTACTATGACTGTACAACAACATCTATACATTTTCATTTCGCATTGGCATGACAAACAATTATTATACCGGACTAAGGTTGCCAGCAATCATTAACTAGTGGATCTAGACAATGGATATGCAGATAGTACTATTGGCTGACACTCATCCTCCCAACAAACGTTAGATCTTTACTTGGTTTATCCAAGACATCTCCGAGAGTGTATATCCATAAAATAACATAACATATTGGAGTTGAAGTGTTGATTGTGGACTTAGGGGTTGGTATATTAACTCAATAGACTAGCTACCTGTTGGGGATAACAGTTCATGCGATGTCAAACATAACAACTTTTTCAACACATTTTCATAAACATAAATAGTAATTGTAGATATTCTACAATTACACTTCACTTTTCATATTTACTTCTCATATCATATGAGTGTTGAACCTTATATATTTTTCAGTCATAAACCATTTTCATAACAAACATTTTGAGTAGCAAAACACTTTACTTTACTTTACTATTTACTTTAACCCTGTTGATTCACTCAACATTATTGTTGACCCTTTTACTATTTATGTTTTTCCAGGTAATTAGGTGCAGTGGAGTTTGGAGGATATGAGCATTGGGATTGTCGTGAGCCATGATTAAAACATTAAGTTTACGAACAATCATTTCATTTCAAAACAATTTCTATTTTAGGAAACTTACTATTTTTGAAAACTTTCTACTATTGGAAAGTGAAACAAACCTTTATTTTTCGTTATTGCGTGGTTGTTTGTTTACTTAATTTTTGCTATGTTGTCATGAACGTTACACCCTCGTTCTTCCGCAAAACATTTTAAATGAAGTAAAACTCATTTTTGGCGGGGTGTGACACTCATGCCTTCCCAACCGACGGAAAACGTGATCTAGTGGTGCCAATAGTGGGACGTCGCCACTTTGGAGAAGTACCCAAGGGACGAGACCATTGGCAGTGGTCTTATGCTCCAACATTTAGAATAAGAGAAATGTTTTTTACTCCTACAATTTATGTATACTCATCTTGTTACTCACTATATTATGATAAGTGTTAAAATAAAAGATAATATGAGAAAAGAAAATCAATTAATTACACATGTAATGTACCAAAATGAATTAAACACAAATTATTATTTAATTTTAAATTTTATTTAAACATATGCATCATATGCATACGCTTTGTACTTGCTTATTTAAACACTAGCTTCAAAGCCCGCCCGGATGGGCGGACTACCTTCAAAACAAAAAGCATAAATGCATAGGTGTCGCATGTTTGTTACTGATAAAATCATAATAATTGGTTCAAAGAACTTGTAAATATCTTTGTAACATACAAATCATGATTAAAAAATGGAAATATAATTGAGATTTGTGTTAACATAGCAACTTGTTCTTTCAATAAATCATATGTAAATGGCTAACTTTCACAACATTTATGTGAATGCTAAGCAAATGGTTATTTACATACAAACAATAGACATAAGGAATGCATGCAATTAGAAATCCAAATATAAATGGTAGACATCCCAATCCACATCAACCTTAATGACCAATCTTGAAGCTTTAACCTGCAACCCCATGACTTGCAATCAAGAACAATATCTACTACTCCTTTACAGACAAACTTGATTAAAATTATCAAATTAGACCAAATGATCATCAAAACAGTTTACCTGTTAATTGTAACTCAAACTAACTTATACCAACCCAAAAAATATAATCAAACTTAATGCATTCAAACTGTTGCAACTAATCATGCTTAAAAAAATAATTTAAATAATTACATTAAATAAAATCAAAACCGTATAAGTGTATTAAATTCAGTTTGACTTTTAAAAGTCAAATGATGATATAAAATTCGTAAAATAATTCCAGTTTTACTTTTAAAGTCCAACTAACTCATAAATATAATGATAGTGGCTAATGCCTAACTTTCAATATTTTCAGCAACAATCAAAAGTGATCTTTGATTCTGGAAATGCATAAATTTATATAAAAATTTGTTTATTAATTATAAGTTATCGATTAAATTCATACCTTTAAAGCCATTTCTAGAACTTCAACAGTAGAATTTAAGCTAGAGATTTTTTACTCTTGTGAATTAGAACCAAAGGCCAAAGGGTCATCTAATTCCTGCAAAAAGGGTAAGATGTAAGGAAAGTGTGGTAAGAAACAGAATATTATACTATACAGATTACAGATATTAAAACCAAAATAAGGATTTCTTTTTTTTTTTTGTGTAGATTTTTAGTGCTTACACATTTTTTGTTCTTTATGTTGGTGATGAAGTAAGGTGATATGTAGATTCTGTCTAACTTCATTCCCTCAAATAATTCTATATTAGTGTAAAGTGTTCACCACTCCTGCAACAGAAAAAAAGAAAAAGAAAGTTGACCTATTAAATAACAGATATAAAATGGAAAAGGAAAAATATCAAAAAAAGGGAAAAATATTGTGAGAAAACACCTTATTTGCCAACTTCACCGATTTCTCTTTCACCAATTGCAGATATTGTTCCAACCTTTTTATCACAAATTTAGACAGTACACTCAGAAAACTTGCAAGTTGCAACTTATATAACTGTAATTCAATTTGTTTAAATTATATCAAATAAACCTGTAAAATTTCTTCAGATGTACTAATCATTTTAGCTCTACTTTTCAAGTTTGTAACAACCGAATCAACAGCCACTGTAATTCCACGTCTAAGATCCATTGCGTTCATTCCAGCTAGAACTGGGTTGCAGCCTTCTGAATAAATTGCACGTGTGAGAACAATTGCACATGTGGTACCTAAAATATAATGGGAGTTATTATATCAGCTATATGGAAATCAATAACCTAGCTCGAGCTTCTTATAACTTAAATGAAATCCATTATCCACAATATACAACCGTATAATCCAAATAATTGCAACATAATAACCTAGAATCGAAGATCCTATAATTATCACATGAAAAAGGTAATTTCATAGATCGAATGAGTTATAACGAACAGAAAATGAATGAAAACCTTGGTTTTGGTCTCAATTTTGACTTCAAGAGAGTTGATCCTGGTGGATAGAGCACTGGTGAGATACTGACCGGCGCAAGGGTTGATGAAATTGAAACCTGGCTAAGCCAATTTCTCGAACCGACCCCATTTCTCGACGATCCATACGCTTGCTTGGTCTATGCAACTCACAAAAATACACGACGCGTTCCCCATCACCACCTCCTTCAATCAATCGATCAATTCTCTGCGTATGTATAGATATCTTCTCCTATGTATCAGGGATGACAGAAATCGGACGGTTTCAATAGTGAACGAAGCATGATGAATTATGGTTTCCCTAGAAGACTAGAAGACGGGATGATTGGTGATTTGACGGTAGGGTGGTTAGGGTTGAAATTGAGGGAAGGAGAGTGGAGAATGGAGTACGGTGGTTAGGGTTGAAATTGGGGGAAGCAGAGTGGAGAATGGAGCGTGAATGGGAGAGGGAATTGGCTGACCAATGGTGTAATTACATGTGGCATATTCTACCAATGAAAAAGCTCCAAACTGCTGAGTTGTCAAACCTAAATCATATGTAGCTGCATATATAGGAGAAGATAGGCTTTGTACAAAGCTGAAATTCTGAACACACTTTTCTCTTGCTTTCTTTAAACACAAAAACAGACCCAAACGAAAAGCATACACGCGTTTAATATCATCGTTCTTCTTCTGATCACCGAATCACTCTAACGATTTTAGCAGGTAGGTACCTTTGATTTCTGTTGAATTTCGATTTGTATCATCGAATCGGTTTAGCTTTCTGACCAATTTTTGGATTTTGATTTCGTTTCTGACTTAATCTTTGATTATTTATTCTCTTTGTTACAGTTACCATGAAAAATTGGAGAAAAAGGGTGATAAATATAATCCAGAATTCTCAAGAAGGAACTTTACTAACCATTACAGAAAGCCACCCCTTGGTATGATTCATTAACCGACATTAAAATTCAAAAATAAAATAAAATTAGAAACTATTATAAAATTTTCTTTGTATTTCTACTTTTACATTTTGTGTAGTTGCATGCATTTTAATGTTCAAGATTCTGGGTAAATTTATCATCTGCATTTGGCGGTCATTACTTGTGTACAGTTGTAGTATATTAGAGTATTAATTATATGTTGAAAAAATTATAAAACCCTATGCATGTTTTAAACTTCTTATCAAAGTTTATATAATTTTGATATTACCCTTTAATTTGTAAATAGATTTGAACTCTGTTGTCATGAATGTTGTTGAAAAATAAGTCTAGTTTTCATGAAATATAATTTCTTTAGGTTAAATTTGAAGTTTCTTCGCGCTTGCATAATTGCATATAGTAATTTATTAAAATGTTGTATGTTACAATCATTGTTTCATTTTCTAGCTTTTTTTGTTTCCATATTTGTTCCGTGGTGTTTGTCGTAGAATGTTGCTATAATATTCAATTTGGACTAGAATTTGTACTTTAGAACTCTTTAACATTTCACATGTATACAAAATTTAACATGCAAAAAGGCGTAACAAACACGGTAATAGTTTTAAAAATCATGAATGAAGTAAAACAGGAAATTTAAAAAGTTTTTTGAAAATTAGGTTTTAGATCGGCTTTATAATCGAATTTCCAGTCCCTAAAATACGGGAAGGAAGCAGAGCGACTTTGGCCCAATAGATCCGCACAATTCGAAGAAGAAGTTCTGGTAACGTGTTCGGAGGAGATAGAAGCGTCCATACCCGGGAATTCAAGTCGATCTTTGGGGCTCCATCGCGTTGTTGGATCCTCGATTTCGCCACGCCATTGGAGAACAAAGGCGAAGAGTGCAAGAGATAGTGGAAGAAGTGTGAGTAAGAGTAAGATTTTTGTATTGAAAAATTGAGAAGATTGCGGTGATGAATGTGATGATGATTGTCAGGATCGATTAACTATGAAGAGTTAATAAACACCTTTAGATCTAATTGATAATAGAAGTTGCAGCGGATCAACACTATATCAATATATTAAGAACAATTAACTGTAAAACAATATGCGAAAATATTAAGAACACAGTTTCACAAAAAGCTTCAATGTATATTATAGATTAATAATACACACGTACGTTTACAATTCGTAAGGAACTATTTATAATAGTCCTTGAAGCTAAACTATTTACCCTAGTTATTCTAGGACTTGATTTACATCGAATAATAAACGATATACATTGAATTACATTCTATAACTATCTCTGCGAAGATCTCGGACTTGATATGCTTCCAAAACGTGTACCAGTAGTAAAACCAATCACCAGTAGTAAATATGCATCGTCAGTAGTAAGTCTGGTGACTAGTAGTAAGTCCAAAACCAACGTCAGTAGTAACTACTAAGATCAGTAGTATCTTCAATACGTGCTTGATCAGTAGTAACTTAGTTATAGACCTCACCAGTATCAACTCATCAGTAGTAGTTATTCTGCCCCATAAGTATCAATCATAGTCTTCATCAGTAATAACCATGATCAGTACTAACTGCAGCATCAGTACTAAGTTGATCTGTGAACTGTTCCAACAATCTCCCCCTAAACTTATTGATTCTCTTTCAATCACATAAGTTTCTTTTGTTCTTCTTCTTCTTCCCTCTTTCTTCTTTCTAGGGTTCTTTGATTTTGTTGATGTCTTTGTGCAATGATGTATTTGCTGTTTCTCTTCGTGAAATAATTCAATTTGTTCTGGAACATTACAGCATCATATGGCTTCATCATTGTATTAGTGAATATCTGATACATAGTCTTTTCAGAATGTGGATATTCATTTTCATATAAGTATAGCTCACATCTTTTGCTTGATTTTTCAAAGAAATACATATTAGCAGTTGGGATCACATTCCAAGCATATACATTCTCTGGATCTGTAAATTGTTCTGGGTAGTTATCTGGATAAAATGCAGCATCTATCATTTTTGTTAAGTATCCAGCTCCAGATTCTTTCCATGATTTCTTTGACATTCTTGGTTTTCCAATGATCAGAAGTTTAATAACATCACTTCTTGAACAAGATCTGATCAATGGTAACCATCCAGTGAATCTTTGAACAACTTTATCTTCCCTTATAATTTCAATGACATTGTTTGGCATAACTCTCCAATTGATGATTAGATTGTTCTGCAAGGGAGCAATAGGTACTTCAAGAACAGGAATGATTTGTTCTGTTTTTGACTTCTTCTTAACACTTTGTTCTTGAGTAATAGCCTTTCTCTTCTTTAATTGGGGAGTTGAGGATTCACCAGTAGTTGATACACTACCAGTTTTGATTAATGTTGGACTGATTTGAATTAGGGCTTTTGATTTCTTTGCTTCTTCAGCTTCTTGTTCAGCTAAGTCCTTCTTCTTGGCAGTGCAGTATTTTTCTACAATTGTCATCATTTTCATTCTGCCAAAGGACTTTGCATTGTGCCCTTTTGATTTGAGAAACTCAATCATATTTGTCTTCTGTTCAAACACATCACCAGTTAG
This sequence comes from Calendula officinalis, assembly GCA_963853835.1. Lineage (NCBI taxonomy): Eukaryota > Viridiplantae > Streptophyta > Magnoliopsida > Asterales > Asteraceae > Calendula > Calendula officinalis. The sequence continues at coordinate 65,916,233 of OY970821.1, read as the reverse complement.
CTCACTTTTTGTTCTTTTGCATTCAGAAACCAGATCTTCAATACATTTTATATGTTCTTCTTCAACTTTTCTGAATCTTTTAAATTCTGCCTTTTGAGCTTCCAACTGGATATCTGTCATTTGAACAGGTATTTCTGCTTCTTGAGTTTTCTTCTTTTTCTTCTCCTCAAGAGCTTGATACATCTCCACATTCTCCAAGAATTTCTTGTGTTTTACCCTCCATCTGGACTGTTTTTCAGATCTGACATGAATAATTTTGTTCACCATTTGGTGACCTAAAGCTCTGTTGGGATAGTCATCATCATAAACTTCCTTTCCTTTTCCAATACAGGCAGATGGTGGAGGTGGAGTGTATTTCATATCTGGTACACCTGGAATCAGAAGTTTTGGATAAAACAAGTGTAGTTGATCTTCTGATAAAATTTTGGGGTGTGGAGGAAGTGAGCATTCATCTGCTTCAAACCAATTTACATTATCATCAATGTCAGGTATGATAAGTGGTTGATCAGGTGTTGGTGGTTTGGAGATGATCACATGTCTTTCTCTTTCAATTAGCTCTGGTAATTGTAGTTCTTCCTCTTCAGTAGTAACCAAGGTAGTTACTACAGGTGTGACTTCAGGAGTTACTACTGATAGGGCATCAGTAGTGTTTGGTGCAATGATTTCCTCTTCTTGATTTACTACTGGTATGATATCAGTAGTAGAAATTACTACTTGTTCTTCTATATGTTCACCAGTAGTAGGCTCAACAGTAGTATCCATGTCTTCTGGGCCTTCAACATTTACTTTGCCTTCATCAACTTTAGTTTCTTTAAGATTTAGGAGAGAGGTTGATGCTGCTGCAATTGATTCATCAATCATGGTCTGAATGTTGTCCTTCTCCCCCTTAGTGAGCTCAACTGGTGGAGCCTCACTATTATCAATCTTCTTTTTCAATCTTCTGATAATCTTTATTTGTTGATGAAGCCTGTGCTCATATAACCTCATTCTTTTGTTGATTGTATTAATGTGCTTCTTCATCACTGTTATTGTTTTTCCCTGATTTGTGAGATATTTAAGACAATCTTGTACAATGGATTCAAGAGAATCCAATTTATCCGTCAATTTGTTGGTTTTAATACTGCCCTCACTCCATCTAGCAAGATCATCGGGCTCACTAACCGGTACATTGGCTTTGAGGTTTTCCATCCTTTCCGTCAATTTATCAGTTTCAGGTCTACCCTCATCACTTCTAGGTGATGAAATGGATTGTTTGGACACCCTCTTCTTCCTAGAAGAAGCAGTAGTGCCCCCCCCCTTGTGGTTTCTTGGCACCGAGGTCCTCTAAGTAATTCCTCAAAAGAGTCATCACTCAGAGTTGCCGAGGTCTGGGTCTAAGTGATGTTTTCACTGTCCTGTGCACCCACCTTTGGGGCATCAGTAGTGAAAGCCCTCGCCTCATGTCCTCTCTCCTCCTTGGAGGACAACTCTTGGAGCCTGGGGTGTGACTCAATTTGTCCCCTGGTGTCCTTGAAGGAAGTTTTCTTCCTTTTATAAGTTGTGGAAATATTTTGGGTTTTAGTTGGTAGGTGTTCCACAGAGTGGAGAGTAGCACTCTGCAGATTTATGTCAAGTTCCTGGGACACATTCAGGACTTCTATTTGTGTGGGTGATTGAGTGACTATCTGGGGTGGTGTTTGGGCTGCATTTGGGGGTGATGGAGTGGGTTGAGGTTCAATTTGGGTTGTAGTTTGGATTGAACCTTCTCCAATAGATGAGTGATCTTTGATCATATTTGGAAACAAAGGGGTTTCCTTGCCCGAAAATTTAAATTGTTTCCTCATATTTGAGAAAACTTTCTTGTTCAACTCAGGAATTATAAAAATGTTTTTGGGAGTTGACAAGTTTTGCAATTCACAATTTATAATATGTTGAAGAAATCTGGGATACATTAAAAATTTTGAGGAACTAAGATTTCCCAACATACCTTCAAAAATCATATATGAAAAATTAAATACTTGGTCTGTGCATAAACAGACAACAGCAGAGGCTATTGCCTTATTAAACTCATTCCAAGTACTTCTTTTAGGAGAAATACAGTGTTGAATAGTATGTACAAGAAATTTCCATTGTGGGGAGAGAAGACCCTTTTGAAAAGTGACTATGTCCAGTCTTCCCTCATAACCCATTTTATTTAAAGTTTCAACAAGGTATTCCTTAGGAATAGAAAACATACCTGAATCATCATGCAGTTGTAGATGGTGTCTGATGGATTGTTCAGTGATTGTGATAGTCTTTCCATCCACAGATGATTTTATCATAGACACAGTTGAACCTTCTGTTCTTTCAGCATTGGTCCAGAAATCGACCAAGTGTTGTTGATATGCTTTCGGTTTTACAGTTAGAGCGGACTTAATGTATGAGTTCTTCAAGAATTGTACGATTGGTCGAAAGTCTTTTGTACCATCTGGATTGCGTAGAAACGCACACATATTGTGGAACTCTGAGTATTTAAGATCTGTATGAACATTGAGAGATTGTAGAGTTGCCATTGTTGTTGATTTTGAGAAGTGTGGATCGTTTGATTTGAGAGAAACGAGTAAGAATTTTGTTACTGGTGCAGGGTTTATGATCGTAAGCTAGGGTTTATCGAGAGGATTTAGCAAATCGAAGTGAAGATAATGCTAAACTAATCGACTTCAGCTATTTATATCTTACGATTTATCCTGCAAAAATACTAAATTGCCCTTCGAATCATAACACAACGGTTATTTTCATGGGGGTTAGTTTGGTAAAATGATAGTTGACAGACCAGTAGTAAATGAGATACCAGTAAGAAAACGTCAGTAGTATCTATGAACATCAGTAGTAACTAAGGATTTTGATATCAGTAGTAACTATAGACATCAGTAGAAACCACTAGCACACAAGACCAGTAGTATATGTGGATACCAGTAGTACTGACTTACCAGTAGTATTTATGTAAACCTAATACTCACCAGTAGTATTGACCTACCAGTAGTATTTTGTGTACAAGCCTACATACCAGTAAAGCAGACCTACCAGTAGTAAAACACTTTAAACAAATAAATAACTTTTTACAACAAAAAACTTTACACATGATTTTGAGTGAGAGATTAATTTACTAAAATCATTCCAATACTGCTAACCAAGAAGTTGAATCTTCCTACATCAAATGCTTTTGTAAAAAGATCTGCTAATTGATCATCAGTATGAATTTTAACTAATTTGATTAATTTCTTTTCATTGCAATCTCTTATAAAATGAAATCTTATTTCAATGTGTTTAGTTTTAGAGTGTTTTACTGGATTGTTCACAATACTAATAACACTTTGATTATCAATAAAAATAGGAGTTTTAAGGATAGAAATACCAAAGTCTAGAAGCTGGTTTTGTATCCAGAGTACTTGAGCACAACAAGCAGATGCAGCTACATACTCTGCTTCAGCAGTTGATGTTGATACATTTGTTTGTTTCTTGCATTGCCATGACACCAGTCTTGATCCAAAGAATTGACATCCACCAGTAGTGGACTTTCTATCTTGACATTCACCTCCATAGTCACTATCTGTGTAGGCTATGAGTTCAAAGGGTGAATCATGTGGATACCATAGACCAAGTGATGGTTTGCCTTTCAAGTATCTGAGTATTCTTTTGACAGCCTGCAAGTGTAGTTCTTTAGGTCTTGCTTGATATCTTGCACACACACAAACACTATACATAATGTCAGGTCTTGATGCAGTTAAGTACATCAAAGAGCCTATCATTGATCTATATAAGTGTTCATCTACATCCTCCCCCTCAATATCAGGATGTAGGTGTTTGTGTGTTTCCATTGGTGTACTTGCACTCTTGCAGTCTTTCATATCAAACTTCTCCAAGATGTCTTTAACATATTTTGATTGGTTTATCAAAATACCATCTGTTCTTTGATTTACTTGGAGTCCAAGGAAGAAATTCATTGGACCCATGGAGCTCATTTTAAATTTGATTTGCATGAGATTTTCAAACTCTTTACATAATGCATCATTTGTTGAACCAAATATGATATCATCTACATAGATTTGCACCAGTAGTATATCATTCTTGACTTTTCTTGTAAACAGAGTTTTGTCAATTGCTCCTCTTTTGAAATCATTCTTCACTAAGTATGATGATAATGTATCATACCATGCTCTTGGTGCCTGATGTAGGCCGTACAGAGCTTTGCCTAGTTTGAACACATAATCACCATGTTTTGGATCTTCAAAACCTGGAGGTTGGCAGACATACACTTCTTCTTCAATCTTCCCATATAGGAAGGCACTCTTTACATCCATTTGATAGACTTTGAACTTCTTGTATGAAGCATATGCTAAGAATATCCTGATTGCTTCAATTCTAGCAACATGAGCATATACTTCATCATAGTCTATTCCTTCTTCTTGAGTGTATCCTTGGGCTACAAGCCTGGCTTTGTTCTTGATCACTATACCTCTTTCATCTTTCTTGTTTCTAAAGATCCATCTTGTTCCAATGGCTCTTTTTCCTTTGGGTAGAGGTACAAGTGTCCAAACAGATTGTAACTTGAATTGAAGGAGTTCTTCTTGCATTGCCTCAATCCAGTTTGAGTCCTTCATTGCTTGTTGAATTTTCTTTGGTTCATCTTAGAACAAGGTCTAATGGATGGTTCTTCTGAGTCCTTGTTGTTGTAGCTCTATCAACCACTAGTTGATTTTCAAGATTGGACTCATTTGTCTCAGGCATTTGCTCATCTAGAGATCCTTCATTGTCATTGATGTTAGGTTCATCATCATCTTGGTCAGAATTGCTACTGTTATTATCTTCATTGAGATCAGTAGTATCGTTGTTGTTACTGGGATCAGTAGTATCTTGAGAATTTAGGTTATTGCTAGGACCAGTAGTATTTTGAGTACTATTACTGGTACCAGTAGTATTTGAATTACTACTGTCCTCATTCTCAGAGTTACTACTGCTTCCAGAATTTGAGTTATTACTGTCCTCAGTATTAAATGTGGGAGCAGTATCAACTACTATGTATCTCATCTCTTCTTGACCAATATTAACAGATGATGTTCCTTCCTTTTGAGTAGGACAATTTGAATCACCTGCATTTAAATCCATGTTAGAATTAAAGGATTTGGTTAGATTGTCTATGTTAAATAGCCAATCTGGACCATTTCCTTGTTCATTAGAAACATTTTCATTAAAGGATACATTGATGCTTTCTTCAATTATCCTTAATCTCTTGTTGAATACTCTGTATGATTTGCTTTGAGTAGAGTATCCCACAAAGATTCCATCATCAGCTTTGCAGTCAAACTTACCAATTTGTTCTCTTGTAATCAGAATAGTACAAGGACAACCAAATGATTTTAAAAAACTTATAGAGGGTTTTCTTTTATTAAAAAGTTCATATGGTGTTTTAAGATGTGGCTTCACTATTAATACTCTGTTTTGAACATAACAGGCAGTATTAACAGCTTCAGCCCAAAAAGTGATTGGTAACTTTGAATCTGCTAGCATTGATCTTGCTGCTTCAATGATGGTTCTATTTCTTCTTTCAGCTACACCATTTTGTTGAGGAGTTCTAGGTGAGCTGTATTGCCTGTCAATACCTTTAAGATCACAAAAATTAATTAAGTTAGCATTTTTAAATTCTGTGCCATTATCACATCTTATGGCTTTAACTTTTTGATCAGATGTGTTTTCCAGTTTAACAATTAAGTTCTTGATGAGTTCACTTGTTTCATCCTTTGTCCTAAGGAAGAAAACCCATGTATATCTGGAAAAGTCATTAGTAATAACAAGACAATATTTTTTCTTTCCAATACTCATTACATTTGTAGGTCCAAAAAGGTCCATATGTAAGAGTTGTAAAGGAACATAAATAGAATTCACAGATTTCGACTTATGAGAAGTCTTGTGTTGTTTACCTTTTAGGCATGCAACACAATGATGATCACACATGAATTGTTTTTGAGGTAGTCCAATGACCAAATTTCTTTTTACTAAATTGTTCATGTTTTTGAAATTAGTGTGACACATCCTTCTATGTCATAGTTCTGATTCAGTGGTGTTTGCCTTGGATATAAAGCAGTTGACCTCATTTGAAGAAATGAGTTCTCCCCCTATATCCAGGTAATACACATTGTTTCTCCTTAGAATTCTTAAAACAACATATTTTTCATCTAAAATAAAGTCAGGAGAAAGAATGATGCACTCAATGTCTGTGAAAAGAATTTTGTTCTTTTTATCACAAACTTGAGACACACTGACTAGATTGTATTTTAGCTCAGCTACATAAAATACATCATCAAAGGTAATTTTGCCATTAGTAACAGTACCTTTACCTGTAATGTTACCTCCCTTTGGGTTCTCACCAAAGGCTACATAACCTCCATCAAATGACTTGAAATCCTTTAGAATTTGCAGATTTCCAGTCATGTGCCTTGAGCATCCACTATCAATGTGCCATGTTCTTCCTTCTTCTGGGATCTGAATGCTTTGCACAGGAGAATAAAAGGTTAGTTAAGTTTGGGAACCCAATCTTTATATGTCTTGGGTTCATCCTTTGAGAAATCAGATTTAGAACAGTTAACTTTAAACATTTTTGGTACCCATACCTTTTTAGTACTGGTGTTCTGTTTTACTACTGACCTTTTGGATTTGGCTGAGTTTACTACTGATCTTGGTCTATACCCATTGTTTTTAGCCTTTGAATACTTTACTACTGATGGACCTGTAGTATTTGGGTACTTACCATATTTAGAGTGACCAGTAGTGTTTTGAAATTTTGGTTTGGTAGGAGTAGTATTTTTGAAATTAGGGTTGTTACCAGTAGTGTTTTTGTACTGGTACCAGACAGCATTATAATTAGGGTTAACACCAGTAGTAAAATTGTTAAAGTTTTAACTGGTGTTGAAAATTTTAAAATATTGCTTATTTTGATTTGATTTTCCATTGTTCTTGAAGTAATTGCTGTTCTTTGGGCTTCCAACTCTTCTACTTTGCACAAACCTTGGTGCACTTCTTCCAAATTTTAGTGTTTCAGCAATTGGAGTTTTTGTTTTATTTACTACCGAAGGACCAGTAGTATCTTTTAACTTTTGTGTTTTTGCTTTTTCTTTAAAATTTTTAAATTCCTTAAACTCTTTACAGTTAATTGGATTGAAGTGACAATCCTTTGCTAAATGATTTACTTTGTTGCATATAACACATCTTAATTTTTTATCTTTAGCACCTTCAGGTTTTCTTTGATCTAAGAGTTGATTTTTATTTCTTTCATTTCCCCTTTTTAGAATTTGTGGTATATTTTCTGCATTATATTTAGGAGAATCTTCTTCACTTTGTGCTGTGTGAAAACTTGTATCAATTGAGTTTGTAGATTCAGTTTGAAGGATTGTAAATTCAATTGAGTTTGTAGTTCTATCATCATCAGAAAAATCATTTGATTCAGATGTTTCATTATTAGATTCAGTTTGATTTTCATTTTTTAATTCATTTATTATTCTTTCTGAAGTGTTTTTGAGTGGAGGAATGAATTTATATGGAGGTGGTACATCATGATATCCCACCCCATGAACAACTTTTTCTGTAGATTGATTATTAGTTAATTCATCAAGAATTTTAGTGCTTCTTTCAAATTTCTTAATTGTCAATTTATTTTGTTCGATTTCAAGTTGACATTCTTCTAATTTACTTGTTAGTTCTTTATTTTTTGATTCATAGTAATCTTTCTCATCTACAGCTTGGAGCAGTTCTTCCTTTATCCTTTGATCAATCATCTGGTACACCTTTATCTGATGTTCTTGATCAGCAATCACACCATCAAATTCATAATTTCTTCTTAAAGCTTTTACTAAATCTTCATTTAATTTAGTGTTTTCTTTTTCTAAATTTTTAACAATTTTAATACATTCAGAAGTACAAGGTTTAGGTTTTACCTCAGATTTGCTGTCAGTAAAGGCCATTAGAGCTTGATTTTGAGCATCTTCTTCTGCTTGAAAGCTCCAGTCATAGCCTTGTCCTTATTGTGAAACAAGAGCAGTTGATTTTAATCTTTTGTCTGGCTGAGGACATTCTTTTGCAAAGTGACCAAGATTGTTACAGTTGTAACATTTTACTTTAGTTTTGTCAAATCCAGCTTTGTCACCTTTGTTGTAGTTGAGACTTGTCCTACCAGTGCTTTTCAAGAACCTTTTGGTTCTCAGGCTCAGCATAGCCATCTGCCATTTGAGATCCATCTCCTCAAGATCATCAGGATTCAATTGTTCCAAATCATCACTAATTAGTGCAGTATGCACATGACTAGTGAAAAAGGATTCTCTTGCAGCATCTTCACAATCTGCAGCCTTTCCTGTGGCAGTTTCTTGACCTTGACCTGTACTAGATACAAATGCAGCATTATTAGAAGAAATAGAAGTGTTCTTTTGATTTACCTCAGTTTCAAATACTCTGAGATCATTGTAGAGTTCATCTAACTCCTTTTCTTCTAGTGCATCTCTCTGTCTGTATATCACTGTGTACATGGCCCATTCTTTACTAAGAGACCTTAGGAACTTCATGTTAACATCTTCTTGATCCATCTTAACCCCAACCTGGTTAAGTTCACCAAATATCTTGTTGAATCTGTCAAACACTTGAGTGAGTGTCTCATTGGGCTTTCCTTTGAAGTTTTCAAAGTCTTGCTTGAGAACAGACTTCATGTTCCTCTTGGTGCTCTTGGTTCCAACGAATCTCTTCTCCAATGCTTGCCACAATAACTTTGCATCATCATATTCAACAAAGAGATGTTGATAGTCATTGGGAATGGCCAGTAGAAGAGTGCTTAGAGCTTTGAGTTCGATTCCTCGGTCTTTCTTCTCTTTCTCACATTTGAGTTTGTCTGCTTCAGTTGCAGAACTGCTTGCTTGAGCAGGACCAGTTTTGTTTCCTTCAATGACAACTTCCCACATGGAATAATCAGTAATAAGCATGTATTGCTTAATACGATTCTTCCACATCCCAAAGTTATTGGGAGTGAGTATAGGGATTTTGTTAGCTTGAGTGCTTTCATTATTATCAGTCATGAATAATAATGTGTGTGTTTTAAAAGATTAAAACTTTTTGTTGTTCTTAAAATTCGTAGATCTAGAACCAATAAGCTCTGATACCACTTGTCAGGATCGATTAACTATGAAGAGTTAATAAACACCTTTAGATCTAATTGATAATAGAAGTTGCAGCGGATCAACACTATATCAATATATTAAGAACAATGAACTGTAAAACAATATGCGAAAATATTAAGAACGCAGTTTCACAAAAAGCTTCAATGTATATTATAGATTAATAATACACACGTACGTTTACAATTCGTAAGGAACTATTTATAATAGTCCTTGAAGCTAAACTATTTACCCTAGTTATTCTAGGACTTGATTTACATCGAATAATAAACGATATACATTGAATTACATTCTATAACTATCTCTGCGAAGATCTCGGACTTGATATGCTTCCAAAACGCGTACCAGTAGTAAAACCAATCACCAGTAGTAAATATGCATCGTCAGTAGTAAGTCTGGTGACCAGTAGTAAGTCCAATACCAACGTCAGTAGTAACTACTAAGATCAGTAGTATCTTCAATATGTGCTTGATCAGTAGTAACTTAGTTATAGACCTCACCAGTATCAACTCATCAGTAGTAAGTTATTCTGCCCCGTCAGTATCAATCATAGTCTTCATCAGTAATAACCATGATCAGTACTAACTGCAGCATCAGTACTAAGTTGATCTGTGAACTGTTCCAACAATGATGATGAATTGGGTCTGGTAGATGAATAAAGACCAGCCATTAATGATCGATGAATAATAATGCCAGAATGGAGAACGAATTGCTGTGGGTTTCAGTGTGTGAAATACTGAAAGTCTGAAACTGAGAGAGAGTGAAATTGAAATTGAAAATGAAAATTGGGAAGTTTTCAACTTTTTTTTACGAAATCTTATACAGTATACCTTTAGGTCAAATGGTAACTTTGACCATTTTTCTTACTTCGTAATACTATCATTCTACCACAATCGCACAATCCATAGGTGATTTGTACCCAATAATATATAGCCACATACAACAAATTAATGCATTGTAAACTTATACCATGTGCTGCATAGATTACCCGTAGTAGTCTGTCTCCACGTGACCGTCGCCCTTTGTATCTCTACCCTAGACGTGTCCTCCCATTATGTAGCTCACCGGTGATGAGTCCTTTCAGGGCACTCGGTCGCCACAGCGACGGTTGGAGGTTGCCGAATTTCAAAAGGGAAAGAGTTTGGTCACTGATACGTATGTTTGGTCGAGATTTCTCATTTACTTGGACGGAAGAGAAAAAATTAATGTGACAGCAGCGACTAAACTTGAGTTTGGTCACCACCAGGGTAGTCTTACTACTTGTACATATTGTATCTGGTAAGAAATGATTGTGTATTAATAGATTTTCATCAATTATGGATAGTGATTAATCACTTAAATTCGTTGTAGATCACTAATTCACATAGGGGTGCATGGGCCGGTTTTGAATGACTTTTAACTAAAGCCAAACTCCGAATTAAAAGTTCAGGTTTTAAGAGATACACCATGTTCGGTTTCGGGTTTTTCGGTTTCAGTTATTCGGGTTTTCTCAATAAATCTGTTCGGTTTCGTGGTTTTTTCGATTTTTTGTTTTTATTTAAACTACCAATTTGTTACCTAAATAATTAATATTATGATCCAAACTTTCAAATTTTAACTCATTTCGTTTATAAAAACAAACAGCTAGTAAGTTTTCATATAATATAATGTTAAATTCAATTAACATAACTTGAATAAGATTAGAATTAATTACTAATTTAGATCGTGCGATGGTTCAAATCCCATTTAATACTGATATACTTCAATCTTCCCAAAATACTTTGTGCGACTGAGAAACTTCATAGAGCAGTAGTAACTTTGAGCAGCATTAAGTGGTGAGCAACATTAACTGGAGCAGCATTAAGTGTTGAACAGTACTAACTAGCAGTAGTAACAAGGTTGAGCAGTATTAACGAGCAGCATTAACGAGCAGTATTAACGAGCAGCACTAACGAGCAGCACTAACGAGCAGCACTAACGAGCAGCAGCACTAACGAGCAGTACTAACGAGCAGTACTAACGAGCAGTACTAACGAGCAGTACTAACGAGCAGTACTAACGAGCAGTACTAACGCGCAGTACTAACGCGCAGTACTAACGAGCAGTACTAACGAGCAGTACTAACGAGCAGTACTAACGAGCAGTACTAACGAGCAGTACTAACGAGCAGTACTAACGAGCCGTACCAACGAGCCGTACCAACGACCCGGACCACCGACCCGGACCACCGACCCGGACCACCGACCCGGACCACCGACCCGGACCACCGACCTGGACCACCGACCGGGACCACCGACCGGGACCACCGACCGGGACCACCGAGCGGGACCACCGAGCGGGACCAGCGAGCGGGACCAGCGAGCGGTACCAGCGAGCGGTACCAGCGGGACCGGCACCAGCGGGACCGTCACCAGCGGGACCGGCACCAGCGAGCGGGACCGGCACCAGCGAGCGGGACCGGCACCAGCGAGCGGGACCGGCACCAGCGAGCGGGACCGGCACCAGCGAGCGGGACCGGCACCAGCGAGCGGGACCGGACCGGTACCAACGAGCGGTACCAACGCGCGGTACCAACGGCCGGTACCAACGGCCGGTACCAACGGCCGGTACCAACGGCCGGTACCAACGGCCGGGTATTAACGAGCGGGTATTAACGAGCGGGTATTAACGAGTGGTATTAACGAGCAGTATTAACGAGGTTGAGCAGTACTAACGAGCAGTAGTAACAAGGTTAAGCAGCACTAACTCGGACACGTGGCGGCGTTCTAGTGGAGTAGCACGGTCGCAGGGTCTATTTTAAGAAGAATTGAAAGTACAAGAATATTGTAGGGGAACTTTGATTTCATTTGGTGTATATTAATAATCACCCATAAGATTAAAAGATAGTTAAATGTCACAAAAGAAAAATTCAATCATATCTTTTATTTAAAAGATAGTTAAATGTCACAAAAGAAAAATTCAATCATATTTTTTATTTAAAAGATAGTTAAATGTCAAATCTTTTAAAAGATAGTTAAATGTTAATTCTTTTAATAGATATTAAATGTCAAATATTTTATAAATATAAGAATACTTTTTTATAACTTTCAAATATATATGATGGTGGGGCGGGGTGAGGTTTTCGGTCCGGTTTTTCATATGCCCCGAAAACTGCCCCAGATATTCGGATTGTAACACCGCGATTTTCAGGCTACTTTTTTTTTTTTAAATTGAATTTCGAGTTTAATTTGAAATTGCGTGGTTTCGTTTGTAAATAGAACTTTTCCATAACCTGTTTGTTTCAAAATATATCGTATTATACAAAAGCAGCAGAAATTATATAATATGTTTACCAAACAACTAAAGATAAGTTTTCAAAAGCCATATGGTGTTACCGGATTATCTACCGGCCATTACAACCTATTATAAACAAAAGCATGCATAATGGTGTTCCCAAAAGCTATGAATAATATCCGGTATATAGCACACATCCTCACCGCCATCTACTAATTACCTGCACATGGGAAGGGTATAGGGGGTTAGCTATAAAGAACCCTAGGATCAAGTATATTAAACAAGTTTTGTTTAATTGATCAAAAGGATTCTTTCCTAATCCCTTAAAAATTTCGAAATCTAGGAGGAAACTTGGACACCAAGTATGTTAAACTAGCCTAGTTTAATTGGTGGAAAAGTTTCTTAGTGTTAAGATTTTCGAAACACTAAAGAACCCTAGAACATTAAACTAGTTTAATAGTTTAAAAGTATTAATTAGGATAATAATCTAAAACCTAGTTAATTAGACAAGTTTATGTCTAATAGGTTTAATTATTATTTTGATAGATTTATTAAAGCTAGTTCTTTAAACCTAGTAATTTAGACAAAGTTTATTGTCTATAAGGTTTAATTTAAAGAGTTTTAGTAAATGTATTAAAAGTTATAATCTATCTTAGAATTTAAACAAAGTTTATTGTTTAGATAGGATTGATTAAAAAGAAATTAGTCTTTTAAATAAATGATGTCTTTGATCAAGAAAGTCAAAACCCTAGTTTTGATTGATCAAAAACAAGATTAGGGTTCATGTAATTAATTTAAGGAATTGATAAAGAGGATGTTAATTTTTAAGTTCTAAAATTAACAAGGTGTATTTAATTATTTATATATATATGTATTTAATTTTTCGGAATTTTTAATAATTATGTAAAATTGAATTTTAAAGGATATAATAAGTTTATACGTATTTTAATTAGATTAAGTTAAAATACACATGTATAAGCTAGATGTAATATTCTTATTAGAATGTTACAAGTTTATTATAAAATATACATATATACGAATACATTAAAATACAAGATAAAATGGAACAATTAAAAAGGGTAATGTTATTTTGATCTTTAAGATAATATTATAATTAGTTATTTTATAAGTTATAATATAATTAAAACTAGAAAGTACAAAGTTATGATTTCATTATAACTAGAAATAGTACAAGTTGAAATTATATGATTAACTAGAAATATACAAAGTTATATATATTAAGATGTATAAAGTTATAAGTTGTTATAACTAGATAATTATACAAGTATAGTATAAGTATTTTACAAGTCGTGTAATATACTAGATTAATGATCAAGTATAAATAACAAGAACCTATATTTAACTAGTTCAAGTTAAACATAAGAAAGGTTTAAACAAACTAAAGAATTATTATATATAGTTTTTATATAATAGGTTTATTAGTTTCACCAAGTATAAACCGGTGATTGTGTTAGCTTAAGTTTCATCATGGTTGTTGAAGCTAGTGGGAGCTACACAAGAAAATCACAAAGTTTGTAAGTGTGTCGTTAAGGCATAAGTTATGGTCGAATTTAATAAGTAAGAAATAAATGTTTAATTTCATTATTAGACATGAAAAACTAGTAGTGTTAAACTAAGTTTATGTTTCAAGTTCATGAATCATAAAAGTTTTAAAAGTTTAACATAAGTTTATAAGTTTTTCAAGTAATATAAAACAAGTAAGTTTTATTAGAAATAAGGTTTCTCACAAAACCTAGTAAAACGTTTTGTACACCTCGTTTTAGGTATACATGTAAAATCGTGTGAATTCTTGAAACTATAAGTTTTAAAGAATAGTTCTTATGTTTAAAAAAGGTGTCTTGTAGAACCATTCAATTCACAAGTCACACATTTTAAACAAGGACCAAGATTGGAATAAAAGTTTAAGTTTAGTTTTAAGACTTAAACAAACCCAAGAAAATCTTAGATCGAAGTACTATCCACCTAATGGAACACCTCACTTGTTAAACGATATTTATATTGTAAGGATAAAGAACCTTAGATATGGATTCAAATCATTGAGAGTGTTAGGGTGCGTAAGGTTCTGTGATAATTGGGAGTCCCGGCGCAGAGCATCGCACTGTCTTTTAGATGGTCTGATCTACTTTGGTGATAATCGGGAGTCCCGGCCCAAAAAGTACTTGAGTAGAATAAACATACTAGACTTTGTTACTAACTTAGAAATGTACGATTAGATTGTACAAAGTTGTAATAAGTTATAAGTCTAAAGATTCTACGACCCCTAGGAATCGTGTCAAGTCTTGATACGATCGGTAAGGAAGTTACCTACCAGAAATAGCATGTCTCGTCGGGAAGTGCCCAAACCTTGCGGCGAGAATGTGATATGGATCCTAGGCCTAAAATATTAATTATGGGTTTATAATATATTTTAGAGAATGTTTATTGATGATTACTAATTAAACTGGGTTTGATTTGTAGATGGCAGCAACAAACATAACGACACGTACCAACAATCTCTCACTACGCTTGTTTCTAGAAAAGGACGAATTGACTGGGTCAATGTTTCTCTATTGGAAGCGTGATCTTCGGATTATGCTTACGCATGAGAGAAAAGGAAATGTCCTAGAAAGAGCAATACTAAGTACTCCTGCCGCAAATGCTAGAAATGAACCAGGATAAGCATATTACGCTTATAGGGTGTTCAAATCTCGCAAGGTGGTTAAAGGGATCATCGGTAAGTGCTCACGTCATGAAAATGAAAGAGTACATGGATCATATTAGGTCACCCAGTATCGTTGCAGTTGGTAACAGTAAGGATACTCAACTCGTTGTTAGATGACTATAAGTCTTATGTAGTCAACTACAACATGCATAACATGGAGCAATCTATTGTTGAGCTACATTTCGTGCTCAAGACTACTGAGTTGATTTGGGGACCAAGTTTAAGAATGATCTCGTAGTAACCGATGATAGTAGTGATCAGAGAAAGAGGCGCAGTGGAAAGGGAAAGGATAAAACCGATCCCAGCCACGGCGTGCCTAAAGGGTAATGGAGTCAAACAAAAGGGTCAAGAAGGTAAAGCCAAACAAGAACCGAGAAACGGTGTCTTGGTTGTGGCAAAGGTCAAAGGGTAGGAGGCAATGCTTGCTCCTTAGTTGACTTGACCAACTTCTAGATACTCGCTTCCTACTTGTAAAAGTTTATTTCAAGTAAATCAACTTTAGCAATCGTTTATTGCATAAGATGATAAGTGAGATGGCCGGCATGAGATGGTGATAATCCCACGAGCACCAAGATTTTATAATTCAGTATTTTATGGATTCAGTAAAAACAATTTTATTTCATTGTTTGGATAATTTTATTTTATGTTAAAACAAGTTTTATTTTGGTTTTAAAATAAATTTCGAATCCATGGTTGAATTATATTGTGTGCATGTGTGATAATTACACTAGTCAAGGTTTATGACTAGATTGTAAGTCAAGTTTTGATTTACTTATGTTTCATGTTTATATTTATATATATTTGTTTGATTGGTGTATAAATAATGTCTTGATAGCTCAAGGTATTTAGATGCTAGTAATTAGAAAGTTTTTCTAATGAAAGTGTTTAAGAGTTTTATGGAAGCATAAGGTTCAAAGGTTATTGAACTTAGTTAAAACATCTTAAGTAATAGTCATACTTATGATAGAAAGTTTTAAAGTATTAGTATTAATATAGTATGATTATATTGGATATAATCAAGATAGACTTTAAGAGTATTATTACAAGTCTTTTATACTTGTAGTAAAGGATTTAATGAAGTCATAATTCCCTAGTAGGAATAGTTGGATATTCGTATAATCCAAGTAAAATGACTCTTAAAAGGGACAAAACTATATTAAAGTATTTAAGAATTAAAGGGTATTATTGCAAGTCTTTTATACTTGTAATAAATACAATATTTAATCAAGTCATAATTCCCTAATAGGAATAATGGATATTTGAGAAATCCAAGAAATGACTTTGGCATTAAATGAAGTTCTAAAAGAATACTAATATATTTAAGAATTGATAGTATCATTTCAAGTGTTTTATGCTTGCTAGATACAGTAATCAATAAAGATCATAATTCCCTAAACAGGAATGTTGGATATTCGCAAATCCAAAGGATGATCTTAATTATTGATAGAATTCTTAAAAGATTAAACTACAAGTTATTGACTAGGTCAAAGTAGTAGTTTAAGAGATGCTTAAGTTCCATAAAAGTAAGTGGGAGCTAAGACTAACGTAATTCATTAAAGATGTTAGTGAATTCAGTAAGTTAGTAAGACATTAACAACAAGGTTTTACCAAGTCGTTAGCCAAAGAGTTAAGAGAAATAATAAATGATCGTTGATTAGATTATTGCAAACCTAATAGCGTGATCACAAGTCTTGTGATTGATTATTGCATATCTAATAGGGTGTTAACACTTTAGTGGATAACACAATCATTTAAGGAAATTTCTTTAACTAGTAAGAATATCTACAAAATCAAGTAACTAAAAGTAGCTTTAGTTACAAGGATAAATTTATGAATTTAAGAAACTAAGGAGTTAATTTCCAATCCTCCTATGTTTACCGAATTACATAAAAGGCAAGACTAGAATATGTTCTAGATTGTTGCAAGAACAATATCTAGCAAAGGCAAAAGTAATAGTATTTCTAAATACTCGTCTTATGTCTTTAGTTTAATAGAAATGATTGGTTCAGTGATAAGGTTACAATTAAGTTTGTAAGAATCATTAAGTAATCAACACGAACGAAAGGAATAAGTAATGATCCAGTAATAATTCAGTATCTATGTCCAGTAAGGAATAGTACATGAGTTAGTATCATTTTTATTCAGACTTTGTATGTTTTACAAGATCCATGAATAAAAGTCTATTTTATTCAAAAGATACAAAATCCTGACTACTTGTCTAGGTGGGAACCTTGATGGGACGTTAACGTCATCGCGATATTTGGTGGTAGATTCGAAGTTCTTCGAAGATCGCTACACAAGTTTTGTGTAAACCAAATATTGGTGATATTCTGTTGGAGGCTCAACGAATATTGGATTGACCACCGTGACAATACTTCGCGGTTGAAAAGTTCAAAAGTATTGTTCACTAGGATTGTCCTTAAGCCTGAGGTATTTGGTTTAGGATACAATGACTAATGTGCTTTGGTTCAACTTAGACAATACTGAAATACGTTTGTCATACGAGGCGATACTGGGCACAAAGGAAGTTGTATTTTAAATCGAAATATACAAGATGGTAATTGCACCTCCTTTTTAGGAGAGATATTTATAGGTCCTTTGACGTGATGAGATAACTGGAAAGTGCATGGCCATGCCCAAACGAACTGATTTGTTCTTTGTCGTTTATCACAACAGTTTGAATCAAGAAGTCATGAAATGATTTCGAATACAGGAGTTGATAATTTCTACCATGCTCGTATTCGTTATCACAAATATCGTGCTGCAAGGGATAAGCCTAACAACGTTACCCAAGAAGTAAAGACAGAGTGTTCTTTACTAGGAGACGCTATTAAGAGTTTTTCATAAAACTACACCAAGGGTTACATAAGCTGTTTTTATGGGGTTGGTTACCTACATGCCCATCTAGAAGGCCACTGTAGCTCGTATCATTAAGACAAAGGTTACAAACTTGCACAAGTGGGAGTCTGAAAGAATTATGTGCACAGTTGGTCAACCTATGATGATACATCCATGCCTACGAAACACTTAAAGGTCACACCGGTGAGTGCATGTAATACGAACAAGTTATGCAACGATACTACGAAGAGGAATGATTCATAATAGTCATTATGAATCAGTTAAGTGTTAAGTTTAACTTATTACTAGATTAGTTTAACTAACTAATTAATACAAGTAGTTGTACATTTACTAGTTAAGTAAATTTACAATGTGTTAGTTATAGATTATCCATGATATGATTTAAAGCTATTAAATCATATAGTAATTGGATAATATTATTGTATAAATTATATAAAGGTTATTATATAATTAACTATTAAAAGTATAAATACAAGTGTATAATTTCGTGTATATGGGTACCGAAATTATAGTGTGTTAATACTAGACATTTGATAGTTAAGTGCAATGATAATAAACTAGTTAAAACTATAAGGGATGGAAGTGTAAAAAGGAAGTTTAATTAAGAAGTTAATCTTAATTAAACTAGAAGGGTTTTAAGTGTAACATCTTCTATTATAAATAGAAGGCTTATGCTAAACCCTAGATGTTGATTCATTACACCCTAATCACGAAATCCCTTGCCTCCTTCCTCCCTACGATCGGCCGAACTCCAACACAAGAACACAAGTCTTGTGTTCTTCGTGTTCTTCGAGTTTCGAAGATCCAAGATCGTTGCAAGTGATCAACTAGAAGATCGTTCGTCGTGTTCATCATCAGTGGACTTATCTTAAGCATTAACCTAAGGTATGTTTCATGGAACACATCTTCTTCTTCTCCTATTGTTCGAAGTCGAACCAAGAACCCTAGGGTTCTTGGTAGTAGTCGACGAACACACACAAGTATGTGTGTGTGTGTTCGAGCTCTTCGTACAAGGTTTCTTTCTTGTTAACCTAATCTAGTTTTCCAACATCCCAATCCTTTAGGATTTAAGGATTAGGTTTAATCCCGGTTCCGCATTTAGGGGTTAAATCAGCTAGTTAGTTTTAACCGGTCAAGAACAAGTTCATGTTCTTGGCTAGTCATGGTTCGAACTCGTGTACTAGGTGGTCGATCCAAGTGATTGATCAGTCGCATGGTGCGTAGTAAATCCCTACAACTTTAGCAGAATTAGAATCATTAAACTTACATTAAAAATGTAAGTATTATCTTACAAAAATCTGCTCCAAACTTAAAACCAAGTATTTGGCTCATTTTGACCAAACGGGTCAAAATGGCCCACTTTATGATTCTTACGGATCGACACCAAAACGACATTTTTTGAACAAAACTTCTAAAGACAGAATATTGCCCCGAATATGAAGAGATGATCTGAAAATTTTCAGGACCTAACTCAAAAAGACGACAAAAGTCAACAAAAGTCAAACTTTCTGAAATTTCGGTATTTTTCACCAATTCGACCCAAACAAGACAATTTTAGTTTCTACATGTTTTTTTATGGTCATTTAGTATCAAAACATTGTTAAAACGATGTTCATAACATAATCAAACATCCAATTCAAGATTTTTACCAATTTGACCTATTTTGTGGATTTTAAATCCAATTTCAGCAACTTCACCAACTTGGCTATTGATTTACGTTATTCTCAGTTTTTAAACATTTTAAAGATCAATTTAAAACATCAAAATCATATCTTTATTCATAATTCACGTTTGACCCATTTGCACCTAAATGGGTTTCTTATCAAAATCACAAAATTACTCAATTTTAACATAGATTCTTGTGTTCTAAACTTCTAATGTATCTAGGAGTACTAGGGATAGATTTCTAACATGAAAATCAGATTCTTGATGTAAAATTACACTTAACCTACTTTAACCTCAAGAACCCTAGAAGTAAGGATGATAGAACTTACATAATTAATAGGAAGAGATGATGATAAGATGAACTAGTGAAGATTGTAATCCTTGATTGATGATTTAGAAGCTCAAGTTCAGATTTCATCTTGGATTCCTATGCTTGTGTCTGATTTTTGAAAAGAAACAATTTTGTGAAGAAGATATAATACGTGAAATGAGGATGGACCGACTTTGATTTTTAATTTATTTAAAAACAGGTGTTTGTTCCCTCTTTCAACTTACAATTTAATAATTACATGTCCTATTTATTTAACGAGGACATATTTGGAATCATAATTTAAAACCACTTAATATTTTTAGTTTTCATATCAATTTTCATAATTTTCATATATTTCTAATTATAATTTTTCAAATTATATATATTCTTTATTAAAATATTTAAAATGGCTACGTATCGATCACTCACGACTAGACCCGATTTGAGGATGTTACACGGATTTTCTAAAAATTAAAACCGTTGACATTGGTTTTTTTTAAATGGTTTGGTTTTTCGGTGCTTTATTTTTTTAGGTTTTTCGGTTTCGATTCGGTTTTTCGGTTTTTATGCTCACACATAAATTGACATATGTATAAAGGGTAGTGATTTTGTGACCATATAAATTACTCCAAACACCACAATCACTGTTTTACAGTACTTGTACAATATGCTTTAAATATTGTCCAGTGTGGTGGGGCTGAGCATAAAAACCGAACCGAAACTGAAAAACCCGAAAAAATCGCCCCGGAAAAACCGAACCATTTGAAAAACCGATGTCAACGGTTTTGATTATTGAAAAACCCGATTGTTTGGGGCGGTTTTCGGGGACATATGAAAAACCCGACCGAAAACCCCGCCCCGCTCCACCATTATATATCTTCCAAAAGTTTTAAAAATATTCTTATATTTATAAACGATTTGACATTTAATTATCTTTTAAATAAAATATATGATTGAATTTCTAGGTGATTTATTCCTATATTTTCTAAGTTTCAAGTTATGTTAATTGAATTTATCATTACATTATATTAAACTTACTAAGTGTTTTTTATTTATAACGAAGTGTGTTAAAGTTTGGGAGTTTGAATCATAATATTAATTTTTAAGGGAACAAATTCGTAAATTTAAGGAAAACAAAAAACCGAAAAAACCCCGAAACCGAACCGAAAAACCCGAAAAAACCGAAAAACCGAAACCGAAACCGAACGGGGTGTCATTCTTAAAAACCAAACATTTGGGGCGGGGTTTGGTTTTAGCTAAAAACTGCCCCAAACCGCCCCATGCTCAGCCCTCTAGTGTGGTAGATGAAGTAATTTGTGTGGTCCCAAAATCATTACCCATGTATAAAACCACCAACTTTTGTATTAACGATAAGTAGTTTTTCATGATTATATATGTTTTGTATAAAGGGGTGTAGTTGGATAGTTACAAACCTTACTAATTAACAAGGCATGAAAGCTTAAAGATGTACAGATGAAATAAAGAAAGAAAAATAATATTGATACTTATGTTTATTTCATGTTGCGCTATTTATCACAATATGATATATTTAATTTATTAATTATCTTCCCTCACATTATCTACTGATTTCAATATTTATCTTGATCAAATAATATAATATTAGGTAAATATTCAAGGTAGTCCATTAATTTTATCTGGTCCCAAGTGACAATTATTAGCCTTTGGATCAAGAAAAATCAATGGTCAAGATCAAGATTCAAACCACCACCACCACCACTACAAACACGTGTGCTTGTCCGGCGGCCGGCGGCGGAGGACGGCGGCCGGAGGTGGCCGCCGGCGGTGGTGACCGGTGATGGTGGTCGTGACTAGAAGCACATGTGTTTGAAACACATGTGTTTTGAAAATAAAGGAGTGTATACGTACAACCAAGCACATGTGTTTCAAGTAATGAAGCACATGTGTTTCATAACGTTAAGCATATGTGCTTCGTGATTTAGAGACAAATGAATTGCTTGTAAGTTACATGTGTTCAGGAACAAAAACACATGTGCTTGGCTTTATGAAGCACATGTGCTTCATAATGATATGTTCGTCACTTGTTTGATTTTTTTTCTTGTGTAGTGAAGCACATGTGTTTCATAACGTCAAGCACATGTGCTTCGTGATTCAAACACAAATGACTTGCTTGTAAGTTAAATGTGTTCAGGAACAAAAACACACGTGTTTGGCTTTATGAAGCACATGTGCTTCATAATGATATGTTCGACACTTGTTTTGACTTTTTTTCTTGTGTAGTGAAGCACATGTGTTTCATAATGTCAAGCACATGTGCTTCATGATTCAAACACAAATGACTTACTTGTAAGTTACATGTGTTCAGGAACAAAAACACATGTGCTTGGCTTTATGAAGCACATGTGCTTCATAATGACATGTTCGTCACTTGTTTTGATTTTTTTTCTTGTTAGTGAAGCACATGTGTTTCATAACATCAAGCACATGTGCTTCGTGATTCAAACACAAATGACTTGTTTGTAAGTTACATGTGTTCTAGAACAAAAACACATGTGCTTGGCTTTATGAAGCACATGTGCTTCATAATGATATGTTCGTCACTTGTTTTGATTTTTTTTTTTGTGTTTCATAACTTCAAGCACATGTGCTTTGTGTTTCAAACACAAATGACTTGTTTGTAAGTTACATGTGTTCAGAAAAAAAAACACATGTGCTTGGCTTTATGAAGCACATGTGCTTCATAATGATATGTTCGTCACTTGTTTTGATTTTTTTTTCTGTGTAGTGAAGCACATGTGTTTCATAATGTCAAGCACATGTGCTTCGTATGCTCCCTTGTGTGTTTAGAAACTCATATTTTTAGTGACTTAAAACACATGTGTTTCGTGACCTGAAGCACATGTGCTTCGAAGTAATATGTTGTGTTTTAGTGAAACACATGTGTTTCAATACATCAATACCACCACCACCCCCATTACCACCAGCACCTTCACTGTCAGCCACCACCACCTCTGCCAGCCACCGGCGGCGGTCGGCGGCGGTCGGAGGTCGGCGGCGGCGGCCGGCGGTGGCCGGCGGTGGCCGGAGGCGGCGACCGGCGGTGGCTGTAGGTGGGGGGTTTGATCTTGACCATCTTGGTCCAATGGCTATAATTTATCTCTTGGGACTAGACAAACCTTTTAGACTTTCTAGAATATAACTCTATAATATAATAATCCTCACCTATATATGGAGCTATATTCGATTCTGGTATGACAAGTCATCACAACGCTAAATTCTGATTGGAGGACAATGCCACGTGTAATTCCTTCATTGGTCCAAGCATTCTTCAAAAACTACTCAATACGGTAACAATTAGCAATTAATTTTGGCCGACAAATCAGGCGAGCACCTCTCTCGCTCTGCCTTCTTCCACCTCTCTCGCCGCTAATCAACTTCAACATCTCCAGCGAATACTCATCATCCACATCCTCTTGATTTTTCGACTGCATCCCAATCTTCATATGCCATCTCAAATAACCCTAAATTCCTAAACCCTAAATATCATCAGGAATCCCAATCTTCATACACCGCCGACGTTGAGATGACTACTGCCGAGGATGACGCCGTCAAGGTTTTCTCAAATTCCTAAACCCTAAATTTCTTATTTCCTTAAAATAACCCAGGTATTGTGTGGATTCATACATGAATTGGATGAGATGAAGAAACGGTTGAAGGAGATGGAAGAAGAGGCAGCCGCACTTCGTGAAATGCAAGCCAAAGTTGATAAAGAAATGGGCGCTGTTCAAGGTCACAATTTTCAATTTAATACTGCAAGGTTCATTCTGCTTACATCTATTAAACATGTAATAATTACATTTTCCATACCATATCGATGCTTATTAACCTTAATCTTAACTTTAGAAACGAAATATCAACTTCACGCGAAAGATGTTTCTCTTTCTTTGGATCTTTCAAATTATGATGGTATTATCTGTGTTAGCGGGGATGGGATATTGGTTGAGATTGGTTCGTTACCTGTTTCTGATACATAATTACATCTTTTTGTATATGGCATTAGTTAGAAGTTAATTAAAATTCAATTTTTTTATCTGATGACACATGGATGCAATTTGTAGTAGGTTGTGAATGGATTGCTTGAAAGAGAAGATTGGGCAGCTGCAATGAAGATGCCTCTTGGGGCCATACCTGCAGGTTTCATCTGTTCATATTTTGACCATATATAATGTAACCATTGTCACTTAATTGGCTTTAAAACTTAATATAAATTTGTATTACAAAGGTACTGGAAATGGTATGATTAAATCACTTCTAGAGTCAGCTGGTGAGCCATGTACACCAGCTCATGTTGTCCTATATATTTTAAAGCATCTGTCCTATATAATTTTCCTAATATTATTTATTATCAAGTGAGAGATGAGTGAAAAATTATTTGTTCCCTAATATTATTTATTAGTTATTTCCTAATATTATCTACTGCTACTAAATTTATTCAATAAATTGCAGGATGAGCATTTTATGTCAGGGGACATACAAAGGAAACGTTCAAACCCTAATTTGGATCAAGAAAACACCGATTTATCATCAATGAGAAGAGATCAGTTACATGACTCCATAACTTACAAAGGTTTGGAATCGTGAATTACATGCTTGAACTGAAAAAGATGGCATAAAAGGTTCACAAAGCATTATAGCAGCATGATCACATCAATCAACGTGAAAGAAATGAAAAGAAAATGAAGTTATCACAAGCATTTCCTTTTCTCTGGAAATAATCTCATAAAAGGTACTTACAATTCGCCAATTCGGGTTTTTACTCTTTAGAGCTATTGTATATTTATGATACTTTTAATAATTTAGGATCACTTCAAAAAAACGATACTAAAACGAAATTATGGCATATAGTTACTGTTTAGTAACAAAAATCATTCAGTTTGACTATACAAGTCAAACGTAATTAATCAATATATTTGTGACTGAAACTCTATTTAATTTTGACCCTTATATGGTTTTTAATTGCAGGTTTTTTGGTTTACAGGTAAATCCTAAATTTATTTTTATTTTATTTATTTAATTACGAAGATATGAGTCACTTTAAATTTAAAAGTCAAACTGGAACCATTTGAGAATTTTACATACATGTTTGACTTTTACAACTCAAACTGTTACATGTTGCATTTTGTTTAATGAAATTTTGGCTTTTATTAGTCAAATATGGATTTAATCAGTTATAAAGTTTTGATTTTATAACATTTAGTTTTTTACATAATTTTTTAAGCATCATTCACTTTGACTATAAACGTCAATCTGATGCCTTATGAAGATTTTAACATAAAATTGAGTTTTTATTCAGAATTACTTTTATAGGTAAACTCTAAGTTGATTTTAATAATTCTAATAATTTAAATTATTTTTAGTAAGTATGACTCGGTTTGACTATCAAAATCCAGATTTGACTAAAAAGTCAAACTTTGATAAAAAGTGAGCAACATGTTTCAGATTTGACTTATAAAAGTCAAACGGGTATAATTTGCTTTTAAAACCATATTGAGAAATACATTCGGTTATTGTTTAGTAACAAATTCATTCAGTTTGACTATACAAGTTAAACGTAATTAATCATTATTTTGGTGACAAACTATATTATTTAGCGTTTTAACCAATTTTGACTTTTTTATGGTTGTTAATCGCAGGTTATTTGGTTTACATGTAAACCCTAATTTTTTTTTTGTTAATTTTACTTATTTAATATGAAGATTTATAAGTATGAGTCAGTTAACAACTACGTGATTATTTTTTAAAGTCTGACTAATTACTCAAATCTGAAGTTAATAACGGTTTTAATATTAACAAACATGCGACCAACTCAATGACAAACGTCGTAAACAAGGAAGGTTTTATTTGTCTCTAACTTATTTTTACGTATTATTCATGTATAACAAAACGTTTATTCATCATTTCAATAGTAATTTACTATAAAATTTCATACAGGGTTTTTCATTGTTATGCATTCTATATCTCGAAGCTAGCCCGCCCATCCGGGCGGGTTTTGAAGCTAGTAAGATATATACAAGTGACATAAATTGTAGAAAGTAATATTATTTCTCAATAAAGAAATTTTAACTAAAAAGGGTAATTATTTTATGATTAATGTATATAAAGTGTAAGGTCGCCTTTGGAAGCGTTCGCTGGTAACCAAAGCGTATCGTTCCCGCAACCACTTTGGTACTTTGTTTATAGCTTTTTTAGGTTATGCAATAGAATGGGGCTTGCGCTTGAATTGGCTATGGAGGTGGGGGTTGTCGCCGCCTGATAGAGACTGAAGTGGGGGCCACCGGATTTATCTTATTTGTAGTATTTAATCGAATTGAATACTAGTCCAAGTACAACTAAGGCCATGAAAGAAAGCGACCACAGACCACGAAAAAAGTGACACCATTAGAAATTAGCATGTAGCGTATTATATGACGCATGTTCTTGCTTAATTTGTAAGAACCCTTTCATAATCAAAGGAAAGTAACTTATTTTGTATCTTTGTAGACGTTCTATCTAAATCTACTACTATAATAAATCAAAGTTTATATGGCCACTTGTCACCTTCTTAGACTACCACTTCGCCACTTATCACTCCCAGAAATTATTTTTTATTTAAATTATCAAAATCAAAATAGAATTTTAAATTCGAATCACTATTTATCTGGTTTCCCTGTTTAAAATACTTTATATTAATTAGATTTCTTAAATTATAATCGTTGATCCAAAAATTTAGACCATACTGTTTATGTATTCATATTTCTAACGAATTATTTGATACTTTTGAAACTTAGGATATATGTAAGTTTCTTTTTGGTTGCATTTTTTAATATAATTATTTCACTCCTTTAAAGTCTCTCTTTTTATTTTCATTTTTTCGTACATTTATTATGGTTTTTTTTATTACATATCGTATTATAACAAATTATCCATTTAATATTTATCAATTTATTAATTATTTCTCTTTATTTTGTATGATTTTGATCGGTTTAAATTTATTGATGTATTTTGTTTATAATTTATTTTATAGATATGATTTATATACAGTAAAATCTCTTTAAATTAATAAGGTGAACGTGTTCAATGTATTCTTAAGCAAGTTTGATATATATAAATTAGATGAATGTGTTAGAGTATTCAAATCATATCCCACAAGATGGCTTGTCATCTAAAATGTGTTGCAAAATAAACTATGTTAGATCAAATATGTAAGGAGTTGTGTGAGTGCAACACAAAAATACACTTAAGGTCAAAGGAATCACTTATGGCGTCAAACATTTTTCACAATTTTATGATACAATACAAAAATACAACACTTGAGCTATTAGATGCAATAAAAAAAGTTAAAGATTAGCTACAAATAGACTTGAACTTTAAAGAAAACCAGACAATTATTGAATCATATTTCAATAGTGTGTAATATATATTTTTCAGTTTCTATGAATTATCAATTTATGATTTTCTTGGAACCGAAAACTATTAAAGGATATCCCAAAAAATTATTAGCTTATTATTTTATCAATAGTTTTACATTGGCTCAAGTCGGGACCGAATAAATTTATTATTTTGGAGAGTTTATTAATTTACCGAGTATTAATTTAAAGATATTTAATTGTATATGATTTATACTCTTGCTTGTGTATGCATATTGTTTTTTATTTTGTTTTTTAATGATTTTAATTGCATACGATATATTTTCTATTTCTACCATTAATGGTCTAAGAATTACCTTTCAATCTATAAGGTTGTCAATTTTGACAACTTTTGACCTATTTGAGAGGTTCCTTTTTAGCTTAAAATTTTTATTTGGCCTATTTAAGATACGAAAATAACCTGGATTGATTCATTCATAACTCAATGGGTTTGTAATATTGAAGTTGATTATGTTGTTCGTAACCTTGAAATTGATTCATAACTGACTCGTGAGAACATACTTCCTCCGATTCAGAATAAGTGACACACTTTTCTTTTTGTGGTGATTCAAAATCACTGACATACTTTGACAAATTACCTTATTTGGTAAAAAAAATAATTGGACCCACACCCACTAACTATCTACTTTAACAAAATGAAATGACTCATTTACCTTTACTTTTTATTTTTAAACATCATTAACCCACTTTATTCAAAATGTGTGGGATTCATACCACACTAACCATCAATTAAATTAATTTAATCATCATTATAATCTTTTGTCTAAAAAAACAGTAAAACCAAAAGTGTGTCACTTATTTTGGATAGGAGGAAGTATATACAATTAGTTAAACTGTAACACCGCATTTTTGAAACCATTTTTTTTAAGTTATCTAATTTAGTATTAAACTAAGGTTACGGAAGCATTTAGTAAAGTTCATAATTACGTTAGGTTTACAAACCGTGGTCCCACAAAATATTACAAACCAAGTGTTAGTTAAAAGACGGTATTACAAAACACGGCTCATTTTCCAAAACACATATTTAAAGCATGGTCAAACTTCCCGTCCAAGCCCGACCTGTTCAAGCCTACCAACCTGAAATGTGTCAATAAGGGAGGGATTAGCACAAAAGCTAAGTGAATGAATTATTAGCAGTACCAACTACACTAATCACTTAAACACGGAAGTTAGAAACATCTCTGGTTGGGTAATCACTTATTTGAGAGGATCGGTGGCTTTGCGGGCCTTAAACCATGGTCGGCCAAAACCACGGTAACCGATAGCCTGTATCCAACACCCCGGGTAAACCTCCCCTTAACCGTGCAACGTATACAGGTAAGGTTAAATACCCTATTAGTCGATACACTATGCTTAGCCGATATCCTTCCGACACTGACCTCATCCCGAATGTGCACATGGTAATGTATGGTATTCCCCTAACACTAGGCATACATAACAAGTAGGCTAGCTACGAAAAACACCGAGAAAAACGTCACGAAAGAGTTCCCAGACGCGAACTCTGGTTCGCGTTCGCGAACTAATGTTCGCGTCGGGAACCATTCCGTGAACTACTTCGCGAGCAACTACCAAATTCTCTGTAACGACTTCCCGATCGTGAAGTGGAGTTCGCGTCGCGAACTCCCCACGTCTGGCAATTTCCTGCATTTCACTTAGTATACCAATACCGAATGGAAATATCGAGACCCGAGTTGTAGGTTAAATCCACTCACCTTTCAACCTTCGATCCTTAACTCAGTGAGCTAGTATCACTGAGTATCCTTCCCGGTTCCGGTCAACAATTGTACCGAGTTAGTGATTGATCCACCAAATTGTCAAAACCGTCAATTTAACAAATTACCAACTCAATATCACCAAAGCACATTTAAATGACATTAACCAACATTTCAATATCAACAACAAGTCTTTTGACCGATTATGATCATCTAGCAATTCTCTACCACTAGTTGACCCAAACGGGCCAAAAACCGAATATAGCCATAACACTTCCAAGACTACATCATCTAGCACACATTCCATAGATTAAGAATTCCTAATCATCTAACCAATTCATCGAGTTCACAATCACCACAATTCCAAGTATCATACTTGCATAATCACTAGCTAACCATTTTGACCCAAACATCTAAACATTAGCTAGATTACTTCACAATTCTAACAATACTAGGTTTTTAACATCCATAACTTAACAAACATGTTTTCTTAACCTAATAAACAATTCCATCCATTCAAACATCAAGAAATCCAAGGTTTGTCAAAACCCACCTTCAACATCCACCATTAATGGAGGTTGAAGGTGATTTTCACCAAATCTTGTCTCCCTTCAACAATCTACCATACAAATGATGAGAAAGCTTGCATAAGCACATAAAACAACATCTATAGGAAGATTCACCAACAAAACTCTATGATTCATAAACCCTAGTTCAACCAAGAAAACAAGAGCTACAAGAACAAGGTCAAGGAAAGCAAAGACTTACCACAAAGCTTGCTTCTACACGAAAATTAGGCAACAACAACAAGTTTGCACAAAGATTCACCAAGAATAAGCTCAAGAACACCAAGAAGTTTAGAGAGAAAAGCTTGAACTAGTGAAGCAATGGAATAGTGAAGAAAGGGATAAGGGTTTACCCTCCCTTATCCCAAAACCGTCCAAAGAGGGTGGGTGGGGCCCACCCACAATTCAAAATTTAGTTTTTTAGTATATGTCTAAAAAGTCCCTTTCGTAGTTAATTTATTTAAAATAGCAAACGGACTCCAATTTTAAAAACGAAGGATTTCCGGAAACGAAATTCAACAAGGAATCCAAAGATATAAAAATCACATCATCATGTCAAATATATCACAAGTCGGGTATTTTAACCCCTTGGTTAAAATACCGCAAAAGACAGAAAGCTAATAAATCTCACCTAGCATTTAATCAGATAATCATTTCATAAAATACCTTAAGGTCAATAAACTATTAGGCCGGGTTTTGGGATGTTACATAAACTGATTCATACCTTGTGCATTTTGAATTGTATTTTGATCAAAATTTTATATTCATATATCTGAAAAAGCATTTTAGTTTCACTTCAACATTAACTTATTACACATAAATATCATATCACCATTCTGTTAAACTTTTTCAATAATGACAAATCATTATTAAATTGGATGAATCGCAAATTCAAAAAAAATGTAATTTTGTGTGGGTATGAGTACTCAATATGGCAAATCCTCACGGAATGTGACTGAACTAAAAAAATATACAAAAACATAAATTGAAACAATTTGGGGATATTTGAATGTACAAATTAACTGAATATCTAAGTTTGGTTATCCAAATCCCCCTTAATTGTCATCTTCACGCTCATATCTTTCATTTGTAATCCGGCTACAGGTTATTTTAAAAATTAAAATCGTTCTATTCAAATATTTAGATATAATTGTAATACTTTTGTTTTTTCAATCATAATTTCCACATTAATCATACATAAAAATAGCCAAAAAGAAAGTGATTACATATTAACCCAACTCAACTTGACCCGTTTTGACCAATACGGAATTATTTCGGGTCTTAACTACTAACTAACTTGTCAATTTTGCCACCTCTCATGTGGGTTGTTTTGGTTGTGATTTTATCCAAACGGGTCAAATAAATATTGTATCCAACCTTACCGTATCAGGATGAAATAAACTCAGGTGGGTGAGGGGATCAAAGAATACGAGATACTAAATAAGTGAGAGATGCAATGAAGTCTTTAAAGAACATAACTTTTCATTTAGAACCAACAAGAGTTTGAACAATATTTGATGTGTGCATCTTTTGAACACCCAATAAGTGTGATACATAATGAAAAGTATTTTGGATCTATCTTGAGATCCATTTATCTCATTAAATTCGGAACTACAAGGGGTATACCGTGTACAATATTAATTTATATAATTATGTAATTAAATTATTATTATTTTTTGTCACTAATGATACATTACTAGAAATGTCTTCTCGTGAAAAACAATAAGCTAAACTTCTTTGAGAAATTGAAACAAGTAAAGTTTTTTCATGTAAAATTTGAGATTGTTATCATTGGTAAAGTCATGTTAATTCTCATTAATAAAGAGAGTACAGTTTTTTTATATAACTTTTTTTTTAATTTTAGACCCATTTATTTATCACAAGTGAAATTTACGGGTTATAACCTATAAAAGTTACGTTATTGAAGCATATTTCTATAAATTTGGCCCATTTCAAAATTTATGTTATAGAAGCATTATATAATTTCTTATCGTATACATAATTAACATACAATTAACAAATTATTATTCTATTTCTATAATAATTGCTTTCAGTAATATTATGATAGCCCGTGATTTTTCACGGGTCATAACCTAGTTCATTAATAAATTATGAATGTTTGACAAATAAATAAATATTGACATAAGGTAGTATCTAAACGGTATCTTTAATTTTTATTGGGGTTTGTTAATTATGCCCTATGTGCTGTTTTTAACATGCATAAAAAGTTTGTATATTTATCGATGAAATAGTGATCCTAAAACTCAGGGGTCTGTCTTTATATAAATTTTATCTTCTTATTTACAACCCTTAAGACTGTCATTACCATTTTCCCTTTTGTTATAATGAGCTTTTCGGAGTGGTCAAGTTTTGCTCGTGTTGTATACGACCTAATTGTTGTGTTGACCGTATCTGAACTTTACTCTGACCAACTGCTAAATGTGTTATCTAATAAATGATCAAAACCTTAAACCATAATATTTAAAAAGTCTTTCAAAAACTCTTACAGCTAGTTATTGTTACATTACCGTCACTGTTATAACACCGTTATAACTAATTATTGTTATTTAGAAAGTTAGTTAGACTTCCGTTAGCTTAGTGACTGTTTAATGTATATAACTACTTTCTCTTTGTACTCTGATAGTTCAGTTGAATGAATAACACACATTCATCACTATCATTCTCTCTCAACATTCATATCATAACATGGTATCAGATTGATTTCGATCCTCTTTTCTTCAATTCTTTCATATTTCTCTGTTGATTCATCATGCCTGACGCTCCCGTAACACCTCCTGTTCTTCAAATCTCAAGTCCTTACTATATTGGATCATCTGATAATCCTAATTCTGTTCTGGTTTCATCTCAATTTTCTGGAATTGGCTTCAATTCATGGAAACGTTCAATGATCCTTTCTCTTTCCGCGAAGAACAAATTAGGTTTTGTCGATGGCTCTATTTCTGCACCTGCAATCAATTCACCGTCGTATTCCGATTGGCATCGTGCCAATTCTATGGTCATCAGCTGGATCTTAAATTCGTTGAGCAAAGACCTAGCAGACAGTGTTCTGTTTCTTCCTACTGCAACTGAAATTTGGAATGAATTATCTCAACGCTTTGAACAATCCGACGGTGCTCTGCTCTACAACATACAACAACAGTTGTTTTCACTGTCTCAAGGCACTGATGACTTTTCATCCTATTTCACCAAATTGACTAAAATTTGGGATGAACTTCGAATAGTTCAAGGAATTCCACCGTGTTCGTGTGGTACTGCAGGTGTTATTCATAAATTTCTGGAGGATCAACGATTAATTCAATTGTTAATGGGATTAAATGAATCCTACAAAATCATTCGAGGTCAAATTCTTATGATGAAGCCTTTACCAAATGTTTCTACTGCATATTCTATGATAATACAAGAAGAAAGGCAGCGTACTATTTCTATTCCTTCTTCTGTTAACACTGATGCAATTGCTATGCATGTTAACTATGATCCATCAAAGAAACCTTTAGTTTGTGTTCATTGCAAGAAAACAGGTCATACTAAATCTCAATGCTACAGAATTATTGGATTTCCATCTTCTTTCAAGTTTACCAAAACTAAGAAAGAAGAACCAAAGTCTGGTGCTAATAGTGCTGCTGCAACTACTTGTGCTCCTCCTATTACTGCTGATCAATATGAAAACCTTATGAAGTTACTCAATAAACACAGTCCTTCTGTTCAATCACATGCAAATGTTTCTATCATCGATGGAGCTATGCATGCAGAAGGTAAACCATTCTCTTTTAAACATTTTGCTGCAAATGTTTATCGTTCATCTGCTTTATTACATGTCAACTATTCCTGGATTGTTGATTCTGGAGCCACAGATCACATGTGCTCCAACAAAGATTTGTTTCAGTCTCTCATTCCACTTGATCAACCTCATTATGTTGGACTTCCTGATGGAACTCATGCCAGAGTAGCCTTAAAGGGAGATATTAAATTGCATGATTCCATCATACTCCATGATGTTCTATATGTTCCTGCTTTCAGATATAATCTAGTCTCTATTCCGAAATTTACAAAACATGAACAAACATTTGTCATATTTACTGTTGACAATTGTTTCGTGCAGGACCCTTCTTCCAAGACTGAACTTGCTCTTGGTGCATTTGGCAAAAGAATAAATGATCTCTATGTTTTTGAACATAGAGAAATCAAAACTTCATTTTCATTTTCGTGTTCTGTTTTCAATTCTAATTTTGTTTGTAATAATGCCAATAAACAATCTGATGTAGTTATTTGGCATCAACGTTTGGGACACATTCCTATTCAGAAGTTAAAACTTCTTTCTGTAATTCCTGTTTCTCATAGTAATACTTCTGCTTTTGATTCATGTATTACTTGTTCTCAAGCTAAACAAACAAAATTGCCATTTCCAAAAAGTGTAACTACATCTAAGGAATGTTTTGATTTAGTTCATATTGATGTTTGGGGACCATATAAACATATTACTCATGATGGTTACAAGTATTTTATTACTATTGTGGATGATTTTTCAAGAAATACTTGGATACATTTACTATCTCATAAAAGTTCTGCGTTTTCATTGATTAAGGCGTTTGTGACTTTAATCAAAACTCAATTTCATAAGTCTATAAAAGTTATCAGAACTGACAATGCCTTTGAACTTGGTACTAGTAATGAAGATATTCAATATTTTCAAACTATGGGCATATTACATCAAAAATCCGCACCTTATAATCCACAACAGAATGGGCTTGTGGAAAGAAAGCATCGTCACATTCTGAATGTTGCTAGAGCCCTATATTTTCAATCTGGTTTAGGTTCTAGCTATTGGGGTGAATGCGTTAAAACAGCAGTTCATCTCATAAATAGAATGCCTTCTAAAATTTTGCAGAACAAGACTCCTTTTGAACTGTTACATCATGAAGTGCCTTCATTAACTCATTTAAAGACATTTGGTTGTTTATGTTATGTTAGCACTCTTCCAGTTGGCAGAGATAAGTTCATGCCTCGATCTCATCCATGCATATTCATTGGATATCCTTATGGGCAAAAAGCATATAAGGTTATGAATTTGGTAACTAAAGCAATTACTATAAGCAGAGATGTCAAATTTTTTGAACAAACTTTTCCATTACATTCTTTGCATTATTCAGTTGGGACTACTTCCACCAGTTGCATTCCTTCTTCAGTTCATGAGTCATCCAATGAACCCATATTAGCTCCTACTCCTCAATTACAACCTGAACCTATACCAGTTAACAATATTCCATTACGAAGGACAACTCGAGCTGTTCAGAGACCTACTCATTTACAAGATTATGTTTGTAATCATGTTGCTTTACATGAAGCATATACTCATTGTGATCATACTGTTACCAATCTTTGTATTGTTTCAGTCCCAAATTTAGTAGACAACAGTTATTGTGCATCTGTTTCTTCTAAAGTTTCTCATAATTCAATCCCAATTGTTGAACCAGCTTTCTACAATGATGCTAAAGGACAACCTCAATGGGAAGATGCAATGGCTAAAGAATTACAAGCTTTAGAAATTAATAATACATGGGATATTGTCAAGCTCCCAAAAGGAAAGAAGCCTATTTCCTGCAGATGGGTTTTTAAAATTAAGTATAAGGCTGATGGTTCAGTTGAAAGACATAAGGCCAGACTTGTAGCCAAAGGCTTTACCCAGAAAGCTGGAATAGATTATCATGAGACCTTTTCTCCCGTGGTTAAGTTTAACACAATTAGATGTTTAGTTGCTCTTGCTGTTAAACGGAACTGGCAGATTCAACAACTTGATGTAAATAATGCTTTTCTTCATGGAGATCTCCATGAAGAAGTTTACATGAAGGTACCACCTGGTGTTGTTGTTCCTTCTTCTCATGTTTGCAAGCTTAAGAAGTCTCTTTATGGCTTAAAGCAGGCATCTAGACAATGGTACTCAAAATTATCTACTTCTTTACGTACTAGAGGTTATCATCATTCTCCCAATGATTATTCCTTGTTTTTAAAGGAAAATGGATCTCTTATAACTATTGTTGCAGTTTATGTTGATGACATTTTAGTTACAGGAGATGATTTAGAAGAAATTTCCTCTTTAAAAACTGCTTTGGATGATCAGTTTAAGATCAAAGACTTGGGCTCAATTCATTTATTTCTTGGTTTAGAATTCAATTCTATAAGCAGTGGTATGGTTATACATCAACAAAAGTATATCAACGAATTACTTCAAACTTATTCTATGACTGATTGTTCAGCAGTCAGTTCACCATTACCATACAAAGTTCAGTTACTTCCTTTAATGGATGATCCTCTTTCTGATCCAACTTCATACAGACAATTAATAGGCAAACTTAATTTTTTGATCCATACCAGACCTGATTTAGCCTATTCAATTCAATATTTGAGTCAGTTTAACCAATCTCCTTGTAAAGCACATTATGAAGCAGCCTTACATGTTCTTCAATACTTAAAAGGGACGATTTCTCAAGGTCTTTATTTTAACAAAGAATCCACTTTTAATATTGAGGCTTATTGTGATTCTGATTGGGGTGCATGTCCTATTACACGGAGATCTGTTAGTGGATATTTCATCTTGTTTGGAAATAGTCCAATTGCTTGGAAGTCAAAGAAACAGCTTACTGTCTCACTATCCTCTGCTGAAGCCGAATATCGTTCTATGCGAAGATTGTGTGCTGAACTTGCATGGTTAACTCGTCTTTTGCATGAGTTTAAAGTTTCTGATGTCACTCCTATTCCACTCAAATGTGACAATCAAGCTGCTATACATATTGCTTCAAATCCAGTTTTTCATGAACGCACGAAACATATTGAGCTAGACTGTCATTTTGTTCGTGAGAAGTTACAAGGTGGCCTTATATCCTTGTCTCATGTTCCCACTACTTTTCAACTTGCTGATATTCTCACAAAATCGCTATTTGGATCCAAGCATAAAGATGCAGTTTCCAAGCTGGGTTTTCAACCATATCCTCCAGCTTGAGGGGGGGTGTTACATTACCGTCACTGTTATAACACCGTTATAACTAATTATTGTTATTTAGAAAGTTAGTTAGACTTCCGTTAGCTTAGTGACTGTTTAATGTATATAACTACTTTCTCTTTGTACTCTGATAGTTCAGTTGAATGAATAACAAACATTCATCACTTTCATTCTCTCTCAACATTCATATCATAACAGTTATTAAGACAAATTTAATCAAATAACAAGTTAAAATATTCTGCCCACTTTTTCATATGGTAATTATATTTATTTTATTTACTTTTGCCCTATTTAGACTTTAGATAATTGCACTTCATTTTGATGCACTTGTTTTGGTAATTCAGTAAACACATGGCCAGCTTGACCACTAAAACATTAAAGTCGCAATTCTGTTTGATTATCTAACATTTTACTTTATTTAAAAATACTAACATGGAATATATATTTTGTTTTATTTGTGTTTTTATTATTGTTAAGATTAACAAAACCCCAAATCCCCTATTACCAATTTACCATCACCTAAGCTACCTGTTAAACATTATTAGACATCCTCGTAATTCACTTATGCGTTGACGGTCGATCTATCATCTAGAGAATATCTGGTCTGAAAAGGTCTTTAAATACATTCATGTTTGGAAGAAAGAATAATTTGGGGCTTAAGTAAGGGGGTATCGAATTTGTTAGAGAAGATTAGGTATTTGTTAAAGTTCAAAGTTTAGTTTGATTGATAATTATTAGTCGACTATCAGTTCAAAGTTCATTTTACTCTCACGTCAATGTTTGTTACTAAGTAAATAATTTAGTACTGGCACATCGACATTTGTTATTAAGTAAACAATTTAACAAATAATATCAAACTAACACATAAAAAGAAAAAGAGTATAATTAGCAAAACAATACCAAAAGAATTCTATAATTATCTAAAAGAGACTAGTAAAATTTTCCCCCCTTGAGTTCATTGATACTTAATAGTTAACATATTAAATAAATTACAAATAAATGGTTGATAATTTGAAAAGAGAATTTATAAAATCAAAAATTAATTCAATGTAAATATATGCTAATTACTGACTTACCAAATGTGTAAAATGAAAATATTACTCTTACAAAATATAATGTTCCCTTAAGAGAACTGGATGTCAGTCTAAGCCATGTCCAAGGCATTTGGCGGCGTCAAACTGGTCTTTCCAAACACCTATCATCGGTTTACTATTAATATCTTGGTGGGGCGTTAAATGCGTGTCCGTGTGCATTTATTTATTTTTTTAACTGTTATGTGTTTGATGTACTTTTATGCGTCCCAACTGGTGTTCAATGAATATTATAAAAGTGAAATAAATTTGATATGTCTATTAAAACCATGTTATTAATATATTTTTGTCTTTAGTATAGATTTAACATGCTACCATACTTTATGCTCCAACATTTAGAATAAAGATATATGAATGATTATCATAATTTGTACCTACTTATATTCCTACACATTAAATTAAGATTAATGTTAAAATCAAATAATGATACGATTAAAGAGAATTAGTGAATTACACATCTTATTTTATGGTGAGTGAAATAATTAAGTATGCACAAATTATAATATACAATAATGTTTTTTTGAAATCAATGAATGATATAAAGAAAAATAATTAATGATTATATATATTTTTTAGTGAATAATAAAATACAAATCATTATTTAAAATTCTAAATTTTATTTAAACATATGCGTACGCTTTGTACTTGCTTATAAGTTGAACGACGTTGTGCAAAGCTGAAATCCCGAACACACTTTTCTGTTGCTTTCTTTAAACAGAAAAACACACCCAAACGAAAAGAATACAAACGTTTTATATCATCGTTCTTCTTCTGATCATCGAATCACTCTAACGATTCTAAATCCGCAACACCCGTTTCAAGATTCATCCCCAATTCTAATTTTAAGCCTAAATCGCAGGCAGGTACCTTTAATTTCTGTTGAATTTCGGTTTTGTATCATCGAATCGGTGTAGTTTTCTGACGAATTTTTGGATTTTGATTTCGTTTCTGACTTAATGTTCGATTATTTATTCTCTTTGTTGCAGTTATCATGGAAAATTGGAGAAAAAAGGGTGATAAATATAATCCAGAATTCTCAAGAAGGAACTTTAATAACCATTACAGAAAGCCACCCCTTGGTATGATTCATTAACCGTTATTTAAATTCAAAAAATTAAATGAAATAGAAACTATAGAATTTTCTTTGTATTTCTACTTTATATATTGTGTATTTGCATGCATTTTAATGTTCAAGATTCTGGGTAGATTTATCATCTGCATTTGGCGGTCATTACTTGTGTACATTTGTAGTATATTAGAGTATTAATTATATGTTGAAAAGATTATAAAACCCTATGCATGTTTTAAACTTCTGATCAAAGTTTCTGTAATTTTGATATTACCCTTTAATTTGTAAAGAGATTTGAACTCTGTTGTCATGAATATTGTTGAAAAATAGGTCTAGTTTCATGAAATAGAATTTCCTTAGGTTAAATTTGAAGTTTTTCGGGTTTGCATAATTGCATTTAGCAATTCATTAAAATGTAGTATGATACAATCATTGTTTCATTTTCTAGGTTTTTATTGTTTCCATTTTTGTACCGTGGTGTTTATCTTAGAATGTTGCTAAATATTCAATTTGGACTAGAATTTATACTTTAGAACTCTTAACCTTTTACATGGATACAAAATTTAACATGCAAAACAAACACGTTAATAGTTTTAAAAATCATGAATGAAGTAAAACAGGAAATTTAGGAAGTTTTTTGAAAACAAGGATAATCGATGACGGATACGAATTATTTATGAATCTTTCCATTTTACGCCATCTTTCTTTCTAAATAGGCCATCTAAACCAGGGTGCTAAGTGAAATATATACATTAAATTTCACAAAAACAGAGCAAATTAGGAAATATATTTAGTCCTATTAATAATGATTAATAAGTTCCTTCCTAAATTAGACTTTTTCAAATATAATACTCTTAAAAATGTAAAGTTCTGATTTTTCAGGTGGGAATCCAAATTATGTGCCCTCATGGGAGAAAAGATTTGTTTCTTCAGTTGGATCAATATCATGGAAAAAATTCTTGGAAGCCAAAAAATTCACTTATCTTTATGATGATATAATGAAATGGGATGATTCTGCGGGAAAAGAAGCATTTCAAACCGCAAAAGACAGATTTTACTCAAAAATTCATGGTCTTCCATGTGAAGTTGACCACGATAATCCAGATTTATACATTGATAAAATAAACTGGAATTGTGAAGTGGACCCGAATCTGATATTAGACCTGGAATCTGAGCCCGTGGGTCATGAAGTTGATGGTGAACATGAGCCCGTTGTGATCTTTGGGGATGTACTCCCTGACCCGTATCAAAATTATTCACCTTATGGTTGGGGAGATTGTGATGATCAGAATAAGAATTCTTGGGGAACAAGTAATGACATGAAGAGAGACGAAAATGGGATTAAGTGGGATGATTATATAAATAAAGATGTGTCTAATTGGGATAATTGTGATGTTGTAGGTGGTAATTATTGGTGGGATTCGAATGAAAATGTTGATAAAACGGGAGATCAAGTTTGGAATGCGAGTAAGTGTGACAACAATAATGATTATCCTACTTATGGAAATGGTAAAAATTATAATAATAATCAGAGAAATTGGTCTTGGAGGAATGACGGGAATAGAAAGTCAAATGGTCAAAGCAATGGAAAGCAACGTGGTTATCGGTCAACTCTACAAGCCCATGGAAGTCAACGTGTTCATGTGCAACCATGAGTATGAAGCAGTTGCTTCAAAATCTCGGTTTCTTGAATTTGAAGGAAACGTGTTGGTTTACCGACATTTTTTTGCTAGTTAGTATGCATTGTGAGGTTGTTTTTTGTTAGGAGATTTTTGGTAATGATAAATGAACGTTGGGAGAGTTTTGGTAGTAGTTTACATGTTGTCTTTCTGATATGTTACCTTTTATAAGTAGTTAATGACAGCTAAGCTCTCATTATTCTAGTTATACTTCTTTCTTTATGTATGTCATTTATTTATTTATTTATTTATTTTATAAAATGGTGTTTTAATATTAGGGTTTGATTCCTGCCCAAACTTTTATATAATGCTATGAATATATTAATTTATAAATATTATGTGTATCTTTGCAAAATTGTCCCAAAGTATGGTACATGCTCCTCAGTATAATAAATTAATTAGTGAAAGACTAATTTGTAAAGAAATATAAACAAAAGTATGATAAAATTTAATTCATTCCCTACCTAAACACCATTTTCATACCAACTTATATAATCATTAACAAGACCGAGTATACTGACTTTAATCGAGTCAGTACATAACAAAATTCAGTCTTTAATGATCAAAAAGGAATGATTAATGATAATACAAACTCGTTAAA
The DNA here is from genome assembly GCA_963853835.1 of Calendula officinalis. NCBI lineage: Eukaryota > Viridiplantae > Streptophyta > Magnoliopsida > Asterales > Asteraceae > Calendula > Calendula officinalis. Next base: position 65,875,077 of record OY970821.1, on the reverse strand, counting down.
CTTAAAATACTTGCAAAAAAGCTCACAAAATTACAACTTAAGAACAAGACCAATAGGACAATGATCACTGCCTAAAACATCGGGAAGAATGTAGGAATCGTGAACATTATCTGCAATCGATTCTGATACAAGAAAGTAATCCAACCTCCATCCTGTTTAAGATATATAACATATTAAATAAAGTTTTAATTATCATTATATTATAATTATAAGTAAGTACCTTTATTAGTTTTTCTGCCACCATGCCTAAAACCCCAGTAAGTATAACCAACAACATTAGGGTGCTGTTTCCGGAAGGTATCAACTAAACCCTTTTTTAGAAAATTTTCCTCAAATGACCTTCTTTCTTCCATTGTAAAACCAGCACTTCGCTTATTTCCCTACATTAAACAAATTGGTACAAGTTTAAGGATTAAAACATAATATATTAATTATATGAAAATAAGAAATTTACAATTAAAAAACAGAGGAAAGAAACTATACTTACTGCAGGGTTGTAGATGTCTATTTCTTCATGAGCACAATTCAGATCACCGGTTAAGATAACTGGTTTTGACTTTTCCAGCTCCTGTTAAAAAAATAAAATTATCCAGAAAAATCAAAAAGTAACCAGACGAAAAAAAAAATTATTAATCGACAAGAGATCTTATATATAATATTACATTACTGAGGATATTTTTGTCATTACCTTTATGTAATTGCTAAGACTAGGATCCCACTCTGTTATCCTGTACGACTACATAACAAAAAATCATTAATTGAATTATAAGAAATCAAAGTTTAAAAAATAAATAAACAAATTACCAGTCGTTTTAGACCATCGCCAGAATTAGGAACATATCCACTAATTAAATAAAATGATTCAAATTCTGTTGTCACAAGCCTTCCTTCACTATCATGATCTGATATTCCAAGTCCATATTTGACAGAAAGTGGTGGTATCTGACAAAATATATCAAGATATTTAAATATTATGTACAAAACAGTTGTTTAAAAAAGGATTTTATAATTATAGGAAATATAAAATGTTTTAATAATAATGTTACAAAAAGAATACCATACCCTAGAGATGATTGCAGTACCAGAGTAACCAAGTTTAGAGACACTGCAAGTCCAGAAGCTATTATCATATCCTTCTAGAAGACGTTGTTTAATTGCCTCAACATCTTTCTCCTGCTTCCACAAAAATAATACAAAATTAGCTAATTATTTTGTTTTTTTATTAATTATATCTTAATATTTAACTTGCCTGCAATTTAGTTTCTTGCAAACAAAGTACATCAAAATCTTCTCTTTGTGCAAGTTCCAAAGCAGAAAAAGTTTCTAATTTTAATAAAGCCCGCAAACCGTTAACATTCCAAGACATTAATTTCACATGTTTTGTATCATCACCAACAGGAATTGGTCTCATAGTTTTAGGGTTATAAGCATTCCATTCTTTTTGTGGCTTTTTGTGAACAAGAATAGTCCATGGTTCAGCTTCATCTTCACAAATATCCACTTTGTTACAATTTTCAACTTCTTTGTTGGCTCGTTTTTTGATGCTTTTATTTACTGAAATTGTGCTTGTAACCTCAATGGATGAACTCTTTGCTTTCCTTTTGGAACTTTTTTCAGCATTGATTTTATTCACTTCAGTGGATTTTTCCTCTTCAACTACCTCTTGACGATCTTCATTTATAAATAAAAAACATTCTTAATGGTGGGTGTAGTAATGATTAAAACAAGAATACATATACTTAATGATGTATAATTATAACTATGAAATTGAGTTACCATTAACTTCTTCTGCAAAGAATGTTTTCCAGGTGGATATGAGATCTCGTTTACAACCTTTTGTTGAGGCCCCTATGCTCCTACAATACGATTATGATTATGAAAACAATACTATAATTAAAATAATAATTTAAATCTCAGAGTAATCTTCAGATAAAACATCTTAGGAGGTTTCAACCGACTTGACATGTTCCCCTTTTAGCTAAATATTTCATTTGACCCGTTTGAGATAAAACACAACCTAAATCGACCCCCGTTCTTGTTTAATGGGTCATAATTGTGACCTCTAATAATCAGTATAGTTTGTCACCTCAATTTCGTTTTGAGCTCTTGAACTGTCATTTTCTCTACGGCATTTGGATTGGTGGTAGCACTTAATTTTTCATCAATTTTATCATTTGCTGTAGTTTCCTGCAATGCATCAAATATAAACAGCCGTGTTGGAAATAGCAACGACTATTTGCTACAGTTTTCTTTTTCCATAAAAAAGTAACGAAAAGAGGGAATAAAATGTAATTAAAAAAATGAATTACCTTTGGCTGGATGGTTGAAGAAATATTCATTTTTGAATTTACACAAATCAAAGCCCCTATTCTGAAGCTCTTCGGAATCACTGCTATTCTGTAGAAACCCAAAACAATCTTGTTCAATTTTTGAATTCCAGAAAAAGATATTAATCCAGTGTAGTGAAGCGGAATAAGAAACGAAGGACTTGAGTTGAGAAATGTAATACCTTTTGGGGGTAAAATAGTTTTGAAACCCTAAAATCAAGGTATGACTCATAAGATTGAAAGAGTAGAGGATGATGGAACGAAGGCGGTGAGTTGTGTGTTAATGGTAATGGATGTGAACCCCATTCACGTCATGATGTTATTGCCGGTGATCTTTTAGGTTGTATTTGGCATGCAGGAACAAAAGAAAGGATGGAATGTAAATTTCGATGAGTTGGAGCAACCACCCTCTCTCTATTTCTATTCACAGAATCACAGTGTTCCAATTTCAGTCCACAAGTTGTCATTTCTTTTTTACACAAATTCTTAGAAGATAAGCCAAATACCCACCATGGGCCACATCACTATTTCATATTTCTTATTTAAACCCTTCTAATACCTCTTCTATCATCACTAAAATATTCTTCACTCACAAAATATCATATAAAAATAAGCTTTCTCTCTCCTCACGCCAATTTCGTTAGTGCTCCGGCGCAATCCTTCACTCACTCACTCGGCAGTATGGTGGCGGAGGGACTTTCTCGCCAAACACATGCCACATGGGACAAATTGATCTGGCGGAGGGAGGTCTCGCCACCGCACTCCTCTCTCTAAAGTCATTAGCAATAATTTTAATGAAAATATAAATTTATTTTGAAAAGAGAGTGTTTTTAGGTCTCTCCCAAACAATGACACATTTTAAAACTCATCAATAGCGTCACATCACCTTCATCCTTACTGACAAGGTCGTACCAACAACAACTCATTACTAACTCATTCATATTATTCATTGTCACATCACCATTTTTAATTTGATATATTACTTCCTTCGATTCAAAATAAGTGCTACACTATGAGTTTCACGGTTGTTGAGGCAAAAGATTATAATGATGGTTAAATTAGATTAATTGAATGGTTTGAATAAAATGGGGTTAATGATATTTAAAAGTAAAAAATAAGGGTAAATGAGTCATTTCACTTTGTTAAAGTAGATAGTTAGTGGGTGTGGATTCTACTATTTTTTGCAACATAAGGTATTTTTTCAAAGTGTAGCACTTATTTTGAATCACCCATATAAGAAAAGTGTAGCACTTATTTTGAATCGGAGAAAGTATTAAAAATTCAAACGAAAATATATAATATTTTTACAAAATAAAAAAATAATAAAGAAAAAAAAGATTAAAAAATATATATTCTACAAGTTTTTATACATAGGGTATAAGCTCGTAACCCTCATCACCTACCCTTCCTCTTCCCCTAACACAATTTCTTCACGATGTAAGGTACAATCCCTTCACTGACGTGGCCGTGCCAATAGTGTCGGTGGCCGACACGTTCGAAATGCCCACCGACGTGTTGCACGACGCAACGTTGGCATACGTCTTAGGAGATAGTTATTAGTGAGGTGCATAGTAATAATATTATTTTATTAAGTGAACCCCTTAAAATTAAAAAATAAAATCTTTTTTATTTGAAATTTTCAAGAGAAAATTGAAACTTGTTTGTGATAGAGAGGGAGTATTTCACTAACATATACTCCTTCAAATATGTGGTGTCTATTTATAAAAGTCAATACTCCCTATATGAAGAGAGTTTTAACCCATTCAAAGACGGTTAGTACCATCTACATGTGACTATCCCCTCTAAACAAAGTTTTATCTCCAACTATATTCAACTAGTGTGAGTCTGTCACTCATATTCCACTTAACATTAGGGTGTGTAGATTTGTATATAGTCATCACAAAAGATCATTTCAACCATGAATCACAACTCATCATGTGAATTAGTTGTATACATAAGAAAAGAAAAGAAAACTGTGAATCTAAGCTAAGTAATCTCTAACCCTAAAAATGTACAATCACGCTTGGTCAATCAAAGATCGGGAACATTCACATTCACCAAAAACACAACACCAAACAATCATTCACTCATCCTCCTCAATGGTTGGAGGAGAGAGTGGTGGAACTGCCAACAAAACTGACTCGGAAGCTTCTAGAACCTTCCTACCACTCACTTCAACGGCTTTAGTGCCATTGTTAACAGATGACAAAAGCTCCACCCCTGAAGAGCTTTTTTGCGCAGAAGCAATCAAAGAAGTGAATGTGCCAGATTCTTTTAATCCTTGCATGATCACCTATCATTATAATTTATAATCATTATTAAAGTATGAGGGAGATATAATAAATAAACTATAGAATATGATATAAAAAATTAAAATAAAAACAAGTAGTTAGTGAACTGACCATAGGAGCATGAATTCGAGTCAATATTCCTTTCCTCGTCAACTTCATATTTAAAGTTTTATCAGTCCATACAACATGTTCACGATACCTGATTTAAAACCTAAATTAATACAAAAGTAACCCAATTAATGAAGAATTATAAAAGGATATGCATTCTTACCAGCTTAGCATCTCCTCCTCTGTTGCAGTTGATGCAATTATAAAAGCCTGTACCATAATTAGTGATTAACAAAGCGGTTATGTAATAAATAATAACAATAAGCAGTTAATTAAGTTATATATATATATATACTGACAGCTCTGTCAAATTCTAGCATGAAGCATCTTTTAACATCTTCTTTTGTAGGTTTGCAGCCACATCGATCACGCCTTGATGTCAAATCTGAAAATTTGGTGTAGGTGTAATGCAGAACAGCTGCTTCATCCAATTTTATCTCACTACACAACACCAAAAACAAATTCAATTTAACTGCTAACGTTTCCACTCAAATAGATAAATAAAGATTCATACTTTGGAGTCTTCATATAATTGTGCCATCTGTGTGCACCATTAGGGCGCAAATGATGTTGAACACGAGCAGCAGATTTCCCATTTCCATATGTCAAAAAGTAATTAGGGTTTCCACGTGTTGATTCCTTGTAATTCCCAAAATATGTGTCTTTTGGAAGGTGGTCATAGTTCTTCTTGAACATGGAAACCTGCACAAACACAACAAACTTTAGATTTAATTCATTAAAAATTAAATAAATTTCTAATCGAAAATGTCCTATGAAAGAGCGCTAACCTCACTGAAGGGATCCTTTATATCATCTCGTTCTACACTGCTCTCCTGTAATAATATAGATTTTGTAATCTTTTATAATGCATAAAGTATTAAGTATTTATAAATAAATAATCTTTTATTATTATTTTGACATACATATTAAAATCTAGAGAACTTACATAATTTGGAAATATAACCATATCAACATTTTGTGGAATATCTGATAAAAGCTTTCTGAGAGAGTATTCACGAGTGCCAGCTGGATGTATCAACTCATCAGTATCCAAATGAAGGATCCAATCCATATTAGCTTCCTACAAACAAGACCATCACCTTCATTTTTATGTCTAGGAAATTTAAAAATTAAATAAAAAATAATAAAAAATAGAGAAAAATAATAATTTACCCTTGCCATGACAATAGCCATTTCCATATTAAGGGATTGCTTGACAAACAATTCATAGTTGCATGGTTTGTAGAAGAAGCTTGACAGCCATGTTTCATTCCAAATTCGGCTGCAGATAATCATACAATAAAATGGAATTTTGAAAAATAATCAAATATTAACGTTATTATATAATCAACAATATTAAGCATATAATAACCTCTTGGCTTGCTGTTCTTCAAGCTCTCTTGTCCTATATATCACCTTTACATCCTGCAAATAAATTAATGTAAATTTGTCTAATAATAAACACGTATGTAACGTAATGAAAGATTAATTAAACTTTGTTTAAGCAAATATATAAACTCACAGGAATAGACTCTAGAACTTTAGATACACCTGAGGATGCTGCTTTTCCTTCCACAAACAAGAAAAACGTTGAAACACCGATAACTTTATGATAAAAAAGCCATGGTAATATTTGCTCTAATCCAGCAGAAGTGCTTGTTGTAATGCATATCTGCAATCAAATTATCAAAATATTGTAGATTGTATTAGTGTTATGGATTCTAAAAGAGGCCCGTTTGAAGTAGTCAAACCAATTAAAAAAGATTAAGTATACCTATAGGTGCAAAATGAACGGGTTCGGAAAACATAAATTTTGAGGAAAAACAGGTCAAAGTGGGTTCAGTTTAAATGGGTCCGGGTAAGAACAGGACACCACAAAATGGTCAAATGAATTTGGGTCAAAATGGGCCGACCCGCTACTCTTTTATTATAACCATATACTCCCTCCGTCCCTTAATAAAGTTCCCATTTCAATTGGGCACAATTTTTTAGGAGTTAGTTAGTGGTGGGGTCTTGATAATAAATTTGATTAAAATATAAGGTTATTTTGGAAAGAGAAAGTGTTTTTTAAAGATAGTTAGTGGTTAAGTACATGGTAATAATATTATTTTATTGAGTGGGTCCCTCTAATTTGAGAAATGGGAACTTTATTTTGGGGCAAATATTTTGATAGAAATGGGAACTTTATTAAGGGACGGAGGGAGTAATAAATTAAATTTTAGAGCTTATCATTTATTAATACAAGTACTTAATTTACTTTTTGTATATTTAAAACTAAAAGATCTTTAAGAATTGAAAAATGAAAATGATTTTTCATTTTGTCCATCTTGACGTGAATAAGTATCGGCCCATTCTGACCCGTCTATAAGTTGAGCTCATAGCCACCCAAAAATATATATCAACTTTAACGACTATGGGCTGAGATTGCCGGCTTGATTAGAAAAATATATATTAAAATAATGAGCAATTTTTTTACTAAATAACCTAATATGTGGTAAGCACTTAACGCTACTTTGAACAAATTTTAAATGGGTTGACCAATTTCTAAGTACAGTTATTCTTTTTTTTTTTCTTTAACTTGATCTGTTTGGCATCTTACCCCAAATTGACCCGTTTACACATAAATGGGCCCATATATACACCTACACAGCACGGACATCATATAAGCAACAAAAACCGCAGCACATATGGTCAAAAAGTCCAAAATTTATTATAGAAGCTAACCCATACCAATGGTCTTGTATTTTATTTTATTTTTCTAATTTCAATAGGGTTTGTCGGGGTAGGGGATACATAAAACCATCAATTCAAGTTTCTTAAGCAATGATTCTCACAATATTAACAGTTAATCTAAAACAGCTATTTTGTGAAGACTTTGCTATAGTCTCAACTGAAGAATTTAACCTATCTTTAAATATAATGAGAATTTTCTTTTTAATTCAGACTTAATTCGGTCCCACAATTTATAGCATTAAATTTCAAGAATACAAAATTTTCATTGCCTCTGAAGTCGAATATATCAGAAAATATTAACCCTTTTTTCCTCAAAAAGTAGATTAAACCTAATGATCCCATGAAAAACATCCCCCATACGGAACAACTTAATCAACAATTCTTACATAGGAACATAGTAGAGAATGTTTAGATTAAAACAGTTGCATGATCAATAAAAACGGATCTCCTTTACGCAAATCAGCTAACGAATTCATCAAAATGAAAAGATATAATACGTGGATAATTACCTTAGGTTTTAGATCGGCTTTATAATCGAATTTCCAGTCCCTAAAATACGGGAAGGAAGCAGAGCGACTTTGGCCCAATAGATCCGCACAATTCGAAGAAGAAGTTCTGGTAACGTGTTCGGAGGAGATAGAAGCGTCCATACCCGGGAATTCAAGTCGATCTTTGGGGCTCCATCGCGTTGTTGGATCCTCGATTTCGCCACGCCATTGGAGAACAAAGGCGAAGAGTGCAAGAGATAGCGGAAGAAGTGTGAGTACGAGTAAGATTTTTGAATTGAAAAATTGAGAAGATTGCGGTGATGAATGTGATGATGATGATGAATTGGGTCTGGTAGATGAATAAAGACCAGCCATTAATGATCGATGAATAATAATGCCAGAATGGAGAACGAATTGCTGTGGGTTTCAGTGTGTGAAATACTGAAACTGGCAGAGAATGAAATTAAAATTGAAATTGGGAAGTTGTCTATGGAAGGAGAGCCGTTTTGTCGTTGGTGAGTGGTGACTTGATATTGCCGTCTATTATTATGAAAAGGTTTTTTTTTTTTCTTTTTTTAACACACACCTAATTCTAGGATTTGATATGAGAATTCATTTTTATTTTTAATATTTACACTTTTATGTCAAATATAAATTTTATAACTAACTTTATAATCACTTAACGTACTAGTTGTGGTGTATTTATTAAAAGTTATGATATATTTATCATCACTTATTGCCAATAAGTGTCAACCAATGGCATCGGTTTACTCCTACCTATTGGTACCACACATTAGTCCCCACTCGTCGGTTGAATAAGTTAGTTAGGTAGTGGGGAAGAGAATTTGGTGAGGGCCAAAGTAATTTAATAGGGTATTTGATATATTTTTTTTGTGTATATATATTTTATAATAGTGGGGGTTAAAAGAGAATGAGTATTGATGACATGAGTATGTAAGTTGGAGTGTGAGCTAACGTAACACTGATTTGGAAAAAATTGATGACGTCAGTCGTGTTACTATTAACACCAGTCTAATTACACCTTTCTTTTTTTCTTTCTTTTTAATTATTATATTTGAGATTATTTTGAACTTGTAATCATTACCACCACATTTGGTTTAAAATCATCCCTTGCAGGGATGTCATCTGCAAGTAGGGGTGAGCATTTTGACCGAAAAAACGAACCGAACCGATAACCGACCGAAACCGAACCGAACCGAAACCGATAACATGTTATCGGTTCGGTTTCGGTTTTGAAAATTCATCGTTAACGGTTATCGGTTCTATCGGTTCGGTTCGGTTCGGTTCGATTTTCGGAAAAGGATGAACATTTGGCCTAAAATAACCGACCCGAAACCGGACCGAACCGACACCGAAACCGAACCGAAACCGATAACATGTTATCGGTTCGGTTTCGGTTTTGAAAATTCATCGTTATCGGTTATCGGTTCTATCGGTTCGGTTCGGTTTTGGCCCGATAAGCACCCCTATCTGCAAGGTCTTGTTTTTTATAAGAAAAATTATATTGGTTCTTATAAAATCTTCTTACTTCATCATATTACTTGTAAAACAATTGATATGTAAAATTTATTAATTTTTTTCCTAATCTAATTATTTGATTTGAACATTTTTATTAATTACCATGCTTCTATTTAAAATTAAACTTGGAAAGTGAAGATTTCTCTGAAAAAAATTGGAATAATCTTTAATAAATTCAAATTCTTGTTAGGTGATATATTAAATGTATTTTATTTTTTATTTGGAAAATTTAATGTGTGCTTATAAGGAAATGCCCCCTCTAAAGCTCAACAAATATTGACGAGTGTCTTTTGTTGTGAAATGGTCAATGATATAGAAGTTCATTGCGACATTAATGTGAGACGGAAAGCATTACGGGCACCACGTACTCAAGCTTTTCTATTAGTTATTCTCATAGACAGGCTAGGTCAACACATGTTACCTGTATAGTTATGTCCTTAAGTATCACCTCTTGATTCCATTATTTTATGTTGGTGCGTTGTGCCCAATTTGTCGCAAAGCAAGTTTGGATTCCTTTGGGGAACATGTGGTTCATTGTAAAAAGCTCATGGCTTCAAGTACAGACACAATATGATTAGGGATGTCCTTTTGACATATGTAGGCGTGTTGGGATCTCCGCCAAGAAAGAAGCACTTGAGAACTTTTTGACTGATTTATTGGATAGAAGATCCACACTTAGACCGACTGACATTTAGGTTTTAGGATGAGTCGGAGGGAAAATGCGTGTGTAATTCTAACCAGAATATTTCCTCTCGTGGGTTTGAGTTATTGGATGTTACGGTGTGACAAGCTCGTTTGAAAGCCTCATCGTGCAAAGTAACAAAACTCGAGAAATCATGGATTGAAAATCAAAATGTTCTTATTCCTTTCGTGTTTGATACATTTGGTCTCATTCCACTTGAGACAGTGGAGCCTAGATCCACAAATATTGTTTTCTTTATATAAAAAAATAGTTTTCCTTGATCTACAATACAACTATAAATAATGAAGTTTAATTATGCATGCAAATCAAACATGGCAATGAAATGCAATATATTATTACATTTCGTCCCTCATTCCATTACTCCGTTCATTCCATTCCTTTAACATTTCATTCTGTCTAACCAAACAGACCCTATAATGCCTATGTTAGCTAAAGGTTTATGAAAAGAAGGATATTTCGTATGTGTTTTCTCATGAACAAAATTGGAAAAATATGGGATACTTAAAAGAGATGCTACATAATGTGTACATGTTATGAATCTTACTTCATGTCTAAACAATTTAACAAATATCGCACGCACATTGTTCTGCAACTTTGCTACAAGCATTCCAACATCGCAAATGCTATTAACTTTATTACTCACTAATTTACACTTTTTCCTTTTCTGAATAAAAAGGGAAAAACAGAGCATCCATTTATATAAGTCTGTCATCCCTTCTGAATGTAAACGGGAAACAAACAAACAAACAAACAAAGAAAAGGTTGTTTGGTGATACTTTTCACAAAGTAAGTTGGGTTGTATGAACTTTAAACTTATGCTTGCCAAGTATTCGTTAACTGGAAGTCAAACTTTGACCAAACTGGGCTATTCATTACCACTTTTTGTTACCTCTTTAGTAACTTTAGGACATCACCAACAAGATGCAACGATCCGGTTACAAGAACCTGTCAAAAATGAGTTTTGTGTCCTTTGTTGTAATAATTTACTTCTTGTAATCATATTTAAGGCTTTCATTATTGGTGTAATTGTACAAAATAGCAACATACTTTCACATAATACCAATGTACTTTGAAAACTACTAGAAATAGCTACTTATTTTACCAATCATAGCAACATACTATCATTTACCAATAATGGCACCTCATGGTTTTTATGATCACTAAAGAAAATTAAAGTATGCTAAAGTATGTTGTTTTTTGCACAATTATTCCCTAATTATTTATGAAAAGAAAAGTGTAAATGTCATAAAATACCAATACACTTTAAATGCTAGTTCAATCTGAAAATTACAAAATTTTAAGGTCCATTTTGGTAGTTACAAGTTTTTGAGCCAACCTACGTTGGTGATTCAGTGTTTTTCATCCCTATCTGGTAATTAAAAAAGAAAAACTTAATTTAGCCTAATGTTAATATTTTTTTACATTTTTTAACACTAATTACCATAATGGATTATAAAAGGTTATGATTACCAAATCGAACCACCACTTGATGTATATTGTTATTTTATCTGATTTTTCCAAAGACGTGTTATAATATGGAGAGAAAAATATGTGGGGGTCAACCCGACTCCTTTCAAAACCGCTAGACCTAATGAATTAAATAATTGGATAAAATTTATATACTAAATTATGAAATTTAAGAAGATTACCTGAAGCCTAAGTGAAGGATTATCTCTAGCAGAATTTCTTAACCAGGAAATAGCCAAAGGTAATGAAGGGAAAACTGCACTGCCATTTGCAGAATTACAGTTAGAAATATCATCATACAAGAAAGAATTTTCAGCAGATTCTAACTTCAAATTCCTATTTACCCCAATTTCTGCATATGTTAAAAGCCAGAGTTAAACTCACTTAATATTTTTTTTATTAAACAATTTTATTTTAAAAGCAAAAGAAAACCTCTGGCGCGAATAATTCTTTCCCATGCCCTTTGGAGGTTAAACTGCCATGTCAGATCCTTTGAAGGAATGTTCAAAGAAGCACCAGAAGTAACCTTGCTGTAAGTTGAGATACTTGGTACAAATATTGCTTTTGAAAAATCACAACCTGTTTTTGTCAGTTAAATAACAAATATATAGAAATTTGCAGATAATAATTTGCCAATTTGTGGTATATAACAGGGTTAGGACACATTTATTTATCTGAGAAAGAAATAATTAATTACCTGATGAAGCACATATATCCGCAAGTCTTGGAAGAATAACTTCTGGATCTCTCACTTCCATGCAATTAAATAACAGAATCTAAAACCGTTAAATATAAATTGCATTACAACTAAAAACACAATCACCATCTAAATGTAATGCAATTTCATTATATTATTATTATTACCCGTTTTGGTATTCTTTTAGATTCTTCTTTTGAATCAACACAGCCATTGTTGGTATTTTCATCTTCAGAAAATGATGATGAAACTGATCTATGAATCTTTTCATTTGCAACATCACAAAACCACTTAGCACAAGCTTCCATGCTTTCAGGACTGTGGGCCCCATCTAAGTAGAAGATTAACTCCCCATAACAGCTTTTATCAATTTCTTTTTTATTATTATTATTATTATTTAAGCCCAAAGAAGAATCATGAAATATTTGAGCTCTTCCAGAAAGATGCGCATTTGAAAGTCCTCTTAGAAATGCTTCTGGTAGATTATCATCTGCAATATTCTGAGTTGACAGTTTTTGAAATTTTAAATAATGCATCAACAATTAGAAGAATTATATTATTTCATATAAAATTGATTCAGAAGGTTTTAAAAATTAAGACTAGATTACATAAATCATCCATGTGGCTAGTATGAAATTTTGGATAATCCCTAATTCTGAAACTAGTAACACCAATGGTTCCAAATCAATTGTTAAGTGTTTAGGGATCATTGACGTTACAAATTCCAAATTAGGGACCGTTGATGCTACAAGTTGCAAAATTAGGGACTACCAGTGAAATAGAAAAAATCGAGTCGCAAAAAGCCATAATTTCATACAAACCACAAGGAAAATTTATGTAATATACTCTAAACTAAAAATACACTTGGGCTAGTTCATGACCCATTTTCTTTTAAGCTATGTTTTCGTGTGTTTTACCCGTTAGAGATTATAACATGTCCCAAATTAACCCATTCATAAGTAAACAAATCAAAATTGCTACTTGTATCAAGAAAGATAAAGTGTCAAAAACTCACATCTTGTAAGAACTTTTGGGAATTTTGTGTAGTATTGAGCCAACTTTTACAAAGAGAAACAGCAAGGCCAGCATTAACAAGCTGGTGATCACCAGATAGACTTAATTTCACCCCATTCAACCTTTCATAAGTAAGTGGTGATACTACTTCCAATTGGACCTTCAGTCAACTCAAAAAAGTCAACATAATACAAAATTGTAGACTATAATATGTCGTTTAGATTTGTTAATAAAGATTATAACAAAAGATTAAGATGAAATTTTCCTATTTGAATTTTTTTTTTTATTTCTACCTCCAATTCATGCGCCCTCTGCTTAAGAGCCTTCATTGCTTCAGGAAGTTGAGGTACAGTGAATGCAGGAACTTGAGCCTTCAAAGAAAAACAGAAACCAAAATATAAAAAATTAAAAAGTATATTAAAAATTTTGAAAAAAAAAAGAAAAAAAAAAGTGTACCTACTTCTGTGTACCTTAAATATTCCAGCTTTATGCAAAGCAATCTTTTCCAGTGTATCTCCTACAGATCATTTATAAAACAATATAAAGTTAATAATAATAATAATTCAGAAATAATGTAAAAAGATCTCACCTAGAATTTCTGTGTGATCAAAGCCAAGAGAAGTGATGCCACACACAACAGGTTTTTGGAACTGCAGGATTTCAACAGTAGGATTAAAAATAATATTTATTCATATTTTGACCAATAAATTAAGAAAATAAATGAGAAATTAAAGATGCATTACCACATTCGTTGAATCATTTGTCCCTCCAATACCAACTTCAATAATAGCAACATCTACCTGTGCAATGATGCACTCAGTAAGCTGCCTTATAAGATAGAAATAATATATATTCTAAATATTAAAAAAGATATCTACCTTTTCAGATACAAATATCTTTAATCCCAATAGAGTAAGGAACTGAAAAAGTGGAGGCATTGGTAGATCCTCTGTCACTTTCTCCTGCCAATTTATATATTCAGGGAAACAAAAATAAGGCTTTTACCTTTTTAACAAAATATGGAAGGATTAAAATCAGAATATTAGTTCTAGAAATGAAAATAATACCTTCAACTGGTTCCAACAACCCCAAAAATATACTAAAAATTGAGCTTCAGATATTTCCAACCTAGATTTTATATTCAAAAGAAAATGATGAAACGGAAAAATGTTTTCTATGTTACTAAGTATTTAATACTAAATTATTATCCCACGTGTCATGCGGGCAACTTTTGATATCAGTTGATTAAAATAGATGAAATACGTAGTTCCTATTACATATAAATGTATGATATTGCAAATGAAAATTGACTAAAATGTTAACTTAAAATATATATATATATATATATATATATATATATATATATATATGTAATTGCATATTAAAAGAAGTTTAAATATATTTGATATTGATGTAATTTTTATCGTAATAGTAATATCTATTTAAATGTCTAAATTTTAAAATATTATTTACTTATCAATTTCTAAATCATAGAAAAATGGAGCAATGCAATACAAATAATTACATACCCATTGAGACGAAACCTTTCTTTGACATCAATTAAATGGGGAGAGGTAAATAGGCCAGTTCTAAAACCACTCTCCCGTAATATTGCTTCACAAAATGTGCACGTTGATCCCTGATATATCATATGAATATTATTAGGAAAAAAACATAATAAGTAAGATATAAAGAAAAAACAATACTACCTTTCCTTTAGTTCCAGCAACATGGATAATGTTAAGATCAGCTATCTGTTCCTCTATACCTAATATCTGAAAATTTCAAATTCATCATAATCTTGTATTATTATTCTTGCTAGTAATAAAGAAAGGTCGAGGGACGAAATCCAAAATTTCATATAAATCACAGGGGCATTTATGTAATACACTCATTTCTTATTAGAGAAGACACCAATCTTCACTCACAAATAAATTGTTAAAAAATGTACCTTTGATATTGAGAATCAGTTTACCTGAATATACATTAACATTCTTTCCAGCTTTTTATATTTAGCATCTTTATTTGGATTGACAACGCGTTTTTTGCCTGTGATTAGAGATGAAAGTGCTTCCATGGCAGCTTCATATGTAAATGATGAATTCCACTCTTGCATGCTTCCACCAACTGTTTGAGTCGACATTTTTGCAAATTGTAAACCTGAAATATTAAAAAATATTGCATGGTTATGTTTTAGTTATTCAAATATAAAAAGTTGAGAACTTTTTATATTCATACATGTTGATTTAAGTTGGCTTTTCATAAAAATAATAAAGTTTCAGTCTTTTTCATTAAAAAACAACTTGAGTTTAGATATACCTTTATGTTGTATTTTCTCAATTGAACAAAATGATTTCAGCCCGCTGAGATAACGTTTTGAATATGGATTTTCCCATTTTACTCCAACTCCAAATATTCCAAGCTTCATGTAAGCATTTGAGTGTACAAGCATTATATAATATAAACTGTTTACACAATTTCAATAGCCAACAATTAGATCAGGAAATTAGTAACATCAAAATTCAGGTAGTTATTTAGTAACAACATGACATAAAAACCAGAAACCAGGTGTTTGGTTATGCATTATCTAAATGCAATAGCTGTTTTATATAAGCTAACACAGCGATGATTTTTGTCATAAATTTATGTGATTATATCCCATATTTGAAAAGTGGACCTAAGACAACAACAAATAAATAACTTATAATTAGTAAAGTTGTAGCAAAAAACTCGATTTTTTTTATGTGAAATTGTTTTCTAGCATTGTGTAGACAACTTCCTAAAGTGGATCATAGTGGTTTAGCCTCAAATCTAGTCGTACTTAAGAAATAACTGATAGCTACACTGTAATAACCTCCACGAGCATGCCTTAAGATCATGACATTCCATGGTACAACATTTCGGTTAGGCATTTTATCGAACACTTGGTGTGAATCATCAAAATGTCCTCATTTTTCAACACATGCACTTATAACAGTTACAAATGCTAGTTGGTCTTATACATGGCCCAAATTCATCATTGTCCAACCGGTTTAAAGCTTTAGGGTAAAATCCATGTTGCTGCATTTTGCGTGTAAATCGACAATTGCATTGCCAAATGTTCCCTTTGAAACCAAGTATCAAATTTTCCATGTTATTAGTTCAGGTACTACTATACCTGCAATAATGGCGGAAAAAAATGGAGCCACAAGACGTTGCCAACTCAGCACCGGTTTTGCCAATTAGTTACTTCTAAATGTTTTCATTGATAAATTACATTAAATCAAGCAATACAAAGGTGAAAACCATTGTCAACTACTCAACTAAATGTTCAAATAAACACATTAATGTATGTAACAAAACCGAATACGATTAACCTTAAATTGAAAGTGCAATTTCAGATTTCATAATTTAACTACATAACGAGGATTGATTATTTACAAGTATATTGACAAATACGGAGCATAAATTGGTAATTATGAAAATGAGGAACTCACTCTGCAAGAACAGAGAAGATCCTAGGGTTCGATCTTTATACGTTTCTGCAATTTAATTTGTGGAAAATGTGAACCCTAGAGTGACCGGAGAGGGCTAGGAGCTTGATGAAAGGAATCTATGGTGGCGGATGTTGAAGCGGCAAAAGTGTTCCGTCAATATAGCGCTCATGTCGTCGTGTATTCCACTCGAAAAAGATTCACAAGCGATAGTGTCGTTTTCTCAAAGTTGCATAAATGGTCCTTGCACTATTTTACCTTAGTCACTTTAGTGAATTAATTTGACTTGGTATGTGTATTAAAGTCGGGTGTGCAAGTTTATTTCACCTTAGACACAAAAAGAATTGTTATAAAGTTGAAGGACATATTTATCAATATTGAGAAAATTGTAGTTGAGGTAAAAAAAATGGTAGAATATTAATATTTTCTCTTCTTATAATGTTTTAATCAAATTATTATCAAAATCCAGTGTAGAAAGAATTGCATGATAATTTTATATTTATTCATCCCTCATTGGTTAATTTTTAGAATATAGTTTTCTGTAAAATTCTTGCAGACCTGCCACAAATTTAGTCATGTTTAATGATGTATACAATTATCAGTTTAAAAGCAGTTACGTTCTAATATTTGTTACTCAAAGATATTCGTATCTAGTGGTGAATCCAGGATTAAAGTTAACCAGGCTTCCACAAAATCTTGAGTGGGGACTATGTACAAATTTTCCACTAATTCTCTTTTATTAAAAAGTTTTCCACATGAGAGTGGCCCACCAAGTGGGGGCCTTGCACCCCCTTAATTAGTAGTGGATCCGCCAGTGTTCGTATCTTAATGAAAAATTGTAGTGTTTCCGTATAAATCTTCATACCCCATCCTCCTATAATCCTATGTTTACCTATAAATTGATTAACATGTAGAATATACTAATGTTTTTTACTCATCCAATATTTTGCTTGTAAAAATATTTAGTAAGGAAATCATATAGTAGTATATCTGTATCTTAATAGTCTCCGTCATAAAAAAAAATGACATTCTAATTTTGTCACAGAAGAATAGTAAACCATAATATCAACCAGGTTTCCAAGAATTTTCTTCAAATTTAATTTATGCGGCTGTTCTTTTCCCTGTGGATGCCTCTATTCATAGTACCAAATGATATAAAAAACAACTTTATAATTGAATATATTATCAAGAAAACAGAGATTCGAGCTTATTATTATTATCGTCACTTCTAAAATTTGATAGAAAACGTACAATCCTAAACATATCTTCTAAAAGCATTAGGATACCCTGAAAAGTTGGTAGTTATTTCATTGAAATTTAACTTTATAAAAAGTAAAAATAAGATAATAATTTTATTTGTAGATTCTGCCACTAGACATTTCGAAAAGGTGGAGTCGAAAGCTATTAGTGTCGCTAAGTATATTCTAAATCATCGGTTTCCAAACGGACATCCCCATGGTTTCCACTGAGCTTTTTGTCTCTATCTCTATGTATCTATCTATATTAATTACCCTACAATTCCTCTGTATATTGAATACCCTAATTAATTAATTGTCCTCCATTTCATATTCGTACGTCTCTTGGTAACTAGATCAGCTGATTGTGATCATTCATCAACCCTTCTCAATTTCAGAAATTAAACTAAATGATTGCTAATTTTCAGAAATTAATTAATTTTGTTACGCAGAAACAATATATTTGATTAAACTCGGGGAGTGATGGATGAAAGCAGTAGCATGGGAAGGTTGGCCAAGTATAAAGTGGAGAAAACTATTGGTTTTGGAGCATTTGGTAGAGTTATAGCAGCCCAACATATGTTGACTGGAGTCAAAGTTGCTATCAAAATTCTTGTTCGTCAATCCATCCATGCTTCTGAATTTGATGGCGAGAAAGGTATTGTGTTTGATCCAAAAATCATAATTACCAAAATGATTAAAAAAACAGTTCTAATATATACACAAAAAGGGACCAGTACATAAAATATATTACTATTTTAAGACATTTGTTGACGTTTTTGTGATTGTGGTTGTGATTGTAGCGATCAGAGAGATCAAGATAATGAGGCTGCTTTCACATCCTCATATTGTTCGGCTTTATGAGGTGATAGAGACACGGTCAGCCATTTATATGATCATGGAGTATATGGATTCAGGCGAACTATTTGATTATATCACTGAAAATGGTAGACTTGAAGAGGATAAAGCTCGCCATTTCTTTCAACAGGTATCTAATTATCTATCATCATCTTCATGCCACCTTTTATGTCACATATTTTGTTAATTAGATTGAGTAAAAGAACGAAATTGATATGATTTTGATACTTGATCGATGTAGATAATTTCAGGTGTTGAAAGTTGCCACCTTCGTAGGGTTGTTCACCGAGATCTTAAGCCCGAGAATTTACTTGTTGACTCAAAAGGCAATGTTAAAGTTGCAGATTTTGGGCTCGCCAATATTATGCGCGACGGTCATTTTCTACAAACTAGCTGTGGAAGCCATAACTATGCTGCTCCAGAGGTGTGTCAGTTTGTGAGTCGACCGGGTCGGGTAACAGGTCAAAACGGGTTTGGGTTGAAACAGGTCAAAACAGGTTCCGTCTGAAACAAGTCAAACACTTCATTTTTTTCTTATTCTTTTCATAAATAATTAAATGTGTTAATTGTGATTATAAAACAATATTATTACGATAAGAATCTACATCTCTGAATGAAAACTTCCTAGGAGGCTGTATGCATTAAAAATAGAACTTTCAACCTGTTCATCCTATTTGACCGTTTTTAGCTAAAATTTTGTTTTGACCAGTTAATATAAAACACAATCTAAATCGACTCATTCATAATAACTAAAGGTTTAAGCATAAGCCGCCTTAAAATAAAAAATAATCTTTAATGTAGGTAATCTCGGGACGTCTTTATGCCGGTCCTGAAATTGATGTTTGGAGTTGTGGGGTTATTTTATACGCGCTTCTCTCTGGAGCTCTTCCTTTTGATCATGAGATTGTGTCTGTTTTACATGCAAAGATAAAGGTTTGAAAAATAAATTCATATTTCGAGTTAGAAATGAAGCTAACATATAACAATATGAAATTATTTTACATGGTATCAGAGGGGAATATTCACAATCCCAAATTATATGTCTCTTGGTGCACGTGACTTAATTACACGGATGCTTATTGTTGATCCAGTTAACCGTATATCTATTCCTGAAATATACAAACATCCATGGTTTCAAATAAATATTCCACGGTATATTGCAGTCAACTCGATTAATACTTACTGGAGTGAAAGAAAGGTATTAAACTGAGTATTTAATAAGTATTTTATAGACAGAAAAGTACCTTTTTACCCTTCTGTATAAACTAGTTCAACTATCAAATCAATTTTGATCATATGTATCTACATGCCCTGCAGGTTGATGTTCAAGTTCTAGAAGAGATGGGTATCTTAGGATTTAACGTTGAAGAAGTGGTTAAGTCGTTGAATAACTTGTTGGAAAATGAGGTAGCCGAAACTGTCTCAACTGTTGATTTTGATTTACAACTATAAAAGTGACGCTTTCTTATTTTTTTTCTTTCAGGCAACAATTACATATTCTTTACTATTGAATAGGCGCTTGAATAACCATAGTAAACACAATGACAATCTCCTAGAATCGGTGGTAACTTCAAGTATTCCTTTTCGATCATAAATTGCAAGTAGTATTTCCGTTTTGAAATTGTGTAAAACTTTAAACATGTTAATATTTGCTTCAACTTTATGACCTATAGTGAACACGTGAAAAACATGGTCAGTCCAATCAATTTTTGGGCCCTGAGTAGAATCTTAAAAATAATTATTTTCCAAATAAGTAAATTTCTATCGTCAAATTAAAAGTGTCACCACAATTCTCAAGTTACATGCCTTGTGGGCCATTTAGTCCCCCCTTTTCAATATTTTATTGTGGGCCCTGGGTGGCTGCTTTGGTGGCCCATACCTGAAAAATGTGTCGTAATTAACTAATTATGTGTCTCATAATTGAATTTATGAATTTTTAGTCCACGGAGCGTAGAGAAGTATATGTAAGACCAGTTTTTCCGGTTCAAGGGAATTGGGTACTTGGATTCAAGGTGATTCTAGTCTTTAATCTTTATAATTCCTGTACTTGTAATTAGTTACCTCATATTTACTTCAAGGTTACATTAATGCAGTCTTTTGCATCGCCACATGAAACTATGAGAGATGTGTTAACAGTTCTCAGGGGCTTAAATGTACGCTGGAAGAAGATCGGGCCCTACAACATAAAATGTTTGTGGAAACCACCACTTAAAACCTCTTTGATGCATATTGGTATTCATAGACTTACTCTAGCAGAAAACACCGAGGGTGCGAGTGTACCAATCAAGAGCCCAAATAATACTTGTGATGCTGTCAAGTTTGAAATTCAGGTAATGAATACCATCAATATATGAGTTGTACACGGAAAAAGTTGATTCATACACATACAGTTCATGGTTTGATGACTTGTTTTATAGTCATGAAAGTATCGTATTTTCAAATCACAATATCTGATATCATATAAATTTTGTTTTTTGGAGCAGCTTTACAGAGCCGGTGCAGAATCATATATACTAGATTGGCAAAGAATCAACGGGCCTCCTTTTCTTTTCATTGAACTTTGTGCTGCATTTCGTGCATGTGTTATTGCATAACACAAATACGTTACATTGTATAGATATATCTTAAACATATCAAACATAATATTATTAGCCTTTTTAATGGAGACATTTAGGTGAATTGCTGCCCCTAGCCTCAAGTCTCAACAAAATAAGAAACTAACAAATTGTTCAGAGATTTGATGTCCATCCAAAAAAATAAAAATTGAATAATTCTGGTACTTCTTAAAATTTCCATCCTGTTTAGCTTAATCAAAGTCCAACACAAACCTCAACATCATAGAGAATTAAATAATTCATCTCTTAATTTTACAACTTCATTAATTCACACTCACAGTTTTCTACATAAATAATTTAATTTAACACCCACCATAAAAGCCCTAATAAATTCTCTCAGCAGTTGAAACAGGACGAAGAAATACAACAATTACTGTTATATTATCATTGCTACCACGCTCAGCAGCTGCCATTGCTAATCTCTTGGAACACATCCCTGCCTCCTTAACCGTGTCTTTAATTATCTTAATCACTTCAATGTTGCTAATCACATCCCATAACCCATCACTACCCATTACCTGACACACACACACACACACACAAAAATAAAATAAAAAAATTGCATAATGAATATATTAAAAATAGTAAAGTGCAAAGATAATGAAAACAACCATACCAAATATTCATCCTCGTCAGAAAGCACGGTCTCAGTAACTTCTGGTTCAGCTGTTACCCCAGGCTTTAGATCATCATCACCAATAGATCGTGTAACCTATTAGTTGACATTCATTTAGGATTTAATTTTTTAATAATAAAAATATTAATAAAATAATAATATAATATTTTTAATATATTAATTAACCTGTAGGGCAGCAGGACCAACTCTCCATGTATCAAGCTGCCATTTGACTTGACCACCAAGACTAGTAACTCGTTCTCTCTCTTCAATACAACTTGCAACATGATCCTACAAACACAAACAGTAATTAAACCATGATAATTAAAAGCATATGTTAAAAAAAGATTTATTTATTTGGATGAAATAACAACCTTACTTAGAGGATACGGGCAGCCTGCCCGACATAAAATTGCCCTACAATCACCAGCATTTGCAACGAAAAGCTTATTTTGAATTATAAATGAAATAATTGCTGTACAACCAGGGTGATAATCTTTCTTTGATTTATGAAGAGAATTTAATTCTTTTCTAAATGCCATATCTGTCTTCATGAATGCTTCTTTAAGTGCTTCAATGGGACTGTGTTCGTATAAGTATCATAAAATGTTAATTTTCTTGTGAAATCAAATGTAATTAGTAATAGATGATGGTCAGAACAGAAGAGATGTTACAAGTTTTAAAAATTAGGGACTGTTTGAGTAATAAAAAAAGTCAAGGGACGAAATCCATTATTTTATACAAACCGGAAGAACGATTTATGCATTTTACTCTTACTTCTATTATAAATAGTTAACACATTAATTATTTAATTATGATTAAAAACAATATTAGTATAATGATGATCTAAATCTGTGAATGAAAGTGTTTAGGTGGTTGTATGCATTTAAAATACATGTCTGAACCGTTTGAAACAAAAAAGTCAACCCAAATCGACCCGTTAATAAGTAAACGGGCCAAAATTGCTACCTTTAAGCAAAACCTTACAAACCTGATGGTGCAATCCAGAGTTTGCAATATTCTTGGTAGTGCTCGAACAGAAAATTCTGCAGCTGCACCACCTGCATTGCAAAAGTTAAAATACACTTTTTTAAAATAGTCAAGAATTTAGGACTTTTTATTTATTAAAATACACTTTTTCTATAACATTTGAAAATTTCAATAAATCCATAATAATATAATTTTTTTAAAAGGATTTAGGATGTTTTATACACTTTAAATGCACCATTTAATTAAAAAAATACAACAATTATAATCAAATGTTTACCTCGGTGACCATCAAATATTCCAAAAATATGTATATCTTCTTCATTCGACACACGTGGCATAAGAAAATGAGTATCCTCCATACTCTCCCTTCTTCCACAACTAGCAAACGAACCCCAAGACAAAACCGGAACATATGTTTCAGAATTATTTAAATAATTAATCTTATTTTTCACACCAAAACCGTTCTCACAACCAGTTTTCAAAACATTTTCACCCTGAAAAAACCAGTTAACATTTTCTTGAGAAAATTGACTGGATGATTCAGCGGCAGCAACATTCTCTTCAATTGTGAAACTGTTATTATTCCCAATAATGAGATCAAGTTGTGTGATTATGTCATCAAATGAAGGTCTGTTGCTGATGTCAGCATCCCAACATTTTTGTATTAGAGATAGTAGTTTTGGTGGAATGCATGAGTCATATCCTGCAAGTGCAGGTCTGAGCTGTTCAGACACAACAGCTGCAGTTAGTTGTTGTTCTGTGTAGTTCATTTCCAGTACTGTGTGAGCCTGAAAATAAAATTAAATCTTATTATAAGATATTTATTAGAAAAGAAATTATTTAAATATAAAATTAGTAACCTGTGCTTCAGTGCGAAGATCTGTATATGGGACAACACCTGTGAGAAGTTCACTATAATGGGTTAAGATTTAGGGTTTATAAAACTTAGGGCTAAGATATTAGCTATTTAAAAAATAATATTTTTAAAGGGTTCTTACTTAATTGTAATTCCAAAACTATAAACATCTGATTTTTCTGTATGAATTTCCTTCCTCAAAACTTCAGGTGCCATATAAATAAGAGTACCAACCATATTTTTCTTATGAAAACCGCCAGTTGGCTTGCCTAATGATCTCCAGTTTTCTACTGTAACTTGTTTAAGATCTTGTTTATATTCAGATAAACCAAAGTCTGCAAGATGTGGTCTCAACCTTTTATCAAGCTGCATTAATTAATATCAATAAATTTATGCATAGTGTAACTAGATAATAGATTTATAAACAATTAACTTACAAGAACATTTGCTGGCTTCACATCTCTATGTAAAATTCCATTGTGATGAAGATACTGCAAAGCGTTTGCTGCAAAAGTGACATCATGAAGATTTTAGCTATGTCATTATTTGTCAGGTTATACAGTAAAAACTACCCAAAATAAAACTATAGTAAATATTACATTGGTTTTCGTAATGATTCTTAAAGTCCAGTGACCAAATTAGAAACGAAGTGAAAGTAAATTGCTATATATTGCAATATTCCCATAGTGTAAATATTACCATGTGTGCTACAAGTGAGAAAAGTGATCTCCAAATTTTGTGGGGAAATAAATAAAAATTTCCCAATTTTGTGGGAGCAAATAAGTGATCTCCCAATTTTGTGGGACTCTGATAAAGCGTAACGTTTGAGTATTAATTTTACCTAACTGTCTGGTGATCATGAGAGCTTGGTCAATACTTGGACTCCATTCTTCAACATGTAATTTCTGAGAAAGAGAACCAAATTCATAGAACTTGAAGAAGAACATGTAATTTGGTGGCTTTGCATGCGCTGCTACCAGTGTTGCAATCCCTTGGTGATTTAACTTGCTTCAAGTTCCAAATCATACAAACAAATTACACAAATCAAATATCAAACACTTGATCTGCAACTTAATATGTTACTGAAAAGTGAAACCGTATCTTAATAAGAAATTTCAATTACGTAACACGAGTTATAAACTTAATTTGATATCACAAGTTTAAAACTATGTCACTAACCATAGCAATTGCAATTCCTTGTGAAACTTATTGATGTCTTCCGAAGTCGACAAAATAGGTTTCTTAACAGCAACTCTTTCTCCATCCAATTTTGCATCATAAACAACACTTTCAGCTCCTGTTAACATGAAATTGGGAGGTGGTTATGCATTAATTGTTATAATTCCAGTTGAAATTGGAATTGTTGGTAACATACCTCGAGCGATAGGATTTAAGAGTGAGTAGGAAGACGGCGGGAGATGCAGAGGGGTCGAATCGCTCCGGCAACAGCCTCTGATGCAAGTATTAGGGTGTGTGATTTCTAACACCATCTTGATTTTGATTTGGGGTTTGTAGAGTAAAGAATGATTGGTGTGAACGTTAAACTCGTTACTGTGATATGAACCCACAAAACCTTTTACTATTTGAAGGGGTGTCATCAGGGTTTTTCACAATCTTTTACCATATACTCGTACAATGTAATTGAGATTTTCATAAATACGCCGAATGATATCATTTTTGTCGGTAAATATTAAAAAACCTCTCATGAATACTTACGTGTTTTAACCTTTCATCCGGTTTGAAAGTTAACATGCAAAAAAATGATACTTTAGAATTGGTGTGTCTACGGTTGATGTCTGGCTAATCAAATAAATTGTAGCATGGAATCTTTACCTTTTAAATATCTTGGTATGTTGATTGGTGGTGCATCCATGTAAGGGCGTCTCCGAGATTTTAAGGGCCCCCTGCGAAAATACGAAAATAGGCCCCTGAATACCAGATTTTTATAAAAATTTGGATTTTCTAATTTTTTTCTATTAAATTAAAAAAATTGGCTTAAATTTTAATATTATATGTATGATATATATAAAAATTGGGTCTCTATAAAATATGGGTCTTGTGCGGCTGCACCTCCTCAAAGACACCCATGCATCCATGAATGAAGATGAACATTTGGTATGTTATTATTAATAGGGTTTTGATAATGAAACAAGGGTGAAAAGTCTGATTTAAAAAATAAATAAAAACTAATTAGATTATCTATATTATCCATATTTGTCTTCATGATTTAGTTAATTTTCCTTTTTTTAAGGTTGTATTCTAGAAAAATCCAAAAGATTTGTCTAGTCCCAATGGACAAATCCTAGCCATTGGATCAAGATGGACAAGATCAAATCCCCCACCAACAACCACCGTCGGTCGCCGCCTCCGGCCGCCGTCCGCCGCCGACCACCGCCAATCGCCGCCGTCCACCGCCGTCGGCGCCCGGCGGTGGTGGTGGTGGCTGACAGTGAATGTGCTGGTGCTAATGGGGGTGGTGGTGGTATTGATGTATCGAAGCACATGTGCTTCACTAAAACACAGCATATTACTTCAAAGCACATGTGCTTCAGGTCACGAAACACATGTGCTTCAAGTCACTAAAAACATGAGTTTCTAACACACACAAGGGAGCATACGAAGCACATGTGCTTGACGTTATGAAACACATGTGCTTCACTACACAGAAAAAAAATCAAAACAAGTAACGAACATATCATTATGAAGCACATGTGCTTCATAAAGCCAAGCACATGTGTTTTTGTTCCTGAACACATGTAACTTACAAGCAAGTTGTAACACCTCAAATTTTAATACCAAATATTGGCCAAAATAAAACATTTTTATAAATAGAAGAACATCCCCAAATTTGGATTTACAAAAACCTTGGTTTGAAATCAGAGTATAAAAGTAGGTGTTACAAAATAGATCATAACCAAGCTAAGACTAAATCCAATCTAGTGCTCTTCTATTCTAGGTCCCGCATCTCTATCCATGCGTACCTAAGCCTTCGATCCCGAACCTGAGTACATAGCAAAACAAGACAAGGAGTACGTGAGACAAAAACGTCTCGTGAGATACGTGGGTTTAGACCCATTAATAATAATAATCGTTTATCCAAGTAATCAACAAACAAGTAATATCATCCATCTATTTAGTCACCCTATGGTGGCTTCAAACCTTGCTTTCCTAGCAACACATATCTAGTTATCGGGTTGCCCCCGAGCTAACTAGCAACTCTAACGTGCCCAACTATCGGGTTGCCCCCGAACTAGCTAAAAGCACCCTTAAATCCAACTATCGGGTTGCCCCCGAACTAGCTGGAAACACTATCCTATCTAACTATCGGGTTGCCCCCGAACTAGCTAGAGACATCACCATGTCTAGTTATCGGGTTGCCCCCGAACTAACTAGCATCACGTCATCTCGTTCTCACCATAACTCAAAGGTTATGTCAAACTAGTTCTCGGCTATCACATTCATCATCAAACCAGTTAGTTATATATTAACAATAATTCATAACTAACTAAACAACTATAAGTCTATTCAATTAAGCAAATAGACTGTAACACAAGTATAAAAATGTATTTCATAGGCTATGTACTCAGTAAAGTTCCACACGTACTCACCTTAGCAATAAGATGCTCAAACCGTGTTCTTGACACCCAATCTCTTGCTTCTCAATCCAATCAACTTTCCAAGACTTCACCAAAAGCCTAATACAATAATCACAACAAGATTATCATCACAAACTACTACCAATGTGTTCATCTACCTCTAGATAACACCCATCAATCCATTTTCCCCAAATATGGTGATTACCAAACCCTAGGTTTAGCCAACCCTTAAGATTCTTACAAATCGAAATCATACACTTGTTTTACTTGTTAATATACCATCTATTAAGTGTATACATCATTTATTTCACCATAAATCACCAACCCAAGAACTAGGGTTTCAAACCCTAGCTTCAAGATCCATAGATCTTGAGCTACAAAGATGAAAGAGTGAAGATTTACCTTTAACCTTCCACTAGGAGTGAAATCTACCAAAGATTTGTGAAGAAATCAACCCAAACCAGATGCTATGCTCAAAAATCGCCAACAGAGAAAACTAGGGTTTTGATATGGCAATTAATGAGCTCAACCCGTCTTTAATGCTGGTCGTCCAGAGTTCACGGCGCGAACATAGTTCGCGTCGCTAACTTTGCATACTCGGCCATACTTAGCGATCGTTACCCAGACGCGAACTACTTAGCGACTCATGGCCAAACTCCCTGGCATCCGTTCGCGATCGCTATCTCGAGTTCGCGTCGCGAACTCCTTATGCAGCCAGGGCTGCACTTTTCCAACTTTGTCTCGACCCGGTTTCGCCCATAACTTTCTCGTACGGTGTCCAAACGACACGAAACCAATTTCCACGTGTTTTATATGATTTATCCATAATTATCATATTTTTACATATTTTATTTATTTACAATTTCGGGTCGTTACAACTATCTACCCCTTAAGAAGATTCCGTCCTCGGAATCTCATCATAGTTCACGAAATCCGGGTACCTCTTCCGAATCTCGTCTTTGACTTCCCAAGTCAAATTCGGCCCAAGTGAATGTTTCCACTTGACCAACACCAACTCGATCTCCTTATTCCGAAGCTTCTTTGTTTTCGTTTCTAATATAGCCTCGGGTTCCTCAATCAACCGGTTCGGGCCGTCAACCCGCAACTCTTGCAATGGAATAATATTTTCAACTTCCCCGATAAACTTCTTCAAATAACTCACGTGAAAGGTGTCATGCACACCTTGAAGCTCGGGTGGAAGTTCCAACTTAAAAGCTTGGAGCCCGACCCGTTTCAATATTTTAAACGGTCCAACATACCTTGGACTTAACTTCCCTTTCTTACCAAACCGCATTACACCTTTCCAAGGTGACACTTTCAACATGACCATATCACCGACATCCAAGTCGTATGGCCTTTTCTTCAAACCCGAATAACTTCGTCGTCTATCTTGGGCGACTTTCATGTTGGTTTGAATAATACTGATCTTCTCATTTGTCACTCTCACGATCTCGGGACCCGTGAGTTTCGTCTCTCCCGCTTCCAACCAACAAGATGGAGTTCCACATTTTCTCCCATACAACGCCTCATAAGGCGGCATCTTGATAGTCGAGTGATAACTATTATTATATGAGAACTCGACTAACGGTAAATGTTCATCCCATTTACCACCGAAATCTAGTACACACGATCTCAACATATCTTCAACCGTTTGAATCGTTCTTTCACTTTGACCGTCGGTTTGCGGATGATAGGCCGTGCTCAACCGCAACTTGTACCCAACTCTTCTTGTAAAGACCGCCAAAATCTCGAGGTAAACCTCGCGTCTCTATCGGACACAATCGATAACGGGACCCCGTGGAGTCGAACCACTTCATCAACATACAACTTAGCCAACTTCTCAAGTGGCAATGTTTCCCGAATTGCTAAAAATGATGCACTCTTGGTCAACCGGTCAACTATGACCCAAATGGCATCGTGACCTCTACTCGTCTTCGGTAAACCTACTATGAAATCCATAGTTATATCTTCCCACTTCCCGGCCGGTACAACCAATGATTGAGCTACCCCATACGGTACTTGATGCTCGGCTTTTACTTGTGCACACATGGCACACTTAGAGATATACTTGGCCACTCTTGCCTTCATTCCGGGCCACCAATAAACCCGTTTCATATCTTGATACGTCTTTGTACTTCCCGGGTGAATCGAATACTTCGACTTGTGCACATCATACAACAACTCTTTTCGGATACCCCCGAACTTAGGAACCCAAATACGACCGCCTACGGTCTTCAACCCTTGTGCATTTTCGAGAAAATGTTGGTTTTTACCTAACCGTTCTTGTCTTAACTCGTCTTTTCCCATAACTTCTCGTTGGGCATTCTTGATTCTTTCGATGATGCTCGAGACGACTTCTATACGTGTTAAAATTCCCCGGCTCGGGTTCTCATAAACTTTTCGGCTCAAGGCGTCGGCCACCACATTCGCCTTACCCGCGTGATACACAATCTCACAATCATAATCGGCTATCAACTCGATCCACCTTCTTTGTCGCATATTAAGATCTTTTTGAGTAAACACGTATTGTAAACTTTTATGATCCGTGTACAACGTACACCGAGTACCATACAAATAATGCCTCCACAATTTCAAGGCAAAAATAATCGCCGCCAATTCCAAGTCGTGTGTCGTGTACCTTAATTCCGCATTCTTCAATTGTCGCGAGGCATACGCGATCACTTTACCTCTTTGCATCAACACACAACCGAGCCCTTGATTCGAAGCATCACTATAAACCACAAAATCTTCCATACCATCCGGTAACGTAAGGATCGGCGCGTTACATAACTTTTCTTTTAACAACTTAAACGCCCCTTCTTGCTTCTTCTCCCACACAAACTTCTCACTTTTTCTCGTTAACTTCGTGAGTGGAATCGCGATTCTCGAGAAAT
Source organism: Calendula officinalis (assembly GCA_963853835.1). Taxonomy (NCBI): domain Eukaryota; kingdom Viridiplantae; phylum Streptophyta; class Magnoliopsida; order Asterales; family Asteraceae; genus Calendula; species Calendula officinalis. Next base: position 65,844,577 of record OY970821.1, on the reverse strand, counting down.
CTTGTATAAATCTCCGGTAATAACCGGCTAACCCAAGAAAACTTCTAACCTCGGTAGGAGTCCTCGGAGGCTCCCAATTTGACACCGCTTCAATCTTGGACGGATCAACTTTAATACCATCACACGTCACCACGTGACCTAAGAATTGCACTTCCCGCAACCAAAACTCACACTTCGAGAATTTTGCATACAACTTCTCCCGTTTTAACACATCCAACACAAGCCTCAAATGACTTTCGTGTTCTTCTTCGGTTTTCGAATAAATCAAAATGTCGTCAATAAACACAATCAAAAACTTATCAAGGAACGGTTTACAAACCCGATTCATTAAATCCATAAAAATAGCCGGCGCGTTTGTAAGACCAAACGGCATAACTAGAAATTCATAATGACCATAACGTGTACGAAAAGCCGTCTTCTCGGTGTCGCCTTCTTTCACCCGAACTTGGTGATAACCCGACCTCAAATCGATTTTCGAGAAATAACTAGCACCTTGCAATTGGTCGAATAAGTCGTCAATTCTCGGCAACGGGTAACGGTTCTTAATAGTTACCTTATTCAACTCTCGGTAGTCAATACACATTCTCATCGAACCGTCTTTCTTCTTAACAAATAACACCGGTGCACCCCACGGTGACGAACTCGGACGAATAAAACCTTTATCCAACAATTCTTGCAATTGGGTCATCAATTCCCGCATTTCGGTGGGAGCTAAACGATAGGGAGCACGAGCAATCGGCGTCGCCCCCGGAACTAAATCAATCTTAAACTCGACTTGTCTCTCCGGCGGCAACCCGGGCAAGTCATCGGGAAATACCTCGGGGAAATCCCGAATAATTTTGACATCATCCATTGACTTCTTTTCCTTTCGGCCATCTAGTACATATGCAATAAACGATGCACAACCTTTCGATATACTTTTCCTCGCCTTGATGGCGGTAATCACATTGGGCATGTGATGTCGTTTCTCCCCATACACATACACCTTCTCATTCTCGGGTGTCCTAATCGACACTATTTTCTTTCCACACAAAATCTTGACTTGGTACATACCTAACCAATCCATACCGATAACCACATCAAACGCCCTAATTCCCATGGGCAACAAGTGTACCTTAAATTTTCTACCGTCAATTTCTAATTCACAATTTCTATAGACATATTCAACCATTGAGGTTTTCCCATCGGCTACCTCTATTTCATAAACCTCATCTAATAATTCCGATACCACATTCAACTTTCTACCAAACTCATGAGACACAAATGAATAATTGGAATCCGAATCAAACAAGATATAAGTTGGCAAGGAGTTAAGAAATAAAGTACCTGACACCACATCATGTGCCTCATTCGCCTCCTCTCGAGTGAGTTGGAAGGATCGCCCCTTCACCTTAGCCGGTTCCACTTTCTTTTAAGCCGTGGACACCATCGACTCGATTCCCTTCTTTGGGCACACATTGCTATAGTGCCCCTTCTCGTGGCACGAGAAACACTCCACATCGGCCAACGACTTGACCTTACAATCCCGGGCTACATGCCCCGGTCTACCACAACTAAAACAAGACCTCGACCCACTTCGGCACTCGCCGGTATGATTTTTCCCGCATTTCTTGCAAGAACCTACACTTCCTTGCTTAGAGAAGCTCGATGTGAACTTCCCCTTCTTATAAGTACCCGAGCCACTCTCGGCTTTTCTCTTCTCGCCCACATGGGCCCTCTCGGCAGTCATTGCCACATTCACCTCCTCTACACTCCGGGCGGCACTAATAGCCTCATCGAGTGAGACCGCCCTCTTAACCTCCAACTGATAATCCCACGGTAGCCCACTTGCATACCGAACCACTCTCAACCTCTCATCCGAGTAGGTTTTAGCAACAAACGGGAGCAATCCCGTGAACTCCCTCGAGTATTCTTCGATTGACATATCACCCTTCTTGAGGGTCACGAACTTCTCGTGCATCTTTTCCAAATCCCTTTCGGGACAAAATTTCTTTTTCAATCTCGTGGTGAACTCCTCCCACGACATCTTTTCAACCACCTCCTTCCCGAGGGTCTCATACACGATATCCCACCAAACCATGGCATCTTCTTTTAGCAATTGTGACGCATACGTCACCATATCGGTATCCTTACACTTGCTACTACCGATAACCCTCTCGGTTTCCCGGATCCACCTCATTGTTATCTTCGGGTCCGAACTACCCGTGTACACATTTGGCTTACAAGCCATGAAGGATTTAAACGAACAACCTTCTTTCACAACGGGCATAGCCCTAGCATCACTTTGGCCACCCGTGGAGGACTTCCCTTCCCCGGTGCCACTACCCCCGGTTCTTTCTTCCGATTTAGCCTCGGATTCACGGTCTCCACCCGACCTTTCACGGTCTCCAATAATACGGTGCACTTCTTCGGCCACCGTTCCCTTGATTTGATCGATAATAGTTTGGAGATCCGCCATGGTTACCAGAGTTCTATTAGCTCCGACCTCCGACTCACCCACCCGATGCAACGACGGTTGACTTTCTTGTTCAACCTCAACCTCTACTTGAGGTATCTCCTCCTCCCGGTTTTCCGGGGCTTTACCACTTCTTCTCGTGGTCACCATTTCTTTCAATCAAGACTATACGAAAGACATTAAACATTTAGTACCTTGTGTACAACCCATTAGTCACATAAGACTCAATATCCATAATCATATCAATTCTCATCGGTCCCCCTAGGTTCAACCCTAAACTTAACATAAAGTCTCAAGGTCAACCTATGATCTTAAGAAATCTTACATTCCTAATGCTACAGTCTAAGACTAGGATGGTCATCCAACCTAATTCACTTAAACTATAGCTCTGATACCAAGTTGTAACACCTCAAATTTTAATACCAAATATTGGCCAAAATAAAACATTTTTATAAATAGAAGAACATCCCCAAATTTGGATTTACAAAAACCTTGGTATGAAATCAGAGTATAAAAGTAGGTGTTACAAAATAGATCATAACCAAGCTAAGACTAAATCTAATCTAGTGCTCTTCTATTCTAGGTCCCGCATCTCTATCCATGCGTACCTAAGCCTTCGATCCCGAACCTGAGTACATAGCAAAACAAGACAAGGAGTACGTGAGACAAAAACGTCTCGTGAGATACGTGGGTTTAGACCCATTAATAATAATAATCGTTTATCCAAGTAATCAACAAACAAGTAATATCATCCATCTATTTAGTCACCCTATGGTGGCTTCAAACCTTGCTTTCCTAGCAACACATATCTAGTTATCGGGTTGCCCCCGAGCTAACTAGCAACTCTAACGTGCCCAACTATCGGGTTGCCCCCGAACTAGCTAAAAGCACCCTTAAATCCAACTATCGGGTTGCCCCCGAACTAGCTGGAAACACTATCCTATCTAACTATCGGGTTGCCCCCGAACTAGCTAGAAACATCACCATGTCTAGTTATCGGGTTGCCCCCGAACTAACTAGCATCACGTCATCTCGTTCTCACCATAACTCAAAGGTTATGTCAAACTAGTTCTCGGCTATCACATTCATCATCAAACCAGTTAGTTATATATTAACAATAATTCATAACTAACTAAACAACTATAAGTCTATTCAATTAAGCAAATAGACTGTAACACAAGTATAAAAATGTATTTCATAGGCTATGTACTCAGTAAAGTTCCACACGTACTCACCTTAGCAATAAGATGCTCAAACCGTGTTCTTGACACCCAATCTCTTGCTTCTCAATCCAATCAACTTTCCAAGACTTCACCAAAAGCCTAATACAATAATCACAACAAGATTATCATCACAAACTACTACCAATGTGTTCATCTACCTCTAGATAACACCCATCAATCCATTTTCCCCAAATATGGTGATTACCAAACCCTAGGTTTAGCCAACCCTTAAGATTCTTACAAATCGAAATCATACACTTGTTTTACTTGTTAATATACCATCTATTAAGTGTATACATCATTTATTTCACCATAAATCACCAACCCAAGAACTAGGGTTTCAAACCCTAGCTTCAAGATCCATAGATCTTGAGCTACAAAGATGAAAGAGTGAAGATTTACCTTTAACCTTCCACTAGGAGTGAAATCTACCAAAGATTTGTGAAGAAATCAACCCAAACCAGATGCTATGCTCAAAAATCGCCAACAGAGAAAACTAGGGTTTTGATATGGCAATTAATGAGCTCAACCCGTCTTTAATGCTGGTCGTCCAGAGTTCACGGCGCGAACATAGTTCGCGTCGCTAACTTTGCATACTCGGCCATACTTAGCGATCGTTACCCAGACGCGAACTACTTAGCGACTCATGGCCAAACTCCCTGGCATCCGTTCGCGATCGCTATCTCGAGTTCGCGTCGCGAACTCCTTATGCAGCCAGGGCTGCACTTTTCCAACTTTGTCTCGACCCGGTTTCGCCCATAACTTTCTCGTACGGTGTCCAAACGACACGAAACCAATTTCCACGTGTTTTATATGATTTATCCATAATTATCATATTTTTACATATTTTATTTATTTACAATTTCGGGTCGTTACAACTATCTACCCCTTAAGAAGATTCCGTCCTCGGAATCTCATCATAGTTCACGAAATCCGGGTACCTCTTCCGAATCTCGTCTTTGACTTCCCAAGTCAAATTCGGCCCAAGTGAATGTTTCCACTTGACCAACACCAACTCGATCTCCTTATTCCGAAGCTTCTTTGTTTTCGTTTCTAATATAGCCTCGGGTTCCTCAATCAACCGGTTCGGGCCGTCAACCCGCAACTCTTGCAATGGAATAATATTTTCAACTTCCCCGATAAACTTCTTCAAATAACTCACGTGAAAGGTGTCATGCACACCTTGAAGCTCGGGTGGAAGTTCCAACTTAAAAGCTTGGAGCCCGACCCGTTTCAATATTTTAAACGGTCCAACATACCTTGGACTTAACTTCCCTTTCTTACCAAACCGCATTACACCTTTCCAAGGTGACACTTTCAACATGACCATATCACCGACATCCAAGTCGTATGGCCTTTTCTTCAAACCCGAATAACTTCGTCGTCTATCTTGGGCGACTTTCATGTTGGTTTGAATAATACTGATCTTCTCATTTGTCACTCTCACGATCTCGGGACCCGTGAGTTTCGTCTCTCCCGCTTCCAACCAACAAGATGGAGTTCCACATTTTCTCCCATACAACGCCTCATAAGGCGGCATCTTGATAGTCGAGTGATAACTATTATTATATGAGAACTCGACTAACGGTAAATGTTCATCCCATTTACCACCGAAATCTAGTACACACGATCTCAACATATCTTCAACCGTTTGAATCGTTCTTTCACTTTGACCGTCGGTTTGCGGATGATAGGCCGTGCTCAACCGCAACTTGTACCCAACTCTTCTTGTAAAGACCGCCAAAATCTCGAGGTAAACCTCGCGTCTCTATCGGACACAATCGATAACGGGACCCCGTGGAGTCGAACCACTTCATCAACATACAACTTAGCCAACTTCTCAAGTGGCAATGTTTCCCGAATTGCTAAAAATGATGCACTCTTGGTCAACCGGTCAACTATGACCCAAATGGCATCGTGACCTCTACTCGTCTTCGGTAAACCTACTATGAAATCCATAGTTATATCTTCCCACTTCCCGGCCGGTACAACCAATGATTGAGCTACCCCATACGGTACTTGATGCTCGGCTTTTACTTGTGCACACATGGCACACTTAGAGATATACTTGGCCACTCTTGCCTTCATTCCGGGCCACCAATAAACCCGTTTCATATCTTGATACGTCTTTGTACTTCCCGGGTGAATCGAATACTTCGACTTGTGCACATCATACAACAACTCTTTTCGGATACCCCCGAACTTAGGAACCCAAATACGACCGCCTACGGTCTTCAACCCTTGTGCATTTTCGAGAAAATGTTGGTTTTTACCTAACCGTTCTTGTCTTAACTCGTCTTTTCCCATAACTTCTCGTTGGGCATTCTTGATTCTTTCGATGATGCTCGAGACGACTTCTATACGTGTTAAAATTCCCCGGCTCGGGTTCTCATAAACTTTTCGGCTCAAGGCGTCGGCCACCACATTCGCCTTACCCGCGTGATACACAATCTCACAATCATAATCGGCTATCAACTCGATCCACCTTCTTTGTCGCATATTAAGATCTTTTTGAGTAAACACGTATTGTAAACTTTTATGATCCGTGTACAACGTACACCGAGTACCATACAAATAATGCCTCCACAATTTCAAGGCAAAAATAATCGCCGCCAATTCCAAGTCGTGTGTCGTGTACCTTAATTCCGCATTCTTCAATTGTCGCGAGGCATACGCGATCACTTTACCTCTTTGCATCAACACACAACCGAGCCCTTGATTCGAAGCATCACTATAAACCACAAAATCTTCCATACCATCCGGTAACGTAAGGATCGGCGCGTTACATAACTTTTCTTTTAACAACTTAAACGCCCCTTCTTGCTTCTTCTCCCACACAAACTTCTCACTTTTTCTCGTTAACTTCGTGAGTGGAATCGCGATTCTCGAGAAATCTTGTATAAATCTCCGGTAATAACCGGCTAACCCAAGAAAACTTCTAACCTCGGTAGGAGTCCTCGGAGGCTCCCAATTTGACACCGCTTCAATCTTGGACGGATCAACTTTAATACCATCACACGTCACCACGTGACCTAAGAATTGCACTTCCCGCAACCAAAACTCACACTTCGAGAATTTTGCATACAACTTCTCCCGTTTTAACACATCCAACACAAGCCTCAAATGACTTTCGTGTTCTTCTTCGGTTTTCGAATAAATCAAAATGTCGTCAATAAACACAATCAAAAACTTATCAAGGAACGGTTTACAAACCCGATTCATTAAATCCATAAAAATAGCCGGCGCGTTTGTAAGACCAAACGGCATAACTAGAAATTCATAATGACCATAACGTGTACGAAAAGCCGTCTTCTCGGTGTCGCCTTCTTTCACCCGAACTTGGTGATAACCCGACCTCAAATCGATTTTCGAGAAATAACTAGCACCTTGCAATTGGTCGAATAAGTCGTCAATTCTCGGCAACGGGTAACGGTTCTTAATAGTTACCTTATTCAACTCTCGGTAGTCAATACACATTCTCATCGAACCGTCTTTCTTCTTAACAAATAACACCGGTGCACCCCACGGTGACGAACTCGGACGAATAAAACCTTTATCCAACAATTCTTGCAATTGGGTCATCAATTCCCGCATTTCGGTGGGAGCTAAACGATAGGGAGCACGAGCAATCGGCGTCGCCCCCGGAACTAAATCAATCTTAAACTCGACTTGTCTCTCCGGCGGCAACCCGGGCAAGTCATCGGGAAATACCTCGGGGAAATCCCGAATAATTTTGACATCATCCATTGACTTCTTTTCCTTTCGGCCATCTAGTACATATGCAATAAACGATGCACAACCTTTCGATATACTTTTCCTCGCCTTGATGGCGGTAATCACATTGGGCATGTGATGTCGTTTCTCCCCATACACATACACCTTCTCATTCTCGGGTGTCCTAATCGACACTATTTTCTTTCCACACAAAATCTTGACTTGGTACATACCTAACCAATCCATACCGATAACCACATCAAACGCCCTAATTCCCATGGGCAACAAGTGTACCTTAAATTTTCTACCGTCAATTTCTAATTCACAATTTCTATAGACATATTCAACCATTGAGGTTTTCCCATCGGCTACCTCTATTTCATAAACCTCATCTAATAATTCCGATACCACATTCAACTTTCTACCAAACTCATGAGACACAAATGAATAATTGGAATCCGAATCAAACAAGATATAAGTTGGCAAGGAGTTAAGAAATAAAGTACCTGACACCACATCATGTGCCTCATTCGCCTCCTCTCGAGTGAGTTGGAAGGATCGCCCCTTCACCTTAGCCGGTTCCACTTTCTTTTAAGCCGTGGACACCATCGACTCGATTCCCTTCTTTGGGCACACATTGCTATAGTGCCCCTTCTCGTGGCACGAGAAACACTCCACATCGGCCAACGACTTGACCTTACAATCCCGGGCTACATGCCCCGGTCTACCACAACTAAAACAAGACCTCGACCCACTTCGGCACTCGCCGGTATGATTTTTCCCGCATTTCTTGCAAGAACCTACACTTCCTTGCTTAGAGAAGCTCGATGTGAACTTCCCCTTCTTATAAGTACCCGAGCCACTCTCGGCTTTTCTCTTCTCGCCCACATGGGCCCTCTCGGCAGTCATTGCCACATTCACCTCCTCTACACTCCGGGCGGCACTAATAGCCTCATCGAGTGAGACCGCCCTCTTAACCTCCAACTGATAATCCCACGGTAGCCCACTTGCATACCGAACCACTCTCAACCTCTCATCCGAGTAGGTTTTAGCAACAAACGGGAGCAATCCCGTGAACTCCCTCGAGTATTCTTCGATTGACATATCACCCTTCTTGAGGGTCACGAACTTCTCGTGCATCTTTTCCAAATCCCTTTCGGGACAAAATTTCTTTTTCAATCTCGTGGTGAACTCCTCCCACGACATCTTTTCAACCACCTCCTTCCCGAGGGTCTCATACACGATATCCCACCAAACCATGGCATCTTCTTTTAGCAATTGTGACGCATACGTCACCATATCGGTATCCTTACACTTGCTACTACCGATAACCCTCTCGGTTTCCCGGATCCACCTCATTGTTATCTTCGGGTCCGAACTACCCGTGTACACATTTGGCTTACAAGCCATGAAGGATTTAAACGAACAACCTTCTTTCACAACGGGCATAGCCCTAGCATCACTTTGGCCACCCGTGGAGGACTTCCCTTCCCCGGTGCCACTACCCCCGGTTCTTTCTTCCGATTTAGCCTCGGATTCACGGTCTCCACCCGACCTTTCACGGTCTCCAATAATACGGTGCACTTCTTCGGCCACCGTTCCCTTGATTTGATCGATAATAGTTTGGAGATCCGCCATGGTTACCAGAGTTCTATTAGCTCCGACCTCCGACTCACCCACCCGATGCAACGACGGTTGACTTTCTTGTTCAACCTCAACCTCTACTTGAGGTATCTCCTCCTCCCGGTTTTCCGGGGCTTTACCACTTCTTCTCGTGGTCACCATTTCTTTCAATCAAGACTATACGAAAGACATTAAACATTTAGTACCTTGTGTACAACCCATTAGTCACATAAGACTCAATATCCATAATCATATCAATTCTCATCGGTCCCCCTAGGTTCAACCCTAAACTTAACATAAAGTCTCAAGGTCAACCTATGATCTTAAGAAATCTTACATTCCTAATGCTACAGTCTAAGACTAGGATGGTCATCCAACCTAATTCACTTAAACTATAGCTCTGATACCAAGTTGTAACACCTCAAATTTTAATACCAAATATTGGCCAAAATAAAACATTTTTATAAATAGAAGAACATCCCCAAATTTGGATTTACAAAAACCTTGGTATGAAATCAGAGTATAAAAGTAGGTGTTACAAAATAGATCATAACCAAGCTAAGACTAAATCTAATCTAGTGCTCTTCTATTCTAGGTCCCGCATCTCTATCCATGCGTACCTAAGCCTTCGATCCCGAACCTGAGTACATAGCAAAACAAGACAAGGAGTACGTGAGACAAAAACGTCTCGTGAGATACGTGGGTTTAGACCCATTAATAATAATAATCGTTTATCCAAGTAATCAACAAACAAGTAATATCATCCATCTATTTAGTCACCCTATGGTGGCTTCAAACCTTGCTTTCCTAGCAACACATATCTAGTTATCGGGTTGCCCCCGAGCTAACTAGCAACTCTAACGTGCCCAACTATCGGGTTGCCCCCGAACTAGCTAAAAGCACCCTTAAATCCAACTATCGGGTTGCCCCCGAACTAGCTGGAAACACTATCCTATCTAACTATCGGGTTGCCCCCGAACTAGCTAGAAACATCACCATGTCTAGTTATCGGGTTGCCCCCGAACTAACTAGCATCACGTCATCTCGTTCTCACCATAACTCAAAGGTTATGTCAAACTAGTTCTCGGCTATCACATTCATCATCAAACCAGTTAGTTATATATTAACAATAATTCATAACTAACTAAACAACTATAAGTCTATTCAATTAAGCAAATAGACTGTAACACAAGTATAAAAATGTATTTCATAGGCTATGTACTCAGTAAAGTTCCACACGTACTCACCTTAGCAATAAGATGCTCAAACCGTGTTCTTGACACCCAATCTCTTGCTTCTCAATCCAATCAACTTTCCAAGACTTCACCAAAAGCCTAATACAATAATCACAACAAGATTATCATCACAAACTACTACCAATGTGTTCATCTACCTCTAGATAACACCCATCAATCCATTTTCCCCAAATATGGTGATTACCAAACCCTAGGTTTAGCCAACCCTTAATATTCTTACAAATCGAAATCATACACTTGTTTTACTTGTTAATATACCATCTATTAAGTGTATACATCATTTATTTCACCATAAATCACCAACCCAAGAACTAGGGTTTCAAACCCTAGCTTCAAGATCCATAGATCTTGAGCTACAAAGATGAAAGAGTGAAGATTTACCTTTAACCTTCCACTAGGAGTGAAATCTACCAAAGATTTGTGAAAAAATCAACCCAAACCAGATGCTATGCTCAAAAATCGCCAACAGAGAAAACTAGGGTTTTGATATGGCAATTAATGAGCTCAACCCGTCTTTAATGCTGGTCGTCCAGAGTTCACGGCGCGAACATAGTTCGCGTCGCTAACTTTGCATACTCGGCCATACTTAGCGATCGTTACCCAGACGCGAACTACTTAGCGACTCATGGCCAAACTCTCTGGCATCCGTTTGCGATCGCTATCTCGAGTTCGCGTCGCGAACTCCTTATGCAGCCAGGGCTGCACTTTTCCAACTTTGTCTCGACCCGGTTTCGCCCATAACTTTCTCGTACGGTGTCCAAACGACACGAAACCAATTTCCACGTGTTTTATATGATTTATCCATAATTATCATATTTTTACATATTTTATTTATTTACAATTTCGGGTCGTTACACAAGTCATTTGTTTGAATCACGAAGCACATGTGCTTGACGTTATGAAGCACATGTGCTTCACTACACGGAAAAAAAATCAAAACAAGTGACGAACACATCATTATGAAGCACATGTGCTTCATAAAGCCAAGCACATGTGCTTCATAAAGCCAAGCACATGTGTTTTTGTTCCTGAACACATATAACTTACAAGCAAGTCATTTGTGTTTGAATCACGAAGCACATGTGCTTGACGTTATGAAGCACATGTGCTTCACTACACGGACAAAAAAATCAAAACAAGTGACGAACACATCATTATGAAGCACATGTGCTTCATAAAGCCAAGCACACGTGTTTTTGTTCCTGAACACATGTAACTTACAAGCAAGTCATTTGTGTTTGAATCACGAAGCACATGTGCTTGACGTTATGAAGCACATGTGCTTCACTACACAGAAAAAAAATCAAAACAAGTGACGAACACATCATTATGGAGCACATGTGCTTCATAAAGCCAAACACATGTGCTTCATAAAGCCAAGCACATGTGTTTTTGTTCCTGAACACATGTAACTTACAAACAAGTCATTTGTGTTTGAATCACGAAGCACATGTGCTTGACGTTATGAAACACATGTGCTTCACTACACAGAAAAAAATCAAAACAAGTCACGAAGCACATGTGCTTCCAGTCACGACTACCACCACCGGTCACCACCGCCGGCGGCCACCTCCGGCCGCCGTCCGCCGCCGTCCGCCTCCCATCGCCACCGTCCGCCGCAGCCGGCCGCCGTCTCCGGCCGCCGTCTCCGGCCGCCGGAGAAGCACATGTGCTTGTAGTGGTGGTGGTGGTTTTGAATTTTGATCTTGACCATTAATTTTTCTTGATCCAAGGGCTAATAAATGTCTCTTGGGACTAGATAAAATTAATGGACTACCTTGAACATTTCACGGTTATTTATTAACAAACTAAACTTGTTATTGAGAAAAACATAGAATTATAAATAGAATATTCACCCTTATTGACATCCCTAAAAGTTGTCATTATCAAAACCTTTATTAATAATGGCACATTTGAGAAAACTTATTTAGTTTTTTTTAACTTATTAGCTTAATAAACCTAAATAAACTTAAATTATCAAGCTTATTTAGGCTTACTAAGCTATAAGCTCAAAAACTCTCCTAAATATGTTTCTCAAACATGCTCTAAATTTCAAAACAAACTTTCTTCTTGAAAGACTTCGACTTTATCTAGTGGAGGTTGATTGACTCGTATCAATTCGGTTCTTGGAGCTCTTGGGAGCTATTACTTTTCCATATTTAAAGCGCCGGAAAAATTCTTGATAAACTTGAGGTATTGCGGGCAATAAGTTTTTGGGGTGCTTATAATGGGGAGCGGAAAATCCATTGGGTAAACTGAAAGCTTGTCACCGGAAATAAAGAATTAGGCGGTTTCGGTTTGGGTTTGGGTGTTAGGAGCCTAAAAGCCCATAATCTAACTCTACTTTGTAAGTGTTGGCGGCGTTTTAAAAACCAATCTTCTTTTTTGGACATCGGTGATCTTGGCTCTTCATAATTGCGTCACGTATAAAATGTTGTTGAGTAAATACTAGGTGTTTGGAATAATATACGTTAAGGTTCTTGCCGAATTTAATAAAATAAATATTCCGATATATGGGTGGTTTCAATTCCAACTGGCACCGGATCCCGATCATTGGCTATGGGCGTTAGACTCCAATGGTCTATTTTCCGTAGCATCGACTCATGTGGCAATCTTTTTTTTTTTTTTTTTTTTTTTGGTGTACTTTGAAGGTCTCCGATCCCAATTTCTGATCCCTTGGCTAAAATCTCTCCCGGTAAGTGAGCATTTTTATATGAAGGTTATGGTTTCGTTGTCTCCCGTGATGCTTTAATTTGCTAAAATTGGGTGTTATACTTCAATACGCGGTATACAACTCATGTGGAAGACAAATCGAAGACAAGGAACATTTATTTTGGTTGTGTTGTGAATCAAGCAAGGTATGGATCAAATTTTGTTATTGGTGGAATATATCTTTATATAATATCAATTGCTTAGATGATATACTTCTTTGGGGAAGCAAACTTAATTCCAAAAAAAAATTCAATTATTTTATTCGGACGTTTACACAACACTTTACTTTATTTGGAAATATAGAAACGATATGGTTTTTAACAAAGGCGGGCAAAGAAGGATCTTTCAATTGTGTCAGTGGTGCAAGCACAATCTTTCTTTTGGACTAAACATAGATTGAATCAACGTGTCTCTTGTAACTATTGGTATATATGGTGTACTGATCTAATGGGCTTTTGAATATTTGATAGTTGGTATGTTGTGTTCCCTTTTCTTATATGTTTTGATCTAGCTCATGCCTAATTTCCCTTTAATGAATCATTTTTCCCTTATAAAAAAATATTCTACACTCTTTTTTTAGGCAATAATATTCCTGAGAACATTGTCTAGGATACTATAATCATCTTTCACCACTCCCTCTACTCTAATATTTCATTTCTCATATCTACACTATTTTATATTTTTCTCTACAAAGAGGTTGTTTTTACTACTTTCCCGTTTTAAAAATAGAGATTTTACTTTTTAATAAATTTCTAATTATGAATTGTTTTATAATTATGATAATTGTAAGTCTTCCATTTTGGTTTCATAAACACATTTAATATTTGAACTTTTATGAAACAATTGTAAAAGGCCGAATCTTTTAGGACCACAAAACATGTTTTAATTGACTTTGTGTCATTTGTCAAGTGAAAATGGACAGATTTGGATGGGTAGGATTTGGGTTAAGGTGGGTTGAAGTCACTGACAAATTGACACTATTCGACTTGGCTTTTACAGTTTACAGTACAAAGAGGAGCCACGTTTCTTTCATGTTTTATTCATAAAATTAATTGAAAATTTGTATTTATTTTCATACTAAATAGTTGTCATTTAAAATAGGTTTTGATAATGACAGTTCTTAGGGCTGTCAAAAGACATGCTTTATAAACTTGTACATTAATCTATAACAAACTCCTTAATTTTAGGAATGACTCTTTAGTACAACTTTTTATACGCTTAATGACATTATCAAAATCATTTAAAATATACTAATTTTCTTTCATAATTTCATATAAAATCTTAGTAGAAAACACACGTGATCACACCGATTAACCTCAATGATAACCCTATCAATTAGCCATGTATCACGGTATCAATATCTTTTTCTTAGATATATTAGTACACAAAATATCTTTTACAAGAAGTGATAAATACTCATATTAAACCGTTTAGGGATATGAGTTAAATGTGTCATGTGTGTGTTTGTTAATAGCTTTGATAAAATGACTTGACCGATTTATTACGTTTCTAAAGCTAATATGATTGTGATTCTTATTAATGACAATTTTGCATTAAATGTATTAGATGCATATCAGCAGCATATAACTATATCGCTTGCTTTTCAGTCATATATAGTATATCATCGAATATGCAATTGTTAATCGGTTAATATTAGACATTTTTTTGGGACAATATATAGCATTTTAATTTAACTAGAGCAATAATTTACATAGTGAAAGATTGCAAATGGTCAACATGTTGCGCCGCTATCTCTTTTTGAATTGCAAAACTAATTCTTTAAAAAAATATATCTAAAATTTAATATAGTTAGATGTGAATTTAATATATCTAAAATTTTAAAAAAATAGTTTGCATAGAATAAGTAAAGTATTAAGATTATTAGATATTCATTGTCCTTTTTTCTCAAAACTATTAATATTATTAGATATTCATCTTCCTTTTTTGCAAAATAATATTTTGTTGTCAAATAATATACGGAGTATCAAATAAAGATTGATTTATATTAAAAAAAATTACTTATTTGATCATTTGTGTCAAATTAAAAAAAAAAAGAGATTTGTGAGAAAATTAGTAAATTCTATATTTTAATTATTATATAAATAATAATATAAAGTACAAAAGTTTAGTAAAAAATAATACTACTATAAAATTTTTAAATTAAAAGACTATAGATTTTTCATAAGAAAACATAGCCCCAAAACAAAGTACGAGGAGAAGTAGAAAGTGAAAGTAAAAATGTTTCTTGAAAGATATCGCTTTTTACAAGTCTGCGTTGTGTTTGTCTCACCTGCCCAAAGGGAATAAATACCGAATAATCATGAATTCTTTTCCAGCCCCTCAATTGAAAATAAATACTCCGTAATAAATATTAGAGAGAAACAAAAGTCTATCTAAATATTATATTATACTAGCAGGGTACCCGCGCAATGCGGCGGCGGGTACCCAGAAACCATATTTCGTGGCGAGTAAGTGTTGTTCGTTTACACGGTAATAATTGTTGTTAGAAATAAATAATTAAACGGAAATGTGGATTTTGGTAAGAGTTGATGATTTACAGCGTCGTATATTTAATGTTATTGGGTAAAATGGTTTTCGAGTAACAGACTTTTGTTATTAAGTGTGGATGGTGTTACTAAAGTGTAATGTATAGCAAGTGGTTAACACATAGTGATAAGTTAGGAGAGGTTTTGGGTTCGAATCTTATTAGCCGCAATTTTTTTTTAAGGTAGAGAACTAACTAACAAAAGTGGAAAGGTCCTTAAAATCAAGTTTAAGGAGCTCCTTAAACTTGCCGTGGTAGGCCTAAATGCTTTATATAGTAGTAAGATTATATTATATAATATTTAATTTAATTCTTATTAAGAAATCCAATAAGGCCACAAAAAATCCCTCATAATTCTATCAATCTTTTCTTCATCATCGATTTGGGATTCTGCAATATCTTAATGTTCTTTCTGCATAAACCCCATCTGGGTTCCTCACAGATTTCCATTTCACGCCCTAATCATAACGCTAAACAACATTTTTATACATTTATATTTATAAATATGAATACATAAATACTTTTATTTCCATAACAAAATTAAAATCATTAATTTTCAGCTTCTCCGCACAAATCTGATCGGTTTCTCTTTCACCTCGTCAATTACTTTGATTGCTGTTTTATTCCGTTCTTCTGTTATCCCCTAATTTTTCCCCATTTTTGATTTTATTTTTTTGATCTGTGGTACGATCGAATCGGTTTTAGTTTTGAATTTTGAATTTTGATTAGTGGGTATACTTTAAAGATCGAAAACAGATTCGGGTTTTTTATTTTTTTTATTTTGGTTTTAATTTGGTGGGTGTTAGTTACAATGGCAGCTTCAAAATCTGCTGCAAGAATGGACTACTGGAGGGATTACTTTAAGGCCTCAAATGGTGATATATTTGAATTAATTGAAAAAGCAATTATGGTTGCTGCTTCTGATTACCCAAAAGAGTTCAAAATCAATAGAGATTGCATTGCTCAAACTTTGTTTTCTTGTAAATTGATCAAATGTTCTGGGTGTGATAAAGTTGAATTAGGTTTTCCTGTAAATGATGAACAGCAAGATTATGATGATAATAATGATGATAAAGATGTTAATGCGTGTAACCATCAAGCTGGTGATTACAGTTATGGAGTTGCAGAAGCTTTGACGGATGAGATTGAAGAGGAATCTCAAATGTTTGGTGAGGTTATGAGGATCAAAGAGATTGTTGACAACAATAGAGATGAGGTTTGTTTTATGTTACTTTTTGAAGTAATTCAGTTAGATTCATATTTGTTCTGTGTATACAATTGTTTGACCTTTTTCAAACATGAAATTGACCACCCAAATTCATTGTTGTTGTTGGCAGTCTGAATCAGTGTTGTACAACTCATTAAGAAAGCTTCAGTTGATGGATTTATCAGTTGATATTCTCAAGGTTCGATTATAACTCTATCGGGTTTTATTCTTTTTCGATTTAAATTAACTTATTTTGTATATTTGTTGTTCTTATGGATGTTAATTATATAATTCAGGCAACTGAGATTGGAAAATCTGTCAATGTTCTTCGAAAACATGCATCGAAGGACGTTAGCAGTATTGCAAAAACACTCATCGAGTAAGGATTTTTGTTAGTTGATAGTTATAACGGTTAGTTTTATTATATTTAATGTGGCCGATTTCCACCATAAAAGAAGGAGCATAACATTTATTCACATTCTTAAGATGGAATATTACACGTTTGTTCACGTGGAACGGGCTGAAATAGATTCGAATCTATTTGCGCGCCACATTTTAGTACCTAAAAACACGTTATTATGGCCCATTTGTTGGATATATATTTTAAAAAGTTATAACGTATATTAAAAATGCAGATCATGGAAATTTATGGTAGATGAATATGTTAAGGCTACAGAGAAAATAATAATTTCTGAAGCTACACCTGAATCACTAAACCCTAGTGTTCTTGATGAAGAAGAAGAAGAAGGCTTACCTTCACCGCCTCTTGATGACCTGGCATTTCTATACCCTCATACATCATTAGAGCTATCTGAGGTATTTATATAATTTTCAATAAAGTTTCTTCTAATTTTGTGAATTTATTGACTGATTCGGGCTCATTTTTTGAATCCACAAGTTCTTTGATGGGATGGAAGAGTATGGAAGTGAGTTGAATTTTATCAAGAATTTTAAAGATTTTGCTAAATTTGGTTCGTTATTGAATTCTCCACTCATTGTTTTCGGTTGTTTTAGATTCTGGAAACAGTGGGGGATTCAACAAGAACCATAACGGGCAAAACCCGAAACAGAAAAAACAGTCAAATGGGCCGATTAGGGTTTGTAAGAACGAGCCCGACCCGATAATGAAACAACAAACTGTTGTGAAACCTGTTAACCCTTCGGGTCCTGAATCAGGACCGCGAAGAACCGTTAAACCGGATACTGAAAGGAAGTTGCAAAATGTTCCAAAAAGACCTCCACAAAACATGAGTCGAGTATGATTAATAATAATTACTATTTATAAAAAAAATAATGTAATTTTCTGAATAAATGTAAAATGATTTTATTTGATTAACAGAACCAAAGGGCGTCACAGGAAACATCACCTAAAGACAAATTTGAAGCAGCAAAAAGAAAGCTTCATGAACGATATCAACAAGCGGAAAATGGTCTGTAATTTTTCTTATTTGAACTAAATGATTAACTAGTGGTAACAATATCAACCCATATATATACAAATGGGTCCATTTGAGTTATGTTTTTATCTCTAATGAGTCAAGTGGATTAAGAGAAGATTTTACTATAAAAGAAACGACATAAATTCGAAGTGTATAAAAATTGAAAATCTCCTAAATTGGTTTATATTAAAAGTTGGATTATTTTTGTAACATTATTTCCTTTTTTTATAAAACAGCGAAAAGACAACGAACAGTACAAGTGATGGAGCTACATGATCTACCAAAGCCCAAGGGTCAACCCATAAAAAGTCAACATCATGTTAGGCCCGGAAGCAATCACAACAGACATCGTTGACTAAATGGTGGTCAAGAAATAAAGGCTGGTTTGGTTGGTAGATAATGGTTTTTGATTCAGTTAAACAAAACACAGATTCTTTAAGTGCTAAAACAATAAGAATGCATTTTATGGGTCTGATTCTGGTTTAACTTTTGAAATTATAGAGAGCTTAGTTATAGCTTTTGGCCTAATTGTTAGCACCCGAATAGCTATGTTCGAGACTCGTTGTCAACAAAAATGTTTCTTTTAGTTTTCTACAGTATAAAAGTTATATAAGTTATTTTCTTATGTAAAAAGGGTGGTATCTGGTAAGATTTTGTTGGTGAATAAAAAGTAATAATGGAGTTTTTTTTTTGGTAAGTTTCGTGATTTGCGGGTTAACCGAATGAGATTTGATAATCGTCGAACTAATTAACATGATCAAGAAAAAAAGGATTTTGGTTTAATTTAGTGGCAGTCCTCTTCTTCCTTTGTGTTTGTTTATTTTTATGAAAATGAATCTCACACATATGGAAATGATTGGGGACTTTTGCCACCTCTCACTTTATTCTATTTTTTAATTTAACTATTGTCATCTTGAAGGGATCAAATTCTTGACCTACATGAGATCATTTAGATGTCTACATATTTTAAAAGGGTATTTGGATTTTCAAATATCATAATGTTTTCCATGTTCTTTTTTATAAAATAAGAAATTATAGTGATACTGATAGATGTTACCAATTTGTCGTACGTACCAATTAATAAATTAATCATAAAATGAGTACTTTTTTAAGTAAAATAAGTCCTTGGTCATAGTTGATTGTTAATAACTATAAACTCAAAGTCTCAAAACACTTTAAAAAGATTAAACGATAGACGTAGTGATGAGAAACGAATATATTCATGATATTACACGCAGTTTATTATATTTAAAATTGTTATTGTTATTGTTATATATTAGTTTGAAAACAATATTGATAATGACTACAAATTTGCCCTTTGAATAATCCGAAAGGGTAGTGTTGAAACGAAATAAAAACAAAACTACAGGCGTTTTCAAAGGAAACAAAGATTATCGACAACACACTCTTTGTTTCCAAGCAAGGTCATGGTCATGTGCCTCACCATTTACTATTTATTGTTATAATAATAATAATAAAGTTAAACAAATAGATGAATAATCAATCAATTTTTAATGAAGTCATTATCCAATTTTTTTTTTTTACCTTGTATTATTTTAGAAATAATATTTGATGTCTACTATTATTTAGTTACTCACTTGATCAATACAAGCGTCAAAATCAATTGATGAAATGAGGAAAATAATTAGTGGATTACACATATAATCTTGTGGTGAGTGACAAAATTAAGTCGTCACAAATAGTAAACATCAAAGCCCATTAAAACAAACGCTAGAATCTCTCTCCTAATATTATCCATTGATTTTGACACGTATCTTCATTTAATGAGTAGGCATATGAGTAGGTCTAAATGATAGACCTAAATACAATTACTCATCTTGGAATTGTTGACAAAATTCTATTTTGGTGTGGGAGGGCTTGGCAACGCACAACGGCACGTAACGGGCGTGGGTGGTCGACTTTTTGATCGGAAATAGCAGTTGAAAAGCTAAAAGAGCCGTTGGGATTTAAAAAAAAAATAATTAATTAATTTAATTTATTTATTTCCTATATAAACACAATCAAACACTACCAAAAGAGTTAAATGCAAGAATGGTCCTTGTGTTTGGCCAAATTGCACGTTTAGTCCCTGTGTTTCATTAAGTGCAGGCGCATAATATGCATTTTTGTGCACTCATGATCCCTCCGCCCTAACGCTGTTAACTCAACTCCGTTAGTTGAGGGTATCCTGGTCATTTCAACATCTTTGATCCCACCACTCCAACTTCTCACACTCTCTCTCTTGTTTAAATCATCTTCAACCCTCACCATCTCAAGAGAACACAAAACCCAAATCAAAATCATATTTCAAAATTTCAACAAGTGATACACGCATATATGTACAGATCTATACACATGTGCAACAAATTAATTACAAAACCCAAATCAATATCCAACCCAGCCACAACCACAATCTCCATTCTTCTTCTCCATACTCCGGTTAAAGCCAGATCTTCAAAACCCCAGATCTGTAGGTGGACGATAATCTTCGCACCAAGCAATCGACTATCTTTTCCAGCTTGCAGATCTACGGCGGTGATGGTGATTTCCGGCGGAATGAAGAAGGGTTCTCCGGTGATGGTGAAATCAGATGGATGAGGGAGGAGCAGAGATGGTGTTCGACACAAACGAACATGAATCGGGAGGTGTTCGACACAAATGAACATCACCTTCAACCACCAAATCACCACCTTCTCATCTACATCCCCCAATCAAAACCGAAACAAACGGGTTTGAACAACTCCGGTGATGCTTTGAACAAATGGGTTTTTGAAGACAAATGGGTTTTTGCTTCCAGGTGGTTTCCATTGATTTTCATTGCGGAAGACTCAATGGATGTCGTGATGAAGAACCGGTGGTGGTGGCTGACGGTCGATTTGGATGTTTGACAAATATGGGTGATGGGTGTGTTAGTGTGTACAGAGAAAATAGCAAGGGGAAAATAAGGTTTGGTTTGGTGGACTAAATAGGATGAAATGACTAAAATGCACCTGACTGATGGACGAAAGTTAACAGCGTTAGGGCGGAGGGATTATGAGTGCACAAAAATGCATACCTGGATACCGCGCCTGCACTTAATGAAACACAGGGACCAAACGTGTAATTTGACCAAACCACAGGGACCATTGTTGCATTTAACTCCTACCAAAATATTACAAAAACACATCACAATATATGAAGAACTACTCAGATGAATTTGACGACGATGATGAAAGTGAAGTTTCGGATGATGAAAGTGAAGTTTCTGACGCCAGAACTGTGAAGCAAAATAGAAATGGAGGGACACAA
Source organism: Calendula officinalis (assembly GCA_963853835.1). Classification (NCBI taxonomy): domain Eukaryota; kingdom Viridiplantae; phylum Streptophyta; class Magnoliopsida; order Asterales; family Asteraceae; genus Calendula; species Calendula officinalis. The sequence continues at coordinate 65,823,115 of OY970821.1, read as the reverse complement.
ACACCTCCTGCCATGGCGTCGGAGAAAGACGCCGCCCTTGCTGCCATCGCCTCCGATTCTCCCACCAGGTACTCTTTCTCTCTCTCTACTGTATTACTGATTGACAATTAACCTTTTTACCTAATTTCTGTATGTGATTAATCTGCTTTCATTTCTTCGGAGTGACGGATGACTTGATTCTACAATTATGATGCATTATATATGTTTTTGCTATCATGAATGCTTCTGTACTGCTGATTCGGTTGATTAGATTAGTTGATGTATACTGCCTACGTCCGGAAAAGGGGTCGATCTTAGGGTTTTCAAAGTCAATACTCGTATTACTTGTTATCTGAGTTATCATCTTTTAGATATGTCCATTAAAAATTAAAAATGCTCAAAAACAATGCTTCATTTGATGAATTCCATTTGATGTAATGTACCTACTCTTCTAGTTTAGGTCTATTTAATCAAGTTTTTGTTTCTAAGTGAATGGTGTTTGTAGATTACACTCAAGACAATATTTGTGTATGTGCAAGAAGCATGGAAAAGTTACAAAATTGAAAGATACAGTGTTCTATATGCCAGAAATGAATATTTTATAGCGTATAGACAGCGATTTTGAATAATTTATTATAAGTTTGGCTTTTTAATAAGTGTGTGATTGTGAATTGTGATGATAATAACCACAACATATGACAATATAGATAGCATAGGACTTGCAAATAACAAAATAAACTGATGCTCATGATCTGATGAAAATTTAGTTAAAAATGTAAATAATTCACTTCTATCAACTCCTAATATGAATAGCAGCTAGACATATAGATTACATATCCTTTTGTTTTGTTGAATTTGGCATTGTTTAATAATTAATCATCACTTGATTGTTCTGTTTTTAGTTTTGACAAGATTATCAACAAGGAAATCCCAGCAACTGTGGTCTACGAGGATGATAAGGTATCACACAACTGTTACTTAATTGTTAATATCTTTCATTTGAACACGCCCTGATATTCCTTATTAGTTTTTAGATTACACACTATAATCTTTATCATATTGTATAACTCGTGAAGTCCTAGGTTTTATGACTTACTTTCAAACTTGTATTTTTGCATTTTATTTCTTATCTTTTACTGTTTCCTCTTTTTGACAGGTTCTTGCGTTCAGGGATATTGCTCCCCAAGCACCAACACACATTCTGTTGATTCCAAAAGTTAGGGATGGTTTGACTGGTCTTTCTAAGGTATTCACTCAAATATATACATATATATTTTATACGCAATAGATAAAAGCACTTTTTCTTGTTTCTTTTGGTCATATCATTATTTGATATTTTGATTCTTATTTCACATAAATAATGAGTAAAAATACTTATAATTTGTAGGCTGAGGAGAGACATTGTGAAATTCTTGGTCATCTTCTTTATACTGCAAAGGTTGTAGCAAAGCAAGAAGGTCTTGAAGAAGGATTTAGAATTGTCATCAATGATGGACCACAAGGATGTACGTATATATACTTATTTTTGTTCATATTTTTTTTTAAATTTTAAAAACGTTTTTGGCAGGCCAATCTGTTTACCACATTCATGTTCATCTCATGGGGGGACGACAGATGAATTGGCCCCCTGGCTAACGTGGCATAACTCAAAGCCTAGCAATTTGTTATGGAGGTTTAAATTGTTGAATCTGAAATCAAGCAACAAATATATATTTATGGGTTGGGCTTATTATAAATTTGCAGTCGATTAGTAGGACTCCTACTACTATTAATTGCCATTGTTTATGATATAATGCTAGGCTTTGGAGTATTTATTATCATGGTTGTTTATGATATGTTTTCCTAGACTCGGATATCTTTTACCCACAATGAGTTTGTCCATTTTTAATTTTTTTTTAAAAATGATTTATAAAAATCTACAATGATAAATTGAATCTTTAAATAGAATTATTTAGGAGGTTGTACATGCATTAAAAATGTACGTTGGGTGACTTTCAACATGTTGACTCACTTGAGAGAATTTAGATCAACCAATTTACTAGGAATTTGGCATACTTCTAAAGATTGGAGACAAGTTGAAACTGCAAGTTCTAAGACTTAGCACGCTTTACCAATTAATTTTCATAGTTCACGATACACAATAGTTAACCTTACAAAATGCAACCAGAAGCATGAGAAAAGGTTAACAAGCGAATAAGTGAACAAGGTCTAGCTCAAAGACCGACGCCGTCGCACATGCGTATTAAAACTCGAAAATTGCCGTTGAAGGAAGAAGGGAATGCTGAAAGGGGTGGGTCCCACATGCGTCTTAAAACTCGAAAATTGCCGTTGTAAAATTAGAAAAAAAAAAGAGAAAATGAAATGAAATTAAAAAAAAGGGTAATATGTCCGTTGAGACATAACAATTTTTTTTTAAAAAAAATACGGAGTATATTTTACCCACTTTTTCAATTCTTTTACCTCGCACTCAAAAAACTTAATTTTTCACATCTCATTTTACCTTCTTTTCCTCCAAAAACTTCATTATCACTCAATCTTTTTTTTTTTTTTTTTAAATGTCCCAAAAACACCCACAAACGGTATCCAACGATATGTGGAATCAATTAATGGAAAACCCCATATCTACCCCACCCTCACCCGACGGCTCTTTGTCGGCCCAAGCGAGCACCCCGACACCACTCTTGGGTTTTGCGGCATACGCACCACCCATCGCAAGCCCGTTCCAACTTGCATCCGAGGGCCCCGAATCAATACCAATATCACAGTTGGTACCAATAATCACCACCTAACTTCCAATACCTAAAACCACCACCAAACGTTCAATACCTACAACCACCATCAACACCCAACTTTTTGCAAAAAAATTTACTCACCGCCAACACCCGATAAGATTGTGGACGACACCAAACGAAAAGCAGGAACAATACAAAAACAAAAGCAAAAAAGAGTACAAACTCAGTGGTCACACGAAGACACGAAAAACGTGCAAGCGGGACACGAGACGAGGACGTCTTGAAAGCATCTCGTGACCAATTCTGTACGCAATTGAAACAACTATTTATATGCGAGCAATGTTGGGAGGTCCTAAAAGATTGCCCGAAGTTCTTATTTGAGGAAGGCGTCATGGACCCGGACCCGACACCGGTCAACCTCGATGACGACGTTGCTCCGACACCCACTAACATGTAAACATTGTTTTGAGATGACCCGCTAAGACGCCCCCGGATCGCTCACTTAGTAAGAAAAGTAAAAAATAAAGTTTAGGTTCGTCCGATGCTGCAACTTCTTCAAGGTCTGTTAAGGTGGACACATTGGAGGCGGATTTTTTTTCTTCTTTTGAATGACCAGTTAGTAAGTTAGTGGTTCGAACCTAGACAGTGACATCCACAAGGGGCAGTATGCCTTCCCTCGAACCCTCCACTTATGGGGAATAAACTCCACCACCTATTCACCTAGGGAATTAAGTTTCCTACCACATTTTTTGATGTCTATACCACAGTGTACAAGTAATACTGCATACTGTACAAGTAGATAATACAATTATTGTGGTAGATGAGTCAAAATATGTGGTATAAAAATCACTACCTATTCACCTAAGGACAAGCCTTAAGCAATACTCAAACTCGAGACCTTGTGAAGGAAAACCCCCAAGGTTTCCATTGGTGGCCAGTTGATCTACACCAACTGGTTCATTGGAGGCGGTTAAGTTAACCATCGAAATGCAAAGAATCGCTATAACTAAAATTACCGAGATAGCCACTTTATAAGTGATTTGGGGTGACAAATGTAAAAAAAACGAATCGAGTCCGGTTTCAATCCAATTTCTATTGGTTTTTAAGTTTTAAATCTAAATTCGGTTTTGACCAAGTTTTACAAGATCCGATCCGGTTTTGAAACTGGTTCGTTTTTTTAATCCGGTTTATGCACCTGTAATCTGTATGATCATATCAAGTACAAATATAGTTGAACTTGATCAATAGTGCAGGACTGCAGGGACCATTAGTGTAACTTTCTGTCTTACTTAAAACGGATATAAAAAGGCCCACTCCCCAGAGTGAAAAGGGGGGAAATCTGGTGCTTCAACAGCTAGCCCTAGTCCTCCATTTTTCTCAATCAAAAGCTTATAGGAATGCCATCGTTTCCTCAGCCAGGCTCGGTCACTGTTTGCGAAATCAACAGAGATCTAAGTATAATCTCTCTCAATTACTCATATAATCTGTAAACTCTTTCGAAATTATTGATAATTTTACATGGAATCCATAATCATTTGCACATTTTAACTTCATTTTTGAATAATCTTCAGTTACCACCGAAAGTCTGTCAGATGATCAAGCAAAGGAAACGTACGGAAAAATTCTTGTAAGCTTTCATCTCTCATTTTTTTGTTTGTGTTGAAATAAATTGATTACTAACATTTGGGAAATTGATGTTTTTTTCATACATTTAGGGGGTAGTTTTCAGTCCAATTCCGTACCAGATAGAGTATCCGCCGGCGACAAGTGCCGATGGAGTGGTAGAACCGCCGTTGAAGGGTTTGCCGGGGTTACTTCAACCACTCTTTCATGGACCACTTAAACGCATTTTTGGTCCTAATGATGTAAGTATCTCTGTAAATTTTCATATAGAGTAGTTTATTACTATAGCTATACTTATAATAGGGCTTAATTTAGGGTTCATTTACTTGAGTTAGTAGATGTTTTGTCAGAGGCTTACTTCCGTTCTGATGGTGTCAAATTTTGTAGGCGAAATTACTACCTCATGTTGATCTCAAATGTCTTAGCTGGCACCAGAAAAAGGATATTTTGGCGTTTGTTTCTGCACCAAATCAAGTAACCATTCGTGATTATGGAGATTCAGGTAAGCTAGCAAGCAAATAGGTTGTTTTGCCATATTTCCATTTTTTTGTCTTATAATTAAGGTATAAATATGTCACATGGTTGTTAGGAGAAGGGAAGGACCCCTGCATTCTGATGAACGATCTTCAAAGGGAAGTTAAACTCCTGGAATGGAGGCCAAATGCTGGCACAACACTTTCAGTAGCCTGCAAGTTAGTACATTTCACGTTCTTGCACTGATTTTCTATTGTTATTCTTATTTTTTGCGGCCTTTTTTACAGTTAATTATCTATAATTGTATAAACAGAGGTGGAATATGCATTTGGGCTGCTTCATACCCTGGAAATACTGCATGTGTGAGACCTGGGGTCCACTCTGGCAGCCTCTCTAGAGGTTCTGGAATTAAATGGACTCTAGTTGATTTTCTTAAAAGCCATGGTGATGAACAAATAAGTGCACTTTCATGGAGTCCTGATGGAAGATATCCTAAGTTTATTTTTCCTTTTTTTTAATGAAGTTCTTAGTTAAATTCTTTTATTAGTGATATTTTGATCCACTTATTCACTAAGATAATCTTGAAAACATGAATTTCAAATTTATTTCCTTGACCTATCTTCACATATGTAGCATCTGCCTCATTTGAGAGCTCATCTTTCACAATATGGGATGTTGCTCAAGGTATGCTTCATGTTTGCTAAAAGCCTAAAACTGTACTTATTTCACTCATAATATGTTTAAAAAATGTCATTTTTAAACATTTTGAGTTTAAATATACGGTTTATATTGTGGTTACTTTACAGGGGTGGGTACGCCTATTCGAAGAGGATTAGGAAGCATATCACTGCTTAAATGGTCTCCTACTGGAGATTATTTCTTTGCTGCAAAATTGTAATGTCATTTATCATCTTCAGTTAAATGTATAAAATTAATATATTAAACTTTGGTACTAAAAATGATTATCATATGCAGTGATGGAACTTTCTACCTGTGGGAAACAAACACATGGACTTCAGAACCATGGTCTTCAACTAGTGGCTTTGTCACTGTTAGTAAATATATTTTTATATTTTTTTGTATAATTAATTATTGATTATTTAGCTAATCATGTGTTATATGCAGGGTGCATCGTGGGACCCAGATGGTTGTATGATTCTTATTTCTTTCTCTGAATCATTAACATTAGGTTCTATTCACTTTGCTACAAAGCCTCCATCACTTGGTATGTATACTGATTTATTTTGATTAAAATTTTATTTTATATTTATTTTAGATCCTATGATTCTCATTTTTTTTTCATGATGATTTTTCTCATGATGATTTTTCTCAGATGCACACCTGTTACCTGTTGACTTACCTGAGCTGAAGTCTTTGACCAACAGGTAGATAAAACAAACTTTTTTTTTCTCATATTAGACAGTTTTAATTTTAAATTTCTTGTAATTGGTATTTTAGTGGAGGTATTGAAAAGATAGCATGGGATGCATCAGGGGAGCGTTTGGCTGTGTCTTATAAAGATGGAAATGAGCTGTACAAGGGTTTAATTGCTGTTTATGATGTTAAACGGGCTACACTCATTACATTATCTTTAATGTAACTAAATTTCACTCCATAAAAAATAAAAAATTATGATGTTCAATTGTTTATGTTTTTCATGCTGATATTTTTTATAATGATTTAGTGGCTTCATCAGAGGACCTGGGGATGACCCAAAGCCTCTAACATTTTCATTTCATGACAAGTACAAACAAGGACCACTATTATCCGTTGTAAGTATATATTTGTTTTCTTTTTTTAAAAGCAAATGCATGATTTATAGATTTGATTTTAATAATGTTGTGTACATGCATGAATATTTTGGTTTCAGTATTGTTAATTTTAAAGGAATTAGATTATAAATATTGTTTATATTTTTGTATTTATGCAGTGTTGGAGCAGTGGAATATGTATCACGTACCCACTCGTGATTCGTTCACATTTACTTGCTTAATGCAAGTATTTTGGTAAGTTATTATCCACTTTCTCTGGTTTACTATTGTAATAATATTGTTTTTGTAATAGTTAACATAAAATTCATGTGTTTCAGTATTGTAACATATGCTCTCTTTATGCCTTCTGTCAAACTTCATATGGTGTTTATGTTGTCAAATGCCTCAACATAAATGTAAGGAATATGATCAAAAGTTGAAGAACAATCATAGAGTTGCTTCAAGAGGTAGAAGATGGTAAAAACAATCTTTTGAAGGATGGCAAAACTGTCAATTCATCCATTTCTTCAACGTGTTTGGAAAAATGGTATTAATATCCTTATTATGCTACGAGAATTTTAAAACAATATCTAGGGATGGTTTAAAACATATGTTATGTGGCCACCCTGTTAATTGGGTGTCTAATAAAACTTATGCTGTTTTGGACTTTTGATAGTGGTAGTTTTAAGGAGTTAATCAATGTTAAATGTTTTTGTCTCTACTTGTTTGTTCTTGAAATTCTTTTCAAGTTCATCTTTTTGGAAATCCTAACTAAATTTGGGCTTCGTCATTATCGTGTTTGGATTTGAGTCCTGTTTTTTTATGGTTGTAAGGAAGACAATGTTGTCGCTTGTTATTTATATCGAAAGCAAAAGCAAAATTGAGATGGTAGTATTTGTCGATTTTGGTTTAGGTAGAATTTTTTAGGGTATTTGAACTTCATTCAGCTTGACGATCTCGTTTTGGACTCAATTTTGGCTTATTTCGGGTTATGGTTGATTAGCGAGGTCATATATTATTTAGGGAACACTGAAGATAAACGGTTTTTCTATACATAAAATTACACGTTTATGGTTTCTTCCATTTTTGTTGCTGTCTATTTCTGCTAGTTAAATTGTAATGATTAGCTGTCATTATGTTTAAAGGCTATTTAATATTGTTAGCAAAACCTTATACTATAAGGTTTAAATTGTGTATTTGGCTAATTGCCCTAGTCATTAATTGTGGTACTTTTGATGGTCATATTCTAACAGATTGTAGTGAACTAGCTAACATGAGGTAGAGAGAATGTTTTTATAGAGTGGGTTTTAGCTGAAGTGGGTAAATGGGTGTATGTGATATGTGTGCATGCTTATAAAACATACACAAGTAATACATGTGATTATGAAAAATGTGCGCTTGTTGTGTGTATTTGCAGAGAACGTGAACTATGTGTATGTGTGCATTTCTATAATAACATTTACGAGGGGATGAACAGTACATGAATAGTTTTTTTTATATATATTTTAATGTTTGGTTTTTCTTTTTCCTAAATGGTGTCTTTATTTCTAATGCTTTTCTTTCTTATATGTAATTTAGAATAATAATTGTCCAAGTTACCCTAGCGAAATTAATAATATGTTAATCTGTCGCGGAGCGCGGGACGTGAATCCTCGTTAATAACATGAATCAACCGAAAGCATCAGTAGAGAAATAGACGCACAAAGTTTATATAGATTATGCAAACTTGTTCCGTAAAAACCTTCTTCAAAGGTCACAACATGGGCTAATATGGTCAAAAGCTCCACTATCACTCAAATCGCATCATGTCCTCTTTGGATTCTTGGAAGTTTCGTTGTTCCCATTTTAACATTCTATCATTTATGAAAACATATTTAACAAAACAAATTCATAAAATATACAAACTAACAAAAAATTCTCTCTACAAGAATACTTATAAGAAATCTTGCATTTGGATCTCTGTTAACATCCTATACATATTTTGACGTTGTAAGATATTGTATAATATTATCGTACCAAAAATAATTTTCTACACCATTGATCATGCTGAACAACACCTTTGACCACCAGGTCCTTGGATCTCCAATACTAAACTACAAACTCGAAACAATATAGCACCTATAATCGTTGAAGTTTAAATATCTTTACGTTGTTACAATTGCTTATCTTTATTGAGTTTCGGTTTGATAGGATTAGACCCAATTATCCTTTAGATGTTTTTTATTTAAAATTTAAATTACTTTTACCATTAAATCAATGAATTAGCACATTAATAACTATAACTATTCAGCAAAATCAATTAACGATAAGTGTTAAATTAAACCTATAAACTTCAATCTATTAGATATATTTTTTTTATTTGTACCTAAAAATTATAACTTATGTGTAGCTCGACCAACCTGGATTCTCATCACTCATCAGGTTGCAATTCTTTTTATCTTAAACCTGATGCCCGACCGGATAAGAGCCCTAACCTAACCCGACAACCTGATGGACACCCTACACATGTAGTAACTATATAATTTTTCCCTTATAATATAATCATTATTTGTGTATGAAACCCAATCAATGTAACTAATTCTAGCCCGATACATGACATGATAAAAAATTGGGTTGGTCGGCTCATGTTAAAAACCTAACATCAACATAAAACTCAAACATATACGACTGAACTAGTATAATCGGGTTCTAGTTTGAGTTTAGTAGGGTTGGTTTGACCTTTTGACATCTATAGTCAGTTATTCCCATTATAATAACCATTTTTATTTGAAACCGACTTGAAAGGTCAAAATGGTAGAACGATCGAAGATAATTGTTTGGTTGCGAAATATCAAAATAGAGGGGTTCCTTTGCAATAAATTTTATGTTGGGAGTGTGTGGGGCCAATTTTCCCCCTTTTATTTAGTGGCTTCCCCGATATTGGTTTTGCTTTGCCTCTCTCATTTGAAGCCCTAGCTCAGCTCCATCTCGCCATTGACGAACTCATCTTTTATCTGGTACATCCTTTCTCCCTGCACATATTCAAATTCATCTTCTTGTCGTTTACCGAAACACGTTCACCCTGAAGCTCATAGTCTGGTACTTCATTTTCTTTCTAGCTACTGAAATTTGAAAATGTGTTGTATATTATCGCAAATCATATACAATGCAGTTTTTGGTAAAATCTGTGTGAATCCAGACTTGTAAGATGTCTAGAGGTAAATATGAGCGTTTGTCTTCAAGGATAACTCATTTGAGTTGATTTGTAGTAATCAATAGCTGGAAACTATGCAAGATTTCCAAAAATTTTAAGCCGAGGCTATCATTTTCTTCGTAATATATATCTATTGATTAATTTGAAAACTGCTAGTAATAGTCCAAGATGGACTGGACCTAATATTTTCAGGGCTTCTATTATCCTGATTGTATAATATATCGTATCGTATTTGTGGGGTTATCTTCCTGGTTTAAAGTTCTTATTGACGATCTTCAGTTAAATGTTTTAAGGTTTGTTGTCACACGTGAGCAGGAATTAGGGCTATAAAGAAGTTAGATGTATATGGATGTGTAGGCAATATTTCTGGTTAACTATGAGATTAATATAATTCAACTATGATATTTTGTGAAACTGATATGCGTGTGCAAGTATTTTGTTGTGGAAACAGTATCTTGTACATGATTTGTATAACAATATTGAAGCTATGGCAACTGATGGAATGTATAATTGTTTTTGGATATTGTAGCTATTAGTGAATGGAAGATGTAAAGAAGTTTTATAAAATGAATAACTCGCACATATTCCTTGTTTAGTCATTAAGGAAATGCTACCTAATTGATGCTTTAAGAGCATGCATGATTTTATAATTTTTGTTAGGGTAAGAGAATACAAGATTTGACTATGTGTGTTTATTGGTGTTATACCTTCATATTGTTAGTTGAATTTGGAATAACAAGTAATGCTGGATAAATTGAACTTCTTCCTTTTTCCTGAGTAGCTCATAAAAATAAGTTAAAAGCCAGGTTTTTCATGATTGCTATTTTGTTAGAAACATTGGTTAGTACAAACACACTGATGAAAGCAAACATGTTCTATTTGCTCTTCTATCCAAGACTCTTAGACCCTAAATATGATTTCATTAATTGAAATGCTATAACTGTAATTATTTCCATTTGAAACAGAAGCATCTACAAGTCTACAAATTGTAACATGAAAGAGAAAATATTGTATAAGTTGTATTGGAAAAAGCAATTCAATAGAATTCTGAGATAATGCCTGAATGTTTATATGTTTGTATATGAATAAAGGTCTAATCAAACCAAAATGGTGTGATCTCAAGGATACTAAAAAAGAATTCGCCACTTACAGTTATTAATTATATTAACTAAAATTAGTTAAAATATGAGTGTATAAGGAACTAAGGATGCTATATGGGACTGCCCATTAATCTTATTATGTGTTCGGTTAGGTTAGGTGGAGAAAGGTAGAGTGCCATTTCTGAATTTGATTCACTTCTTTTATTTTCAAATGAATTGTATTAAATCTTGAAAATACTTTAATTCCTATCTATATTTAGTATTTGCAGGGATTGTTGAATCTAGTTACAAAGGTAGCAGGATGAGTGATGATGTTTTTGATGGACAAATGTTGGCAGATAAACTGTCTAAACTCAACAGTTCCCAACAAAGTATAAATTGTATCCTTTTTTTTGTTTTTCCTAATTTAAACACAAAAAATTGATAGCAATATCGTAGTTAATCATCATTTGCTTAATTACAGGCTCATTAGTATTATATTAAAGAAACCAAACTTTCTGACAGACTTTTAGGTTTCATATTATGTTGGGCCGATACTATATTAACACTGCAAAAAAGAAAGAAAAAAAAATCACTTTTAAGATAATGTTGTAGAAAACACAGATACTTGGTATTTTATTCCTTAAACAGGTCATTTTCTTAGGGTTAAGTACATTTTGATCTTTAAACTTTCATCTATATGACAGTTTAACTCTCAAACTGTTTTCTTGATGTTTCTCCTATCTTTTAACTTAATATCACTATTATTACATAATGTTGTATAAAAGTTAAGGGACTAAACCATTGTGAAAAAATAAGTTAAGAGGTTAAAATGGTTTTTGTAAGTATTAACTGGTGGTAGCTGGGTATGATGCCCCTTTTAACAAGTTAATTAAAGTTAAGGCACTAAATCATTGGTAAAAAAAAGTTTTAACGGTTAAAAGTTTGAGGATTTGAACATAATTAAGTTGTTATATATGTTTAGTCCTAAATTATCATGGTTTTCCATAACTGTAAATTAGCATTATCCACTTGGCTTATTACACATAGAAAAAAAGCAAAAGAAATAGTTGAAATATGGCATAAATCATTGAAATCTGGTGAAGGGGCACAACGTGTTGCTTTTCTGTATTTGGCAAATGACATTCTGCAGAACAGTAGAAGAAAAGGTCATGAATTTATGAATGAATTCTGGAAAGTTATTCCATCAGCCCTCAAACATGTTAATGAACATGGTGATGAAAATGGAAAAAAGGCAGCATCAAGACTGGTACTTTTTTCTAGTCTATCAAAAATTTTTGGCAATTGTTTTAATTTACAATTATTTTGGAAGGTTGACATATGGGATCAAAGGAAGGTGTTTGGGTCGCGGAGTCAGAATTTAAAAGAAGAAATGCTTGGTAAAACTACTCTTCCCCAGTTGCCAAACACTAATGGGAAAACAACTGCTAACAATAATCCAATCAAGATAGTGAAAAGGGATTCTAACTCACTCAGACTGGTAAGTATCAGATTTTTTTTTTTTAATTTCTCATTTGTTTTTTTGAGTTCATTTGACAAATTTTTGGTATGTTTATAATATTGGAAATTCAGAAATTGGCTGTTGGGGGAGCCCCAGAAAAGATAATAACTGCTTTCCATTCGGTTCATGACGAGAATGCTGCTGAAGATACTGCTTTAAATAACTGCCAAAGTGCAGTTCGCCGGTTTGGAGATTTTGAGAGAGATATTGAAACTCGAGGTAAATGCTATATTTTAATACATATCTTTTGGGTATATTTTTTAAAAGCATTTGTTTTATATCAGTTTTAATTGGTTCTGTTATTTACCTTACAGAATTTGAACTAGTAATTTAGCAAACTTGAGACTGTAAATCAATAATATTATCTTTTCCAAAAATAATCAAATTGTTCAAGTTTTCTTGAAGATAGAGTGAAATAAACAACTAAAATGTTAGTTTGTATTGAAAGAATCTTAAATAGGCTGCAATACAGTATAAGAATCTACAAAATGTTGCTTGAGCAAAAGAAGAAAAAAAATTATCTTGAAACATCAGTTACGGAAGTTTTACCTTCTACTGTGTATTTCTCTAACATATTTAAAGTTACTAATATTATATTACTTTAAATTTTATAGTTTAATAATATATTTAAAGTTTGTGTTTTGTGCTTTTTCAGGAATTGGAGGATCTTCATTGGTAGATGAAATCCAGGAGCAAGAAAAAGTACTTGAAGAATGTGTTAACCAACTTGAAACTGCTGAAAAGACCAGGAGATCATTGATTTCCCAACTTAAAGAAGCACTTCAGGATCAAGTATGATTGCTAAATATATTTTTAAGAATTGTTTTATTGTATTGTAGATAAAATATTTCTGTTAAGTGATGCTTTTGCGTTACATAATAAGTTGTTTTTGTTGATATATATTTCAGGAATTGAAGCTGGATGCTATTCACAGGCAATTGCAGGTTGCTCGTAACCAAATCGAGCTTGCTGCAAATTTGAAGAAAAAAGTAGTATCATCTTTACCAGGTGAAGTGACAGGTGTCAGTAATTCAGCACCCAATCAATCAATATCCTTTGGAATGATAACAGCAAATGTTAGTGCTACTGAAGAAGAAAACAAAAAAGCAGCAGCAGCAGTTGCTGCAAAACTCACAGCTTCAACATCTTCTGCACAAATGCTTACATCTGTTCTTTCTTCACTTGTTGCACAAGAAACAGCTTCTTCAATCACCAACTTATTTTCACCAGATAAAAGACAAAAACTTGACCCACAACCGCCACTTTCACTCTCAGATTTCACTGCTTCATTTCAACCACCACCTTCTATTCAGTATGCGTATGGTGGTGGTACCACCCTACCGCCGCCACCACCACCACCACATGTTTCAATGGGGGTGATGATGCCTAATCATATGCCACCTCAGCAACAGTCTCAGGCTCAGCAAAGTACAGGTGGCGGTGGTGGGTATTATCGGGGGCCAGGTATGGGATTTTATCAGGCTACACCACCGCCTGTGCCCCGCCAGTGAAGTGGTATTTGTTGTTTGTTTTGTATATTAATTAATAGGATCCTTGACTTGTATGTGGTTTTATGTTAAATTTTTTAACTGCCAAGTAAGTCAAGTATCGGCTATCTTTAGCTTTCATACATTTGTTGGAAATTTGTTTTATGTGTAATAGCCTTTTTACTAGAGGGCAAATAGCAATAAAGGACATTACACTTTGAGTCTAGAAATCAGAATCACAAATTTACAATACATATGGAAAGGAATAGACAAGATTAGTGGATGAGAGATTACACTTTGAGTCCAGAAATCAGAATTACAAGTGCTAAAGGACCCCTTTATGTTCAATGTGTTACCATATGTTTGTTCTGAGTTGGCAAGGATGACTTGGATTGTCTAGCTTTTGTTCATAATCAGTTATGTCCATGTTGAATCTGCTGCATGTAGAACAATGGTGCTTATACTGCTTTATATTGCAGATACCCACAAATTGAATCAATGTTAGTATCATATCCATAATCAGGATCCTAATTGAAATTGGGATCGTCTAATCCCCCAGACAAGGTAAGATGTTAATTATCGATTACGATAAATTGGATTGGGTTTTGCAGTTTTTTCTTCTGCAGTACCTTCACGTGACATGAGCGTGAAAGAGGTTCAAGAATCAGTTTCCTTTGTGATATGAGCGTGAAAGAGGTTCAACAATTAGTTTTCTTTTTTACAAGAGTTTAAATCACTTATTTTGAAACATATTATTTTGTTATGTATTTTTAAGTAATTATAAAGACCCATTAAACATATCCTAAATGGATGCTCATATAGTCATTTTGCACTATTTTAATATAAAATTTTAATCAATGTGTTTTGAAAATGAGAGGTGATTTTTACATTAGTTTTTTGACCGCTACCTTTAAATTTTATGTACAAGACTATAATATCCTTTCCTTATTTTGCTAAATCTGTTGTACATTACCTCAAAACGCCAACCTGAACCTTCGATAATCACTTCTAGTTGATTTGTTCATTGGGAATTGAGGTGGTGGTGCTGGATAAGGATACCGGAATTTGAAGTGGCGGGAGAGATTGGGGTTTTGAGGTAATGTAAAAGAAAATGGGAATATAAATGAATTTGTATAATACTTCATCCATTTTAAAATTATTGTACACAAACAAAAATTACATAGTTTAAAAAAGTGCATTAATTACGCTCTTCAATCAATACAATCTATCTTTAACACCTAATTATTTTTTGATTGATGGAATTTTAAAATTAAACAATAATTTTGAAATATATAACATGTCACAATAAAATTAGGACAAAAGGGGATAATCTTTTTAGCATTTAATTTACAAACGTGTAAGTGTAAAACACCTCCCTTGGAAATGATAGTGTAAACTTTACCAATCAACATGGAACGTATTAAGATCACTACAGGAAACTTGTCATTTAGTAACACGTAGAGAACAAAATAGTGTCACTAAGACTGGTTGGTATATAGACGATTGGTCACATTAAAACTCTTGACACATGAAATAAACAACTACATCACATCTCGCATGAAATACCCAACATACCACTACACCCACCCACATGTAAAAAGGGGCTTACTGAATATGTCTAAATATGACGACCCATGCTCACCAGCCCACCAGGGGAGGACCTAGTACAGTTCACTATGTTGACCGTGCAACATTTGAAATTTTTTTAGATAGTATAAAAATAGTATTACAAAATTTTAATATTATTTTTTATTAGTGCAAAAAAATTAATGCAACTTGTGACATCACTTAATTTTTTCCTGGATCCGCCATGCTCACTCATGTCCGTAGCCAACTGTAACCATGAAACTCTGGTGTGACCGTTGGTGTTCTTCTCAATTCCACTTTGTGGTCTTGGTGCCACCTCATCACCACGCCCGTGGCCCATTTGGCCATACCGCATAACCTAAGGTTCAACAAATTGTCATTAAAAATAGAAAATCAGTCACATAATTATCTGTTGTTCTTTGGGGGAGGGGGTAAAGGAAGGTGAAAACCTCCATATAACTGTATGAGAGAGCGTTAATTATAAGGGGCTAATATCGATACCACACAAATTACTTCTCATACTATAATTTATGTTTTAACATATTGTACATTCTATTTTATTTCTTGTACAATGTAGTATGAGAAATACTTTTTGTAGTATATATATATCAATTCTGTTAATTATAATGATGGAAATGGAATTCATAAATTACAAAAAAGAAAAAAGAAAAATTGGGGGTGAAGGAAAAATTAGGTGGCATCACCGTCGGAACTCGGATGCGATTATGCGCGACACAACAATCATTAACATAGCAAAAACTTGACTCTTCGCCGGAGGAGAGAGGAATTTGATCGGAGCAACGATTCTGATAAAACCTACACTTTCCAATTCAGATCTGATTCCACAACCTCCTCCTCGTCGATCAAATTCACAGATATTAATCAATCAATTATGTCTCTGAATATGAAAACTCTGACTCAGGCATTCGCAAAAACCGCTGCCGTAATCGAAAAGACAGTACAAGATGTCACCGGACCAAAAGCTCTGCAGGACTACGAGCTCCTTGACCAGATCGGTTCCGCCGGACCTGGCCTCGTCTGGAAGCTCTACTCCGCCAAGGCTCGTAGCGGCTCCACCCTCTTATCTCATCAGTATCCCACCGTCTGCGTTTGGGTTCTTGAGAAACGTGCTTTATCGGAAGCTAGGGCTCGTGCCGGACTTTCAAAAGCAGCCGAAGACTCATTCTTCGAGATCATTCGAGCTGATGCGTCTAGATTGGTTCGATTGAGGCATCCTGGAGTTGTTCATGTGATCCAAGGTTTAGATGAGAACAAAAATGCCATGGCTATGGTTACCGAGCCGTTGTTTGCTTCGGTAGCTAATGCTATTGGGATATTGGATAATGTTACAAACGTGCCAAAGGAGCTCCAAGGGATGGTAAGCATTTTAATTGGTGTTGCAGTTTATGTTTCCATTGCAGAATTTAAACTTCTATCTAGCTTTTGGTCACTGGATAATTATATCACTCACTAATACATAAATTGAGTACGGTTGCTGGAATTCCCTTGCTGATGATGTTTTTAACCATATTTAATCTTTACAATACCACTTAGCTTTAGTTTTTGATTTGTAATTTTGTAAATGGCTGTAAAAACATTCTTCAGTGATTTCAGATCTTACTGATAAACCCTAACAGTGGTCTAAAATCGAGTCATATGGATATTTCGAAGCTGATTGAGTGTAATTTACAAGGAGTGTATATCTCAACTCATTTAGGGCTTATTTATCTTGGATTTGCTATCAAACATGATTGTAAACATACATTTCTGTCTTACCAGTTACTTATTTTAATAATCTCACTTTTGGTTTTGGATTTAAATATGAAGATCGCTGTGAGCATGACCATAGAATGGGGACGATAACTCTTATTTATATAGATTTGACAATTTATAAAAGATATATGAATGTTAAAAGTATTTTGTAAAAGTGTTTATATGTTCTTCACAATGCTAGCTGTTTGATGATTAAAATTGAGTCTTTTTTGTGTAGGAAATGAGTTTGTTGGAGGTAAAACATGGTTTACTTCAGGTTGCAGAATCTTTGGACTTTCTGCACAATAATGCCCGCCTTATTCATCGTGCAATATCCCCTGAGGTATATATTTATGTGTGACATAAAACCCTAATTTTCCCATTTAATTCTAGAATCACTCCAACATTCAATATCATACTTCTGATTAAGGGCCTACTGAATGATCATATTACGTTTCTTTATTAAATATTCCAGGCTGTCCTTATCAACTCAAGTGGAGCTTGGAAACTCGGTGGCTTCAGTTTCGCCACATCACCAGATCAGTCAGCAACTGTGCAGCCCTTCCATTATTCAGTCAGTCATAAATTTGATACAAATCTTTTTTTTTTTTTTTAGAAAAGCAACTTATGATTAATTTAATCAGGAATATGATGTTGAAGATTCATTAATGCCTCTTCAACCATCATTAAACTACACTGCTCCAGAATTAGTGCAGACAAAACCATCTTCATTTGGAAGCTCATCTGATATCTTTAGTTTTGCATGTCTTGCTTTCCATTTGATTGCCAAAAAGCCTTTGTTTGACTGCCACAACAACCTCAAAATGGTATTATTTTTTTCTAACTAATATAAATTCACGCCTTTAGTTATTTAGTTTCATTTAATAGTGGTTTTGTGAAATTGTATGCAGTACATGAATAGTTTGACTTATTTATCAAACGACTCTTTTTCATCCATTCCCTCTGAATTAGTTGCTGACATGAAAAGAATGCTTTCAGCAAATGAGGCTATAAGACCAACAGCTTTGGATTTTACAGGTGTTTAGTTTCTTACATTATTATTATTATAGTTTTATACACATTTTGATGTTTTATATAATGTATTAGGATGGTTTTTCACATTATTAAATTTTCTAAATGGTTTATGTTCAGGTTCTCCCTTCTTTCGCGATGACACTAGGTTGCGAGCACTTCGTTTCCTGGACCACATGCTTGTACGTGCGTGTTTTTTTTATATATTTAAAATTTTAAAATAGGCTTTTATTAATAAAAAAAAATTGCTTTTATTTCAATATAATGTTTGTCCTAAATGAGCGTACAATTATGCTGATATTTTTTCTTGATTTCAGGAAAGAGATAACATGCAGAAATCAGAGTTTTTAAAAGCACTGTTGGACATGTGGAAAGATTTTGATGCTCGTGTGTT
The DNA here is from genome assembly GCA_963853835.1 of Calendula officinalis. NCBI lineage: Eukaryota > Viridiplantae > Streptophyta > Magnoliopsida > Asterales > Asteraceae > Calendula > Calendula officinalis. Next base: position 65,804,510 of record OY970821.1, on the reverse strand, counting down.
ACGATACAAGGTTATGTTTTACCTGAAATAAGAGTTTAATACAATAATAGCATTTTTTAAAATCTTTTTTTGACATAATGAAAATGAGATTTTTTTTATAGGTTCTTCCACCACTTTGTGCAGAACTTAGGAATATGGTTATGCAACCAATGATTTTGCCCATGGTTTTAAAGATAGCCGATTCTCAGGTACTCCCAGATTGTTGGAACATATACTGGTTAATTACTTAATTAGTAAAATAGTTAATTTAATCACTTGGATATAAAAATAGTTTTAATTAATTGCAGGATAAAATTGATTTTGAGACATCAACACTGCCTGCTCTTGTTCCTGTTTTAAGCACTGCTGCAGGTGAGACGTTATTGCTACTTGTTAAGCATGCAGAGCTCATTGTTAACAAGGTAACAAAATTACATTATTGCCCTTGCAGGCTTTATATGTTTAACAATTTTTTATAAAAAAAACTTATTATTATTGCAGGCTAGTCAAGAACACTTGGTTTCTCACGTGTTGCCCATGCTTGTGCGAGCTTATGATGATACCAATGCACGAATGCAAGAAGAAGTTTTGAAAAAAACAACATCTCTTGCTACAAAACTTGATTCTCACGTAATTATTAAATTATTAATTGTTTTTATTGGTAATTTATATATTAATATTATCTTTTAAATAAAGTCCAGCTCGTGAAACAAGCAATTTTGCCTCGTGTCCATGGCTTGGCACTCAAGACAACAGTTGCTGCAGTAAGTCATCTTTCTTTGCATCATCATATCATTTTTATACACACACAAATATATCTATATCTATATCTATTCTCTTTGTTTCAGGTGAGAGTGAATGCTTTAATATGTTTAGGTGATATGATTACAGTACTTGATAAACCAGCAATTTTGGAGATTGTGCAAACAATTCATCGTTGCACTGCTGTTGACCATTCTGCTCCAACTCTTATGTGTACACTTGGGGTTGCAAATTCCATTTTAAAACAGGTCCCACTCCCACTTTTATTATTTTTTTATTAATTAAATTACAATTATATAACTAACTAACATTTCTGTTATTTAGCATGGAGTTGACTTTGTAGTCGAACATGTTCTTCCATTAATTGTCCCTCTTGTTCTTGCACAACAATTAAATGTTCAGCAGTTTGCTAAATACATGTCCTTTGTTAAAAATGTTCTCAGGTAACTAATCTTTTAATCTCGACAATTAAATACTTTTTTAATTAACTTAATTAGTTTTTGTTGAATTTCAGGAAAGTGGGAGAGAAAAGGGGAGTAACAATGAACGATAAAGGAATTGATATAAAATCATTTCCTACACCAACCGATGCACCAACAACTTTGAAAAAAACCGTTCCAACGGCTTCACAATCCTTAAAAAATAATAATAATAATTCCACGTGGGACGAAGATTGGGTCACAACAAAATCATCCTCAAATGAACCTAAATCCTTAACAAATACAAACACAAGTACATCAAGTGTTGAAGATAATTTTAAGGATTTACAATTTCCTCCAATTGTACCCACTCAATCGGTTCAACAGACAAATGCAGCAGTTCCTGCAGTTGATTTTGAATGGCCTCCAAGAACATCATCTTCAACTACTTCTCAACAAATAGATGATAATATAAAAACAGGTTCTTCAAATGCAAGTTTTGATGATTTGGATCCATTTGCAAACTGGCCTTTAGCTGCACCAACTACTTCAAATAACGGTATAATAGCACCTTCAGTTGCACAAAAACAACCAAATAATAATAATAATAATACAAATTGGGCCAACAACTTTGAATATCCCACTAGCATTAGTAACAGTAATAGTAGTAACAGTATTAACGGTGGGATTTCTTCCCACGATACTCCAATTGGGCTCATGAGGACCAATCAGGGTGCGCCAGCTGGACCCAAGAGTAATGATATTGGTTCCATATTTGCTTCAAACAAGAGCCAGCTGGCACCAAGGCTGGCCCCACCTCCTCAAAATGCTGTTGGTAGAGGGAGGGGAGGTAGAAACCAGGGGCAAAATCGTCAATCTCGTTCCGCACAATCAAAATCGTCATCTGAGCAGCCCCCATTGCTGGATTTGCTCTAGCTGTATTTGCCCGTTTATATCCACGTGTTGAAGTTTTGTTTTGTTTTAGGTTTGTTTAATAGCAGCATCATATATGTGTTTTTGTGTGTTGTTTGTATTAGTATATTAAACGCCATTGGCTAGTTTAGTTGCTCAAAGTTCAAATTCTTTATTCAACATGTAAAAGTTTATCAACTCATGTTTCAAACTGAAATTTCAAAAGGGATTTTGTTATATGTTAGGTTTGTGTTCTTGCCAAAAATGTTACACGGCACATGCATAGAGTACCAGAAAGGCAGACACTTCTTATTTTTTTATTTTCATTTTTCTTGGAAAAAAAAAGGTGTTTTCTATCTTTACAAAGTACCAATTTCACGATATGTGATCAATAAAAGGTCCCATCTATCTTGTGTAAGTGCGGTTGGAAATAGTGTCCAACACATCAAATAAATCGGTATTTCGGTTCGGATATTTTAGAGTGCTATTCGGGTTGCCCTCGAGGCGTCAACGAACACGAGAAATAACGTAGTGTTTAATTAATAGTTTAATTAAATAGACTATCGGGCTAAACTAGTTAATGGGTAATTAACTAGTTAATGGTATTGAGTTACAAGTATTGGATTAATAGTTTAATAATACTTGTGGGCTTAATAGATGGTGGGTTTGGACTAATTAGAGTTTGACTTTAATTAGGTTTGGTCAAGTATAAATAAAGGTTAAGGGTATTAACCTAAACACTTAATCATTTGTGCCTCCGTGTGTTACTCCCTACTCGGCCGAACACAACACCACCACCATCTGACCGCCGCCGTCGCCGGAAATCGAAAGGTGTTTTCGATGTGCTTTCGGTGCAAGTTTCTCAAGGGTGCTTTGTACTATCACGTGGTACATCGTCATACCATTACTATAATATTTTACCAACAATTGTCTTTTTACCCTTAATATCGAATCCATCATCCCCGACACAAAACGTTGCTATGGCTATATGCCAACTTAAACTCAACCATTTTTAACAATCAAACTTCGTCAACCCTGACAGTTATCCTTTCCCACATATTTTCCATTCATGAGTTTCATGGCATCACTATACCTTTAGCCATCATTTTCTTTACCACTCATGTATAATAATATTTCATTACTCATCCGGATTCCCGCCGGATATCCAAGTTCCAATTCCCAAGTTTCCATTTCTATAATTTCCATCCATGCCAATAATTCTTACCATGACTTAGTACTTCATTGTACTACTATCTTTTGTTGAAAACATTTACCATCCACGTGGTTCTTCCTTTGATACTACATAATAGCATCAACCCTTATATCCTTACTACATGCGACGCACTTGTCTATAATCCTTTCCAATACATACTTCCATACACATAACTAACCGGGAAGATTATTCCCAAAAATAAATCTCCACGTCATACAACCCATCTCCAATTTCTATAAGCACTAATTCGTGCAACAACCAAACAATTAAGCCATAATCACATAGCATCAATTTTACCAAAGATCTACGAGGTTGCATCATGAACCCCCCCTCTAGATTTCCTTCCGGGAAGATATACCCTTTCAACTCATTCGTGAGTTCCTTTCACAACATCCTGTACCACGCTCTCTTTCCCAAAGTTTCATACAACACATTCCACCGTGTCAGCGCCTCATCCTTCAACAATGGTGATGCCAACGTCACCATATCATTCCTCCTTCGTTTGCTACTCTCTAGCACTTGCTCAACTACCGAGTCCACCACATCGTGACCTCCGGCTCAGAACTTCCGAATTACACAACGGTTTTACACGCTATGAAGGCCTTATACATCATCCTTCCATTTCTTCCGATTAGGTCTCGCTACCTTTTTATGTAGATAACTTCCCAATACAGATTTCGCCACTCGACTACTCTTCCTTCATACGGGTATTGGAATCATTCCGCCTACCCTCATTCATAACTCTTTCCAATTTAGTGGAGCTCGTCCACTTTTCACATTCATACTTTCACCATACCAACATATCCAACAAATAAGATTCAAACGGTCAACTCAACAGTTGAAAACATCACAGTTAGATCAAATCATGACATTTCTCATAGGGGTCGACCCTATCCTACTAATGCCCTACGGTCTCAAAAGACTCACATTCCATAATTCATAACAACTTCTATAGGTCCCCTAGGTTCAACCCTAAAGTTAACATAAAGTCTCAAGGCCAACCTATCGATCTCAAGGAATCTAACATTCCTATTGCTACAGTCGAAGACTAGGATGGACATCCAACCTAATTCACTTAAACTATAGCTCTGATACCAAGTTGTAACACCCGTATTTTTAAAACATTGTTTAAATCATTAAAAATACATTTTCCCAATATTTGACATATTGTCCAAAATATAGTTTAACAAAAACTTTAAAACCTTTATCAGAGTTTACAAGAAAATACGGTGTCACCAAGTATATCAAAACCATAGGCAAACGAGATCTTCCTAAGAGCTCCCGAGCTAAACATCTCTAGGTCACTTCTAGTGCAACCTTCTATCACTTCAAACTTGTACCTGAGTACATAGCCACAAAACAAACGTAGTACGTGAGACAAAATAGTCTCGTGAGATACATGGGTTTTAGACCCCAATAATAATAATAATCGTTTCATATATATATATATATATATATATATATATATATATATATATATATATATATATATATATATATATATATATATATATATATATATATACATACATACATACATACATGTATATATCCTACATCAATATAAGCTAGCCACCCTATAGTGACCCTATCGTTCCAATGCTTTCCTAGCAATCATATCTAGTTATCGGGTTGCCCCCGAACTAACTAGAAGCTCAACATATCTAACTATCGGGTTGCCCCCGAACTAGCTAGAACTCCAATATATAAGTTATCGGGTTGCCCCCGAACTAACTAGAAGCTCAAGATACCGGCAAGAGGGAGTCGCCCAATCTACCGATACCTGCCTTACTCGCCGGAATAAGTCCAGTTAGCAAGACTACTAACGTGGATGAGTCGATGGGAATCCACCCAACTGCCCCTCACTCCACACCTCATGACCGGGAGTCACCCATGTCATCACATCATCTCAATCTTACCATAACTCAACAGTTATGTCAATCTAGCTCTCGGCTATCACATCAATCATCAACAAGTTAGTTATCTAATAATAACTATATATAATAAGTTCAACACGGTGTGAACGTACCTGTATGGTCCCATTGACCCGATCATATGCAACCCACATTTACTTCTACCTCTATGTCCCCGGGAGGTCCACACTTACTTATTTCATAAGATACATTTCTTATTTACCGATATCATAATACTTTTATCTTTTCTTTGACTATAATACATATTTATTACTAGTCATACTATATCCACTTTCATATATACTCATTCTTCACTTCTATTAGTATAATTTACTAATAAATATTCATTACTATAAAAATCATTACCAATTACTTTAGCTTGTCATGTTTACCTTTAAAATCGTCAATTTTACTAGACATAGTCTAATATCACATTATATTTACTTACTTATCTTTTCAGTCACTATCTTTATTAAACATTTATTAATAAAAACCCATGAAAATATCATATATATGATTTTAAAAGCTCTTTGCTATGTACCCAGTTTAAAAGTCTCATGTACTCACCTTAGCGATAGCTAAATCCATATCGTGTTCATCAACACGAATCTTTGCTTCCCGCCTTTGGAATATCTCCAATCTTTAGGTTCTTGCAACCTATCAACATAATAATCACAATTATAGTTATCCTTAATAACTAGATAACACGTGATTTCTATTTTCATCTTTAACCACCAAGTTCATCCAACTTGGTGGAAATCCCAAAATCTTAGTTCCAAGGTTTCACCAACGAAACCCAAACCCAACCACAGCCCAAGGTCGACATCATTAGTCCCCAATATCAGTCTCATAACACTAATTAGTCACCAACACCCTTTTCCCCAAATTTTGGTGACATTCAAAACCCTAGGTTTAACCAATCTTAAGATTCTTACAAATCTTAAGCATACACTTGTTTTCTTTGTTAAAATACCATCTATTAAGTGTATACAACCTTTATTCAACCATTAATCACAAACCCAAGAACTAGGGTTTCAAACCCAAGCTTACAAATCCATGGATCTAAAGCAACAACTACAAAGGAGTGAAGATTTACCTTGATCTTCAACAATGGAAGCAAAATCACTTGATTTGGACCCCAAAATCGGCTCCAAACGACCTTTTCCACTCAAAATATGTATAAGGTTCTAGAGAGAGAGAGTTGGGATGAAGAATGAACTCAAAATGGCCAAAATCCCGATTTTTATGACCTAATCAGACAAATCGCGTCGCTATTCAGCACCCCGGTCGCTATTTCAGGTCGCTGTTGCACCCCCGCCACTTTTAGCGACGCTATTTTCCAGGTAGCGACGCTATCTGGGTCAGGTCGCTAAGGCTGCACTTTTTAGTGCCCTTTTCGACCTTGTTTCGCCCGTAACTTTCCCATACGATGTCCAAATGACACGAAACCAATTCCTACGTTCTTTAAATGATTTTATCCTTATTTATCATATTGTTTTCATAATTTATTTAACACAAAAATTCGGGTCGTTACAACTATCCACCCCTTAAAAGGATTCCGTCCTCAGAATCACTAGAAATTTTCAATCCACATTCGACCGAGCATTCCGTTCTCATTTCCTTGTGGTTATTACCATCAAACTTTTCCCATTCTAATTTAGTCAACAATATGTATTTAAACATTCACTTAACCCCATTAGGCCCGAACGTGTCAAAAATCAATCTTAAACTCATAATACTTAAACGGGTCAAAATTTCACAATTTGATCATAACACTTTCAATCCTTCAACCAATCTCGCTATTCACGAGCGATGTGACCCAATCCTTTTAACCAAGTTGATATAATCCAACATTGTCTAACCTTTGACTTAAGCACAAAGTCAACTATGCTTTATCACTTTCCTTGTTCACTAACGGTTCCATTAATCATCTTTCCCTTTACCATCGACTTTTAATTGTGATTCATCAACCATCATATATCTGATTCCCAAATTCAACTCGAAAACACCCAACGGGTCAAAGTCGCATAATCCGACTATAACTCTTTTAATTATTCCATTAACCCCTTTTTTACATACACACAATCAATATATTATGCTCTCATCATTCACTACTCATTCAAAACGAGAGTCAAAGCCCATCTTTGACCAAGTCACTAATCACAAGTTGACTAATTTTGACTTTTGCATAAAGTTAACCATACTTTTCCCAACTAACAAATTCTGTACTCACGGAATACCATTACCAACTTATCACTTCCGGTTCTACTCATTATTGTTTCCTTAACAATCGTTCTCGTTTTTTCCAAACTTTCAATTCCTCCCCAAATAATCCGAGAGTCGTCGCACCTTTACTTAAGGTCACACCGACCTTTCCGATTCTTGACCATCATTTGGTCACTCATACCATCCCTTAGTATTCTTTCAACCATCTTTGTATCACATCGATCAATTTCATAACTTTTATTCTCAATTACCGGTATTAGATCCTCTACCGCAACACATTCCCCAATTTTATACAAGTTTACCATATCTTGGTTACCAACAAAAATTTACTTGCTAAAAGCATCACCTTTCTCCTATTCCACAATTTGAAGGCATCTCCCACTCATACATGACCTAATGCAACCCGCACTAGCAAACCAACTTCTTATTTATCACATAAAATTATAACAATACACATTAACCACTTGGTCCTACTTTCATTATGTATATATATATATAAACATTATTATATAAACACACAATTCATACATTAACTATTTTATCGAGATGATCGGAAAGCCTCCAATCCATCAAGATCCAAATTATCACAGTGATTGAACATCTCCAATCACGGAATGGAACCATTGGGATTCGCCCAACCGATTCCACCCCCCGAACATCATAGTAGCCGGGGATCCCCCGAACTACCACATCATCTTTTCCTCATTCTATCGATCTTGGGTACCATACTAATATACCCTTTTTCATATCACATAACTTCACTATTAACTGACACATTCAATAGCCGATTTATTCATCGTGCAATCTAGAACATTTCTCATAATATCACACTATCATTTTCTTTCATACCTAACATATTTCCCATTCGACATAATACCAAACACGTTTCATATAACATTACCTTCCCATCATCAAATGCCTTAAAAGGTCATCACATATCGCACATGCATCGTACCCCACAGGTAACTAATTAAATCTCTGGTTACTATTTATCGTTTCACTTACACATTACCCATCCTTGACCGGTTTATTTCCTTATTACAACTTTCCAAATATTTTCGTCACCACCGGGGTAACCACCAATCCATTCCATTAACCATAATTCACCGACCCACCGGTCACCTTTGAGTCAACCAATTGACTCCTGTCTACACTTGCAAACCATGACTTATCACCCAATAGCCCAACACTCGATGTTCTACTCTTTATACATCGCGAGACTAAGAGATATTCATTTCCCAACCGTAGTCTCACACACACCCCATGTCATATATCGTCATACCATTACTATGACATTTTACCAACAATTGTCTTTTTACCCTTAATATCGAATCCATCATCCCCGACACAAAACGTTGCTATGGCTATATGCCAACTTAAACTCAACCATTTTTAACAATCAAACTTCGTCATCCCTGACAGTTATCCTTTCCCACATATTTTCCATTCATGAGTTTCATGGCATCACTATACCTTTAGCCATCATTTTCTTTACCACTCATGTATAATAATATTTCATTACTCATCCGGATTCCCGCCGGATATCCAAGTTCCAATTCCCAAGTTTCCATTTCTATAATTTCCATCCATAACAATAATTCTTACCATGACTTAGTACTTCATTGTACTACTATCTTTTGTTGAAAACATTTACCATCCACGTGGTTCTTCCTTTGATACTACATAATAGCATCAACCCTTATATCCTTACTACATGCGACGCACTTGTCTATAATCCTTTCCAATACATACTTCCATACACATAACTAACCGGGAAGACTATTCCCAAATATAAATCTCCATGTCATACAACTCATCTCCAATTTCTATAAGCACTAATTCGTGCAACAACCAAACAATTAAGCCATAATCACATAGCATCAATTTTACCAAAGATCTACGAGGTTGCATCATGAACCCCCCCTCTAGATTTCCTTCCGGGAAGATATACCCTTTCAACTCATTCGTGAGTTCCTTTCACAACATCTTGTACCACGCTCTCTTTCCCAAAGTTTCATACAACACATTCCACTGTGTCAGCGCCTCATCCTTCAACAATGGTGATGCCAACGTCACCATATCATTCCTCCTTCGTTTGCTACTCTCTAGCACTTTCTCAACTACCGAGTCCACCACATCGTGACCTCCGGCTCAGAACTTCCGAATTACACAACGGTTTTACACGCTATGAAGGCCTTATACAGCATCCTTCCATTTCTTCCGATTAGGTCTCGCTACCTTTTTATGTAGATAACTTCCCAATACAGATTTCGCCACTCGACTACTCTTCCTTCATGCGGGTATTGGAATCATTCCGCCTACCCTCATTCATAACTCTTTCCAATTTAGTGGAGCTCGTCCACTTTTCACATTCATTATTTCGCCATACCAACATATCCAACAAATAAGATTCAAACGGTCAACTCAACAGTTGAAAACAACACTGTTAGATCAAATCATGGCATTTCTCATAGGGGTCGACCCTATCATACTAATGCCCTACGGTCTCAAAAGACTCACATTCCATAATTCATTACAACTTCTATAGGTCCCCTAGGTTCAACCCTAAACTTAACATAAAGTCTCAAGGTCAACCTATCGATCTCAAGGAATCTTACATTCCTATTGCTACATTCTAAGACTAGGATGGACATCCAACCTAATTCACTTAAACTATAGCTCTGATACCAAGTTGTAACACCCGTATTTTTAAAACATCGTTTAAATCATTAAATATATATTTTCCCAATATTTGACATATTGTCCAAAATACAGTTTAACAAAAACTTTAAAACCTTTATCAGAGTTTACAAGAAAATACGGTGTCACTAAGTATATCAAAACCATAGGCAAACGAGATCTTCCTAAGAGCTCTCGAGCTAAACATCTCTAGGTCACTTCTAGTGCAACCTTCTATCACTTCAAACTTGTACCTGAGTACGTAGCCACAAAACAAACGTAGTACGTGAGACAAAATAGTCTCGTGAGATACATGGGTTTTAGACCCCAATAATAATAATAATCGTTTCATATATATATATATATATATATATATATATATATATATATATATATATATATATATATATATATATATATATATATATATATATATATATATATATATATATATATATATATATATATATATACACATGTATATATCCTACATCAATATAAGCTAGCCACCCTATAGTGACCCTATCGTTCCAATGCTTTCCTAGCAATCATATCTAGTTATCGGGTTGCCCCCAAAATAACTAGAAGCTCAACATATCTAACTATCGGGTTGCCCCCGAACTAGCTAGAACTCCAATATATAAGTTATCGGGTTGCCCCCGAACTAACTAGAAGCTCAAGATACCGGCAAGAGGGAGTCGCCCAATCTACCGATACCTGCCTTACTCGCCGGAATACGTCCAGTTAGCAAGACTACTAACGTGGATGAGTCGATGTGAATCCACCCAACTGCCCCTCACTCCACACCTCATGACCGGGAGTCACCCATGTCATCACATCATCTCAATCTTACCATAACTCAACAGTTATGTCAATCTAGCTCTCGGCTATCACATCAATCATCAACAAGTTAGTTATCTAATAATAACTATATATAATAAGTTCAACACGGTGTGAACGTACCTGTATGGTCCCATTGACCCGATCATATGCAACCCACATTTACTTCTACCTCTATGTCCCCGGGAGGTCCACACTTACTTATTTCATAAGATACATTTCTTATTTACCGATATCATAATACTTTTATCTTTTCTTTGACTATAATACATATTTATTACTAGTCATACTATATCCACTTTCATATATACTCATTCTTTACTTCTATTAGTATAATTTACTAATAAATATTCATTACTACAAAAATCATTACCAATTACTTTAGCTTGTCATGTTTACCTTTAAAATCGTCACTTTTACTAGACATAGTCTAGTATCACATTATACTTACTTACTTATCTTTTCAGTCACTATCTTTATCAAACATTTATTAATAAAGACCCATGAAAATATCATATATATGATTTTAAAAGCTCTTTGCTATGTACCCCGTTTAAAAGTCTCATGTACTCACCTTAGCGATAGCTAAATCCATATCGTGTTCATCAACACGAATCTTTGTTTCCCGCCTTTGGAATATCTCCAACCTTTAGGTTCTTGCAACCTATCAACATATTAATCACAATTATAGTTATCCTTAATAACTAGATAACACATGATTTCTATTTTCATCTTTAACCACCAAGTTCATCCAACTTGGTGGAAATCCCAAAATCTTAGTTCCAAGGTTTCACCAACGAAACCCAAACCCAACCACAGCCCAAGGTCGACATCATTAGTCCCCGATATCAGTCTCATAACACTAATTAGTCACCAACACCCTTTTCCCCAAATTTTGGTGACATTCAAAACCCTAGGTTTAACCAATCTTAAGATTCTTACAAATCTTAAGCATACACTTATTTTCTTTGTTAAAATACCATCTATTAAGTGTATACAACCTTTATTCAACCATTAATCACAAACCAAGAACTAGGGTTTCAAACTCAAGCTTACAAATCCATGGATCTAAAGCTACAACTACAAAGGAGTGAAGATTTACCTTGATCTTCAACAATGGAAGCAAAATCACTTTATTTGGACCCCAAAATCGGCTCCAAACGACCTTTTCCACTCAAAATATGTTTACGGTTCTAGAGAGAGAGAGTTGGGATGAAGAATGAACTCAAAATGGCCAAAATCTCGATTTTTATGACCTGATCAGACAAATCGCGTCGCTATTCAGCACCCTTGTCGCTATTTCAGGTCACTGTTGCACCCCCGCCACTTTTAGCGACGCTATTTCCCGACGCTATCTGGGCCAGGTCGCTAAGGCTGCACTTTTTAGTGCCCTTTTCGACCTTGTTTCGCCCGTAACTTTCTCATACGATGTCCAAATGACACGAAACCAATTCCTACGTTCTTTAAATGATTTATCCTTATTTATCATATTTTTTTCATAATTTATTTAACACAAAAATTCGGGTTGTTACATGATACGATAGAGGGATTCTTGCTTGAATCCTAGTGCATTGTTTGATCTGGCTCGTACTAGATCACAGGGTTTGTCTAGTTCACCAAATCGCGAAGAACAAGTAAATATTCCAATTGTTCTATTTAATTAGTTTATAAATAGTTCTAGTTGCATTAGAATTGTAAACCTAACGGTCCTAAAAGTTTTATCGGGTCAATGTTCTAACCAAGTTACTTTTGATTTCCGCCTTGAGTAAATTGTGGCTAGATGCATAGAAAACCCAACAAATACTTCTCCTATGCTTTAATGATTTGGTTGGGTGATTAGCATGCAATGCAAAACAGAATGTGTAGTACATGGTCAAAACTAGCATATAAATTCACTTGTGTATCTCTAAAGGTGATCTATCAATTTGTGGAAATCATGAGGCTGAAAAGATCTATCAGAGGTCATAAGTTCGATTGCTTTCCTATGTATATATTTAACATATAGCCAGAGGAGGGTTTCGAAACGGTCAAAACAACAATCAAATCATGTACATCACACGTAAAGCTCAATTAATCAAGACTCTATTATACAGTAAATGAGAATATGCTTAAAAAGTATTGGATGGGAGGTCAAAAGCGTTTTTAAATAGTAGCAGGTTGATTTGGTGTATTAAAAATCTTACTCCGTAAATGTTATATGTAAAAAACTCACACATCATGATAACCACTAATACGACAAACAATTAAAGGTTGGTGGTTGCATAATCAATTAACAAATGCCTGTCGGCGACTTTCTTTTTTTCTTTTTTCGTTTTTCTCCCAATATACAAATAGCATTTAACTTCGTTACCTTTTGGTACGAGATCTCGGGCATGGCATAATTATAGGTTAAAGTTGTTTCATAACCATGTTTAGTTTTACGATGAAAACATTTAAATTTGTTAGGTCCATATAAAATAGTGTACGTATGGTGCCATTTTTTAAATAATAAGATAATACTGTACTACATATGTTTAAGTATTATAGAAGCAATCTAATCTGATTATAAATATATTAAGTATGAGTGTCCGCATGGGTAGGTCAAGTGGTGTTGGACCATATATTTTGGTTAAAATGTTTATGATTAAATTGAAATTTAAGTTGTAAGAATTAGATTTTAATTTCATATTTTATTTAATTGACATAGAATTGAAAATTAATTTCATATTTTATTTGGTTGGCAGAAAATAGAATTTGAATATTTTAAAATAAAGAATTTTTCATCAAGGTAGTTGGTGGTGATAGTGGTGGCACATGGTGGTTGGTAGTTGGTGATGGGTGGTGGTGGAGGCGGGTAGTGAGTGACATGTGGTAGTTAGTTGTACGTGGCGGTGCTTAGTAGTGATAAATGATGAATAATAGGAGTAGACAGACTAGTAGTGGCGGTGAGTTAGGAGTGAATATAAATTTTTTGTCATGTTAATAGAACAAAACACCATAATAGAATTAATTCCAATTCTCTGTATTTCATTCATTAGCAACTAATCCTTATTAATTACTCCATTATTATTGATCACTTGAAACATACTTTGCTGTTATAATCTTTAACTAATTAATAGTAATTGCCCTCCAGATTGATTACAGGTAGTTGCTTAGTTGGAAAAGGAATGAGTGGTGACAGATGGTTGCTTACTTTTAAATTCAGACAAAATGATTATCAAAATCATCTTTTTAATTAATTTCCTTTTTTTATTCCCATTATCCCCTTCATATCTCACCTCACATTATTTGCACTTCAAGACCTCTGTTAACAAAATATCCCATCAATGGCGTTTGCAGGTACAACCCAGAAATGTATGGCATGCGACAAAACTGTCTATCTTGTTGACAAACTCACTGCTGATAATCGCATCTTCCACAAAGCTTGTTTTAGATGCCACCATTGCAATGGCACCCTAAAGGTTTGTTTAATTTTTGTAGATCTGCACATAAGGTGTTCGATCAAATGCCTCAATGAAGTTGCTAACTAATTATGCTCAAATTTTGGGTAATTAACAGCTCAGTAACTACAACTCCTTTGAAGGAGTTCTCTATTGCAGGCCACACTTTGATCAACTGTTTAAGAAAACTGGCAGCTTAGATAAAAGCTTTGAAGGTAACCAAAAAGAAAAGGCTGATTACAATTACAATTAATTGTTGTTTCAAATTCACTAGTTTCTAATGATTTTATTTCTTTCAGGTACACCCAAAATTGTGAAGCCACAGAAAACCATTGATGGTGAGGTATAACTTGAACGAATCTAGATCTGATCTATTATATCTGAAATCAAATTACACAATAATTTGAATTAGAAATTAATCTCGAATCATTTTACAGAAACCAATGGCTAATAAAGTGTCCAGTATGTTTGTGGGAACAAAAGATAAATGTTTGGGCTGTACTAAAACCGTCTACCCAACGGAAAAGGTATTTTTTATGCTAAATCTGCATCCAAATTAGATTTGAAACAAATATTATTGTTTAAATAGGTTTCAGTAAATGGAACTGCATACCACAGAAGTTGCTTCAAATGTAGCCATGGTGGTTGTACAATTAGTCCATCAAACTATATTGCACATGAAGGTCATCTTTACTGCAGACACCATCATACCCAACTCATTAAAGAGAAGGGTAATTTGAGTCAACTTGAGGGTGATCGTGCTGCTAGGGTTGCATAATCATTATGATCTGTTAATGATGGTGGTTATGATCTTGGTGTTGTAAGTTGAAACAAACTTTTTACTTGATAAAGATGGAAGTCTGTTTTTCTTTTCTATTTCCTAATCGACTCTTTTTATGGTATCAAAGAACTGGAAATTGAAAGATTGTTGTGTTTCTTATTATAAAGTGTTGCAAAGTTCTTACTAATACATGCACTATTAACGCGTGAAGTTTTAGCTAAATATGACAGTCTAGCATCATTAAATTACTTGTTGAATGCAAATAAACACGGTTGCTTCAGGAGTTGGTTTATGTACGTTAATGAACGGACATGGACATATGTCTTGTTCGTTCATTACGTTCGTCAGTGTTTGTCAGTTAACGTTCGTTTACATCCGTTCATTAGTGTTCATTTAAGCTTTTTCGTTAGTCTTCGTTTGTTAATGTTGGTTTATGATCTTTTGTCTAATATATTTAGCGACTTTTTTTGTTTTTATTTATTTATGCATTTTTCTAACTTGTATACTAAATGCATTAGATGAATAAATGACCATAATGAAAGCAAAGGTAGGCTAAATTATAAGCTCATGACTTATAATTTATAACTGCTTATAGCTTATGAGATAACTTTATAAATGCTTATAAGCTCTTCCTTATGTGTTTGTTTTAGGCTATAGTTTGTAAGATTATATGTTCGTTTAGTTAAATGAATGCACACAAAAATATGTATCATTCGTTGATTTACGTTCGTGAATGTTCGTTAAGGTTTGTTTTGTGCATTTTAGTTAGTTAAGGTTTGTTTTAGTTCGTTAAGACTTGTAGCTTAGTGGTATCGGAGGAATGTTTAAGGTGTTGCCCATGACCTATTGGTCATGGGTTCAAGTCCCGTCGTGGACAAATTGGTGAACTGTTCGAGGGAAGTCATACTGCCCCTTGTGGATATCACTGTCTAGGCTTGAACCAATAACTTACTAACTAGCCGTTCAAAATAAAAATAAAAAAAAGGTTTGTTTTGTGTATATTAGTTTATCTTTTTACTGGATTTTTTCACGAACAGTTCATGAACACTTAATTTTCTTAACAAACTAACACAAACACAAATATTCTTTCGATTAAGTATTCATAAACACTTATTTCCTTAACATTTCCTTAACAAACAAACACGAACAAATATTCATTCGGTTTGTCTACAAGCCTACAAATTGCTACTTAAAATACACAAATAAACACAAAAACTTAGAAAATCAATCTTCTTGTCACAAATAAACAACAAAGTTGACCCACGGGTGTTTTCAATTCATGAAGACACCAAGATGCAACCTTAACCATAAACAAGAATTCTTCCTCCTGCAATGCAATGCTCACGTCGATGCAGAAATATTAACAAAAAATAACTAATTAGCAACATGAGTCCATACATCAGAAACAAAACAAGTCTCCAAATGATCATTTACAGAGTATAAATACACAAGATAATATACAACCAATATGTTGAAACTGAAGATAATGTTAACAAGTAACTTAACATTAAATCAAAGTTTACTACTCTAAACAAGGAAATATCAAAAATTACAAAGGTCGAATTGCATCTAACAAACACCCATCAACTGTAATATGCTTCAGATCTATAATATGATTATCACGAAGAAACCCGAATCCAAATGTTCCATCACCATACTGCCAAATCCTTCCTTCCACATCATGAGGATTCACACTCGCCAATCCCGGTATCACCAGATCATAACTCGAATTGATGTACAAAATCCGCGACACATCTGAGCCACACAAATGTCCAGCTGGGAGAAGATGCTCACGTGTATCGTATATATATTCTTCCGAACAATCAAATGGCGATTCAAATAAGGTGGAATTTGAAGTCCAGAACACAGGTGCATAGCTAGAAAACGGTTTGCAAGAATCATCTACATGCTAATCCACCAATGTCGTCATATGCCACAAGATAAAAGTCCAAATTTGAATCTTCACAAATACCCTGCAACGACATTAACCGATTTTAGGATTCGATTTGTGATTTTCGAATTCAATTGCTAACGATTGATGGATTGATTACCTTCCATAGACCCTGTAATGGTCTTACAGATGTTGGACAATAATTTACAATTTTGATAAAATGTTCAGCATCCCATTGTGATTTCTTTCTTTCTCTCTCCTCCTCTGTCTTCTCCATGCTCTCTCTCCTACGGGGCTGTCAAGTTGGCGAAATATTGATAGATCTGTGAGGTTATTCGATCTGGTGGTGATCCGCTTTCGAATCCGTTTGTTTCTTCATTGGTAGGGTTTAGATTTCTAGATAGACCGAAAGTGACATGTTCTTCGATGACAATGTGAAATTCTCCGATATGGTTAACATCTACGGAGACTAATTCGTTTCGCGGACATGAAATTAAACCATTTTCATCTAATGGGAGTTGAGAATTTGGTTCGAGGAAATTGACAATTTCACCTTTTGGGGAAATGCTCATCCATAGAAAGGGAGCTTTTGTGACGCTGTAATTGCCGAAATTGGAGGGTGAAACCCTAGAGCCGGTGATGAAGGACGGGCCCCACTCGAAGAACACCAACGCCGGTGGTTTGTTTGAAATTGAATTAGGGCTTGTGATCTGCGTTTGGCTGTTGCTAAGGCGCCAGAATCCGATTAGGTTTTCGTACTCGTGAGCGTATTGGATAGATGCTTAGAGCATCTCTAACCAACCTCTATCACCCACTTTATCTTTATATTTGAAAGTTTTTCTCCTCTAACCCACTTCTATCTCTCACTCTAAATATAGAGCGAGAGAAAATCTCAGAGGGTGTTTGGGAAAGCTTATTTAAAGGAGCTTATGGCTCTTATAAGCTTATATAAGCCTTAATAATCCCTTTTCAAATGGATTATTTAAGCTTATATAAGCTTATAAGGCATAAGCCCCTTTAAATAAGCTTTCCAAAACACCCCCTCACTCTATATTTAGAGTGAGAGAAAGTCACTTTATCTATGGATCCCACACTTTGTTTGTGAGTATAATTGTAGATGTAATATGAGTCCCACTAATTTTAAAAAGTTTTGAAGAGATGGATAGAGTTTATGGTTGGAGTTGAGAGGATGTTTAGAGTGAATGAGCCCACTAATTTATAGAGATAGAGTGATTTTATAGAGTTTATGGTTGGAGATGCTCTTATAGGTGATCATACCGGAGCCCCATTTTTTAATTCGGGTGTTGGAGCCCCACCGGCGGTCGCACATCGAGAACCATAGCTTGGAATCCGTCCGGCAGAGGGAGAGGAATCGTTTGGAGGTGCAGGCGAATGAGGAGACCTCTGATGGAGTGAGGAAGGAGAGGATGCAAAGCTGAACGTCTTCCGGGAACTCCGAGAATGGAAGCTCCGGGATGGCTGTTTCGCCGGCGTTAAGATTCGCCATTTTTGTTGTTGATTTGGGATTTTGTGGGAAGAGAAATGTTGTGTTTCTTCAAGAAACTGGAACAGCGAAGAATATGCTTTCGTGCAAAAATTAGACAAATTGTGTTCAATGAAGTCACTGAGGGGAGATTGATCTAGATGTACGGATACATTTAGATCTTTGTTCGTATTAACATGTTGCGGTTTGTCACTTGAAAAAAAAATAGATATTTAGAGAGATAGGTACGGTGGCAAGCAACATGATGAATTTGCCTATGTGGCAGTGATTTGGCGAGTAACCCCCTTCGCCACCATACCCCAAGTGGGGTGAGTGAGGCATTTCGCCGGAGGAGTGGCGAGACCGGCGAGGAGAGAGAGAGTTTTATTTTTTTAAAGGGTATTTTGTAAGTTATGGGTATTTTGGTGGGTCCCAAAGGAGTATTATTGGTTAGTGATGGTAGAGGGGGTATATGAGGGTTTTGAATGTGAAATGTGAAATGATGAGGTGACGCATAGGTGGCGGTTTGGCTTAAGCCACCACACCCCTTGCTCTTAGTTATTGTTACTCAAATTCTACTTATTCTATAGTATAACATATGTAATTCATTAATTCGATCTCTTAGTATTATCCTTTGATTTTGATACATGTCTTCATCTAATAAGTAAATTATGAATAAGACTAAATGATAAGACTCAATACCATTACTCGTGAAAAAAAATGTCTTATAACGCTCGTGCCAATGGAACGTCAAAAACTTGTTCGGGCTTCAAACTCATCGGTAGCTTGATAACGTCTGTAGCAACCTCTTCGGTAGATCTCGCCCTGTGACAACGAGTTAGGAGCATCTAGTTTAAGCATATGTGCGTGCGCGCGTGTGTGGGGGGGGGGGGGGGGGAGGGGGGTAATTTTTATTATTTTTAGTGGGGATATGTTAGTGATAAGTTTATGTTGACACGACCTTGTCAGTAAGGATGATGGTGATGTGGTAAAACTGATGAGTTTTAGAATTCATCACTATTTGGAGAGGCCTAATAGACCGAAGATTAAAATGGTGATGATAATATGGGCGGCTTGGGTCGATTTGTCACAGTTAAAATGGGTTAAAGGGTTCAGGTGAAAATGCTCTGCAAAAGAAATTTTGTTACAACAATAGTTCGAACTCAGCTTATTAAGTTTTTATTCGGGCTCGGACTCAAGCTCAATAAACGCTCGATTCGATCGAGTCGATCAATACGAGCTTTTGCTTGATTCGATCCATTTTAATTGAATTTTGGGCAAATATTAAATAATTGTGACACCAAGTATCTCTATATATGATACTTGAATTTTGGACCTAGAACCACCTTCGTGATCGGATCAGCAACATTATCATTATACCAACACTTACCACTTCAATCTCCTAGACTCTATGATGTCTTTGATAAAGTGCAACTTGACGTTGATATGCTTTGTTCACTCATGGAACATCTTGTTCTTGGAGAGATAAATTGCACCCTGATTATTACAATTCGTAACTACTGACCTTAGGTTAACTCCCAGCTCGGTTAGAAGGCCTTAATCCATATACTTTACTTTTCTATTTCTGTTAGTGGATCTATAACGATATCTTGAAGTGTTGCTTTCCACCTCACCTCACATCTATTTACCATGAACACATACCCGGTTATTGATCCACCTTTATCCGGGTCCTTTGCATAAACTACATACATGAAACCATCTACATCCACATGTTCACTTTTTGATTTCATATACACTAATGACTAGACTACATTAGTTGATCCTTTCATATACTTCAGAATCCACTTTTGTTAGCTTGGAGTAATGAAATACTTCCTCCGATTTAAAATAAGTGATACATTGTTGATTTCACGATTTTTGAGGCAAAATATGATAATGATAATTAAATTAGATTAATTAGATGATTAGTGGGTAATAGGTCCCACAAATTTTGAATAAAGTAAGGTTAATGATGTTTAAAAGTAAAAGTAAGAGTAAAGATGTTATTTCACTTTATTAAGTAGATAGTTAGTGGGTGAGGGTCCCACTACTTTTTACCAAATAAGGTAAGTTTTCAAAGTGTATCACTTATTTTGATACATCCAAATATGGAAAGTGTATCACTTATTTTAAATCGGAGGAAGTAATAACGATAATATAGTATGCTTGTGTGCGTATTTTATCTATAAAATATTAAGTTAATGTGTATAGTTGGTATGAGTGTCAGTTGTAATGTCAGCTGACATAACGTTGATTTTAGCAAAAACTAGAATGTTATTATGTGTTATAGTGGAAGCAGCTAATTTGCATTTTTATGTCTATATTATAAGTATTTATTCATATTGTATATATATATATATAATGTAGGTGTAAATTATATGGAAGGTCCCTGTGGTTTGCCACTTATTACACACACAGTCCCTAAACTTCGTTTATTACATTTAAAGTCCATGGTGTTTGCATTTTGTTACACTAGATGTCCCTCGGTCTAACGTCCGTCCAATTTGGCCGTTAAAATGCCCATGTGAGAAGCACATGATGGGCAAAAAGGTCATTTTCCAACCTTTATTTCTTCAAACCCTTCTCTTTGAAATCGCCTCACCTCCATAGAAAACCTTTTCCCTAAGCCACTGGTGTTGAACATCATCTGCCACTAGCCAGAGCCCAAAGCTATCACCTATCAGCCACCACAACCGCTATCATTTCTTGCATCTCCGGTCACAACCAGTCACCATCATCCCCCACTAGCCGATGTTGAACATCATCCCCCACAGTCACACACCCTCTCACCATTACCGAACCAGTAACCATCATCGCAGCACCATCAATATCAACGCACCATCTTCCCAATAACAATTTCTTCCACGGTATCTCCGGCGAACTCTCAAATTAACAAGCGCCGGTCCAAATTCCGGTAACTTCCCGATGAACAAATTACCGGAGAGATCTATAAACGTAATATAAGAATATAGAGAGAACGAAGGGCTAGATATAGTACCATTGAAGTAAGCTAAATCGCCCAAGAGTTGAAACCCTGGAAAATCCGGCGGAAAAGGATCCGCGAGTTTCCCAAAATCAGTAAAGTTAATGTAAACAATCTCATGGGTTTGATTATCACAAATGATTCTGTTCTATTTACCGGTGGGAATGGAATCGAGTAAGTTTTTAAGTAAATCATCAAGGTCGTCGATTTAAGTGTTTTTGACATTGAGGAGGACAACGGTGTCTCGGGTGATGAAAGCAGCAACGAAGAAAGTGAATGAAAGAAAGAGAGTAAGAAGATGCATGCTAGAATTGTAGTAAGTAAGTGAAATCACATTGATTTTTGTAGATTTTATTTGTGTTTATGGATTTTGATCTTCGAAGGTTTGTGATTTTTCAGATCTATACACATAAAAGACTTTGGGGTAGGAGGAGTTTGGAAAATGACTCTTTTGCCCATCATGTGTTTCTCACGAGGGCATTTAACAGCCAAATTTGATGGATATTAGACCTAGGGATGTCCAGTGTAATAAAATGCATACATCAAGGACTTTCAATGTAATAAATAAAGTTTAGGAACTGTGGATATAATAAGTGGTAAATTACACCGTGTAATTTACTCTATAATGTAGCTATTGTGGTATATTGATTAAAACACACCGGTGTAAAAATCAACCTGAATACCTGAATACCAGAAGTGAAATTAATTTTAAAGTAAAAAATATTGGCATTATAAATTTATAACCCAATAAGTAGAAAGGAAAGTAATTTTAGGACCATATAAATTACTCTAAATACTACAACTATTGATTTGTGATATTTGTACAATATGTTTTAAATGTTGTACAATATAGGCAGGTATGTGTTCTCAAAATCTAAACCAGGTAGAAAAGCATATCGGCTATTGTGCAATTGAGGAGCCATTACTGTAAGACCGGTGCCAACGGCACGCCGGTTGGCCGCCGGTTGGCCGCCGCCGGTTCCGACGCCGTTGGCACGGACCGCCGGTTGGCCGCCGGTTGGTCCGCCGGTCGCTTAAGCGGCGAGAGAGGGAGCGGGAGTGGAGCGTCTGTGGTGGGTCCCGCCGTACCTTCCAACCAATCACAAATTTTCCTTTTTTTTTTTTTTTTTTTTTAAAACGGTAATATTACCGTTATATATATATATATTTTTTTTTTTTCCCTTTTAAATCCCTATAAATACCCCACTCTCATTCTAAAATTTTCACCTTTTTTTTTTTAAATTATTGTATTTTTTTCCCTTTTTTTTATGTTTTTAAATTAATGTAATGTGTTTTTTATTTTAATAAAAGTATTATGTTTTAGTTATATTTTTGTTTTAATTAAAAAGAAAGTAAATTAATTAAAGTTGGTGAAGTGACGGAGTGCTGTTGGCACGGGTACGTCAGTTTAGTGTTAGTTAGTCTGTCTGCTGACGTGGCGCTGAGTTGGCAGAAACTGACGGCGTCAGTTTCCGTCACCATTGGCACCAGTCTAATGGAGGTAGAGGTTGAGGGACCATCGCTTCCTTCAAATTATGTCACCATCCTTCAGCTCAAACAGAGATGGCTCCAACAACAACAACAAAATCCTTCAAAATCCAACCCTAACAATGACGAACGCAATCCTCAATCGAATTCAAAACCATACGGTGAGGCTGCAATCAAACGCACAACGTCCCAAAATCAACATCGATTCATAAATCAAGTGAAACCAGAGAATACTCTGCGTGCTGATTCTGCTCCTAAAACCTTAATCGCTGTTGCCAGCAACCATCTAGAAGGAGAAAAGGAGGAACACACGACTGGTCATTCCCGCAACAAACATTCGAAGAAAAAAAGTTTCAGAGCTCGAAAACCTAGGTTACTCACTGAACAAAATCCAACCGGAGGTACTACTCCACCGTTGGTACCAGAAGCGGTACCGGAACCAGTGAAGGAGAAAGAACAACCCCGGTATACAGGTGGACGCCGGAGTTGGAATCATAAGGTAGTCCGGGAACCTAGGTTTGTCACTGAACAAAATCCAACCGGAGATACTACTCCACCGTTGGTACCGGAACAAGTGAAGGAGAAAGAACATCCTCGCCGGAGTTGGAATCAGAAGGTGGTCCAGGAACCAAAACAGAAAACGGAAAAGACACCATTTCTGGACCATTTATCGCACAATGATGATGTTGCTGGTGCTGTGAAAGAGATCAATTTGCGCCAGGGGACAAACAGAAGATGGAGTTCTGGGATTCCGAAACCCTGGCCTTCTAAACCCCCTTTTGGGGTGAAAAAGGAGCAAATCTGGGTTTAAAAGGGAGACTCTACAAACCAACCTCTCAACACAGGTTAATTTCTTACTTTTTCTTGATTGTTGTTAAAATATATGGTCTTAACAATTCATATATGATTTGGATTCAGGCAAGTTTGTAATGCAAGAGAGGCAGCTGAAGGGGTTGTACTTTGTAGCATAAGGAGTTGTGCATCGTCTTTTGTATGATGCATATGCAAGAGACACAATATGATGTTAATTCTTATGGTAAAACAAAATTCAAAGACTAAATGGAAGCCGGTATTGTCAGTTTTATGTGGTTGTATCACGAGTTAAAAGTAAGAATGGATTGAAGGTAATTTATTGTGATATCGATGGGAATTATACTAATTCAACAGCAAATGTAGTTTACAAAGAAATCTTATTTCGTTTGTAAATATTTTTGTAACATTTTTTAATGTATCGTTTTTTCTATTAATTCTTCATTACATCTACATCATTATTATGTCATTTTTAAATTTATTAAGTTTTTGTTGAGAATTTTCTACATAAAAATATTTGAAGCATACCCGCCCATCGGGGCGGGTTATTTAGCTAGTTTTTCTTATGCAACTATAATATCATTTATCATGTGTTGTAAGCTTTTTTTTTTTTTTTTCCTTTTTAAACGGCAAAAAGTAGGAGAAAGAAGATCATCACCCATTTAATTAGGACGTTTTAAGCGATCGAAGCCTTATCTTCACCCTTGATCTTTTTGAATTGGCTTGCTTATGGCCATAGTTGTAATTAATTTAAAGAGTAATTTCACGGAAGGTCCCTGTAGTTTGCCACTTATTTCACCCACAGTCCCTGAACTTCGTTTATTACACTGAAGGTCTCTGGTGTATATAATTTGTTACACCCATGGTCCCTGTTGCCCTTAACTTTTTCTAAATGACGAAAATATCCTTTTGATCTTTTGTAATAAAGCGAAAATAAAGGACCGTGAATGTAATAAGTGATAAACCACAGGGACCATATGTGAAATTTACTCTCTTAATTGATTTTTTTATTTTCTCTCTTTAATTCATATTCTTCCGCCACATTCAGATTCACCACTCGCCTCTATCTCTTTGAATTCAAACCTCAATCAATAACCATTATCGTCGTGTAATCAACCCCTGCCTCTGGTTGCCTCCTCCAGTTGTTCTGCCGCTGATGACGTTCTATCGACCCGAGTGTGCAAAACACCAACTCATCTTGCGACGTGCATCAATTATCTGAATCACCACGTGTGCAAACCACCAAATCCTCTGGTGACGTGCATCAATTGCCTGATTCAATTTTGTTCGATAGAACGTCATCGGCTCAGAACAACCGGAGAAGGGAACCGGAGGCAGGGGTTGGTGATGGATCGAATTTTTAGGGGGTTTATCACCTATTACATTCACAGTCCCTTATTTTCGCTTTATTACAAAAGGCCAAAAGGGTATTTTCGTCATTTAGAAAAAGTTAAGGGCAGTAGGGACCATGGGTGTAACAAACTGTATATACCAGGGACCTTCAATGTAATAAATGAAGTTCAGGGACTGTGAGTGAAATAAGTGGCAAACCACAGGGACCTTACGTGTAATTTACTCTAATTTAAATTTTTTCTAGAAAAATAGTAAAATAGATAATTTCACATAAAAGGTTGATCTGACCCACTGTTTTATTCTTTAAAAACACATGTAAATTTGCTTTAGTTTTTCTAATGTCAAATATAATTTACTTCTAAATATCATTAGTGTTCTATCATAGGACTTGAATTCCGGATGTAATGCAAATATTATATTGCTAGGCCAAAGATATTTCATGCTTTTCTTTAACATGTGAACTTGAAAGTTTTAAATGTTGAAATAAAAAGGTGAGGAAGAATGAAAAACTGAGCAAACGTTTATGTTTTCTTATTGATTAAAAAAGAAAGTTACAAATAACATATAAAATATATAAAGAATCAGGCGTAACCAAGGTTTTAGAAAGCACGTCAAGGTGCGACACCCACATTACGAAATAGACCACGACGGCTGTGTAAGGCGTGACGTGAGATAAGACGTGATAAGGTTCGATTTGTGACAATTTTTTTTGAAGATGACTATGAAAATTGAATTTATATATAACACTTTTTGATAACTTTATATATAAATTATTATCTAAATCAATAGATCAATAATTT
Source organism: Calendula officinalis (assembly GCA_963853835.1). NCBI lineage: Eukaryota > Viridiplantae > Streptophyta > Magnoliopsida > Asterales > Asteraceae > Calendula > Calendula officinalis. Next base: position 65,778,559 of record OY970821.1, on the reverse strand, counting down.
TTTATGAACTTGATATACATATATAAAATATAAAAAAAATCTGATACACTATGTCACGATTTAAACAACACCATGGCTCGCCACAGCTCGCTATTGCTTGAGACTTAAAGATATCGTCGCGTTACGCCTTACGCTTTTAAAACATTGGGAGTAACTATGTTCAACTAACTACACAACTTACCCCTGAAGTCTTAACCAGTTACTATAACATATTTTCAAAACACTAACTATTTTAACAATTAAATAAAACAATATCAATCCGAACCAAACCAAACCGTAAGCTATGACCATGACCCTGTATAAACGAATAACCAACAGTAACTTTATTGTACTTTCTGTTTGATAACTCTCAAAATAAGAAGCAAAGCAGAGAGAACTTTGACTATTGTATTGTCATTATCACCTAAAAATAGAAAATGAAACAGAGACTTTCTATAAGTTCTCAGTAGAATGTATAACAGTTCGAGTCATTTGTATTTTTACTTTTGCATCAGAGTTTTCATTGACTTTTTCTGATCACTGAATCATATATACTAACTCCGTATTAAAATAAGGGGTAAATATCATAAATTGTCCCTGTGGTTTTGGGTTTTCTGGCTTTTTGACCCTAAACTTTTTTTTTCAAAATTTTTGTCCATGTACTCTTTAAAATTCTGGTTTATCGTCCTTCCGTCCAAATTTGGCTGTTAACTGACCCCACATGCTAAACATGTGAGGGTATTTTTGTATTTTCTACACATTTCTTCTTCATATTCATTATGAAACAAGAACCCTAATCCCTTATTTGATGAACCCTAATCTAAATAAAAACCCCAGCAAATTAGACACCACCACCATCACAAATCGAATCCCCAATTAACATCTTCCCCTATCAAAAGAAATCATTTCAGCCACGCGTCCTAGGGTTTGTAATTTTCACATCTCAAACCATGGCTGAAGTGATGAACCTGCCGATCGATGCAGTGGAACAAGATAGTAGCCTTGACCATAAAGACGACGCCGACGAAGACACAGGCACCAGCACCGGAAATGGCAATGGAGACGGTGAAGACAAAAACAAGTTTGTAGCAAACGAAAATCCCGACGCATCTTCTCCTCCACCACCGCCTCCTTCACGACGCCATGACCGTGATTCCAGAGAGAAGGAATGATGACAGGGACACTGATCGTCCACCTAATCGGCGTTCCAATTACTATGACCATCGTAATCGCTCTCCACCTGGACCGCCTCACAGGGATTATAAGCGGCGTGCTGGTAGCCCTATATCACCTCCACCGTCGTACCGTGACCGCCGTGGTGGAGGACACTCTCCACCTAACCGAAGGTCGCCTCCGTTTCATCAGTTTAAGCGGTCTCGCAGGGATGACGGTGGTTACGACGGTCACCGTGGAAGTCCTCGCGGAGGTTTCGGACCTGGTGATAGAAGGTTTGTAGAAGATGAAGAAGATGAAAAAATAGAGAAAAAAGAAAACATAAATGGGAAAAATGAAAAGGACGAAAATACCCCTCATTTTTTTGGCATATTCCGTTACTTAACAGCCAAATTGGACGGAAGGATAAAAATCCAGAATTTTAAAGAGTACAGGGACAAAAAATTTGAAAAAAAAAAGTTTAGGGACAAAAAGCCAGAAAACCCAAGACCATAGGGACAATTTATGATATTTATCCTAAAATAAGTGATACATTTAAAAATTATAATTTTTAAGGGAAAAGATTAAAAAGTGGTTTAAATTAGATTAAATTGGATAGTTAGTGGGTCCCACTTCTTTTGAATGTGGTGATATTAATGATGTTTAAAAGTAAAAGTAAGGGTAAAAGGGTAATTTCAATTTATTAAAGTATATAGTGCAAAATGGGTCCCACATTTTTACCAAATAAGATAAGTTTTGGAAGTGTATCATTTATTTTATTCCACCCCTAAATAGAAAGTGTATCACTTATTTTGATACGGAGGTAGTATTTACTACGCTCATTTTTTTAGTGGCAAATCCTAATTTACTCATAAATACCACATTATCTATTATGGAACTTGAACCTCTGATCAACCTTAAGGAAGGAGACAAACACCTTTATCGCTAGGCTAATGGTCTTTTGGTAAAAGTGATTACTATGCTCATTTAACGTATTATCACTAAACCAAATTATTAAATGTACTCTAGTAGCAACATAGGTTTATTTGGTTTCGCCAAATGTAATGTTAAATGAATAGAATAATGAGGTAATTGAATAGATAATGGAGCGGAATGATCTATTGCATTATATCAGCTAATTTGGTTAGCATAAATAAATTAAAAAGTCATCTGAATGTTGTTTGATATGTATATTCACTTTGAGATTATTTTTGATGGCCAAACAAATTGGTATCAAGTATACATGATACGAAGAATATATGCATAGTATCATACATATTGACCCCTAGTCAGTGATATGTAGAAACAAGCTCAGTATATTACAAGCCGTGATCCAATAAATGTGCAATATTACACTAGTTCTACAATAGCTATGCATTCTTTGGATGCATATTTATGAAGAGATTCATATCTTCAAGTGTATATTCATACATATGAATATTCAAAATTTAAAGCAAAATGCATGAATAACCCTCCAGCAAAAACCAGTTAATAAACAAGGCTAATGAAGAAGAAAGCCCACTTAATCAAAACCAATGATCACTAAACAATGAAATGAATTTCACTATTAAAAAAAACATAATCAGCAACACATTACACATATTACAGATTATAAAAGTGACCAAAATTGCATTGCTCTATCTAACCTGTGTTGCTGGAACAGATCTATGTCCCGTATATATGTCTGTGACCAGGTTGTGCATCAAAAGTCTTAACCACTTGCAACCATGGTTTATCTATAACCAACACACAACCTTTTGACAGATGACCAACATATAAAACCGGTTCTCTAAACGCACAAAATTCAAAATTCTTCCTAATATTACCGTTTCTACTCTCTATCGACTTACGTTTTAATTTTTTTAAATCATCACTCTTCACTTTTTCATAATCATCATCAATTGGCATTCCAAAGTCAATCAAGCACATTGCCCTAAACAAAAGGAAACATATTCAGTATCAGTGACTATTCGTGTAATATGAAATTACTAAAATACCCTCCAAATAGGTGTCATAATACCTGGCACTGTAAATGATGACAGATGAAGAATTTGAAGTTGGAGGAAATGTAAGCCCGATAATTTCTCCAGGGAAATCTTGATATCTTTTGGGTAATACAAAAGTGTTGTGCATTGACCAGTCTCCAAGTTTCTTTGCATCCACATCAAATGCATAAACTTGATTTGATGATGTGGATATTATTAAAACATTGCTATTTTTGGGAGTGAAACCGCCAGCTGTCACCGATGCACCGTCTAATCTTGATATAAACCAGTGTTGCCTTTGTGTCTCAAGATTGAATATATAAATATCTCCAAAACAGTTAGCAGCAGCCAACCACTGTCCATCAAGACTTGTCAACATTTTTGTGATTGGTGGTTCAGTTGGTGGTAGTTTTTCATCTGATTCCTTACGACATGGGGTGAATCTATGGGTTAATTTCATGCTCTCGACATCTACAACCTAAAAGATCCAAATAAAGTCATAAATAAATAATATATATGTGTATATATGGATAGATATAGATAATGACTACTTACATATATCATTCTATCATGTCCAGATATCATCAAGCGAGAAGAATCAGAAGTAAAAATCATGGAATGAGCAAAAGGTATAGAAGAAGGAAGTGTTTTTTTACTGATGGACCACACACTTGCATTCTTTTTCAGCTCAAAAATACACGGTTTCACATTATCTGAATATGCAAAAAACCTCCCTGAAAATGAGATTGTGCTGCAAATGATCTTCCTCAAACCCTTACTCTTAACCCTGGCCACCAGATCAGTAGTTGAAACACCACCGTCTCGGTTCACATCAACTGTCAAAAGATCCAACCAATTTGGAGACTGAACCAGCAGAAGATAAGTCAAACGGTCAACTGCTCTGCACACCAGTTGAATAGGTGGTCTTTGTGGTGCAGGACAGATATCATGTGGAGCGAATTTCGTGAATTCATTTGCAGAATATGCAAAAAGCTTTGTGTCATCTCCAGCTGATATGAGCATGGGAATGCCCTTATGGGCCCACTTATTGTAACTGAAATCAACTGCTTTCTCCCTAACACGGGCTCTTTTTACCTTATCTTCAGGTAATAAATCTGTTACAAAACATAAAGTCAGTTAAAAATTACACATAATAATAGCAAAACATAAAACAAACCTTGATGATTTATGGGTACAGCAACAGTCAAGGCTCTAACATCATGTGTATGAGCTCTCACATAACCAATGTATACCCACTTTTTTAGTGCTTTGTCATCACGAGAGAGCTTATATAATATAACCTGATAAAAAAGTATTTTTTTATTAATATTATTATTTTGACAATGTAAAAAATCTTCAAATATTTAGTACCTGACCATCTGATCCAGCAGAAAATACCCTAGTATGATTAGGGTTTGTTGCTAAAGCATTAACATCACCTTTATGACAAGAACGTGCTTGCAAAAGAGTTCCATGTGAACTGTCCCAAAATTGAACACTCCCACTGCTATCTGCACTCACAAGGGTCCCACACCTGAAAAACACATTTATATTACTAAACCTAAACCCCGTGTAATTAGTATAGACTGCAGGCACAGAGGAAAAAAACCCTCATTTACCTCAAAGCAAGTAGAGACCATACACAAAGTTCAGAGCCACCACCTAAACCTCCTAAACCAACAGTAATTCTGTATACTTCATGACATGATTTTGCATCCCAGCATCTTATGAACCTGAAAATCATCACAAACACGAAGAAAGCTTAAAAATTGCAAATATAATCACCAACAAGAAACTGCAAAATGATAGATAACATTACATACCCGTCACTACTCCCGGAATATATCATTTTTGCATCTGGACTCCAAGTGACACTTAACACACGCCCTGCAAAAAACATGATAAAAAAAACGTAAGTAATAATAAAACATATGTTATTTAGGAAAGCAGTGATTTGAACTCACCACCGACCCTTGGCAGTGATTTATGGTAAATGAACTGCTCTGATTCTGAGATGTTATACAATCGCACACAAGCAATTGCTAAACTTGGATTTTGAGTAAATGGTTCAAGTCGAGTGAGTCAGGTTCAACCTCACTGGTGACATCACCATCACCCATAGCTTTATTATCAGTAGCATGACCGTTTGCCAAATCTTGTTTTGGATTGAATTGATGCCTGCTGAAAGGATGAGCAGCGGATGGACACACCAATTGGATCTACCACAACCTGCATATGAAATTAAGTCAAGACAGCTTAGAAAGTATAGATATTGCTTTTTGATGATTAGCCATTATAAGCAGTAGCAACGCCTGAGTGTGTGTATTTTCCAGGCTACAGGGAAGATTGGGAAGGTACCATACTGAAGATTATAATCCAATTCCGACTTCTTTTTCAATCTTCGTCTTCTAATTCAATTCAAGCAACTCCTTTTTTTTTTTTTTTTAATATTTACCAACAATGACGGATTAAGATAACATTCATGGCAGTCTAAGCATATAAATGCAAAATACAAAGTCAAGTTAAACAAGTCCCACTCCAAGACTGATCCATCAATGCTGGAAGAAAACAACCTGGAATCCGGACTACACCATACTAGCGATGAAACTCTCAAATTAGGGTCACCTTCTGCAATCAAAATTCAAAATCTCAATTCTGTTACAAAAAATACTACACTTTAAATCATAAAAAGAATCAAAAGAAGTAAGGAGCATACGAGTTGGCAGTGCCAGCCAACGGCGCCGGGTGATACGAGCCATATCTCGAGTGAGCCGTCTTCCCGAGCGGCGGCAACTTGAGACTCGTCAACGCTAAAGCCACTACCGGAGACGGATTCCACTCCACGCTGCTACATTTCTTGATTTCCAACATTTTTGGGCTGAACCCTAAATCCCTGTGTAGAAACTGTGTATCCAGACGGCCAAGTTGAGAGATGCATACCGACTAACACTAATAATTTTGGGCGGGCCGAATTGGGTTTGGGCTGGGCGTCTTTCTTTACCGGGGATAACACATACTTCCTCCAGATTCAAAATAAGTGATACATTTTAAAAAATTATCTTATTTGAAAAGATAATGAGATCCACATCCACTACGTATCTACTTTAATATAGTAAAGTGACTTCTTTAGATTTACTTTCAATTTTAAATATCATTAACCTCATTTTATTCAAAAGATGTAGTTTACGTTCCCTATTAACCATCGAATTAATCCAATTTAACAATAATTATAATTTTTTATCTCAAAAGTTGTGATAGCGGCATTTACTCTTATGTTGCCATCAAATCTAACATTTACTTCTCCGCTATATTATTATTATTATTATCATTATCATTATCATTATTATTATTATTCTTATTATTATTATTATTATTATTATTATTATTATTATTATTATTATTATTATTATTATTATTACTACTATGGTACTCACATAAAGTAAAGATGATAAATAATTTCTAGTTGTTTTTTATGGGGGTGAGCATAAAAACCGAAAAACCGAATCGAAACCGAAAAAAACCGAACCATTTGAAAAAAAACGATGTTGTTTGGTTTTTGGGACCGAATGTTTGGGGTGGTTTTCGGGTGCATACGAAAAACCAAACCGAAAAAACGACCCCGCCCCGCCATATATGTTTTTCAAGTTTTGTATATATATTTTTATCTTTATAAAGATTTAATGCTTAACTATTTCAAAAATATAATATTGAGTATATATCATTTGAACTTTTGACACATTTTACTCATATACTTTTTATGTCTTATAATTGTATAACAATGGAAATTTGGGCTATTTGTTAGTTTTATAAATAAAGGAAATGAGTTAAAGTTTAGAAGTTTATATCGTAATTGTCAGGTTAACAAATTAGTAAATTTTATGGAAAACAAAAAACTCGGAAAATAAACCAAAACCGAACCGCTTTGATGAGAAAAAACCGAAAAACCGAAACCGAAAAAACCGAAACCAAACGGTTTGTAATTCTTACAAACCGAAATATTTGGTTGGGGGTTTGGTTTTAGTAAAAAACCGCCCCAAACCGTCTCATGCTCACCCCTAGTTTTTTAATCTTTTTAGCATTCCTAATGTTGTGATAGGCAGCCCAGGGATGCCAATGGTGGAGTGTGTAACGGAGGTGGGAGGGTGACATGTCATATTTTAATTGAGATGGAAACTAGTAGGATGTGTATGCTTATAAAACTAAGCTTAAGCCATGGGAATTATTTGCTAATTACCACTATCTTATTTAACTAAGTTTGATATCATCAACAATAACTAGCCACTTCTAATGTTTAATAAATCTAAAATGATGTTACTCGTTAATTAAAGTCAAGAAAAATCAAGCTGCAAATTATGTTTGAGCGAACCCCTGACTCGTCAACCGTGCTTTTCATATTCTTATTATAATGTTAGTAATAAAGAGAAGTATAGGAATAATCTAAATAAAAATAAGGTAGCTAGAGGTGATATTACTTATATATACAATTACCATAGGAGGTTTACTGTTCATAATAAATATACTACCTCCGTATCAAAATAATTGATACATTTGAGAAATTGCGGTTTTTTAGGCAAAAGATTGGAAAGTGATTTAAAATAGTATAAAGTGGATAGTTAGTGGATAATGGGACCCACTTCTTTTGGATGTAGTGAAATTAATGATGTTTAAAAGTAAAAGTAAGGGTAAAAGAGTAATTTTACTTTATTAAAGTAGATAGTTAGTGGAGAAGGGTCCCACTTTTTTGCCAAATAAGGAAAGATTTTGAAGTGTATCACTTATTTTGTTCCACCCCTTTTAGAAAAGTGTATCACTTATTTTGATACGGAGGTAGTATAAAACTTATATATACAATTACCATAGAAGGTTTACCGTTCATAATGACAATATATATTATTTATGGAAATTTTGCTATCAAAAGTGGTGATGCCCAAGTGGCTATGCGATGTAACCAAGGAGCATTCCTTCTTCATTTTACCTCAGATCCATGCTTTCATGACATTTTTACTTCTATTTTAACTTCTTTTATTTTATTTCTATACAGGCCATACACGCTACACCTTAAATTTACAGAAATTACAAAATACTTCAAATATTCTTTAATATGCATATTTAACTCATTATATTCCTTAAAGTATATTAAAATTATCTGCATAATCTTTTTCATCTGTTTAGGTATATTTATACCTAACTACATAAGTTGAGACTTAAAGAAAAGAGAAGTGGTATTCTTTCTTACTATTTGTTCCTACTTATCTTCCTATCCACTGGATTATGACAAATGACAAAATTAAAAGATGATATAAGGAATATAGAATTAGTGATTATACATGTCAAATTTTAACGTGGGTAGAAATATTGGTCCGTGTATAATATCAAATTGAAAAACAACCTAAAATGTAACAATAAAAGCCCATAGTAATTATGTAATATGCAAATTAAAATCATTTATAGAATTGAAAAAAAAACTTATAAAAAACCGCAGCAAAGCGCGGCTGTATTATGCTCGTATGCAACATTGGTGGAAGTTCAACCAAATAACTTATTGAGCAATGAGCACCTCAAAGGAACTCAAGTATCATCCTCACGCTTATCTTTTCAGGCAAAAACCACTTGAGTTGCTGCTAGCATAGCCAACCTATAGCTCAAGCTTATCAGATACGGTTAGTGATTTTCTGTAAATTCGGATAATCGGGTATCCAAATCTTTTTTCCAGTTCTTTATATATTTAATTTTACTAGCGGGCATGCTTCAAGAAATAAAAAGAAAAAAAAATTTTAAGAAATAAATATAGTAATCTATTATTGAAATGATGTTAAACGTGTCTTGATATACATCACAAATGGTATGCAGAATTTAAAGATGAAATAAAACTTCTGTGTATACGACATTTGTTGTTGAGCTGGTGTAATTGTCGTCTTGGTCGCAATTAATAACATTCAACCCTTTATTGTTTTTCATTCTTAAGACAACGACATATAATTGGCAATCTGGGAATTTGAGAACTAAAACATGTAAAAAGTGTAAAAAGGTGGAAATAAGAAAGTGCAATTTCTTTTCTTTTTTTTATGTAAATAAATTAGTAAATTGACTAAATTCACTAAAAAGTGTTTATTCCCAAACATAAATTGAACACATATTAATGGTAATTGGTTCTTTTACTTGATTGGTGGGAGATATTCAAAAAATATTGAACACATTCAAAAAGTATTTAACGGGTGTATATAGACGTCAAAGCTTGAATATTGGCATACAATTACTGTAACATCATCCTAAGAATACGTTTTGATGGCTAAAAAGGTAATGGTAAAAAACACAAAAAACCGTAAAAATGACAAATTATAACATTCGATAGAATACGTTTTGATGGCTAAAAAAATAGAAAGCAAAACACAAAAGCCAACCCATATTATATACTATCAACTCATAATAATTAATAAAGTCATCATTATCAAATAACTCCCATTCATCATTTATACGTGAAATTATAATTATTATTATCGATTATATATCTGATTTCTATTGGAGATTTGGAAGATTGATCAGCCTCTGACTTCGAAAAACTTTTTTCAAGAAATCCATAAGAATCATCCAACTATGGGGACCTTTTTGGGCTTTCATATGATTAGGGCTCGGGCTCGAGAGGTAATCAGGTGCTTTTAGAAGATGAATAAAGAGCTAAGATTGATGATGTTTGAGTAGAAGATAGGGATCGAAAAAATGGGATTCCTTTGTCCAATTTCTCTTTTAGAAGCAATACATCTTGACATTTGATATAAATCTCCCCCTGCAAAATATGTAATTCCTCCGTATCAAAATAAGTGACACACTTTCCATTTTGAGGTGTATCAAAATAAGTGACACACTTTGAAAACTTTCTTTATTTGGTAAAAATAGTGGGACCCATACCCACTAACTATCTACTTTAATAAAGAAAAGTTACCCTTATACCCTTACTTTTACTTTTAAAACTCATTAATATCACTTTATTCAATAAAAGTGAGACCAATTCTCCACTAACTATGTACTTTAATCTATTTTAACATCTACTTTAATCTTTTACCTCAAAAAACGTGTAAGCACATTTGTGTCACTTATTTTGATACGGAGGAAGTATAACTAATTTGTTATTTCCATTTTATATTTATATCCAATAAAATCACATAAATATAATTACACTTCTCACTGGTCAAATGAGTAGAAAAACAAAAAAGGAAAGGTCAAAAGTGTCCCGAGAGAACACATTATAGTTGTAATAAAAAGTTTTTTGTAATAAACTTTATTATAATTCAAAAAGAATACTAAAAAAAAATAGGCACAACTGCACAAGTTGTTTCGGGTCAAAAGACACCCTACTAAATCGCTTTATTAAAAAAAAACTATGTTATTATAAAGACACATGTTTTGTAAATAGATTAACACAAAATGTCTACAAAAATAGATTAAAAAGTTTTGGGTCAACCCATACGAAAATTTTACCCATTTGAAAATTTTACACATACAAAAGTACGTAATCAAATAAGCATTACCAATAAGGTGTTTGTAATTTGACGAAGGGTACCGCATATAAGTAAAACCATATAAAAATTCTTATTTGTCCAATATGTAACGATCCGAATTTTTGTGTTAACTAAATTATGAAAAAATATGATAAATAAGGATAAATCATTTAAAGAACGTAGGAATTGGTTTCGTGTCATTTGGACATCATATGAGAAAGTTATGGACGAAACGGGTCGAACCCGGGTAGTAAACGAGAAGGAAAAGAAATTCGATTCAGTTAGTACTGATTTCGTTAGTACTGATTCCGTTAGTGCTGATCAGTTACTGCTGATTTCCGTTAGTGCTGATCAGTTACTGCTGATTTCCGTTAGTGCTGATCAGTTACTGCTGATTTCCGTTAGTGCTGATCAGTTACTGATGATTTCCGTTAGTGCTGATGAGTTACTGCTGATTTTCGTCTGGAACACCTTAAATACGGGTTTTTGGCCATTAAGTGCCAAACTTGAAACGTTAACTCTCTCTCTAAGTTCTTATACATATTTTGAGTGGAAAAGGTCATCCGAAGCCGATTTTGGGGTCCGAATCAGCTGATTTTGCTTCTATAGTCGAAGATTAATGTAAATCTTCACTTCTTGATGTTTATTACTTTAGATCCATGGAAGTAAAAGCTTGGATCTCGAACCCTAGTTCTTGGGGTTTTCTTAAATGGTGAAATAAATATTGTATACACTTAAAAGATGATATTTAACAAAGGAAACAAGTGTATGGTTGAGATTTGTAAGAATCTTAAGATTTGGTTAAACCTAGGGTTTTGAATGTCACCAAAATTTAGGGAAAAGGGTGTTGGTGACTAATTAGTGTTACGAGACTAATATTGGATACTAATGATGTCGACCTTGGGTTGTGGTTGGGTTTGGGTTTCGTTGGTGAAACCTTGGAAGTAAGATTTTGGGATTCCACCAAGTTGGATGAACTTGGTGGTTATAAATGAATATAGAAATTATGAGTTATCTAGTTATTAAGGATAACTAGAAATGTGATTATTATGTTGACAGGTTGCAAGAACCTAAAGGTTGGAGATATTCCAAAGGCGGGAAGCAAGGATTCGTGTTGATGAACACGATATGGATTTAGCTATCGCTAAGGTGAGTACATGAGACTTTTAAACTAGGTACATAGCAAAGAGCTTTTAAAAGCACATATGATAATTTTATGGGTCTTTATTAATAAATGTTTTGATAAAGATAGTGACTTAAAAGATGAGTAAGTAGGTATAACGTGATACTAGACTATGTCTAGTATAATTGATGATTTTAATAGTAAATATGACAGACTAAAGTAAGTAGCAATGATTTTATAGTAATGAATATTTATTAGTAAATTATACTAATAAAAGTGAAGAACGATTATGTATGAAAACGGGTATGGTATGACTAGTAATAAATATGTATTATAGTCAAATAAAAGATAAAAGTATTATGATATCAATAAATAAGAAATGTATCTTATGAAATAAGCAAGTATGGGCCTCCTAGGGTTCATAGATGTAGAAGTAGTTGTGGGTTGCTTATGATCGGGTCCATGGGACCATACAGGTACGTTCACACTATGTTGAACTAGTCATATATAGTTATTACTAGATAACTAACTTGTTTGATGATTGATGTGATAGCTGAATGCTTTGATTGGAATAACTGATGAGTTATGGTAAGATTCAGATGATGTGATGACGCGGGGGATCCCCGGTCATGAGGTGTGGAGTGAGGGGCAGTTGTAACACCGCAAAATTTAGAAAACGTTTTTTTTAAAGTGTGCGGAAGCATAAAGATAATAAATAGTTTAGGTTTAGGTTTACAAACCAAACGTCTCAAAATAAAGTCCAAAATATTATTATTTAAACGATGTCACTTAACGACATGGCTCATTTTACAAAACATATCCATTTGAGCTTGATCACCCATTCCGTCCAAAGTACCAATCAACCTGAAAAAAGTCAACGAATGAGGGATTAGCACAAAGCTAAGTGAATGAACATAATCTACAAATTATAAAAAGCTCAACAAGCTATCACCAACATCTCCACGATCGTTACTCCTCGTAACCACTTAACCACTGTTCCACTGAATCACTGTTCCACCAAACCAGTAACCGCTAATTGTCGAATCACTAAGCACAGAAGTAACTCTACATCTCCGCCTACTAACCTCGGAAGTAATTCTACATCTCCGATTGCTAAACACGGAAGTATTACTACATCTCTGCGTTGGGTAACTACTAAGAGAGAGGATCGGCGGCTTTGCGGGCCTTAAACCATGGTCGGCCAAAACCACGGTAACCGATAGCGCTTGTATCCAACACCCCAGGCAACTCCCTCCCCTTAACCATGTAACGCATACAGGTAAGGTCGGATACCCTATTAGTCGATACACTTTGCCTAGCCGTTATCCTTCCGACACTGACCTCATCCCTATCCTCGATTGCCACTAATCGAGTTGTTACTACCAATCAAGCAAAACCTTTCCATCTATGTGCACATATCCTATTTCGTATAACCGGGTCGAACAGGTACCAAACAAGCAAACTGCCAAAGATTCGCGCCCGAAAACGACCCGAAAACCTGAAATCTGAAGTTCACGATCGTGAACAATAGTTCACGAACGTGAACTAGAGTTCACGACGTGAACTAGAGTTCACGATCGTGAACTCACTACAGGGAAGTTTCCTGCATTTTTCCTGTATTTTCCTGCATGTTTCCTGTATTTTCCTGCACCTTTTCCCAAACAGGCAATACCAAACCGATTGTAACCGAACACAAGTTTGAGGTTAAGTCCACTCACCGTTACTTCCACTTGTCGAACTCAGAGGTCTAATGTTTCTGAGTCTCGATCCCAGTTCCTGTACATCAAAGGAATACCGAATCAGTAACCGGTATTTATCAATAATTACCCATATTGACAATTATAAACACTGACTGTCCACCAAGTGTTATAACACCATTTCTAACACATAAGCATATTAAAACTACTTATACATCCATAATTTAACAATTGAGTCGTTCCACCACTTAATCACCCGAACGGGTCAAAACCAGATTAATAAACAATAATACCTTGTATAACTACAATCATGTCATCAACTTGCAATTCGCCAAATGTTATCAATAACATTTCTAATTACATAAACCTAACAAAATGCTAATACCTTCACAATCCAAGTTCCTTAGTCATTTTACTACCAATTGGTCCAAATGGGTCAAAAACCCGAACATGACTACAACACTTCCAATTTCCATCAATTAGCACAAATTCTCTATAACTAACAAGTCATAATCATGTAACAATTCATCACATTCAAAGTCACCAACAATCCATGTATTTAACTTCCAAATTACTTTTTTTTGAACAGCAAATTATAACTAAAAATTTAGCAAATCGCTAAATAATTACAAAGGGTTTATAAGCCAATCATCCCAAGAAATCTTAATTTTACGATTTCTGTAATGAAGCCAAAAAAACGAATACAAAACAATATTATCAACTAAAACAATATTAACTTCCAAATTACTAGTTAACCATTTTAACCAAAAACATCCAACACTAGTTAGCATTTCAACAATCTCACCAAATCAAATCATAAACCACCAAAACATATATAATACTTAATTTCTCAACATCCATAACTTACTAAACATGTTTTCTCATCCTAATAAGCAATTCCAAGCATCCAAACAACAAGAAATCCAAGGTTTGGCAAAACCCATAAAACCTACTTTTACATAAACACACCAACTTGTACACTTTGCTAAAATGGTTGTACCTTGTGCTAAATTACTTGTACTCATGCAACAATACATGTCAAAACTTGCAAGAACACATAATATACCATCCACAACAAGATTCACTAACAAAACCCCAAGAATCATAAACCCTAGCTTAATCAACTAGCATGGAATCGAAAACGAACACCCATAGGTTAAAGCTTACCTCAAGAGCTATCCAAAAACGGGTTCGGATTAAAGATTGGCCAAGAAACAAGCTAGGGATCTTCAATATGAACTCAAGAACTTGAAGAAGAAGATGGAGATTTAGAGAGAGAGAGAGAGACGTATAGAGATAGAGAGAGAGGGAGATAGATAAAATGAAAAGAATTGAGGCTTTCCCCCATCAAGAGGCCGGCCAAGGGGAGGGGGTGGGACCCACTTGACTTTTTCCATCTTTTAGCAAATACAATATAAAAGGTCCCGTTCGTAGCTAATTTATTTAAAATACCAAACGAACTCTATTTTTAGCAACGAAAATATATTCGGAAACGATATTAAAAGGAGAATCCAAAAGTATAAAAATCATACAATCCTTTAAACATTTCAGAAACCGGATATTTTAATCTCTTGATTAAAATATCACAAAAGGACAAAAGGTCAAACAATTTCTTTAACATTTAATAACTTTATTCCACTTATGGTCAAATAAATATTTATCAAATATCCATATATACCTAAAACTACTAGGCCGGTTTTAGGATGTTAAAACTCTAAAAAGGATTCCGTCCCCGGAATCCAACAATAATATTCAAATAGCAAGCATTTTTCACAATAAATCTACGACTCTATTCCAATCAATTTCATACATACATACTCAAATCGAAACTCACATCCAATTTATCATACACTTCATAGTATACCTAGCAATTCCAACTTTTATCTTAGTAACATACAATCAATATTTCATTTTATTTACTCTATACACTTAATTCAAGATTACCTCGATACTCAAATAGTAATTACAATTCATGGTTCATTTAGCACTCCACATGATATAAAATAATCCACCAACACATGTAAAACATTTCTTACACACAGACACAATAACTATTTCAAGTCTCAAATACCTACTTGTTTTTTCTTTGTTCTAACAAAATTTTCAATCTTGCACAGTTTAACTCGTTAAAAGACCCACAATTTTAGGAATTTCCAAATCAAAATTACCGGTCTTAATCAATTAATTTCAAGGAAATATACACCTTCATAAGATAAAGCCACAACAATTTTGCATACAAGACCCTGACGGGTCAAAATCGACCAATTGATCGTATCACTATCAAAGTCATTAGTTAACCATACCTCAAATAATCATAAACCATTTTATGCATAATTAGCCATATTACAAGGATGACAAAATTTTACAAAGTCAAGTTGCACGTTTTGACAAAACAAGTCGAAGTTTACACAATTCAAGTCTACCCCACATATCTCATTACAATCATGGCAATACAAATAGCAACATCTTTTATACCCAATTAGTCATACCTGTGACCTAACAGATCAAAACAAGTTTTATTATCCAAAAATTGTTTTATTACATCCATAACATGTTAAAGTATTTACCAAAACCAACTCATACAATTAACAACGATTATCATCATAATCAAGGTCTAGCAACTAAATGCACCCAATCAAGTCTTGACACTAATTACCCTTAACGGGTCAACATTGAGGAATTTATCACAACAATTCCAAACATACAACTAACGGTTCATTAAACATATCAAACTCATGTCATGACTAATAAGCATTTTCAATTAAATGTCAACTTTTACTTAGACTTCAAGTCAACGAATTACCATACAACTAGTTCTTGACTCTTACTTATTAAACATCCAAATAGCAAGATAATTTCATCAATTCAATTCACAATTAAGCATAAGCAACTTTTATCATTCTAACATGTTATTTGATTTAGCAACATATCTCTTGAGGCACAACACCTCATAATCTTAATTTGACAACTTTTATTACAATCAATAAAACATCATCATCACTTTAGGTAATTTAAAAATCACTAATTTAAACTATGATCAATTTCTATTAACATAAATCCGTTTAATAATTCATCCAATATACACACTAGACTTAAGTAATAAATTCAAATTCAATTACAAGTTTATTATAAAATATACATATATACGAATACATTAAATACAAGATAAAATGGAACAATTAAAAAAGGGTAATGTTATTTTGATCATTAAAGATAATATTATAATTAGTTATAGTATAAGTTATAATATAATTAAAACTGGAAAGTACAAAGTTATGATTTCATTATAACTAGAAATTGTACAAGTTGAAATTATATGATTAACTAGAAATATACAAAGTTATATATATATATATATATATATATATATATATATATATATATATATATATTAAGATGTATAAAGTTATAAGTTAGGGTAAATTACAGTTTTTGTCCCTACCCTATGGTCGATTCGGTGTTTTTGTCCCTAATGTTTTTTTGTTGGTTTTTTTGTCCCTTAAGTTTTTCAAATTCTGGAAATTTGTCCTTCCGTCTATTTTTGGCCGTTAAGTGACTAAAAATGCAAAAACAATAAGGGTATTTTCGTCTTTTTTCCCCATTCTTCATGTTCTTCAAGAAACCCAGATCTGTCCCCCTTCTTGAATCTGAAATCAGACAAAATCACAAAATCAAAAACCCAAATATATGAATTTCTTAATCCCCGATCAAATTAAATCGTCTTCACATTCGTCCTCTTCCAAAAAGCTAAAACATGAACCCTAGAAGAGGGAAATTAACTATGAAATGTGTGTTCTTTGTGAAGAATCGGACCCTGAAATTACCCAAAATTGAAGCTCCTATCTTCAAATATAAAGAGGATTTCAACTCCCTTCAAAATATGCCGTTGGAGATCATGCCCCATAGCACCCAACGATAGGAAGAATCTGCGCAGAAATCAAATTCCAGCCGGAGAATCTTTTACATACGAACCACTCCTTTTACATACGAACCACTTCTTTTTCTTCATCTCCGCTGCAGTAGTACGCACCTACACATCTTCGATTTGCCATAAATAACTGCTCCGGTGGAAGTAGCCGATTCTTGTTCATCCAAATACAGATCTTCAGGTGCCACATACGATTCCCGCTCCGACAAGCGTAGCAGATATCAGAATCAATCCAACGCTCATTAAAAAATCACAACGATGCTCGAAACAATCAATAATCCGAGGATTTCACGATTCTAGTTTGGAGAATGTGGTACGGTCAACGAGTTAAAATTCATCGGCGGGGTTGGTTTTTAAAATTAATGAATGCTCGAACTGCAGCGTGGAGACGACGGGAGGCTCAGATTCATCGGCGGGGTTGGTTTTTTGCGTCGGAGACGGGGAGGATTGCCGGCGACGGAGATGCCATTATTGTTGGGTTGGATGAAATTGGGGGAAAATAAAATGAGGTGGTAATTTAGCAAATCCGGTGAATTTTTTAGCTGCTTATTTACAAAATCGACGTTGATGATGGTGGTGGTGTTCTTGTTATGAAGATGAAAAAAATGTAAAAATGGGGTGTTCATGTTATGAAGAAGATGAAGAAAAATGTAAAAAGAAAAAGAAAACAATTAGGGTTTCAAATCAGAATTAGGGTTTAATTGGGGAAGAACACATAAATGAGGAAGATGATGCAAGGGTAATTTGGGGAAATTGACAAAAAAATCGTCAGTTAACGGTCAAAATTGGACGGAAGGACAAATTTCCAGAATTTGAAAAACTTAAGGGACAAAAAAACCGACAAAAAAACATTAGGGACAAAAACCCCGAATCGGCCATAGGTCAGGGACAAAAACTGTAATTTACCCTATAAGTTATTATAACTAGATAATTATACAAGTATAATATAAGTATTTTACAAGTCATGTAATATACTAGATTAATGATCAAGTGAAAATAACAAGAACATATATTTAACTAGTTCAAGTTAAATATAAGAAAGGTTTAAACAAACTAAGAATTATTATATATAGTCTTTATATAATAAGTTTATTAGTTTCACCAAGTATAAACCGGTGATTGTGTTAGCTTAAGTTTCGTCATGGTTGTTGAAGCTAGTGGGAGCTACACAAGAAAATCACAAAGTTTGTAAGTGTGTCGTTAAGACATAAGTTTTGGTCGAATCTAATAAGTCATAAGAAATGTTTGATTTGATTATTAGACATATGAAAAACTAGATGTGTTAAACTGGGTTTATGTTTCAAGTTCATGAATCATAAAAGAATTTAAAAGTTTAACATAAGTTTATAAGTTTTTCAAGTAAGATAAAACAAGTAAGATTTATTCTAGATAAGATTTTTCACAAAATCTAGTAAAACGTTTTGTACACCTCGTTTTAGGTATACATGTAAAATCGTGTAAATTCTTGAAACTATAAGTTATAAAGAATAATTCTTAAGTTTTAAAAAATGTGTCTTGTAGAACTCTTCAATTCACAAGTCACACATTTTTAAACAAGGATTAAGATTGGAATAAAGGTTTAAGTTTAGTTTAAGACTTAAACAAACCCAAGAAAATCTTAGATCTAAGTACTATCCACCTAATGGAACACCTCACTTGTTAAACGATATTCATATTGTAAGGATAAAGAACCTTAGATATGGATCCAAATCATTGCGAGTGTTAGGGTGCGTAAGGTTCTGTGATAATCGAGAGTCTCGGCGCAGAGCATCTCACTGTCTTAGATGATCTGATCTACTTTAGTGATAATCGGGAGTCCCGGCCCAAAAAGTACCTGAGTAGAATAAACATACTAGACTTTATTACTAACTTAGAAATGTACAATTAGATTGTACAAAGTTGTAATAAGTTATAAGTCTAAAGATTCTACGACCCCTAGGAATCGTGTCAAGTCTTGATACGATCGGTAAGGAAGTTACCTACCAGAAATAGCATGTCTCGTCGGGAAGTGCCCAAACCTTGCGGCGAGAATGTGATATATGGATCCTAGGCCTAAAATATTAATTATGGGTTTATAATATATTTTAGAGAATGTTTATTGATGATTACTAATTAAAATGGGTTTGATTTGTAGATGGCAGCAACAAACGCAATCGCGACAACAAGTACCAACAATCTCTCACTTCGCTCAATCCTCGAAAAAGACAAGTTGACTGGGTCAAACTTTCTCAACTGGGAGCGCAATCTTCGTATTGTGCTCAGGCATGAGAGAAAGTGGTAGGTCTTGGAGAGAGCAGTACCAAACACCCCTGCTGTTAATGCCAGAGCTGAAACGAGGCAAGCTTATGATAAGCATGTCAGTGATGCACTCGATGTGAGCTGTCTGATGCTAGCCACCATGAGTCCTGAGTTACAACCGGGACTTATGGATGATCCTGCATTTGAGATGATCCAGCAACTTAGGGATTCATTTCAAGAGCAAGCTCGCACTGAGAGGTTTGACATCAATCGAGCCTTCAACTCTTGCAAGATGGTCAAAGGAACGCCGGTGAGTGCCCACGTCATGAAAATGAAAGGACGCATGGATCACCTCGCTAGACTTGGTCACCCCATACCGTTGCAAATGGCAACAGATACTATACTCAACTCGTTGTCTGATGACTACAAGTCTTTTGTGGTCAACTACAACATGCATAATATATAGAAATCCATTGCTGAGCTACATTCCATGCTCAAGACAGCTGAGTTGAGTTTGGGGACCAAATCTAAGGACGTTCTCTTGATCGGTAATGGCGGTGGGAAGAAGAGAAAAGGGCATGGTGGTAAAGGAAAGGGTAAAACCTATCCTAACCAAGGAGTGCCTAATGGTAAAGGTGTCAAACAAAAGGTCAAGAAGGTTAAGCCTAACACTGCGAGGACCGAGAATCGGTGCTTCAAGTGTGGTGAGGCTGGGCATTGGAAAAGGAATTGTCCAAAGGGTGCAAGTGGTAGTGGAGGAAACACAAGTTCCTCAGGTAACACAACCACACTTCTTAATCACTTTTAGATACTTGTAAAGTACGTTACGAGTAATCTAACTTTTGCAATCGTTTATTGCAGGAGGAGATGGAAAGTGATAGTGACCGGCATGAGATGGTGATGATCCCACGAGCACCAAGTTTTTATAATTCAGTATTTTGTGGATTCGTTTTAAACAATTTTACTTTATTGTTTAGATAATTTTATTTTTGTTAAAAACAAGTTTTATTTTGGTTTTAATTAAATTTCGAATCCATGGTTGAATTATATTGTGTGCATGTGTGATAATTACACTAGTCAAGGTTTATGACTAGATTGTAGGTCAAGTTTTGATTTACTTATATTTGATGTTTTATATGTTTGTTTGATTGTTGTATAAATAATGTCTTGATAGCTCAAGGTATTTAGTTGCTAGTAATTAGAAAGTTTTTCTAATGAAAGTGTTTAAGAGTTTTATGGAAGCATAAGGTTCAAAGGTTATTGAACTTAGTTAAAACATCTTAAGTAATAGTAATAGTCATTACTTATGATAGAAAGTTTTAAAGTATTAGTATTAATATAGTATGATTATATCGGATATAATCAAGATAGACTTTAAAGAGTATTATTACAAGTCTTTTACACTTGTAGTAAAGGTTTTAATGAAGTCATAATTCCCTAATAGGAATAATTGGATATTCGCATAATCCAAGTAAAATGACTTAGACATTAAACGACTCTTAAAAGGGACAAACTATATTAAAAGTATTTAAGAATTAAAATGTATTATTGCAAGTCTTTTATACTTGTAATAAATACAATATTTAATCAAGTCATAATTCCCTAATAGGAATAATGGATATTTGAGAAATCCAAGTAATGACTTTGGCATTAAATAAGATTCTTAAAAGAATACTAATGTGTTTAAGAATTGATAGTATCATTACAAGTGTTTTATACTTGTTAGATACAGTAATCAATAAAGATCATAATTCCCTAAACAGGAATGTTGGATATTCGCAAATCCAAAGGATGATCTTAATTATTGATAGAATTCTTAAAAGATTAAACTACAAGTTATTGACTAGGTCAAAGTAGTTTAAGAGATGCTTAAGTTCCATAAAAGTAAGTGGGAGCTATGACTAACGCAATTCATTAAAGATGTTGATGAATTCGGTAAGTTAGTAAGACATTAACAACAAGGTTTTACCAAGTCGTTAGCCAAAGAGTTAAGAGAAATAATAAATGATCGTTGATTAGATAATTGCAAACCTAATAGCGTGATCACAAGTCCTGTGATTAATTATTGCATATCTAATAGGTTGTTAACACTTCAGTGGATAACACAATCATTTAAGAAAATTTCTTTAAACTAGTAAGAATATCTACAAATCAAGTAACTAAAAGAGGCTTTAGTTACAAGGATGTTTTTATGAATTCAAGAAACTAAGGAGTTAATTTCCAATCCTCCTATGTTTACCGAATTACATAAAAGGCAAGACTAGAATATGTTCTAGATTGTTGCAAGAACAATATCTAGCAAAGACAAAAGTAATAGTATTCCTAAATACTCGTCTTATGTCTTTAGTTTAATAAAAATGATTGGTTTAGTGATAAAGTTACAATTAAGTTTGTAAGAATCATTAAGTAGTCAACACGAACGAAAGGAATAAGTAATGATCCAGTAATAATTCAGTGTCTATGTCCAGTGAGGAATAATACTTGAGTTAGTATCATTTTTATTCAGACTTTGTATGTTTTACAAGATCCATGAATAAAAGCTAGTTAATTATAGATTATCCATGATATGATTTAAAGCTATTAAATCATATAGTAATTGGATAATATTGTTGTATAAATTATATAAAAGTTATTATATAATTAACTATTAAAAGTATAAATACAAGTATATAATTCGTGTATATGGGTACCGAATTATTAGTGTATTAATACTAGACATTTATTAGTTAAGTGCAATAATAATAAACTAGTTAAACTATAAGGGATGAAATTGTTAAAAGGAAGTTTAATTAAAGTTCTAATATTAATTAAACTAGAAGGGTTCTAAGCGTAACTTATTTGTATATAAATAAGAGGCTTAGGGTAACCCTAAAACCCCTTACACCCTCACGAAATACTTCCTCCCTCCCTCTCCTTGTTTCGGCCGAGAACAAGCAACAAGGGAAGAACACAAGTTTGTGTTCTTCGTGTTCTTTGTGTTCTTCAAGTATTGAAGATCCAAGTTCATTGCTTAGATCAACTAGAAGATCGCTCGACTTGTTCATCATCAGTGGATCTATCTTAAGCAATCAACAAAGTATGTTTTGGGAAACCCTTTTCTCTCTTCTCCCTCTTGGACGAATTTCGGCCAAAGAACCCTAGGGTTCTTTGGTTGATGGTCGACGAACACATAAGTATGTGTGTGTTCGAGTTCTTCGTACAAGGTTTCTTTCTTGTTAACCTAATCTAGTTCTCCAACATCCCAATCCTTTAGGGTTTAAGGATTAGGTTTAATCCCAGTTCCGCATTTAGGGATTAAATCAGCTAGTTGGTTTTAACCGGTCAAGAACAAGTTCATGTTCTTGGTCAGTATGGTCGAACCAAGTTTACTAGGAGGTTGACCCAAGTGGTCGATCAATGTCATGTGAAACCCTTCAGTTCGGGGGCAACCTGATAACTAGATATGTTTGTGCTTCTAGCTAGTTCGGGGGCAACCCGATAGTTAGATATGATTGCTAGGATAGCAGAAATCGATAGGGTCACAATAGGGTGACTAGATGGTATTGATGTAATATATATATATATATATATATATATATATATATATATATATATATATATATATATATATATATATATATATATATATATATATATATATATATATATATATATATATATATATGAAATGATTTTTATTATTATTTGGGTCTAAAACCCATGTATCTCACGAGACTATTTTGTCTCACGTACTACGTTTGTTTTGTGGCTATGTACTCATGTACAGGTTTGAAGTGATAGAAGGTTGCACTAGAAGTGGCCTAGAGATGTTTAGCTTGGGAGCTCTTAGGTAGATCCCGTTTGCCTATGGTTTTGATATACTTGGTGACACCGTATTTTTGTGATCTCTGATAAAGTTTTAAAGTTTTTGTTAAACTGTATTTTGAACAATATGTCAAATATTGGAAAAATATATTTTAAATGATTTAGATGATGTTTTTAAAAATACGAGTGTTACACAATAATGTCATGAAAACCTTGTATGTTTAACCAAGATCGAAATTCGTCAGTATGATAACGATTAAATGAATATTAACTTAATCTAATTGTTGAAAGAAAATAAGATGGTTTTTTCGTCTAAAGTAGCAAAGACATACCAAAATCAGCCACCGGGTCTAAAAAACGCACCAAATGCAGTTCCTAAATTTATCTACAATAATAAAAACAGAACAGGGATTAATTAGTTTGGGAAACAAAATATCGACCAGATACTGAACGTTCAAAAGACATAGAAATGCGTACTCTTCGTGATAAATATCCATCAAGCAAATCTGTAATTGATGCAGCAATGAAAATACACGTGCTAGCTGTTGTTCCTAAAGACTATCCAAATAAAACGCTACAAAAACAAAAATAATACTCCCTCCGTCCCACAAAAAATTCCCATTTCTAACAAAACTTTTATCCCACAAAAAAGTTCTCATTTCTCACACTTGATGGGCTCCACATAATAAAATATTATTATTCTTAAGGACCCCACTACTAATATCCACTAACTATCATTCTCTCTCCAATCAAACCTTATATTTTAATCAAAATTAATACCAATGACCCCACCACTAACTACCACCTAAAAACTTGTGCCAAGATGAAATGGGAACTTTTTTGTGGGACGGAGGGAGTAATATGTTAATCTCATTAAATGAACAATAGCTGTAACATGAATTTTCAAACCATATATGATGAATTTTGTCGAATGAATATGAAGTATTAGTCGATTTTCCATTAACGGGCAAGCATATGGGATGAAGATGAATGCGGCAGGGGGAGGGACTAGGGCTGTCGAAATTAACCGAAATCCGTTCTACCCACCCGACCCGTTTCGAATTTGGGTAGATCGGGTCGGGTAGTTCGGGTATCGGGTAGAAACATTCGGGTATCGGGTAACCCGAAAATATAACGGATCGGGTATCGGGTAATATATTAAGTCGGCGGGTATACCCGAATACCTGAAATTTTTTAAAAGGGTTTATTTAGCAGGTAAATCATAGATAAATGTGTTACAATTTTTTTTATACAAATCGAAATTATTGATAGTGCATACCTCATATATGGCGATTTGGATCTCAACGTGTCCCGGTAATTTCTTTTAATCAAATTGCATGAATCTTCACATTTATTGGTATTTGTAATACATAATTGAAACTTAAATATATATGATCATGATGTTTTATATATATTTTAAAGACAAACATGAATATGTTTGCCCATCAACGTTTCTTTTCTATCTAGCAATTTCACGAACATGAATCTATTACACGTTAGCGAATGTAGATACGTATGCTTACCAATCTTGGATTGAAAACATGGTTTATTTACTACAACATCTTGGATTGAATACATGGGTTTATTTACTACAACAATTTACTATCTCTTACGATTATATATTCTAATCAAGTTTGCACTAATCATATTTAATGTACACTTCTTTTAAAATTTCCAATCTTTCAATGAATATTCAAGATAATTTTAGTTACAATTATATAATTTTCACATTAATGGAGCATGTTGATGACACTGTACTTACATGGTTTACTTTTGTTTGCATATTAGAGAATGTAAATTAGAACTTTATGCACAATTTTCGGGTATTATTGGATATACCCGTACCCGACCTATTACCCAAACTACCCATATCCAAATACCCGAAATTAATATGGTTCGGGTATCGGGTATCTATAATATATGAAAAAACCCGAACTACCCGACCCGAACTACCCGAAACCCGAAAGTTTTACCCGATCAACACCCCTAGGAGGGACATGATTATCTTGAGCATGTTTTATTATCAGAGACATGTTTTTAGCTCCTTTTTATCAAGTTCACCTTTTGAAAATGCAGCATTTGCAATTAAAGTTCACTACAAAAAAAGGTCAAATTTTGGGTTATAATCCGCCGTATCTGCATTAGAAGCTGAAATAATTGCATTTGTTTCATTTAAGAAAAATGTGTTCGGTTTCGTAAAGTTGATGAACGAAAAAGAATGAGAACACATTTGATTGTGGAAATTAAATTGTTGGCCATCTTAGATGGTTTTCTTACATGTGCTAAAAGTTGAACAATCATGCATGCTATAAAAGAGAGGGAATAATAATACAAATAAATTTGAGATTATATGAACATAATTATTAAACAGACAAAAAGATGTTTTTGATCCTCTATGATTGCATGTAATAAAAGGTGTTAGATTATGGAATTTATCCTTAATTATTTGTAGGGCTGTAAATGAGCCGAGCCGAGCTCGAGCTCGACTAGGCTCGAGCTCGGCTCGTTTAATTTTACTGAGCTCGAACTCGAGCTCGGCTCGTTTCGAGCTTTATGTGTAAAGCTCGAGCTCGGCTCGTTTAGGTTTTTTCAGGCTCGAGCTCGGCTCGATTAAGCTCATTTAAGCTTCCATATATACGAAATATATAATTCTTTTAATTAATCATAATATTTAATATATGATGTAAATCTTTTTTATATATATATTATTTTATATATGTATAACATATATACACATAAACCTTCCCGTCGATGTGAGCTCTTGGGGAAGATCAGCTTGTTATCCCTAGAGTATCAGATAAATACGTAATATGTATTTATATTTTTTTTATAATAATTAACTATTTTAGCTCGTTTAGGCTCGCGAGCCTAAATGAGCTCTTAGTATGAAGCTCGGGCTCGGGCTCGTTTATTAAACGAGCTCTAAGTTAAGCTCGAGCTCGGCTCGAACTCGTTTAACTCGAGTTTTTATCGATCTTTTAACGAGCCGAGCTCGAGTAGCTCACGAACAGCTCGGCTCACTTACACCCCTAATTATTTGTAGGATTCATCAGTATTCCCGTTTCTAACTTTTGGCTAACCATTATGAATATGACACAAACTTCAAAAGGTTAAACAATCATGCATATTTTGATCATTTAACAGGTTTGCAGATGGTGTCAACTTTGATTAGGCCTTGAGGGTAAATAATCTGTGATTACCACTATACCAAGATCACAACTTGTGGGTCCACTTAGACCATTTTAGAAATCTCTGGCATTTCGTGGAACAGGTGGTGGGCAATACCAAATTGAAGACTTCAACATATAAAAATGAGATGAAAATATTCAAATCCTTTACAAGATTGCATATCCACAAGCATATACATGTATACTACAACATATCAAGAAACAAAAAGATGAAAAAAAGAGTATAATGCCGATTCAATAGACGAAAATTACCTGAATCATGGTTGTTCATCAGTGGCCATCTCAAATTGGCTTTAGAGTCAATCTCCTTATCTACAAGAGACTCACAAATGACTCACAAATAATAATAAAAGAAATGGAAAAAGGGGTTCAATAAACTGCAGTCATTATCCGCTTGATTATTCCTGTTTCAAGCGACGACCGATATTCATGGCATATGAAGATTGGGATGCAGTCGAATAATCCTGAGGATGTGTATGCCAGGGATTGCGGCGAGAGACGTGGATGATGAGTATTCGCGGGAGATGTTGAAGTTGATTAGCGGCGAGAGAGGTCGAAGAAGGCAGAGCTGCGAGAGAAGGGGAATGAAATCTCTGTGGTTTAACCCTAATGTTGAGGATGACTGGGCGGCCAATGGGATAACTACACCTGGCATTGTCGACCAATGAGGTAGCTCCAAATTGATTAGTTGGCAAAATTCAATCAAACCTAGGCCGCAAGATATCTAAATCTAATTTTTAAAGGATCTTTAAGCCCAAAAGTTCAAGAATGAAAGTTGGGCTCCTTTTTAGTTGTGAGTCCAAAAGCCTAAAAGGTAAAACTCAATTACGTCGTTCTCAGACTCTCATCTGTTCCAGTCTTCCCCTTCGCCAAAGCATCTCACTCGTCTGCCCAAAACCCTAGAAGGCAAAGGCATAATTTAATTTCAAGTTTGTGATTTCTCTTCCCACGACTTCGAATCTCAATATCTCACAGCTTCCCTATCGACGAATCTCACACATTATACCCTTTGGAACTATACAAAACATTTTATCTGGAGTCATTAGGGTTCAACCAAAGACGGCGGAGATGCTCGAGTTCTACAAATGTAGCAGCAGCTCAGTCGAATGGAATCCGTCTCCAATAGTCGCTTTAGCCACCAGTGTCGACCAATCTCAGGTCGCCGCCGCCAGGGAAGATGGCTCACTCGAGATATGGCTTGTATCCCCCGGTGCTGTTGGTTGGCACTGCCAGCTGGTATATTCCATACATTAATCTTCCCTTTCTTTCTCGTAGTTATGATTCATTTCACGTTTTTGTAATTGTAATTGAATTTGAATTTATTTCAATTTGTAGACGATACAGGGTGACCCTAATCTGAGAGTTTCATCGCTCGTATGGTGTAGTTCGGGTTCTGGTGGCTTAGCATCTGGTAGGTTATTTTCTTCAAGCATTGATGGATCAATTTCGGAGTGGGACTTGTTTAACTTGACTCAGAAGGTTTGTTATTTACACGATTACTAGTGAATTTTGAACCCTTTATGAATGATTATTAACAATTTAATCTGTAGAGATTAAATAAGCATTTCTGTTGCTCCCTGCTGCTGATCTGTAAATGCTATACTTAAAAGGCTAGTTTTTTGCTGGTGTCTTGGAACGCAATCGGATGTTTGGGATTGAAGTAGATTATCTGATTATGGTGTTATATAAAACTCAAGTAATTTGTCTTTAACTTCATCTGCAGGTTGTTGTAGATCCTATTGGTGTATCCATCTGGCAGATGGCTACTAATCCTTTGTGTAAACAACAACCTGATACAAAACATGATGTAGCTATGGGTGATGGTGATGTCACCAGTGACAGTGAGGTTGAAGCTGACTCACTCGACTTGTATGAGGAACCATTTACTCAAAATCCAAGTTTAGCAATTGCTTGTGATGACGGTTGTGTGCGATTGTATAACATCTCAGAATCAGATCAGTTCATTTACCATAAATCACTGCCAAGGGTCGGTGGTGAGTTCAAATCACTGCTTTCCTAAATAACATATGTTTTATTATTATTTATGTTTTTTTATCATGTTTTTTGCAGGGCGTGTGTTAAGTGTCACTTGGAGTCCAGATGCAAAAATGATATATTCCGGGAGTAGTGACGGGTATGTAGTTTTATCTAACATTTTATAATTTCTTGTTGGTGATTATATTTGCAATTTTTAAGCTTTCTTCGTGTTTGTGATGATTTTCAGGTTCATAAGATGCTGGGATGCAAAATCATGTCATGAAGTATACAGAATTACTGTTGGTTTAGGAGGTTTAGGTGGTGGCTCTGAACTTTGTGTATGGTCTCTACTTGCTTTGAGGTAAATGAGGGTTTTTTTTCCTCTGTGCCTGCAGTCTATACTAATTACACGGGGTTTAGGTTTAGTAATATAAATGTGTTTTTCAGGTGTGGGACCCTTGTGAGTGCAGATAGCAGTGGGAGTGTTCAATTTTGGGAGAGTTCACATGGAACTCTTTTGCAAGCACATTCTTTTCATAAAGGCGATGTTAATGCTTTAGCAGCAAGCCCTAATCATACTAGGGTTTTTTCTGCTGGATCAGATGGTCAGGTACTCAATATTTCAAGATTGATTACATTGTCATAATAATAATATTAATAAATAAATCTTTTTTTCTTTCAGGTTATATTATATAAACTCTCTCAGGATGAAAAAGCACTAAAAAAGTGGGTATACATTGGTTATGTGAGAGCTCATACACATGATGTTAGAGCCTTGACTGTTGCTGTACCCATAAATCATCAAGGTTTGTTTTATGTTTTGCTATTATTATGTGTAATTTTTAACTGACTTTATGTTTTGTAACAGATTTATTACCTGAAGATAAGGTAAAAAGAGCCCGTGTTAGGGAGAAAGCAGTTGATTTCAGTTACAATAAGTGGGCCCATAAGGGCATTCCCATGCTCATATCAGCAGGAGATGACACAAAGCTTTTTGCATATTCTGCAAATGAATTCACGAAATTCGCTCCACATGATATCTGTCCTGCACCACAAAGACCACCTATTCAACTGGTGTGCAGAGCAGTTGACCGTTTGACTTATCTTCTGCTGGTTCAGTCTCCAAATTGGTTGGATCTTTTGACAGTTGATGTGAACCGAGACGGTGGTGTTTCAACTACTGATCTGGTGGCTAGGGTTAAGAGTAAGGGTTTGAGTAAGATCATTTGCAGCACAATCTCATTTTCAGGGAGGTTTTTTGCATATTCAGATAATGTGAAACCGTGTATTTTTGAGCTGAAAAAGAATGCAAGTGTGTGGTCCATCAGTAAAAAAACACTTCCTTCTATACCTTTTGCTCATTCCATGATTTTTACTTCTGATTCTTCTCGCTTGATGATATCTGGACATGATAGAATGATATATGTAAGTAGTCATTATCTATATCTATCTATATATACACATATATAATATTTATTTATGACTTTATTTGGACCTTTTAGGTTGTAGATGTCGAGAGCATGAAATTAACGCATAGATTCACCCCATGTCGTAAGGAATCAGATGAAAAACTACCACCAACTGAACCACCAATAACAAAAATGTTTACAAGTCTTGATGGACAGTGGTTGGCTGCTGCTAACTGTTTTGGAGATATTTACATATTCAATCTGGAGACACAAAGGCAACACTGGTTTATATCAAGATTAGACGGTGCATTGGTGACAGCTGGCGGTTTCACTCCCAAAAACAGCAATGTTTTGATAATTACCACGTCATCAAATCAAGTTTATGCATTTGATGTGGATGCAAAGAAACTAGGAGACTGGTCAACACGCAACACTTTTGTATTACCCAAAAGATATCAAGATTTCCCTGGAGAAGTTACGGGGCTTACATTTCCTTCATCTTCAAATTCTTCATCTGTCATCATTTACAGTGCCAGGTATTATGACACCTATTTGGAGGGTATTTTAGTAATTTCATATTTATGTGGGTGGCTAGTGATCACTGTGTCTAATTGTCTATAAGTGGCAAAATGGTCAGGGTTGGGTAATGATTATTTAGTCAAAATGGATTTTGTCCCTTGACTTTTTTTGTTACACAAATAGTCCCTAATTTTGAAACTTTTACATCGGTTCTTATATTTTTTGAAATTTGTAGCATCGATGCTTATATATGATTATTACAACGTATAGCAGCAAAAGCATTTGATGCATATTTCTTTTGTTTGGTTTTGTGCTTTTGCAGGGCAATGTGCTTCATTGACTTTGGAATACCAATGAGTCGAGATGAAGATCAAGAAAAATTAATCAACGGTCATGATTCAGTATTAAAGAAATTAAAACGTAAGTTAATAGGACATGAATACGAAAGTGGTAGAAAGAATTTTGAATTTTGTGCGTTTAGAGAACCGGTTTTATACGTTGGTCATGTGTCAAAAGGTTGTGTTTTGGTTATAGACAAACCATGGTTGCAAGTGGTTAAGACTTTTGATGCACAACCCGTTCACAGACATATATACGGAACATAGAAATCTTAACCATGTCCTGAAAAAGGTGGTTGCTTGAAGAGGTTTTAGATAGAGAAGTGCAATTTTGGTCTCATATTCGTCAAAGTATGTTGTGTAATGTGTCACTTAATCTTGTTCCCTTTGATAGTGAAATCCTTTTCTTTTTGCACATTTGAAACTTGGCTTTACATCATCGTTTAGTCTTTGATTTCTGGGTTATATGATTTTTGTGTTGAATTCATTTGTTGAGTTATGGTCACAATAATTAATATGGTTCTTAAGTACATAGTATATACATACATATATAAGCCTTGCTCATGCATATTTATCTTTAGGCTTTGGTAGAAGAAAAGAAATCCTACCTTGCAAGTATCTTAATTCCTAATGCAAGTTCAACCATTCAGAAATAAACCCCTTTGCCATCTAGTAAGACTGTAAGATGCATACAAGCTCATATACATAATTACCGTCGCAAGGATAGTTAACGTAATAAACCATGTGATGTCGATCTCTTGCAGCAATTTTAGTATAAACTGAGTTGTTTGTCTGAAGCTCAAGATTGAGCTAATTTAATCTCAAGTCTGCCCGAACTTGTTTAACTCTAAACTGTTATCGATCTTTTAGTGAGTCGAGTTTGAGTAGTTTGCGAAGTGACAGTTGATAAACTTTTTAAGTTTTACTATAGACATGCAGAGATGTGTTGGTTCTGGAGCATGGACCGAAAAAACTGAAAAAGAAATTGAGTAAAAAACAAGAACTGGATCAAATAATGGTGATGATTCTGATTCGGTCCCCTTTTTTCAAGCTTAAAATCAGCTAGAACCGGAAATTAAATCATCAATTTTAACTATCATGGTCTTGAGATATATACATTAGAATCAACCGGTTCCGTTTGATTCCGGTTTTGGTCTAGGACACTCATTCCTAGTATACACTGCTTCAAACTTATTAACTTCTTTCACCAAACTTATATTATGATTAGCCGTCACCCTGGTTTTTATCCCAACGAGAATATATGATGAAATATTAACATTAATCATATAACTAATCATTTACTAAATATGATTTTTCTAACTCATACCTTAAGGACATGAAATAAAAGTATTTATTGATATTACAATTATTATTTATGTTGAAAAAATTATTTAACAATTCTTAAAATTAAACTTCATTAAATGCATTTTTCAATATATTAAGAAATATATTGTTCATTTAATATTTCTTATCTCATGTCCTTACAATATGTTAAGAAATATATTGTTCATTTAATATTCCTTATCTCATGTCCTTAGAGTATGAATTAGCCAAACCCAATAGTGTATATCTACGTTTTATCCAATTGCTATCTTAGACACTCAAGCAATGTTTAATACTTACTCTGTATCACAATAAGTGATACATTTAAGCTTTCACGAATTTTGAGGCTAAAGATTATGAGTTAAAATATACTCCCTCCGTCCCACAAAAAAGTACTCATTTCTCCCTAAACTTTTGTCCCACAAAAAAGTTCCCATTTCTCAAATTGATGGGGGTCCACTCAATAAAATAATATAATTTTCAAAGACCCCACCACTAACTATCCAATAACTATCTTTCTCTCTCCAATCAAACCTTATATTTTAATCAAAACTAATACCAATTACCCCACCACTAACTATTTTCTTAAGACTTGTGCCCATGAGAAATGGGTACTTTTTTGTGGGACGGAGGGAGTAATAAAGTAGATAGTTAGTGGATGATGGGTCCCACTTTTATTAGATAAAATAATATTAATGAGTTTTAAAAGTAAATGTAAGAGTATGAAAGTAATTTAACTTTATTAAAGTGGATAGTTAGTGGATGTTGAATTCTACATTTTTTCCAAATAAGATAATTTTTAAAGTATATCACTTATTATAAAACATTCATTTATAGAAAGTATATCACTTATTGTCATAAGGAGAGAGTATATGACTCGGTTTTATACCTTCAAAAAAGGCAATTGGGAATATTGACGATCTACAGAAACACGAGGACGAGGAGAATAGTTTCCGTTTGACTCTTTATTTGGTGGCCAAATTTTAGACTTTTTGGCAGCTATATTTTTCTAACCGCCATGGTATCCCATTGATTATTCTTTCTTTTTCTTCAAATTAGTTGTGTTGAAGTTAGTAAACTAGTTTAATTAAAAAATTCCATTGTATATAGTGTTATATTTGAATTGCTCATAATAACATGATTTTAACAAGAAATAACAAAGTGGCTAACATATTGTAGTAATTTTTTTACTTCTATGGGGCTCATATGATCAGTCCTATGCCATGTGTGCATACAAGGTTCCATGGATTTTTAATTTCAAAAGTAATTTATTTTAGCTATTATTTATACTTTCGTATTCAAATATACATTTATCTCAATATCCACATGATGCAATAGGTAAATTAACATCCATTTGATATGGGAGGTGATTATTAGTTAAAGTATACACAACAAAAGTTGATTCATACACAGGCAAAATGATCGTGTTTGGAAATTACCCATGCACACCAATGACTTGTTTTGTCATTTTTAATAAAATAAGAGTACATTTACTTCTTAGTGAATGTCGATAAAGCTTTTAGATTAAAGAACATACTCATTTTGTCTAAAATGAAAACATATTTCGAGCTTTTAGCCTTTTAAAGCTTTTAGGTTAAAGAACATGTACGATGGGTATGCTTGACATGCAACTATTTCGAGCTTTTAGCCTTTTAAAGCTTTTATGTTAAAGAACATGTATGGGTATATGCTTGACATGCAACTATTTCGAGCTTTTAGCCTTTTATTTTGAAAAGAAAAACACGTCAAATAAAAGTTTTGTTTAGATATAGAAATTCTAAAATTTATTTTATTTTTTTTAAAAACCGAAAACAAAAAGCTAATTGAATTTTTCGATCTTAAAGGAAGTTAGGAGCTTTTGAGATGAAAAATTTACGAAAGAGAAAGTATTTTTAGAAGATAATTAGTTGTGGGGTTCTTGTTAATAATATTATATTATTAAATGGACTTCATCAATTTAAAAAATGAAAACTTTTTTATAGGATAAAATTGGGAGAAAAATAAGAATTTTTTGTGAGACAAATAAAGTATAAGAAACTTAGAGCAGTCCCAACAGTGGAGTTGAGAATTCGTCCTTGTGACATGCACCTCGTCACAAACTTGTCACCGTTGGCGTGTGTTTTGTCTTTCCCCAAACTCGTCGGGAATCTGACAACTGTCTTTTTTGTTTTTTATAGAGAGATAGAGAGGAATAGATAGAGAGAGGGATAGGGAAGAGGAAAGGAAGATTTATTGTTGGAAACAACTTGTCAGTTTTGTTTTGTTACTCTCAGTGAAGAAGAATGAGGATAATGGGGTAAAACTGATAAATTTAAGAATTCCTCACTATTGGGGAGAGGTGTTAGATTACATATATTCGCACAAAATCCTTTCCGATGTTGTGAACCAGTTATCCATTTACACCAATAATATCCAAGGTCAGGTGGATCGATGTGCATAGTGCTGAATGAAACATATTTTATGGTCACATCTAAAGGGGTTGTAATAAGTTCTAGGACTCTTTAAAGTGACTCAACAAGTGGTTATGCTTATGAAACATATTTTATGGTCCTATAAAATGTATCATGTAAAACTAATAAAGGTCCAAATAGATTATAATATAGGACACTTTTGAGTGACCTAACAAGTAGTTATGCTTATGAGACATATTTTTTGGTCCTATAAAATGTATTATATAACACTAAAAGCGTCCTAATAGACTATAATATAGGACACTTTTATCTGGTCATAAAAGATATTTACATACTAGAAAATATAGGTGTCCTAACAACTGAATTTATACGACATAATAAGTAGTCCTCATAGATTAAAATATGTGTCCTGATATATGGATTTATATAGGACACTTGTTTAACGTCTTAATACTAATTTTGAGTTGCAATGCATTTTATGACAGTTTAGAAGGGTCCTAAGAAAGTTGTGTAAAATTAAATCAAATTGAAAAACATGAGCAACCCAAAAGAAAGTATAGAACAAATATTTCATCATTATTGAATTCAATAAGCGATTTTTGCAATAGTATCAAGCTAATTAAGTAATACATATAACCATCCATAAACTTATCATAAGAAAGTAAATTACAAATAATTGAACTCAAACATAAAAAGTCTAGTACAGTAAAACCAATATCAATCTTCGCCTGAAAGAAAGTTGCACACATTACTGAAGATATTCTTGTGTTATCATGCATCATCCTCACAATAAGGCGGCACCTACAGAGACAACGTATAGAGTGTGGTTTTTTCACATTATATAAGAATGTAAATTAGCAAGACAAATAACATGTGGTTCAATAATTAGGGAAAGCAGTGCAAGAATAAGATTTCTCATAATAACATAGTTTGTAACATGTTGCCAAAGAAAATAGAAGACAATGATAGTAAGCACGAGAACCTGCGGAAAAAATAATGACAATGTGCTTCTTCATTGAGTAGCTTGGAATACTTCACTACATAAATCACATATTAGAGAAAGATAAATAACAAGGTTAGATGTTTGGCTATTTTAATAAATCTATAGTGCATACCCACTTTGTAGATAACCTACCAATTGTTATTCCATGAGATGCAACTAAAAAAAATGAGGAAAAGGCTTCTTCAGAGTTGCTATGTATCAAGCACCACCTACTGTTTAAACAGGATATACATTAAATATCTTTGAATTACCAAACAAATATTTTGAGCCATGAATGTGCAATTGAAAACCAAAAGTTAGTTTTTACCATTTTCCATAAGACAGATGCTGACATGAAATTAGGCGTTAAAGATCATTCTCTCTTCCTACATGTACCAAGATTAATAGAAAAAAAACAATTATGATAAAATAAAATGCAAATGTTAACAAACCTTTTTACATCTTCATTAGCTTGCAAAGTTGCAATTTGTGCAAATTGATATATTATTTAAAGTTCCTTTAAGTCATTGCCTCTTTATCACATATAGCATCAGGTAAAATAATTGAGGATGCCTCATGAGTCATGACTACTGTATCTCCCCAATCTAAACAATTTCAACTATTAGTTTATTAGAAGACAATGACAATAACTCCCCAACGAATTAAGTTCATATATATCCAAGTAATTTCCTTAAAAATGCAATACCAAGACGTGTAGGATTGTGTTAGCCGGTTCAATTAGCATTAGGATGTGTCGAAACAAAAACCCCAAACCACATGCAGAGAACCGATTCAACTACAAAATGTGAAACCAGATTAGTTTTGGAGATTAAAACAAAAACAAAAACATAAACAAATTATCACTTATCTCATAGATTGGGAAGTTTACATTCAATTTGGTTAAAAAAATCAAAGCCCTAGCTTGAATTCTGCAAGACGAGGTTGCACCCTTAGCATCAATTTCAAAGTTTTCATTGATTTAAATGACCATAACCTTCAATTTCTGGCAGGGCGCGAATATATTGATCTAATTGCCGCCTAGTTCTAGGACGTGGGACGTGGGACGTGATTTTAGGAACCACTCTACTTACTACTCAACCAAAGCAAGCATTCCCTTAAAACAATTTTTTCCCTACATAAACAAAGTTCTATTTGTTGCTAATTTCTAACTCCGCAAAATATAAAAGTTATTTACTTGTATTATTGTACTTAGGAGTGGCGATTCAGGTCGGGTTCGGATTTACAGGTTGGCGGGTCAGAAATATACAATCTGAAACCGACATGTTTATATGAACGGGTCACATATCTCAACCCTAACCTGTTTACCTTCAACCCGAACATGACCCATATAACTTGTTTAATTAAATGGGTTAAACAGGTTAGCAGATCAAATAGGTTAAACAGGTCAAACAGGTCATACATGTTGTTATTATTCCACAAATTCATAACAAGGTACCAAAATAACACATTACTAGGTAGTCTTTTTAGTTTTAATCTAACTATTAGTTACATTTAAACTATTAAACTATAAACTAAATATAAATATATTTTTTAAATTTATCTTAATAATTAAACAGGTTGGCGGGTCGATCCATTTAAATTATCATTGACCCGAACCTAACCTGTTTAATAAACGGGTCAGTCGAGTCAACCCGAGACTGTCCCAATTTTTTTTACCTCAACCCAAACTTGTTTATTTTCGTGTCGGTTTCAGGTTGGGTTTCGTGTCGGGTCAGAAACTGCCACACCTAATTGTACTCATTTCCTCACAAAATTATTTTCCACAGATAAAAATCACATAGTTTAAGAAAAATACATTTATTACACTGTCTAACCAATAAAATTCTATCTTTACCACTTAACTAATTTTTAATTGGTGAAAATTTTAAGTTGACAATAATTTTAGGACAAACCAAAAAGGAAAGGTGTACAATAAAATTAGGATGGTACACCCTGAAATAGAAAAGTGTATCACTTATTCGCCACACACGAAGTATATAAAATTATTGTGTTGAGAGTATTTTTATATCTTTTTATTAAAAGTATTGATATATGAATGTACGCACATTAGACCGGTGCCAATGGAGGGTACCAATTGGGAACTGACTCACTCTGTTGAGTTGAACCGCTGGCACTAGGGTTGATAATTCAAGTCTAGTTTGTGTTCGCGGGTTGGCGGGTCATAAAATTTCAACCCGGAACCGATCTATTTATATAAAACGGGTTAGATATCTCAACACTAACTTGTTTACCTTCAACTTGAACCTGACCCATATAATCTGGTTTGTTAAACTAGTCATACATTTAATTAATAGATCTAATTAATCGGGATAAAACTTAATTAAAAGCTTAATTAACTCCAACGGGTTAGCTGGCTAAAGAAAATGAACTTAACCATTAGAGTTTAAATCTAATAGGGTTAGTGCCCTAATAAGAAGGCTTAAGGGTTAAGTTTTAAGGTGAATCGCATTCGGTGCAATACTCCAAAACCGCCCGCCCTTCCCATTGCTTGTCCATGCCGACCACCGCGAACCACCCAACCGTACCATCGCTACCACCCAGCTCAGCCGCTGCCTGCCACCATCGAGTCTGACGAAACATTAGCTGAAGCTACTGTTTTCGGTTCGGTTATCCGTCGGGTGTTTCTAATTTGTTCTCCAGGGTGCTTTGTACTGCATGGTGGTACATCGTCCAGTTTGAAGAAATGTCTCATAAAGCTTAATACTATAAAACCTGCATATCAAGTGCCCTATAATAGGACCTCAAGGATTAAGTGTCCCATTATACATAATGTAATAGGACATGTATATCAAATGTCCTATTAGAGGTCATCGTAATACAACCCTGGTGACCAAGCGTCTTATTAGGTTACATTATAATAGGACATTATTGGTTAAGTGACCTATAAAAACTAATGTAATACGACTTATGTATCAAGGTCCTATTATGTATCACTATAATAGGACCTATACGAATAAATGTCCTATAAAACTTAATATATTAGGACCCACATATCAATTGTCTTATTAGACTATAATATTATAGGACATCAATGAAAAAGTGTCTTATAAAGCTTAATGTAATAGGACATGTATATCAAATGTCCTATTACATCGTATCATAATAAGACTCCAATGGATAAAGGTCCTTTAATATAGTTTAATAGGATCCACATATAAAATGTCATATTATATAATATCATATTAGGATTCAAAAACTAGTTGGTCCTATTAGATATGTTCTTAGGACACCACTCTAAAAGTGTACCACGAAAAGGGTCCTAAAAGCCTATTTTTGTTGTAGTTTCGATCTGGTACATCAATAATCTTTGATTAATCCCGACTACTTGTATTCATTACCATTAACAGTAACTTTGAAGTTACAATTAGAAATTAATTAAAATGTAAATGGCAAAAATATAAACCAAAACAAACACAAAACTAAATCATGAATATTTGTTAACCTTGGCACTACTTGTGACCGCATGAGATTTACTCCTAGGAAACATCAAATAGTCACTCTTGACCTTTCTACCCAAATCCTCATCGGAAAAACTCGAAACCGGAGCATCTTCATCAATCCGACCCATCCCTAGACTCACACTTCTCGGCACTTTCCGGGAACCCATCACCGTCGCCGGAGACGACTTCATCATCATATGTTGCTTTATGTACAATTCCAGATCTTCCCTCGCTATATTGAGATCTGCCATGCTGGCGGCGGAGTTGGCCCTGATGAGCTCCCGGAGATCTTCGGTGGCGGTGGAGCTGGTGCTTGTGGTTCTTGATAATGGGTATCCGGTGGTCATGGCAGCCCTGCCGTAAGTTGTGTGGTTGGCGCAGCCGGTGATGCTTCGTATGTAGAAATCTTTGGCTTTGCAAAATGCTCGATACGGTGTTGTGATGATTTTGATTATCATGTTTTTCTGGGTCGTTGATTTGCTTTTCATTTTCCGAAGAGGTATTTTTAATTGGACAGATTGTAGATATACAGATACGTGGGTGATTTAATAACTGTGTGACGTCGTGTTTATAGGTGGCAGGTTGTATAAAGTCTCACCTGTGGTTTCTATTTTACTGGTTTATGTTCGTAACTTTGGAAGAAAATGACATAAGATAATCGTATGTTTTTTTTAAATAATTTAACATGTGATTATTTACACATATTAGAAAAGTTATAAATAACTCATTAAATATATCATATTACATGTAAGTGAGACATGCAAATCCATATAATTTTTTTTTTTTTTTTTATATATAATGCCTTTGAACCTTTCCAAATAAAAAAAAAATTAATTTTCAGGCAAGACACTTTTTATTTCGGGAAATGTTTGCGTTTCAAGGAAACTCAGAATTCAAACTTGTGACATTCGTATTGTTAGCAAGAGACTCTAACCAACTTACAACTACTATGACATGTTTTAAACACATATTATTTTATAGATACCACCAGCATCACTAATCAGCACCACTCACCACCACTATTACCACCAACCACCACCATTCATTAAAAATCTAAGTTTTCTAACCTAATGGTATTACAGATTAATATAAGATGTTGGTTATTGGTTCAAATTTTACTATGAAAAAAAGAAGTAGAATATGTCTAATTCAAAAAAAGAAAAAGAAAAAAAAAGGTCATTAAATATATACATGGGCCTTGGAGGAGAAAAGAAAATTATGATAAGGGGGGCGGCTCATCGTTTTATGAATTCAGAGGGTGTTTAGTGTGAAGATACAAGGATGGTGGATGACTTTTCCTTTTCTTCTCAATATAAATGTCTAGTTACTAGATGTTTAATTTTCTTTGTCAAAACACCTGATAATTTCCCCGTTTGTCATTAAAAAAAGGTGTGGTTTTTAAAATTAGGTATCAAATCTACAAAAAATACTCCATAATAAGTGTATCTTAAACTTACTAAGATGAACCGGTACAATAGTACCACCCTCACATCTTTCAAATCACCACATCGGATCCTCTTGCGCCAAAGAGTAGTCGTTGAGCAATCCGTTTGTTCTAATTCTTTATTGTTTTTGTAGTGTGTTGTGTGAGTGGATTAAAAAAAAACTGTTAATACTATGTACTAATTACAACATTAAACGGTTTTACCTCTCCTTTAAACTTCAATTTTCGGGTCCTCTAACGTATGCTTCTTTTCCTTTTCTTCCAAATCTCTCCCTTATTAGTTTAGTCTTTTTCTTTGGTAAACTAAGTTCATATTCTATGATGGAGCTGATTAATTCTAGGGCGACCATTCATTTTGCAGATAGTCTGGTGTCGGGACATCCGTAACCACAATGCATGGTATGGAAGTACGATTTTTGTAATTAATATAAAAAAAACGTGGTTAAGCTAACAATTAAAGAAACAAAACATTTCCTCCTCCAGTTGACGACTCCAATCCCGTACATAATATAAGAAAATTCAATGAAAATGCCATCTTTTTCCACAACTTAAACCCAAAATGTCTCTGCAACTTCCATATAATCCATATCAGGTCAATTTCATCACAACCCTTTTGTTTTCAACCAATTTTTCAAACTAGCAACTTTACCTTACCTCTTAAATTCTACTTGGAATTCGATTATGGTTACATATAGGTCTTAATTTTACTTTGCTTCTTAAAATGGAAATGATAACCAAAAGCTTGGATTTGATTTTTAGAAAGAGGAAATGGGTGATTTTTCTGGCTCTATGTGGGTTTTTGAGCTATGCTATGTACAAAATTATAACTTGCCCTCTGTTTCAAGAAAAGGAAATTTTTTTGTCAAACAATTAGGAACTCTAATTGTGATTACAGAAATGATATCTGATTCCTCAGAGACTTTAGGTTTAGTTTCAAAGGGACTTGAAGGATTTATAGCAACAGAAACAGATCAGGACCAGATTCCTAATTGTCTGAAACAATTTTCAGACATTGGGTGTTATTAAAGATTGCTGCGAAAAAGAAGAATTGATGAAATTGAGTTTTAAACATCGTGTTATTATTTATTAATAAAATGATGTCTGAATCTGGAACTGGATTTGTTTTGGTTGGTGTTGGTAACTTTGCACGTAATCTAATAATTCTGGTTTGAAATTAGCAACTGATTTGAATCAATCGCTTTAAGTGGCAAGAAATCGGAATTGGGAACAAAAAGTATGAATCTTTATGATTGCCATATTTGATACTTGTATCAAAACTTCAAATCAAGATCTATCATAATAATTGTTGTATTGTTATGTGTCAAATGTTGGATTTTGATTGTTAATCTATATGATCAAATGATAATGCTAGTGATTGCACGTTTTTTGGATGGCAAATTAAATACCCACAGGTTTAACGTTAACAAGATGATGACATGATTAAATTGAAACATAAAATCTAAGGGAGAAATGTTGGGAAATCAATAAGGTTGAACTTTATGTGTAGATGCAATACAAATGAGCATCAGTTAGCTTCCTTCTCACTAAACGTTCTTCTTTCACATTTCATTCACAAATAGAGTATGATTTTACACGACAAGAAAGTTGGAATGAACTTTTTTAGAATTTTAAGGAACAGTAATTCATTAGACAAATATACATATAATTAGGGATGTGTTTGAGTTTGAGACCGGAACCGAGAAACTCAAAACCTAGAAAATCACAAAAACATGTACCGACAACCGGATCGAAATAATGGTTCTGGTTCGGTCCGGTTATTTCGGGTTTAGAACGCGGGTAAAACCGAAAACTAAATCGCCAACATAAACTACATTTTGAGTTAGACTTGAAATTGTCAAATTTGGGTTTAAAAAAAAAATCAAGAATCGAAAAAAGACAAAATAGCGGAAAACCGAGTCCAACCGGTTCCACTTTATGTTCGATTTTTCAGACAAAATGCTCTTCGCAGATAAGGAAATTAAGATGAGAAAGAATATATAGTTAATAACTTTGCAGATCCCAATTACTTGCTACTAAATTAGTTTTATTCCATTAATTAATTTATCTGTTCTTCTCAACTTGAAGATAAAAGAATCAAAATAACCATCATCATCATCATTTATTTTTCCAAATATTACCTCTCTAATTTTAACTTTTCCCTTTCCAATTGGCAATTAATTATGTCTAATAATCACCTAAACGACCAAGCCTCCTAATAATCATAATTATCAATCACTACTTTTTCTTTTTTATATAATAATTTTGTTAATCACTATACAAGTGAATTTTTGTATTACATTTATAAACAAACAAATACACTAAACAACTACTAAAGCCAGTCAAGCGACCCTTATTGCTTTATATACTCTTTCTTTCACCCTTTGATCAAAACTCTCTCTCTGATCTGTTTGTGTTTTACAAATATTATGGCAGCTACAACCACAACATCCTCAACCTATTTCCAAACCAGACCTAACCATGTTGAACCATCGGTTCGACCACCATCTAACCATGGTTGTGCAAAGCTAGATGGGGTGGCTATGTGGCTCATGAACGGTGTTGCAAACGCATTTTTCGCGTCCTTGCAAAGATGTTCTTGTATTCGTATTGCCACCGTTGATGATCACGAAGAAGATTCCAATGATTTGCCACTTATTTTCAACGACGGAAATTGGCGGCATGATGGTGGTGATACGGTGGCTGCTGGTGGTAGTACCAGCCGGAGGAAAAGAAGCAAAGGAAGGAAAGGGATGAGTACTGCTTCTATTGACGATTAATGATTAATTAAGTAAAAATGATAAATAAGCTTTAAATCATCTGTAATTTTCCTCTTGGTAAGTTGAAATCATCTTGAATTATGATATGATGTTTTTGTTTTTATTTTTATAATTTTGGAAATATCAATGATTAAACGGCACAAGGCTAAAACAAATGTGAGCTGTATGTGTTTTACATATGCACATGGGTTGATGATAATTGTATAATACATATGCACTACTACACTAGACTATGATAGCTAGATTTTATTTTATATATATATATATATATATATATATATATATATATATATATATTTCTCCTTACGGATTGATACGATTAGGATGTTAACGGTTCAAGCGAGTATATATCAATAATTTTGGGTTCAATTCGCTTAATAATTATTTGGATTGAGCCTCGACTCGAACTCTTGTAAGTTTTTAAAATTGAGGTCGATCTCGAATATATATATATATATATATATATATATATATATATATATATATATATATATATATATATATATATATATATATATATATATATATATATTGTTCGAGCTCGAGCTCGATACTCGTTTATGATTCAATTTTTTCTTTAAATAAACTAATTTACGAACTCGTTTATGGAAATTTTTAGGTTCAATCTTATTACCAACATATATTTCAAGCTTTATAACACAAAAACCTTATGTAAACTAGGCCCACTCCGCTCTTCAACTCACTAAACTCGATTAGCTTGTCCGATTCGAATACTTAAACGAGCTTTCGAGCGAGTCGAGCCGAGTATTATTTTTTTAAGTTCGACTCGTGAAACTCATCGAGCAAGCATTAATTTATGTTCAAACTCGACTCGAGCTCGTATCTTATTAAACTCGAGTTTCACACAACAACAACAATACCCAATTTCTTCAAAAGAAATGTATGAGGGAGGTAATTAAGATGTAGAGATATTGTTTTCAGAAAAATCTCTGATAAAAATGTGAGTGATCGAGATAATATGAGTGTAAATGAGATGTGTTGTTGGAACAAAACACAGATCAACTTATTACTGATGCTGCAGTTAGTACTGATCATACTTAGTACTGATGGGGCAGAAAACATTTACTACTGATGAAGTTGATACTGATGAAGACTATAACTAAAGTTACTACTGATCAAGCTTATTGAAGATACTACTGATCAATAGTAGTTACTACTGACGTTGATATTGGACTTACTACTTGTTGCGTCCTGACTTCGAGAGCTACAGACGGAACGGTCTCCTGTGTGTGATGCCTGAAATCAATAGCAGCTCT
This sequence comes from Calendula officinalis, assembly GCA_963853835.1. NCBI lineage: Eukaryota > Viridiplantae > Streptophyta > Magnoliopsida > Asterales > Asteraceae > Calendula > Calendula officinalis. The sequence continues at coordinate 65,734,051 of OY970821.1, read as the reverse complement.
AGGTCAGAGATCCTCCGGAAGGGGCTTCCGGGAGGACACTCCGATGCCTAAGTAAGTTAATTTGGTCGACGTGAAGTCTTATACGAACGAAAGTAAGGAATTATTGGTAAGAGTAGTATATGATAAGTGTATTGAATGCCTCATGTATTGAGGTTTACCTTCTATTTATGGAGTCATTCCTTTAAGCGGGAAAAGAGAGCAGATCCTTAAAAGCGGGAAAGTAAGGCATGGTCTCTGGTCCGTAGCCTTCATTATCCTCCGGTTACCCGCCGCTTATCCACCGGACCATGGCGCTAGTCAGAGTCAAGCCTTACTTTCATTTAATGCAAGCGTGGCTCTAGGATGGCTTTTCCCTAAAACCCGGACACGCCTAATCAGGTCTTTGGGACTTGATCCTAATGATGACTATGTTCAAGTTCTTCCTTCGGACGATATTTGGTTCGGTCAGTCCGTCTATCGTATCCGGCGTCCGGATGGATAGGGGTTCATACCATACCTCATTAAGTCCCCCAGATTAGAAGCCTTTTATGTATTCGAGTAAATTGGTTCTAATTTGGGCTTTCGTCGTTCGCTTGTTTATCGGAGAATTTTAACCGTTCGGCGAAAGTTACCGTTATTCCCTAGGCTTCAAAATATGGCCGTTATCTGTCACTTCCAACCTTCACGCCCCTTAGTATCCCTCTCTTACTTATAGCCCGTGCCCGTTGCTTTGCTTTCCTCCACCATCTTCTTTTCTATCCTTCACAGTATTCCCCCCTTGTCTTTGCTCAAAATTCCTTACAATTATGAAGAAAGACAAGCAGATTCGAGAAAAAGTCGAGAAAGCGCCCAAGGAGAAGAGAACTGCCTTTAATACTTTCTGCAATCTGTCCCCCAACGATCTTCCACAGATCGTTCGTGACTACCACGTTGATCCCCGCTTCGATCTTCGGATTCCTCATGCGGGTGAAACCATAAGGTCTGCTCATGTCGGTTACGAACCCATATACCTTCAGTACCTTCAAGGGGGTTTGCGTTTTCCCCTTGATGATTTTATTTTAGTTCTGCTTCAAGATCTGGGTATTCATATCGCCCAGCTCGTTCCCAACTCTTTCCGGAAGATCATTGGCTTCGTTCTGCTTTGTCGTGGTTTAGACATCCCTCCTTCCGCTAAACTATTTCGTCATTTTTATATCGTCACTGGTCGCGGTGATTGGGCTATATTCGCCCTTCGTCCTGGTCAGAGTGAGCGAATCACCGGACTAAAGGATTCTATTCATGACTGGAAATTCCAGTTTGTTTATGTGAATCGTTCAGCATTTCGCGGTATTTCTCTATCTTGGGGAAAGGTCGTTGGTCGTCCTTCTGATCTGGCCCCCGAGTTATCCGACCAGGAAGCTGAGTATATAACAAGTCTTACTGCTGCCCAAGTAGAGTGGGAGGATCCGGACGAGGTGCTTCTTGGAATGGCTGGTTTGAGCCCCTTTTACGCATCTAGGGGAATTCGTCCCTTGTGGAAGTTGAACGGAGAAGTCATCCCGCTCCTTCATCGCCTAAGGATGCCCAAAGGCTCTTACCTGGAAAGTGCCGTATCCGTAGATGACGGAGGAGTTGATCCCGCTCATGCTCATGTTATTGAAAATGTTAGCTCCGAGGAAACCTTATCCCTCGATCCTGCCGGAAAAGATACCGCCACTGGTCAAAGTGTAGAAGAGGTTAGCTCCCCAGTTACCTCCATTGGTCCCGATTTTACTACTGAGGGGACAATGATTCCTGATTCTCAAACCGAAAACCCCCTTCCCCCTAGGGTTCGTTCCATCAGTACTCTCACCACCACACCGAAAGGGCCTCGTCAAAAGAGAAGGAGGGGAGATGCTGCTTCCCCTTCCCAAAAGCGACCCAAGATTACATCGGAAGGTGAAGTAACGTTCTCTTACTACTTTTTGATATGTGTAAGTATATTATTAATGACCCATGATTTTTTGCTTTTTTTTTTGTAGGTTCGATAAGTGAAACGTTTGTTTCTGAAGCCCCTGTATCGATGGGACAGGTACCCTTGGCTCTTCCTCCAATTGTTTCTGCTGCAATTGTTTCTGCTGCACCCGTTATTACAATTCCGCAATCGTCTTCTTCTGGAGGGCCCATCATTCTGCGACGAAAGCCTCCTGCTCGTCCAACTTCTTCCGCTGTTGCTCGTTTTAGCAGTCGTTTATTTAGCTCTTCTGTTCAATCTGCTGCTCTGGAGCCAATCTCGTTATCTCCTCAATCCGCCAGAAGTCAATCAAACATTCCTAATCCTGCCTCTTCTGGTACGTGAAAGTTGGCATCTATTCTGTATATATGCGCTTGCTTTCTTCCTCGTTTTTATTTTTATTTGAATTTTTATATCTTTTTCTTTTTTATTTTGTGTAGGAGGCTTCGCTCCGTTTGCTGGCTCTTCATCTGTTGCTGTTACCAGCTTGCCCTTAGAAGGGCTGAAAGAAAAATTGGAGGGACAAGGTCCACGAACCGTCCCCGCTTCTCTTCCTTTTGGGTTTACTACTGCTCCTGCTGTGTCGAAGGTTCCGGAGTCCGGGACTCCCTTTATGAGGGAGGTTTTAACACTTACTCCCGATGATGCTATTCTCAGAGCTAAAGCAGGGTTGCTAAGTACTATTGATTTGTTGACCGATCTCCAGACTCAAAGGGCTCGACAGGAGCAAGCCTCTCAAGGTTATCAAGCCGAGTTTACCCGATTATCCGAACTGATGAAAACTGCGAAAGATCTTTTTGAACGGGAGAAATTTGAGAAGAACCAACTTGCCGGATCCGTCAGTCGTCTTTCTGAAGAAAATGAAAACCTAGGCCGATCCCTGAAAACAAAGGATGTGCAAATACTGGAGTTGGAGGACCAAACTAAGTCTTCTGCCGCTCGAATCGCTGAACTGGAGGCTTCCTTGGTTGAGAAGGACCTTCAGCTATCGGAGACCCAACGTCTGCTTGTTGAGACGGAAGCAGGTTCTAACCTGCTTAAAAGGGAGATAGCTGAAGGTCGTGAAGATATGCGTTGGGTTTTTCAGAGAGGGATCCCCGGAGCTTTTGAGTCACTCCTTTCCTCTGATTAATTTGTAAATCGAAACACTAACCTTCAGGAGGAGAGTCTGAAATATGGGCGTTATCAGGGGTGTGTAGACACCCAAAGGGCTTATCCTGATCTTCTCGGGAATTTCAACCTTGTGCATGATCACCCTCAATCCCAGGCAAAGATAATGAGTCTTTTCGAGGATTTGGTAGCCCCAGATTACGAGCTCATTCGTTCTTTTGAGGAAGGCGTTGTGAGCCTAGAAGATTTGAAGGCGTTAGTTGCCAAACTTCCTACCGGAGCAGAAGGGATAGGAGAGAGTTCCGTCCGTCCTTCCTAGTTTATGCCTTACGGAGGCTGTTTGTTCATTTTTTGTAATTTCCTCTTTTTTTTTTTTTTTTTGTAATGCTTGCCCTCGGGGCTTGACGCATTTGTAATTTCCACAATATGGACGTGTTTATTTAAAGTTTGTTTCGTACTTTTTTATATATTCGTCGCTTCACAAGTTTATTTTGTTACTTACTTAAAAAGGCGTCCCTAATTAAGGAAGTTACGACCAAGTGAATTATTGATTATTCGTTATGGTTCCGGTTTTCGTCCGGAAACAGACTTATGATACCTTCCGGTTTATTCATGAAGCCTTTTCATAGCTATGATCATATGTACGTTTTTGCTATATGCTTTCGTTATTTATCGTTTTATTCGTTTATCGATCGTGTCATGCGTTCGAACAACTATTGATGACAAAATATCCTGCTTCCAGCAGGTTCATTCGGCCTGTTTCTTACAAAATGTGCCCCTTAACGCCCTATTGATGTAGGGCGGTTCTTAAATACGTTTAACCACCCTAACTAGAAATGGAACTTCCGCAGGTTCTTCATGTTCCACGTTCGAGGGACTTGGTCTCCGTTCGTTGTTTCCAACACGTATGACCCGTCCCGTCTTGCTTCCTTGATACGATATGGGCCTTCCCAGTTTGGGCATAGCTTGCCTGGTTTTATTTGCAGGCTTGCTTCGTTCTTTCGTAGCACTAAATCTCCAACCCTGCATGCCAACCCTCGGACTCTTTTGTTGTAGTATTTCTCCGTTAATATTTTGTACGCTGCTTGCCGAGTTGCTGCGTTTGCCCGACGTTCTTCGACCAGGTCTAGGTTGTGCCGGAGAGCTTCTCCATTACCCTCTAGACGGAAGTTATTTACCCTCGGGGAATTTAACATTGTCTCCAAGGGGATCATTGCCTCCGTCCCGTATACCAAGCTATATGGGGTTTCCCCCGTGGCTCTCCTTGCCGTTGTTCGATATGCCCATAAGACACTTTGCAGCTCATCCACCCATCCTCCTTTCGTCTGGCTCAGTCGCTTCTTGATCCCCTTAACTATCGTTTTATTCGTAACCTCCGTCTGACCATTTGCCTGGGGATGTGCGACGGACGTAAAGTTTTGACGGATAGACATCTTAGCGCACCATTCTTTGAAAGGATTATTGGCAAATTGCTTTCCGTTATCACTAACGATCGTGTGAGGAACACCGAACCTGCATACGATCTGTTGCCAAACGAATTTTACGATGTTAGAACCTGATATACATGCCAACGCCTTCGCCTCTACCCATTTCGTGAAATAGTCCACCGCCACTACTAGGAACTGAACTCCCCCAACCGCCTTCGGGAAAGGACCCACAATGTCTATTCCCCATTGGCAGAATGGCCACGGGCTTGTGATGCTTGTTAAATTTACCACGGGCATTCTGGGGACATCTGAGTATATTTGGCATTGTCTACACTTCTTGACATACTCCTTCACATCAGCCGACATGCTTGGCCAAAAATATCCTGAGCGGAAGAGCTTCTGTGTGAGTGCTCTTGAACCAGAGTGTGAACCGCACAGGCCTTCATGAACCTCCTTCACGGCCATTTCCCCTTCCGCTTTGTTTAGACATTTAAACCACAGGGTTGAGTAGCCTTTTCTGTATAGAGTTTCTCCCTTAACCATGTACTTCCCCGCATTGATTCGAATCTTCCTGGACTCGTTCTTATCCTCCGGGAGCGTTCCCTCCTGCAGATACTTCCATATCCCATAAGTCCAGCAGTTTTCCTCCGGGCTTACCTGCATTACTTCGCTATGCCCTTCTTTAATGCTTCTTTCTGCGAGCACTTCTACTAGAACCTTTTTTGTTAAGTGGGAAAATAGCATGGACGCTAGCTTGCTTAAAGCGTCCGCCTCCTTGTTCCTTGTTCTAGGAACTTGAGTGATTTCGAACTCTTTGAACCCCAATATTACTTCCTTGGTCTTTGCCAAGTACTTCTTCATATGGGCTTCCCTAGCCTCGTACAACCCCTTGATTTGATTTACCACTAGCATTGAATCCGTAAAAGCTTTCATTCTGCAAATTTCCAGACTTTTCGCTAGATTCAAACCTGCCAACAACGCCTCGTATTCAGCCTCGTTATTCGAGCACTTGAAGTCGAATCTGAGGGCATACGTTACTCTCTCCTCATTCGGTCCGGTCAAGACCACACCTGCTCCGCAACCTTCAACACTGGACGCTCCGTCTGTGTACATATGCCAGTACGAACCGGACGGAACTGTTTCGGGTGAGGACCTTGCGTCCTCGGCTAAAGACACGCTATCTTCTTCTGGCATCTCCACTAAAAAATCCGCCAGCGCCTGACCTTTAATACTCTGTCTCGGACGGAAGGTGATATCATGTTCCCCTAGCTCAATCGCCCATTTCGTCAGTCGCCCTGAGCGTTCTGGTCGGAGCAAGATGGTCTTGATAGGTTGGTTGGTTAACACCGTTATTGTGTGTGCTTGGAAGTACCTTTTTAAACGCCTAGCGGAGTATACTAGAGCCAATATCAATTTTTCGATCATTGAGTAGTTCAATTCCGCATTCTGCAAGGCACGGCTAACGAAGTATATAGGCATTTGCTTCTTATCTCTCTCAGCTATAAGTACCGAGCTAATTGCCTCGGTATTAGCTGACAAGTAGACGATCAAGTGTTCTCCTTCAACAGGGCTGGTCATTGCAGGAATGGTTTTGAGATGTTGTTTTAGGTTGACGAAGGCCTCTTCGGCCTCGTCTGTCCATTCCACCATCCCTTTCTTCGTGCAACCGTGTAAGGCTCTAAAAAATGGTATGGATTTTTCCGCCGACTTGGCCAAATATCGGCCCAGAGCTGCCAACTTCCCGTTAAGACTTTGGACCTCTTTCACCGTACGGGGAGTTTTCATCTTTAACAGGCTTTCCACTTTTTCGGGGTTAGCCCGCATTCCGGATGTAGTAACGATGTGGCCCAGAAACTTTCCTTCGTCCATGCCGAAAGAGCATTTCTTAGGGTTGAGTTTCATGTTAATCTTTTGTAACTTCAGCAAGGTTTCTTCCACATCTTTCAACAAGTCGTCATTCGTCTTACTTTTTATGACCATATCATCTACGTATACCTCCAAGTTCCTACCAATCTGGTTCCGGAAAGCTTTATCCACTAATCGCTGGTAAGTGGCTCCGGCATTACGTAAGCCGAACGGCATCTTCACATAACAAAAGGTGCCTCTCTCCGTATGGAAGGAGGTTTTCTCCTCATCTTCCCGTGCCATCTGCACCTGATGATATCCTTTGTAAGCATCTAGGAACGACTTCCATTTGAATCCTCCCAAGGATTCCACCTTCTGTTCAATTCCGGGGAGAGGGTAGCTATCTTTCGGACATGCTTTGTTTAGGTCTTTGAAGTCTACGCACATACGCATCGACCCGTCACCTTTCTTGACTAGAACTGGATTCGCTATCCATTCTGGGTATTGGGTACTCCTCAGGACCCCTGCAGCAACCAAGTCAACTACCTCCTTGTTGACTACTTCGTTTCTTTGCTTTGCCATGACCCGTTTCGACTGCTTGACCGGAGGGAAAGTCGGATTTAAGCCTAAGCGGTGCTCCGCAACTTCCCTCGAGACTCCGGTCATATCTTTAGGTTCCCATGCAAAAACATGCTTATACTTTCTTAAGAGTGCCCCTAACCCTTCTTGCAGCTGTCGGGGGAGCTTTCCCCCAATCTGGACTTTGGTGTCTGGATATTTAGAGTTGACCACCAGGTGGATCTCGTTCTGCTCCGTCCAACTATCCTGGTGCGTGATAGTGTTGCATTCCAAGGGGGGCATGGGCATGCTTCGAACAGTGATAACGCCGTGTTCCGAAGGGAATTTTAGTAAGCTGTGAATGGTCGACGGAACTGCTTGAAGTTGCCACATTCCGGTTCTGCCTAAAATGGCGTTGTACCTCGAGGGTGCGTCGATAATAATAAATTCTGCCAGGATGGTTTTGTGGCTATCCTTCTCCCAATCAGTCAGCGTCAGGGGGAGGTATATCTTCCCCTTCGGCCACACCGACTGTCCCGCAAAACCTACAACCGTTCCCAAGGCAGGCTTCAAGAGGGATTTAACATCCGGAGGGAACTTCTCGAAACAGTGGGTATACATAATGTTAGCCGAGCTTCCTGAATCAACGTAAATTCGGCGCACCATGGCTTTAGCTATGACCCCAAAAATAACTAGGGGCTCCGTCCCTACATATCCTTCCGGAACGGGCTCCCCTCTCCCAAACTCCACTATCCCTTTATATCTCTTTCCTAAGGAAGGGGTTGATGATTCTCCTTCCAAGGCAAAAATCTCTGTGTTGTATGCTGCCACTTCCTTCTTGGCTGGAGGCTCTGCCCCCGCAGCCTCCGTCTTTCCCCTCAGACCTTCCTTTTCCCTTTTGTAACTTTCGCATGAGGCCGTCGAATGCCCCATGATCTTATGGAATTCACAATAGGCGTTGGGGTCCCTAGGGTATCGCTTCCTGGTTCCCTTTGCCTCCGGCCTGCGAGCTTCGTAAGTGGAATAGGTCTCTTGTCGGGACGAGCCGTATCGCTCTGGCAAGGGTCTTCCTTCTTGTGATCTTTTTGGATACGGAGATCTCCCTCCGTATCCGGCTCGGAACGTTCCTTTGTTTCTTCCATCATTTTTGTAAGAGCCGGAACCAGTCGTTCCTTTCTTTTCTTGTGCTTCAAACCTTAACTTTTCTGCACTTTCTTCTTCTTGCTTCAGCACTTTGTTCACCGCATTAATCATATCGTCAGCCTTGACGAAATCCCTTTTGGACAGCTCGCGAAATAACTCGCCTTCCCTTAACCCGTATGTGAAGGCGGCGATAATGAGCGAATCTTCCCGCACCGGCATCTTCCGGCTTTGCTCATTGAATCTTTTGAAGTAGGATTTATTGGATTCCCCTTCACGCTGCCTACATGCCATTATAGATTGAGAACGTTGCTGGTATTTCTTTTGCTGGATGAAACTGTGACAAAACTGTGTGACCAGTTCCTCGAAACTGGCTATACTCCTCTGCGGAAGGCTAGATAGCCAGTATCGTGCGGAGCCTTCTAACGTTCCGGCGAAGTATAAACACCATAGTCTGGGATCCATGGGAATCATTCGTACGGCCCACCGGAAGCTCGCCACGTGGTCACCGGGATCACCCGTTCCGTCGTAAGACTTAACTCGAGGCCCTTTGAGGCCCTTTGGAATGGTCATCTCGTTTATGTCGTCCACAAAAGGAGACCGGAAGCTCCGAGAGATGGATGAACGACATGGTGAGGTTTCACTTCTTCCTCGAGCTTGACTTCTTGTTTCTATTCTTCTTCGAGGTCTTCCTTCCGCCATTCGAGCAGAAGGGGTTTCTTCCCTAGAAGCACTTTCAGTGGAAGGGTCAGCAGACTCTTCTTCGCTTGAGTAGGTTAACGTTCTTCCCACCTCGCTAATTCACTCCTCGTCTTTCCTCTCTCTTTGATTCTTCTCCGCCTCCCTTAATTTTCGGAATTTACAGAAGAGCCTGAACTCCTCCAGGTCTTCTTTCGTCGGCTCACTTCCGTTAGCCCCAAAAGGAGGAGGGCATACGGTAGTGTCGATCAGGGTCAAGGCGGAAGGTGGAGTTTGCTCGATTCGGGTCAGGACCGGCGAGCGGTCCCTTCCTTTTGTCGCGGATTCTAAGACCATTTTGTTCGGGTCCCACGGATGGCGCCAAATGTTGCGTCCTGACTTCGAGAGCTACAGACGGAACGGTCTCCTGTGTGTGATGCCTGAAATCAATAGCAGCTCTAGGTCAGAGATCCTCCGGAAGGGGCTTCCGGGAGGACACTCCGATGCCTAAGTAAGTTAATTTGGTCGACGTGAAGTCTTATACGAACGAAAGTAAGGAATTATTGGTAAGAGTAGTATATGATAAGTGTATTGAATGCCTCATGTATTGAGGTTTACCTTCTATTTATGGAGTCATTCCTTTAAGCGGGAAAAGAGAGCAGATCCTTAAAAGCGGGAAAGTAAGGCATGGTCTCTGGTCCGTAGCCTTCATTATCCTCCGGTTACCCGCCGCTTATCCACCGGACCATGGCGCTAGTCAGAGTCAAGCCTTACTTTCATTTAATGCAAGCGTGGCTCTAGGATGGCTTTTCCCTAAAACCCGGACACGCCTAATCAGGTCTTTGGGACTTGATCCTAATGATGACTATGTTCAAGTTCTTCCTTCGGACGATATTTGGTTCGGTCAGTCCGTCTATCGTATCCGGCGTCCGGATGGATAGGGGTTCATACCATACCTCATTACTACTGATCACCAAGTTTACTACTGACGTTACCTATTTACTACTGGTGATTGCAGTTTACTACTGATACGCATTTTGGAAGCATATCAAGTCCGAGATCTTCGTAGAGATAGTTATAGCATGTAAATCAATGTATATCTTTATAATTCGATGTAAATCAAAGTCCTAGAATAACTAGGGTAAATAGTTTAGCTTCAAGGACTATTATAAATAGTTCCTTACGAATTGTAAACGTACGTGTGTATTGTTAACTTGATAATATACATTGAAGCTTTTTGTGAAACTGTGTTCTTAATATTTTTGTTTATTATTTACAGTTCATTGTTCTTAATTACATTGATATAGTGTTGATCCGCTGCAATTTCTATAGTCAATTAGATCTAAGGTGTTTATTAACTTCTCTATAGTTAATCGATCCTGACAAGTGGTATCAGAGCGTACTGGTTCTAGATCTACTATTTGTTAAGAACAACAAAAAGTTTTAATCTTCAAAACACACACATTATTAATCATGACTGATAATAATGAAAGCACTCAGGCCAAAAAAATTCCTATACTCACTCCCAACAACTTTGGGATGTGGAAGAATCGTATTAAGCAATACATGCTTATTACAGATTATTCTATGTGGGAAGTTGTCCTTGAAGGAAACAAAACTGGTCATGGTCAAGCAAGCAGCTCTGCAACTGAGGCAGACAAACTTAAATGTGAGAAGGAGAAGAAAGACAAGGGAATCGAACTTAAAACTCTAAGCACTCTCCTATTGGCCATTCCTAATGACTATCAACATCTCTTCGTTGAGTATGATGATGCAAAGGTGCTTTGGGAAGCACTGGAGAAGAGATTCGTTGGGACAAAGAGTACCAAGAGGAACATGAAGTCTGTTCTTAAACAAGACTTTGAAAATTTCAAAGGAAAGCCCAATGAAACACTCACTCAAGTGTTTGACAGATTCAACAAACTAATTGGTGAACTTAACCAAGTTGGGGTCAAGATGGATCAAGAAGATGTCAACATGAAGTTCCTAAGGTCTCTTAGTGAAGAATGGGCCATGTACACAGTGGTATATAGACAAAGAGATGCACTAGAAGAAAAGGAGTTGGATGAACTCTACAATGATCTCAGAGTATTTGAAACTGAGGTAAATCAAAAGAACCCTTCTATTTCTTCTAATAATGCTGCATTTGTCTCTAGTACAGGTCAAGGTCAGGAAACCTCCACAGGAAAGGCTGCAGATTCTGAGGATACTGCAAGAGAATCCTTCTTCACTAGTCATGTGCATACTGCACTGATTAGTGATGACTTGGAACAATTGAATCCAGATGATCTTGAGGAGATGGATCTTAAATGGCAGATGGCTATGATGAGCCTAAGGACCAAAAGATTCTTAAAGAGAACTGGTAGGACAAGCCTCAATTTCAACAAAGGTGACAAAGCTGGATTTGACAAAACTAAAGTCAAATGTTACAACTGTAACAACCTTGGTCACTTTGCAAAAGAATGTCCTCAGCCAGACAAAAGATCAAAATCAACTGCTCTTGTTTCACAACAAGGACAAGGGTATGACTGGAGCTTCCAAGCAGAAGAGCATGCTCAAAACCAAGCTCTCATGGCCTTTACTGACAACAAAACTGAGGTAAAACCTAAACCTTGTACTTCTGAATGTGCTAAAATTGTTAAAAACTTAGAAAAAGAAAACACTAAATTAAATGAAGATTTAGCAAAAGCAGTCAGAAGAAATCATGAATTTGATGGTGTGATTGCTGATCAAGAACATCAAATAAAGGTGTACCAGATGATTGATCAAAGGATAAAGGAAGAATTGCTTCAGGCTGTGGATGAGAAAGAGTTTTATGAAATAAAAAATAAAGAACTAACAAGTAAATTAGAAGAATGTCAGCTTGAAATTGAACAAAATAAATTAACAATCAAAAAGTTTGAAAGAAGCACTAAAATTCTTGATGAACTAACTAACAATCAAACTACAGAAAAAGTTGTTCATGGGGTGGGATATCATGCAGTACCACCTCCATATAAAATCATTCCACCACTTAAAAACAGTTCAGAAAGAATCATTAATGAATTAAAAACTGAAAATCAAACTCAATCTCATAATGAAACACCTGAATCAAATGATTCTTCTGATGATGATCAATCAATTGAATTTACAATTTCTCAAACTGAATCACCAAAATCAATTGATACAAGTTTTCACACAGCACAAAGTCCAAATGAATCTCCTAAATATGATGCAGAAAATATACCTAAAATTCTAAAAAGGGGAAATCAAAGAAATATGAACCAACTCCTAGAACAAAGAAAAATCATAAAGGCTCAAGATAATAAATTAAAATGTGTCATTTGCAACAAAGTAAATCATTTAGCAAAGGATTGTCACTTCAATCCAATAAACTGCAAAGAGTTAAGAGAATTTAAAATCTTTAAAGAAAAAGCAAAGACACAGAAGTTAAAAGATACTACTGGCCCTTCAGTAGTAAATAAAACAAAAACTCCAATTGCTGAAACACCAAGATTTGGATGAAGTGCACCAAGATTTGTGCAAAACAGAAGAGTTGGAAGCCCAAAGAACAGCAATTACTTCAAGAACAATGGAAAATCTAATCAAAATAAACAATACCTTAAATTTTCCAACACCAGTAAAAACTTTACAAACTTTACTACTGGTGTTAACCCTAATTATAATGCTGTATGGTACCAGTACAAGAACACTACTGGTAAAAACCCTAAATACAAAAATACTACTGCTCCCAAACCAACTTTCAAATATACTACTGGTGTCAACCCTAAAAACACTACTGGTCATTCTAAACATGGTAAGTACCCAAATACTACTGGTCCATCAGTAGTAAAGCATTCAAAAGCAAAAAATCACGGGTATAAACCAAGATCAGTAGAAAATTCTCACACCAGTAATACTTTCAAAAGGGCAGTAGTAAAACAAAACACCAGTAATAAACAAGTATGGGTACCAAAAATGTTTAAAGTTAAATCCCCAAAAGCTTATTTCTCAAAGGATGAACCCAAGACATATAAAGCTTGGGTTCCCAAACTTAACTAATCCTTTACTCACTTGTGCAGAGCATTCAGATCCCAGAAGAAGGAAGAACATGGCATATTGATAGTGGATGCTCAAGGCACATGACTGGAAATCTGCAAATTCTTAAAGATTTCAAGTCATTTGATGGAGGATATGTGGCATTTGGTGAGAATCCCCAGGGAGGTAAAATTACAGGTAAAGGTACTGTTACTAATGGCAAAATTACCTTTGATGATGTATTTTATGTAGCTGAACTAAAATACAATCTTGTCAGTGTGTCTCAAGTTTGTGATAAAAAGAATAAAATTCTTTTCACAGACATTGAGTGCATCATTCTTTCTCCTGACTTTATTTTAGATGAAAAATATGTTGTTTTAAGGACTCCAAGGAGAAACAATGTGTATTGCCTAGATATAGGGGGAGAACTCATTTCTTCAAATGAGGTCAACTGTTTTATATCCAAGGCAAACACCACTGAATCAGAACTATGGCATAGAAGGATGTGTCACACAAATTTCAAAAACATGAACAATTTAGTAAAAAGAAATCTGGTCATTGGACTACCTCAAAAACAATTTATGTGTGATCATCTTTGTGTTGCATGCCTAAAAGGTAAACAACACAAGTCCTCTCATAAGTCCAAAACTATGAACTCTATTTCTGTTCCTTTGCAGCTCTTACATATGGACCTATTTGGACCTACAAATGTAATGAGTATTGGAAAGAAACAATATTGTCTTGTTATTACTGATGACTTTTCCAGATATACATGGGTTTTCTTTCTCAGGACAAAGGATGAAACAAGTGAACTTATAAAGAACTTAATTGTCAAACTGGAGAACTCATCTGATCAAAAAGTTAAAGCCATAAGATGTGATAATGGCACAGAATTTAAAAATGCTAACTTAATTAACTTTTGTGATCTTAAAGGTATTGACAGGCAATACAGCTCACCTAGAACTCCACAACAAAATGGTGTAGCTGAAAGAAGAAATAGAACCATCATTGAAGCAGCAAGATCAATGTTAGCAGATTCAAAATTACCAATCACTTTTTGGGCAGAAGCTGTTAATACTGCCTGTTATGTTCAGAACAGAGTATTAATAGTGAAGCCACATTTTAAAACACCATATGAACTTTTTAATAAAAGAAAACCTTCTATAAGTTTTTTTAAAATCATTTGGTTGTCCTTGTACTATTTTAATTACAAGAGAACAAATTGGTAAGTTTGACTGCAAAGCTGATGATGGAATCTTTGTGGGATATTCTACTCAAAGCAAATCATATAGAGTATTCAACAAAAGACTAAGGATAATTGAAGAAAGCATTAATGTATCCTTTAATGAAAATGTCTCTAATGAACAAGGAAATGGTCCAGATTGGCTATTTAATATAGACAATCTAACCAAATCCTTTAATTCTAACATGGACTTCAATGCAGGAAATTCAAATTGTCACACTCAACAGGAAGGAACATCATCTGTCAATACTGGTCAAGAGGAGATGAGATACATTGTAGTTAATACTGCTCCAATAGTTAATACTGATGTCAGTAATGACTCGAGTTCTGGAACCAGTAGTAACTCTGAGAATGAGGACAGTAGTAATTCAAATACTACTGGCGCCAGTAATAGTACTCAAAATACTACTGGTCCCAACAATAACCTAGATTCTCAAGATACTACTGATACCAGTAACAACATCAATACTACTGATCTCAATGAAGACAATAGCAGTAGTAACTCTGACCAAGATGATGATGAACCAAACATCAATGACAATGAAGGATCACTAGAGGAACAACTGCCTGAGACAAATGAGTCCAATCTTGAAAATCAACTAGTAGTTGATAAAGCTACAACCACAAGGACTCAGAAGAACCATCCATTAGACCTTGTTCTAAGTGATGTTAACTCACCACTACAAACAAGAAGCAAATTAAACAAAAGCTTAACTGCAAATATGTGTAATATAAGTTTAATTGCTAATGAATGTATGTTTGAATGCTTTCTGTCTCAGGATGAACCAAAGAAGATCCAACAAGCAATGAAGGACTCAAACTGGATTGAGGCAATGCAAGAAGAACTCCTTCAATTCAAGTTACAAGCTGTTTGGACACTTGTACCTCTACGCAAAGGAAAAAGAGCCATTGGAACAAGATGGATCTTCAGAAATAAGAAAGATGAAAGAGGTATAGTGATCAAGAACAAAGCCAGACTTGTAGCCCAAGGATACACTCAAGAAGAAGGAATAGACTATGATGAAGTATATGCTCCTGTTGCTAGAATTGAAGCCATAAGAATATTTCTAGCATATGCTTCATTCAAGAAATTCAAAGTCTATCAAATGGATGTGAAGAGTGCATTTCTATATGGGAAGATTGAAGAAGAGGTCTATGTATGCCAACCTCCAGGTTTTGAAGATCCAAAACATGGTGATTATGTGTTCAAACTAGATAAAGCTCTGTATGGCCTACATCAGGCACCAAGAGCATGGTATGACATATTATCATCATACCTATTGAAGAACAACTTTAAAAGAGGAGCCATTGACAAAACTTTGTTTACAAAGAAAGTCAAAGATGATATACTACTGGTACAAATATATGTAGATGATATCATCTTTGGCTCAACCAATGATTTACTATGCAAAGAATTTGAAGAACTGATGCAGATTAAATTCAAGATGAGCTCTATGGGTCCAATGAACTTCTTCCTTGGACTCCAAGTCAATCAAAGAACAGATGGTATTTTGATAAATCAATCAAAATATGTCAAAGACATCTTGGAAAAGTTTGAGCTGAAAGACAGTAAAAGTGCAAGTACACCAATGGAAACACACAAACACCTACATCCTGATATTGAGGGGGATGATGTAGATGAACACTTATATAGATCAATGATAGGCTCTTTGATGTACTTAACTGCATCAAGACCTGACATTATGTATAGTGTTTGTGTGTGTGCAAGGTATCAAGCAAGACCCAAAGAACTACACTTGCAGGCTGTTAAAAGAATATTCAGATACTTGAAAGGCAAACCATCACTAGGACTATGGTATCCACATGATACACCCTTTGAACTCATAGCCTACACAGATAGTGACTATGGAGGTGAATGTCAAGACAGAAAGTCCACTACTGGTGGATGTCAATTCTTTGGATCAAGACTGGTGTCATGGCAATGTAAGAAGCAAACAAATGTATCAACATCAACTGCTGAAGCAGAATATGTAGCTGCATCTGCTTGCTGTGCTCAAGTACTATGGATTCAAAACCAGCTTCTAGACTTTGGTATCTCTATCCTTAAAACTCCTATTTTTATTGATAATCAAAGTGCTATTAGTATTGTGAACAATCCAGTAAAACACTCTAAAACTAAACACATTGAAATAAGATTTCATTTTATAAGAGACTGTAATGAAAAGAAATTAATCAAAGTTGTTAAAATTCATACTGATGATCAATTAGCAGATCTTTTTACAAAAGCATTTGATGTAGGAAGATTCAACTTCTTGGTTAGCAGTATTGGAATGATTTTGATAAATTAAAATCTCACTTAAAATCATGTGTAAAATTAGTGTTGTAAAATATTATTTATTTGTTTAAGTGTTTTACTACTGGTAGATCTGTATTACTGATTGTAGGCATGTGCACAAAATACTACTGATAGTTTATTACTACTGGTGTGTATTAGGTATACATAAATACTACTGGTGGTCAGTACTACTGGTATTCACATATACTACTGGTCTTGTGTGTTAGTGGTTACTACTGATGTCCATAGTTACTACTGATGTCAAAATCCTTCCTCACTACTGATGTTAGTAGATACTACTGACGTTTTACTACTGATATCACATTTACTACTGGTCTTTCAGAAACACAATTACCAAACTAACCCCCATGAAAATAACCGTTATGTTATGATTCGAAGGGCATTTTAGTCGTTTTGCAGATTAAATCGAAAGATATAAAAGGCGGCAGTCGATTAATTTAGCATTATCTTCACTTCGATTTGCTAAATTCTCTCGATAAACCCTAGTTTACAATCAAAAACCCTTCGTCAGTAACAAAATTCATTCCTGTTCTTCTCAAAATTCAACAAAAATGGCAACTCTAAAATCTTTGAATGTTCAAACCGATCTCAAATACTCAGAATTTCACAATATGTGTGCCTTCCTAAAGAATCCCGACGGCACAAAAGATTTTCATCCGATCGTCAAATTCTTGAGAAATTCTTATATACAGTTTGCTTTAACTGTAAAACCAAAATCATATCAACAGCACTTGGTGGATTTCTGGACCAATGCTGAACAAACAGAAGGAACAACCATATCTATGATCAAATCAAAAGTAGATGGAAAGCATATAACAGTCACAAAACAATCAATTCGACACCATCTACAATTACACGATGATTCAGGTATGTTTACTCTTCCTAAGGAATACATTGCTGAAATTTAAATAAAATGGGTTATGAGGGAAGACTGAACATAGTAACTTTTCAAAAGGGTCTTCTCTCCCCACAATGGAAATTTTTAATACATACTATTCAGCATTGTATTTCTCCTAAACGAAGTACTTGGAATGAGTTTAATAAGGCAATAGCCTCTGCTGTTGTCTGTTTATGCACAGACCAAGTATTTAATTTTTCTCAAATGATTTTTGAAGGTATGTTGGGAAATCTTAGTTCTTCTAAATTTTTAATGTATCCCAGATTTCTACAACATATCATAAATTTTGAATTACAAAACTTGTCAACTCCTAAAAACATTTTCATACTACCTGAGTTGAACAAGAAAGTTTTCTCAAATATGAGAAAACAATTTAAATTTTCGGGCAAGGAAACCCCTCTGTTTCCTAATATGATCAAAGATCAAACAACTATTGGAGAGGGTTCAATCATAGATACAACCCAAGTTGAACCTCAACCCACTCCATCACCCCCAAATACAGCCCAAACACCACCCCAACTAGTCACTCAATCAACAGCCCAAACAGAAGTCCTGAATGTGTCCCAGGAACTTGCCTTAAATCTGCAGAGTGCTACTCTTCACTCTGTGGAAGACCTGCCAGACAAAACCCAAAATATTTCCACTATTTACAAAAGAAAGAAATCTTTAAAGGACACCAGGGGACACATTGAGTCAAACCCCAGGCTCCAAGAGTTGTCCTCCAAGGAGGAGAGAGGACATGAGGCAAGGGCTTTCACTACTGATGCCCCAAAGGTGGGTGCACAGGACAGTGAAAACATCATTAGGACCCAGACCTCGGCAACTTTGAGTGATGACTCATTTGAGGAATTACTCAAAGGACCCCGGTGCCAAGAAACCATAAGGGGGGGCATCTCTCTTCTTCTAGGAAGAAGAGGATGTCTAAAAGACCCAATGAATCACCAAGAAGTGATGAGGGAAGACCTATGGATTTGACGGATAGGATGGAAAACCTTCAAACCAATGTACCTGTTAGTGAGCCCGATGATCTTGCTAGATGGAGTGAGGGCAGTATTAAAATCAACCAATTGACGGAAAAAGTGGATTCTCTTGAATCCACTGTACAAAATTGTCTTACATATCTTACAAACCAAGGAAAAACTATGGCTGCCATGAAAAGGCATGTCAATACCATCAACAAGAGAATGAGATTCTATGAGCACAGGCTTCATCAACAAACTAAAATCATCAGGAAATTGAAGAAGAAAATTGTTGATAGTGAGGCTCCACCAGTTGAGCTCACTAAGGGGGAGAAGGATAACATACAGACCATGATTGATGAATCAATTGCAGCAGCAGCGTCCTCTCTCTTAAATTTAAAAGAAACAAAAGTTGATGAAGGCCCAGAAATGATGGTTACAGAAGATGAACCTATTACTACTGCTACAAGGGAAGAACAAGTTGAAAAAGAAATACCAGTAGTAACTCCTACTACTGATATCATAGCAGTAGTAAGTCAAGAAGAAGAATTGAAAGCACCAAATACTACTGATGCCCTATCAGTAGTAACTCCTGAAATCACACCAGTAGTAACTACTCTGGTTACTACTGAAGAGGAAGAACTACAATTCCCATAGCTAATTGAAAGAGAAAGACATGTCATTATCTCCAAACCACCAACACCTGATCAACCACTTATCATACCTGACATTGATGATAATGTGAATTGGTTTGAGGTAGATGAATGTACACTTCCTCCACACCCTAAAATCTTACCAGAAGGTCAACTACATCTGTTTTATCCAAAACTTCTGATGATGGGTATACCTGATATGAAATACATTCCACCTCCACCATCTGCTCACATTGGAAAAGGAAAAGAAGTATATGATGATGATTACCCAAACAGAGCATTAGGTCACCACATGGTGAATAAAATTAATCATGTCAGATCAGAGAAACAATCAAGATGGAGGATAAAACATAGAAAATTCTTGGAGAAAGTGGAGATGTATCAAGCACTTGAGGAAAAGAAAAAGAAGGTTCAAAGTGAAATTCCTGTTCAAACTCCTGTTCAAGCAGAAGACAGTCAGATAAAAGCTCAACAGGCAGAATTCAAAAGGCTCAGAAAAGTAGAAGAAGAACACATACAATGCCTTGAATATTTGGTATCTGAATGCAAGAAAACTAAAAGTGAATTGACAGATGATGTGTTTGAACAGAAGGCTAATATGATTGAATATCTGAAAACAAAAGGGCATAGTGCAAAGTCATTTGGTAGAATGAAAATGATGACTATAATTGAAAAATATTGCATTGCTAAGAAGAAAGACTTGGCTGAACAAGAAGCTGAAGAAACAAAGAAAGCCAAAACTTTAATCCCAATCAGTCCAAACTTAATCAAAGCTGGTAGTGTTTCAACTACTGGTAATACCTCAACTCCCCAATCAAAGAAAAGAAAGATTGTTGATCAAGAACAAAGCTCTAAAAAGAAATCAAAAACACAAATTGTACCTGTTCTTGAAATGCATGTTGCTCCATTGCAGAACAATCCAATTATTAACTGGAGGGTGATGCAGAACAATGTTATAGAGGTCATAAGGGAAGACAAAGTTGTACAGAGATTTACTGGATGGTTACCATTAATCAGATCATGCTCTAGAAGTGATGTAATCAAACTTCTGATTATTGGAAAACTTAGAATGACAAAGAAATCATGGAAAGAGTCTGGTGCTGGATACTTAACAAAAATGATAGATGCTGCATTTTATCCAGATAATTATCCAGAACAATTTACAGATCCAGGAAATGTGTATGCTTGGAATGTCATTCCTACTGCCAATATGTATTTCTTTGAGAAATCAGGCAAAGTATGTGAGCTGTACTTATATGAAAAAGAATATCCACATTCTGAGAAGACTATGTATCAGATATTCATAAATACTTTGATGAAACCTTATGATGCTGTTATGTTCCAAAACAAATTAAATTACTTTACAAAGAGGAACAGCAAATATATTATTGAACAAAGGCTTCAACAGAATCAAAGAACCCTTGAGAAAAGAAGAAGGGAACAAGAAGAACAAAAGAAACTTGATTGATTAAGAGATAATGAATAAGTTTATGGGGAGATTGTTGGAACAAAACACAGATCAACTTATTACTGATGCTGCAGTTAGTACTGATCATACTTAGTACTGATGGGGCAGAAAACATTTACTACTGATGAAGTTGATACTGATGAAGACTATAACTAAAGTTACTACTGATCAAGCTTATTGAAGATACTACTGATCAATAGTAGTTACTACTGACGTTGATATTGGACTTACTACTGATCACCAAGTTTACTACTGACGTTACCTATTTACTACTGGTGATTGCAGTTTACTACTGATACGCGTTTTAGAAGCATATCAAGTCCGAGATCTTCGTAGAGATAGTTATAGCATGTAAATCAATGTATATCTTTATAATTCGATGTAAATCAAAGTCCTAGAATAACTAGGGTAAATAGTTTAGCTTCAAAGACTATTATAAATAGTTCCTTACGAATTGTAAACGTACGTGTGTATTGTTAACTTGATAATATACATTGAAGCTTTTTGTGAAACTGTGTTCTTAATATTTTCGTTTATTATTTACAGTTCATTGTTCTTAATTACATTGATATAGTGTTGATCCGCTGCAACTTCTATAGTCAATTAGATCTAAGGTGTTTATTAACTTTCTATAGTTAATCGATCATGACATGTGTGTATGTATATAAGAACGTACACAAATAAATACTTGTAATCACGGATCGATAATTAACTTTTAACTTCTAATTAAGAGTTACACTGGATATGAATTGGAAATTTAAGGATAAGATGTAATTATGTGTATATAGTAGTAGTTTCTATAGATTTCTTCGTACGTAAGTGATTACTATATACGTTGTTGACTTGCTGTCATTTACTGATCATGCTTCGATATTTTGCTGTTTCTTAATACGATAAGGATGGGGATATTTACATCTTTTTGTCACATTGGTCTCATCAATAATTTCCTTTTTTTTTTGTTTTTTTGTTCTTATGTATCAAAATAATTATTCCATAACTAGCACATCATTTTTTAAAAGTTAACATTCTCTGGTCATAAATTTGGTGAATGTTTATCTAGTGAAGGATAGACCATGTGACTTTTAGAAAGTCATTCGTGAGCCCTTATCGATAGGTCATTATCAGATGGTTATAACTCGCAAATAATCTCTTTCAATAAACAAATATATGACTGTAGTTGAAGTCTGAAGGCGTCGTGTTGTGCTATACGCATATTTGTATTGTGTTCGATTGAAAATGTGTGTTTTAGAGACGTTGGAAAGATTGTTGATCATACAACTGTAACAACTTTTACTTTCTAAATGCGTAAGATAGATATATAATAGTTAGGTGTAGGACAGAGTAATAAACGGCCATGAAGAGATGATGGTTTACTTTATTCAAGCAAATTAAAAGTAGCAACTTTTTGCATGCTTATGTATGATGTTGTCTTGAGGGCTATCATGTTGTTTGCTTATTTTACTGTCCTTTTTCCCCTTTAACATTCATTAAGTAATATGATAGGATCCAAAGATAGATTACAAATAAAGATGCTTCTTTGCACATATATAATGTAAGTTTTGAGTTTCAATCTCTATAAGCAAAAAAAACAACAAAAAAAACCTCCTAGTGACAAAAAGGTTAACCTGCAACTACTTCGGGCTACCCGTAAAGCTGGTCGCCCTGAAATTAATCGGCTTCTGAAGCAAGTCAGAACCCAGATTAACTAACAAAAAAATTTGTAAGCTTTTAAAAGACTATACTAGTATAGTGCCAATTTGACTGGGCCATCAATAATGTTGATTTGATTTAATGTGAGCATAATTTGTTGCAACACTAACTACGTGATTGCAAATGGGAAATAATGGATATCTAAGTGGCATGCAATATTTATAAGTAGCAACTGGCAATTTATATATGTATGAACTTCTTTTGGATCAACATGATAATGATAATAATTATAGGTTGGTAATTTTAACACCACAAAATCACTACATTTATTATAGCAAACTATAAAACATATTAAAATGATAATCATGATGTTTAAAGTGATTTACTTTTTTTTTTTCTTTTGAACAACAAAACTTGCAACAGGTTGAGCTTCGGTAATGTCATCACCCAACAAGCAAATTTTATTAGAACTAGCGAGAAGCTAGAGAGGACTTACAAAGCAAATTAGAAACACGACAAAGGAATATTACACCATTGATCCCACCTACTCTCTAAGGTACATTTTGACCGATTTTTAATCCAAAAATATGAGAAAGCCAGCACTTGACTGATCACCAAGATGTCATTTAATCCTCCTCTTCCGTGTGAACCTTGCATTCCGAGCCTTTCAAGAGATCCAAAGATAGCTGTGCCATCTTTAGTGATCTACTTAGGTATTAAAATCATCTCACAAAATTATAATCTATGTGTCCAATCTTTAGTGATCTCACTCCAACATGAAGTCTTCTTGGAAGTTTTCTTGTGGTTCAAATCCTTAATCATTATTATTGTTGAATTAGTTAGCTGTGCCATCATTAAAATCAAGATGTCTTGCAAAATGACAATGTTACATCAACAATCTCATCATATTTTAGATGACAAATATACAGAACATGTATACACCTTTAGCAAGTTGGTCAATGTCAATCTATCCCCACTATTGTCGAGTGAAAAAAGAATCCCCCTTCACCAATGGTGTTGAAACGTTCTTCCCACATGTCAAACACCTCACAAAATTTAGTAAAACGTGTTAAATTGACCAACGTTTTCTGGTCAATGATCTCCAAGTTCTTGAAAGCTTGCGGTTTTGATGAAGTAATAAAAAGAAGCCTTATTTTGGATGTTTTTGTTCCTACATGTTATGTTCATGTAATTTGAGTAGAAAAAACTGAATTTTCAACTAAATCCCGTTAAGAAGACAAGACTACACAACTTGTACTTTATGCCTTAGTGATTGTAAATTTAGCCAAAAAAATATCAACTAGTACAGGTGATGAAAAAATACAAGTCTGAAAAGGATAATTAATACTGGATTTCCCCATCTTCACCAAGCTCCCCATCTTCAAGTTCCTCATTACCACCACCATTTTTACTCCGAGATTCTTTCTTGTGCTTTTTATGCTTACTTTCACTATCAGATTCAGGCGAATATGCATGCTGCAAAAATACCAAATCAGTTTAATTCATTCAAATACAAGTTTTAATTATTAATTTAATATATTTGGATTATTTTTGTACCTTTCTTGACTTTTTACGGTCAGTGGCATGTCGACGAGACTTCTTAGATTCATCTCTTTCGTCCTTGTCAGAAGTGACATCATCCTGATGTCGTTTCCTATGTTTTCTGTCTCTTCTTTTGTCCTCTTTCTCCTTATGTTGTTCTGGAACAAGATCCAAATTCTCACTATCTGAATCATCTTTTTTTGATTTTTCTTTGCTACTCTTGTCACGTTCTTCTCTTTCTTTATCTTTCTCTCTTCGTTCCTTCTCCTTTCTCTTCTCTTTTTCCTCCTTTCTAGCCTGTAATTAAGGTACACAAAAACATTAAACACAAATATTATTAATTAAAAAAAATTAAAAGGTAGGTTCTTTTGTTTTGTTTACCTTCTCTTCCTCACGTTTTCGTTCCTTCTCTTTTGCCTTCTCCACCAAACGAGTAATGTATTCCTCAAATGTCTCACGAGCAATGCTCTCATCACCAATAGCTCTAAATCAAAAAAATTTAAAAAAAAAAAGATTAAAAAAAACATTGGTTTCAGATAAACCTATAAATGTTGAACAAAAAATGTTACCTGTATTCAGAGCTTTCCTCAAAGAGTTGCTGGCACTCCTCCCATGTAGAAGATACAGTTATTTCCTGTGTTTTTAAGTACCAACATAAGTAACATCATTATCTTTTGTGTGTGTGTGTATATATATATGTGTATACAGTATATATATATTATATTAGTATATGATTGATTTTGAATACCTTGATGTCATACAATAAGTCACTAAAATCTTTAACAAGACGTTGACGTTTTTTAATTTCTTTTTCCTCTTTCTCCTTTGCCCTCTCAATTAGGTCTTCAAACACCAGCTGCCAACAAAAAAAAATATTAACACATTTCAAGTCAACAGCACAACATTTTATTAATTAAATTATATTTATACCTGCAGATTAATATCTGATAAAGATGACATGATTTCCTCCTCATCAGCAATAGCAGCCTTCAAATCTTCAAGTGTCCATGTTGACAAAACACTCACCTATAAAATAAAATACCATAAATATAAGCATCATACTACACACACACACACCTAACCCAAAGTATAAATATATCATACCTTTTTCAATTTCAAACCATCTTTCACCCGACTTTTATTTTCATGGTACTGTCAAATATTTACCAATTACAAAATAAATATTTTACCAATAATGTCTAAATCCATTAATATATTGTTAATAATATAACATTAAGACATTCTAGTTACCTTTTTCTCCAATTCCTCAACTACATCCTCAAACAAATCTTTTGGAGTTGATCCAGATGTATTTGAAGCAACTGCCTGATAAGCTACTGACTCCTTCACCTGTCAAATCACAAAACATTACATATTTAAAACTAAAAATTAATTTTAATTTCTAAAAACCATGTGATTAAATACCTTCTGACAATAATCGCGCCATTGAGTTTTAGCATTAAGTGTACCAGAAGTTACATGTTCTTCCAACATCTTGCGGAACTCATCACGGTTTTTGCGTTCCACTCTTTTTATATGTTCCTTCAAGAAATAAATAACCGAATTTAATAATGGTGGATAAAGTATATTCCCTTCAACAATAAAGTATTATTTATTTTTTATAAAATAAAAACCTTTTTAATTTTCCTCTGTTCGTCTTCTTCTTTCTCTAGATCACGAATATATTCCTGAAAAATCTCCAAACGGTCAATTTTTTCAAGGCGTGAACATCTTTCATCATCTTCCAAACGGTCTTGAACTTTTCTCCACTGTGTATCCACCTAGATACAATAAATTTTGTTAGTTATAATTATCCAAAAATCATTCAAACTATAGGATGAATTGCTGACTCACCTTAATTAAGCCACAAGTTTCCAAAAATTGTCTGTATTCTGATCTGTATTGCCTTTGTTCTTCTTGAGCTTTTGCTCTCTCCTGAATTAAAATGAAAATAAACCATAGAAGGTTATTACACAGATAGTCCCTAATTTTGAGAATTGTAACATGAACAGCTGTTAAGTTCTTAGGGACCACTGATGTTAGGAGTTTCAAGATTAGGGACTACCGGTGCAATAATTTAATACAGACCATAGGGATGATTTATGTAATTTAGTGAAAGACTTACTTTCTTCTGTAGGTCAACGAGGTAGTTTTGAAAAAGATCTTCACGGTCAGCAGATCGATCAACAGCTTTATAGCGTTCATCATCTTCAAACAATGCTATTGCTTTACTGAATTTTTACAAACAAATATATATATTAACATAAATTAATTAAACCATAACTTAAATAAGCATTAATGCAATGAGAGATTTACCTCCATCTCATGGATGATGTCAACTCTTTAGACTCCTGAAAGCAAATTAAAAAGAAATATAAAAAAAAATTATTTGTCTCAAATTTTATTATTCATTATAAAATATCTAAAAAAGGTAAGAAAACATACTTCCAACATTTTTGTAAACTCTTCTTTTGCTTTTCGTTGTTTCAAACGTCTCTCCTCAGTCTCCAATTTCTTTCTTTGCATCAAGTACTATCATAACATAACACCAAAAATAAATCAATAAAATAAATTAAAAAAAAAAAAAACAAAATTCATATATAGGTTTATTTACAAGTGCTCTTTACCTCATTAAACGCCTGTTTTCGTTCACCAAGTGCTTTTAATGCACCATATCTTTTATCATTTATGATCACTCTCATTGCCTATAACAACCACTCAAATTAAATATAAATATATTATATGTTACAAAAATGAGGTAGAGGTCTTTTAACTATACCTGCTCCCAATTCCAATCCGCCTTAACATTTGCATCCTCCAATAATTGTTTAAAAGCAATTTTAGCCTCCTAAAAACACAAGGATTAGTAAAGAAATAACTACTAACTGACAGTTACAACTTACACAATTATAGAAAAATTAATAGGAATATTTACCTGTTTACTTGCATATATAAACTGTTCATCTTCTACAGGTTTTTCCTCTACTGGTGTTGTGTTGACTTTTCCAGCAACTGCCATGCCCTTTTTTGCTTCCTGACAGTTGTATCATTAAATTCTTATTTCAATAATATTGTTTGTGTTTTATCAAATATTAGAAAAATGAGATTTAACTAAGCATACATCAGTATCCTGTGCTGAGACTCCATCTAAAGCTTTTGGAGCAACATGAGATGATGAATTTTCCGTTTTGGCCCTGAAATTTTACATTTTATAAATATTATAAAAGCTTGCAGAATACTAATTAAGTAATTGTTATTTTATTGAGGAATAAAAAAGAATTACATTGGTGAAGAATGCATGTTGGTAGGAATAACAGGTGTAACTGCTGCTGGAACAACAGATGCTGACTCAGCCGCCACAGTGGCAACAGGATTAACAGGTGTAACTGGTAGAGGGCTTGAAGAAACATCATTCGCTGAGCTGGCAGAAACTGCAGGTTGATCAAGTGCAGAGGGTGTTGTTAAAGTGGCTGGAGACTGAGTGCTTCTAGAAGCTTCTTTTTCAGCCAGCTCACGAGCCAACTGAACATACAAAAGAAAAAGCTTAAAACCGAGACATTTTTGTTCTGGTAAAGTGAGAATAGCAAAGAAATAAGTTATGATTTAAACCTTTAATTCATCAGGTATTGTCCATTTAGATTGTTTTGTATCCTTGTTGTAATAATACCTGCATAAGGACGAATTTAATAAATTAAAATACAAAATACAAAAAATAAAATAAATAACAGTTGGAAGTTAGTTGGGCGTACTTTTTACCCTCTGCAGTGGTGAACTCTTTCCAAACAGTAGAAGCATCAGCCCTCTGACATACAAAAGAAAACAAAAACATGATATTCAAGTTTATTATATTAAACAACAAAACAAAAATATTTTATTGATATGATTTACCTCCAAAGGTGTCATTAACTCCAAAGGCTTTTCCCATGAAGATTGCTTTGTTCTCTTATTGTAATAATATCTGCAAAAAAAAAATCAAAATTCGATAAATATGGAAATGACAATTCTTAATATAAAAATAAATAATAAACATGATACATTTACCTTCTGCCATCACCAGCTGTATACTCCTGCCAATCAGCTGATGCATCTTGACTAGTACTTGATGCCTGCTGTAAGAATCAACAAAATCATTTATCTTTAAATGAATAACCAGAATAATAGTAAGATTAAATTACAAAAATTGTCCATGTGGTTTGTATGCAAATATGAATTTTATTACACGGATAGTCCCTAATTATAAAACTTGTAACATTAACGGTCCCCAATTTCAAAACTTGTAACATCAAGGTCCCTAAAAAATCCATGATTTAATACAAACCACAGGGAAGATTTATGTAATTTACTCAAAAATAAATATAAACCTGATTTGTGAGAGGGATAGTTGAAGGCGGCTGTCCAGTTTGTGGTACAGATGTAACATTTAATGGAACTTGATTTGCAGAAGACATCCAAGGTTGTCCTCCAGCTGAGGCAACAGGTGTGTGCATTTGTTGCACACCATGAAATTGAGAAGACACATTTGTTGGTTGCCCAAAAGACGGTGCATTAAACTGGAAATATAAAAAAATAAAAATAAATAAATTATATAAATTCCAAAAGGTAACAAACTCAAACATATGAACCAAAAACGAGAAACGGGCCTTACAGTATACGAAGGGGCACCCAAATTAGGTACATGACTGTTTGTAGTTGCAGAGTTCTGAAACTGTGGTGGCTGCATATAAGACATGGGTTGACCGGGCTGACCGGGTTGACCGGGCCTCTGCTGTTGCATTGGTTGAGAGAATTGTGGCAGTTGAGTTTGACCTAATGGACGATATTGTTGACTGCCTGCAGCTGACTGCATGTATGGTTGACCTTGTTGTGGTGGAACTGCGGGCCGGTACTGAAGAAAAATATTTTTAATATTATATTTTATAGTCTATGAATGAAATGATGTATTAAAGAGAATTAATGAATCTTGGAAGAAAAACATACTTGCATTGAATAGTTAGTTCCAAAACCTTGGGAGCCAATGGATCCAATTGTAGGTGGCCGCAGAGACTAAAAAGTAAAAAAATT
This sequence comes from Calendula officinalis, assembly GCA_963853835.1. NCBI lineage: Eukaryota > Viridiplantae > Streptophyta > Magnoliopsida > Asterales > Asteraceae > Calendula > Calendula officinalis. Next base: position 65,705,534 of record OY970821.1, on the reverse strand, counting down.
TACCTGTTTTACTAAATTATCTAAATATAATATATATAAATAATATAACATAATGCTAATACAATCAACTGCCTTTGAAGATACAGTTCATAACTTAATATTTCACAGTTATATACAGTCATATACATCGAATATAAGCCATGTATCTGACTGGAAATATAGGTAGATGTCTTCTGTTTAATCTAATAAAAGCAATATATTTGTTAATCGGACATAAGGAACTGTATAGTTATAAGATTACTTAAAGTGAGGATATAACGAGGTTGTTGTTGACTTGTTGTGCATCTCTGTGAAGAAATAGGACAAGATTCAAACTCAAATTACATTCTGATCCATTAATGATTTAAGCTGTTTTGTCATGATTGTCAAACAACGAAAGTGATGACCATAGCATGAACAACTCAAATCGTGAATCATGTCATTTAACAAAGCTGCAACTAGGGCAGCTTGTAACCTATCGACCTAACTCAATTCAACAAGGAAAACATTGCAATTAGATGAATGCTTGTTTATCTTACAACATGTTGCATTATAAGCATATGCAAATATAAAATTAAACTTTCATTTCGTTAAATTATTGAAGATCTTTCAACTGATACAATCTAGGTTCATGCACCAATCTGATACGCACCATCCCAGCGCAGAAACCCTAGAAATGTTGTTCTTTCGGTTGTTACAGCACCAACAACAAATAAAATTAAAGATACAGATACATAAGGAGCACGAGCTCCACCAAATTAGGGTTTAGTCAAGTACTTTATTGCAAAATCAAACAGACAACATACTCAAAATCAAAATTAAAAGTTACCTGTGAAGCGGGATTCTGAGAGTTATTATCCATTGTCGCACATAAGCAAGAAAACAGGTAAGAGAGCTAGCTAATAAACCCTAATTGGAGTAAACTGCGTGCCCCCAAATCTGCGTAATTGAAGGGTACAATTAGCCGTTGCCTGGGTACTGGTGGTACGACAGAAATTGGCTAACCCTATTACTTACCTGCGCCTGTAATTGTAGATTTTAATCGGACGTCATCAACTTTAATTACAAGTTTTATATTTTTCTCAAACTTTTTTTGAAGTATTACTACACGATTGAGGTTAATTAAGTAGATTTAAAGTTGGTTAATATCATTTCTCATATCAATATTATTAAAAACCACTGATTACCATCGACTGTAAATATGGTAAACAAAAATTGGTAATACACTTTGTTTAATTTATACTTGTTTGTTATTTTGTAAAAGTACTTTTCTTTTAAGAAGAATTATTGTAAAGGTTTTTTTATCCTCCCCTATATATGAGGCTACACATGATGATTTCATGCCATCTCATCACAACAAACGATTCTGATTGGACGAAAATGTCAGCTGTAAATCGCTCACTGGTCCACCTGTCCAAGCATTCCTCAACGACAATTAGGGTTCTAAACCACTGCCTCCTCCACAACACCACTAACGACAGCCCCTATCACCACCTCCAAGTCGCCCACCACTTACGCTTACGCCGACGGCGAACGTTTCAATAAGCCAATCCCGCAATATAATCTTCACTCCCTTTGAATACCGATCCTAAAAATGAGGTATTGATTAGTATTTCGGAACCTTGAAATCATCAATTAAGGGTTTATGATTATAAATACGCAACTCCTCACTGCACAACGATCTTGATAATCTGCATCGTCATCGTTTGGTTTATTAATCATACCAATTGTTGTTTTTGTTTCTTTAAGGTTAGTTTCCCTAAAAGTCTGTTTCATTCAAACCAGTTATTTGACGCATACTAACTGTTTGAAAAAATGTCTCAGATTTTTTTTGCTTCTTCTATTACTTATTCTATTACCATGTTTAATGTGATTTATTTTCACTTATTAATTGTATATAGAAAAGTAACGTAGTACTCCAATGACTTTTAATTTACTTATTGACAAGAAGAACTAAGGGGACTAATTAGTGTTGCTCTTTGTTAAGAAAATTGAACCAAATGGCTGATCTATAACTGTTTCAGTTATATTACGAATTACTTATTATATGTTTAAGCGGTTGTATGCATTTCTAAAAATCATGTTATTTGATTAGTTCAGCCACCAAATATGGTGTTATTTATTGTATTTTATAATCTAAAAAAAAGATATCTTGTGTTTTTTCTAGCTTAAAATCACTCCAGAGTAATAGATTTTGTTGCTTACAGTCAAGAAGCAGGAAGATTTTGAGGTAATTATCAAATTTTATATCATTTGATCAAATTTTGATAGTTTTTTGAGATTACAGAGCAAATCAAATGCCTAAAATTCAATCTTATGATGGTGTTGATGAGTATTTTGACAAAACCTATACATGAAGAACATAAAAAGTACTACTGCTCTTGGTTTTAGGTTTGAATAATCCATTTTTATAAAGATAATTTCTTAAACTGGATTCGTATTTTTACATATATGATTGGTTTTATTGATCAAAATTTATTTTCTTCTGATATTCAGTGCAGTTTCATTTCTTATTTCTTGAAAATTCTAAAGCAAGGAAGCTAGATTCTTGAAGCACTTTTTGTACTTCCAATTGGCAGTCTCATTATAGTAAAATTAATCCATTGCAATAGAGGTTATTGGTAAGAAATCACTAATACTCCTTTTAAATAATTCAAGTGTTAATTATGTTTTGATCCTCAAATTTTCACTGATTTTCATGCCAACCAACTGTTTGATCAACTTCCGGAAAAAAATATCATTTGCAAACTAATTAAAAATTCTGGTTACATTTTCATTAACTCCGGTAAGATTGCATCTAATCTCAGCCTCCATGTATTCAGTCAATTTATAATAACCAGATTGGAGAACTTTATGATGATCTTCCGTAGCATATGATTGAAATTGATTTGTCGGTACAAAATTACAATAAATTATAATGTTTATTTATTTATGTAAAATTATTAAAATGTGGTTGTTTTTCCATTTTTCCCCCTAACTGCCCTTTCATATATGGTACTGGGTTTGGGATGGTGTATCTGGATGTTGTCAATATACATTTGAGGTCATGAAGCACCCTTTTTTAATTTTCTTATATTTGTTTCAGACAAGACCTTAATTAAGGTTCAACAAAGAAGGTTCAACAATAGCAGTCACCACGAGTATCTATTGAATTAAAATATTGGCAAATGGTGATGGGCAACGTATGCTAGAAACTCAAGTGCATTTTATAATTCATTCAAAGTAGTTTCTCTGCTATGTGTACACATAATGTGATTGCATTATGCTTTCAGGACTGCAAGGATCTAATAAAAAAAGGGTAAAAAATTTAAAACAGATTGGGTTTGATATTATATTAATTTTGAGTTTTGTTTTTTTTAAATCATGTAGTTATAGTGGATTTTGCACTTAATTCTTGCAGCATCTTATGTTTGCACTTTTTTTGTTTCATGGTCCAGAAAACTTTTATTTCTGCCGTTTGTTTAAATCATGCCAATTTTTTTGTTATTTATGCTTGATGTGCCTTTTGTTTAACCAATTTATTTTTTGTAATTGATCCTTGCCATAGATTTGGTTTATTTAGTCTTGGGATTGTTAAAATCATTTTAAGTTTTACGTGTGTAGATGAATAACCAATTTGTTAACAAAATAAACAAAATCGGTATCCAAAAAACATGGTCAATATATGTTGTGTTAAGAATGAAAAGTAAGAAAAACTTGAAAGTTATTTGTTGCGACTAAAATGGCATGTACATTAACGCAACGTCGTATATAGACAAGTTTTTCATCTTTAAATTTATTCAACAATGATTCATGTATAACAAAATATTTTATTCACCATTTCAATAATAACTGACTAAATAATTTCATATATTTTTTTTCATAGTTGTACAAAATCACATTCCATGTTCTGTAATGTTGCTCATTGGAAATTTGGTAGTGTTTAGTTTTAGATTATAATTATATTATAATAGAACTAAGTTATATCTTTTTTTTACCGAGTTTTTTCCTACCCTCCCGTTGTAGCAGGATCTAAAACCTATGTTTTTAAATGAAAAAAAGATTAATACAGTATAAAAAATGATATTGAACAAAATCAACAGCGATGAGTAGTTCTAAACAATGTTTAGAATTTATAATTACAAAATCACGTTTCATATGAATTTTATTACATGCAGTCAACGGATCCGACCTAAAAAGATGCAAAAGATAGAGAAACAAGAAAATTATCCATCAAATGCAAGTTGATTTGTTTATTCAATCATCATTATTCTCACAAGGTTAACTATATGTTGCTGTCTCAAGAGTTAAGAGCAAGAAATGATTGAAAGTTATTTATTGCGACAAAGATGACAATTACATATTTACATTAACTCAACAACAAATGTCGTTTACAAAAAAGTTTTATTTCGCTTCTAAATAAACTATACGATTTATTCACGTATCAAAAATTGTTTCTAATTATTTCAATTATGGATTGTTATGTTATTTCAATAGTATCACTATTTTGTTATTTCCATATATCTCTCTTGAAGCATGTAACGTTTATATTTTAGTTTCTTACTAATTTTTTTACAAGCTTTGATAACTTTCTTATAAGTTACCGTCAGATCCCATCAACAGAACGTGTTATATTATTATAACTGATAGAATATGTAACAAGGATATACATGAGTATTTCGATAATTAAGTAAGTTTATTAATTTAAATAACTTAATACTACAATATAGAGTGTGGAAGCCATTAGAAAAGACTATCCGGATGAAGGTCATTTGTTGTGACATAGATGGAAATTACACTAATTCAACAACAAATGTCGTTTACAAAGAAGTCTTATTTCGTTTGTAAATTTTATGTAACATTTCTTCATGTATCGAATTTTCTACCAATTAATCATTACAGCTACAGCATTATTATGTCATTTTTAAAAGTATTAATCTTTGTTGGTACTTTTCTATATAATAAATTTTGTAGCATACCCGCCCATCGGGCGGGTTATGAAACTAGTTTGTGTTATATGAGCGAACGATATAAACGAGCGTAATATAGGGTAAAATATAATCTTCCCCTATATATGGAAGAAACAAATAACGTTTATACGGTAAAATATAATCTTCCCCTATATATGACCCCTAATTTGACATGGGTTTGACACCTTGGCACTTCCCAGCTCCATGATTCGTCCAAAATGCCACCTGTAATTCGGGTATTGATCCACGTAAATCACATACAAATTCGGAACATATTAACTGCACCATTCCTGCAGATAAGGAAGCATCCAACATAATCGGCCAATATTAAGGAATATATTTGATGCTTTTAATTTAAAATATATTAATCACAATAGATACACCCGAATCAACCTATATTCCGTGTTTATATATGGTATGCTTATAAAATTCCTTAAAAACCGTGATTTTGTGATTATCTTGACCATATTTGGATTTTTTTTAATCATTCACCTTATATAATACCTTATGAACGAATGAACAAGACACTTACAAACCCAAAGCCGGATCGTATTCCCTGCATCAAAGCTGCCCCATCAGGTATCAAAAATCACTTGATTACCGTATTTCTCTTTTCTTAATAGCATGGGTACCGAATTTTTAATATGTATTCATCTTTGTGTTGTCTCCAATTATTGTCATAATCGGCCAATACTAATCAATATTGTGTTACATTACAAGAATCGAGGAAACATCTTTGTAATTTCCAAACACTCCTCTTCAAATACCCAGGTTTTTTTCAATTAAATTCATTTAAAAAATTTTAACAATTGTTATTACTGTTTCAATACTCTATTTATTGTTTCTTTTAAATATATTTATTATTATCTTTTGTTTGTTTCTATCAATAAAATTTTATACTCATGTATTGGCCGATTATGACTAATACAGTCAAACACAGATTTAAAAAACATAAAACCAATTGAAGTAAGATAATTGTCAAACACAGTTTATCAATTAATTTTGACTATAACTATTTTTAACAATTTTTAATACCGTTTCAGGATCGTTCCTGAAACAGTTTAACAATTTTAAACTATTTTTAAAATGAGGTCCTGAAATAGTTTGACTTTAAAAGTCAAAGCTGCTTTAATTGATAAAAAAGGTGGGTAAATAATAAACGTATTTTAGAAAACAGTAAGAACAGCTCCTGAAACAGTAAAATTCAGTAAAATTCAGTTGTATTAAAAAAATTATTGTTTTTTAATCTTTTTTTCAGTTAATTTTTTTTTATAATTTTTATCAATTTTTTTTACTGTTTGTAGTACCCTTTTTCATGTTTTTATTTAAATACATTTATTATTTTTTTGATCATTTTTTTTCAATTAAAGCAGTTTGACTTTTAAAGTCAAACTGTTTGAAGACCGGTTTTAATGTTTTTTTATATACATTTATAAAATTTGTACTAAAAGAATAACATATTTGACAATTTGACTTTTAAAGTCAAACTGGTTTAATTGATAAAAACAGAAAAACAAATTTCAAATTTTGCAGAATGATCGAATCCAAATTTGGATTAAGAAAGAGTTTATGTATAAGTTCGAGTCGCTGCTCGAGGAAGGCCAGTGCTATGAAATTTCAAACTTCACAATTTATCAGAATACTAGAAATTACCCTTTATTACCACATAAGTATAAACTGGCCTTTGGATTCAACACAACAGTTACTCGAATAGAACAAATTGATGAAAATTTGTATAGTTTATTGCTCGAACCTTATACTGAGATTAAGTCGGTAGATCGTACTTATGCTGAAAAAGACGTTGTTGGTACGTCCTATTTATATTATAAATATATTTAATTTATACATACTGCTTTAAATAATTTAAATTTTAAAGACGACGTTTTTATACTGATTTTATGGCACAAGTATATTTTATTTAAACGCTATGACGAGTTGTAAATTTTTGTCAATTTTTATTATTGTTTCAGATGTTATTGACTCTGTTGTTGGAATTATGGAGATTGTGAAGGTACCCACGCAAAGTGGTATGAAATATCGACGTACTGTTGTGGTCGAGGATAATATGTACGTACTTACATACAGATTTATAGAAATAATAATTATTATTATTTGTTTATAAATATTTACAAGTTTATAAAAAACAGGGGTGAACAACTTGATTTTACATTTTGGGAAGAGTGGGCGCCACGATGTGGAATGATTATGCCACTGATCCAGAAAAGTTTGGACATTTTGTCGTGATACTACAGCTTGGCAAAGTTAAGTACAGTGGCGGACCCAGATAGAAAGTTGAGGGGTGTCACCAGTTGCACATCTTTTTACAGGGGTTACACCTGCATCTTTTTACACGGGCAACCCCGGGCACCATACTAGGTCCTCCCCTGGTTATGTAATATGAAGGTATAATTTAAAACATAACTAGTTTTAATTAAAATTTTTTATTCTAAATTTGAAATAATGTGTAAATAAAAAATGTGGCACTTTAGTCAATTACTGTTGAGAGAAATTGACTAAAGTTTTCAACCGAAACTACTAAAATGTATCATTAAGTATTTTTATATTTTTTGGATGTTACACACACAATGCAGGTGCACTTGCGGTCCATAACGCTTTATTCAGAACAAAAATAATCATTGATTAGAGTCATCCAGCTATTGTTGCATTTAAATCAGAGTTAGTAAAAAACCTTTTAATTGTCATTCAATTCAATTCATGAAAAAACATAATTGTATAACCATTTTGTCCTCAATATATTTTTGTATTTAAGGGCTCAAAATCAGGATGATTATGATCCAAATCAGTTCAAAATTGAGTTATATACCCCTGATGCTAAAGTAATTAGCGTTACCGATTTCTTTAGGGGTATTGTTAAAAGCATGGTGGGGCATATTCGTCAAATTCAACCGGTATGTAAAAGCACGGTCCATTAATCTATATCTATACTACTTTTAAATGTATTTTGAACATTTCTAAAAGAGGAAGTCTGAATTTCAACCATTCCATTTTTAGCAATGCCCAAACCCACTTTAAAATCAAAATTTTAAAATTGCTTCTGCCGAGATTCGAACCCGGGTGGGCAGGTACCCCAGGCAGGAAGCTTACCACTAGGCTATAAGCAACTTGGTGACTATGTTTCGTACACTTTCTATACTAACTGTCCCGAACCCAGGTGGACAGTTACACCAGGCAGGAAGCTTACCACTAGGCTATAAACACCTTAGTGTCCGTGTTTCGTACACTAAATATACTAACTGTACGGAAACGCGTTTGACTATATTAAATAAAAACAGTTACCTAATTAATTCCTTCCTTCCTTTTATAAACAACAATTTTAAAGGAATATAGATTCGGGATATTAACCTGATTAAATAAGCATGAAATTGCGGATTTAAGACATACCAGTTCCTAACCATTTTCTATCCTAATTCTTGGTACACATCTAGAAACACATTAAGTTTCTAGATGAACCATTATGCTAAACTTTTACTTATTTATCTGACGATTATGTAGTTTATTTTGGTGGACATAATATGGTGTTATAATGGAAGAAGAGTATGTTAATGCAAAACAGTATGTTAAAATCTCTGATAAGAAGACAGTCAATAGCTAAACTAGAACTGGAAAAGAAAGTTGTTAAATCAAGAAAGGTGCATTTTCTTCATGTTTATTATTCTTGACCGGTAAAAGTCAACCAATTGTTGTTAAATTAATAAAAACATAACGGAATTAATTGATTATCAGTATTCATTTTAAAAAATAATAATAATTAAAATGTTTGGAAATTAATTAGCATCTATATAACGATTAAGGAGCAATTACCTGGAGTAACCTTGGTAAAATTGTTCCAATGGTGGAAGCATTTTCTGAGACTTGTAAAGCATAGCCGTCTTCAAAAGCTACATTTGGTACAGAGAAACCTTTAAGATTGAAGTGCATTGTGTATTTGATTGTTTCTTTTCGACTTTTACTGTCTCAGAATTCTGTTCGACACAACTAAAGTGCATCAGAAACTTGGGAAAAAATATAAAATGATAAAACATGATGCAGCTAATTTAGGATGCGGAACAACTCAATTTACCACATTGTAGCAGAATACACATAGTTCATATGTATAAACCTTTAAATATTTACTTTTGCCTTTTCAGGAAAATGTAGATTTGTAGTCACAACTCACAAAAACCCATACCTAGGACAAAATGAAACTAAAAAGACATCTAATTGTACCGACAAACCCGATTAACCTGACCAGACCAGCTAAATTTTTTATCAGGTCGGGTTTCGAGTTAGGAGGATTTGTTTACTTCAGATGGAAAAAATAGAGATCAAATTTGAAAATAATTATGAAACATTATGATAAGAAATAAACAAGTGATATTGTAGAAGGGCTTAAAGAGTAAAATAGGAATAACAGTTAGAAAAGTAAAAGAAATATATAGAGGAGAGGGAGTGTTAGGTAGACATCGAGATTGATAATTAAGGTTAGTATTAAGTCATGTCAACATTAAATTCAGACATGACTTAAAGATGTTGCCCTGTCAAGAGGAATTTCACGGCAGACGACAAAAGTATTGGTAACTCCAGCAAAACAATTTAATGTTGACGGCGTTTACACAGCAAATGTGGTGTATCGAGAGGTCTTACATGATGAATAATATACGTGTTAATTCTTCGCAATGTCTGAGTTTTTTTTTCAAAACATGTAATTTAACAAATTTTAAACGCCGATAAGTTTTCAATGTAGTCGTTATACATATTTCATTCCCAACTATCAGTCATTTGTATAATAATCGTTATAAAAAACATGTAAACGAACACCATCAACATCGTCGCGGAAAAGATGTATCAGTATACCCGCCGCCTCATTGCGCGGGTACCCTACTATATATCAACACATGTCATCGACAACATTTCAACGCCAATGCTAATGATTGACTTTTTCCTCTATTTTATACACAGTTTTCATGCTTATGTACTGTAATCGTTATAAAAATATGTAACCAATGGACTTTTAATCGCCAGAAATATGTAGTTCGCAGCCCGCCGCATCGCGCGGGTTTTAACCTAGTTATTACTATAAGGCTATTATCTATTTTTTTGAACGATGAATTTAACTTTTTATATTAATTTAAAATATACAGGATTCCCACTGCATTGTATTTGCAACCATTCATGTTTTACACGAACAAATGGGATGGGCTTATTTGGCGTGCAAGAAGTGCAACAAAAAAGTGCAAGTAAGATCAGCAAATACTCGCCATACTACTTACGAATGTGACGACTGTGGGTCAGTACAAACTGTTTCAAGGTAATTAGAACCTAAACTGACGAATTTTTGAATCCGGTATTATAATGCCACGTATTTTCCCTTTTTTGACTGTTTCTATGTTTTTAATTAACAGGTTTAGGGTGGTTGTAACAGTTATCGATGAGACTGGAATAGCACAAGTTGTGTTTTTCAACAGCTCTGTTTTCAAGTTGACCGGCCTTACCGTGTGGGACTTGATTGACAAATACGGAAAGGATCCGTCTAAGTACTACCCCGATGAGTTGATTCCAGCATCTGATGATAACGTTGGGGCTATTATTCGAGAAACATACCCTAATTTGCTGGATAATCTATGGCAACGCATCTTTTTTAAAGATAGAGTCATTCTTGCGCCCACACACGAAATGGTTGACCTCATAAACGAACGGATGCTTTCGTTAATTCCCGGAGAAGAAAAGACATACGAGTCATCCGACTCAGTTTCTGCTCCAGATGAAGATGATACTATGTTTAACCTTGATATTTACACCTCTGAATTCTTGAACAGTATAAAAATGTCAGGCGTCCCGCAGCATATCTTAAAGTTAAAGATCGGCGTTCCGGTAATGTGTATGCGGAATATTGATCAGAAAGTTGGATTGTGCAACGGAACCAGACTTCAGATATTACAAATGGGGGTAAATATAATCGAGGGTAAAATCATATCTGGCGGCAAGGTCGGTACAATTTGCGCTATCCTCGAATGGTTATTAGTCCTTCCTGTTAGTGATTTACGGTTTAATCAAAGTAAAACGCAGCGGAAATATAACATAAATCACTAATCAAGGATTTACATATTGACGAAGTAATTAAGCGTAAATAATCAAAGAGTTAGGATGAACAAGTCATACCCTTGAAGCCTTTGATTGCACCAATGAATGAGGAAGAAGAACTCCAAGAATTCAATGTAGAATTCCTCTAAAGCTAATCCACACTACACCTTGTCTAGAACACCAATTAGGATGCTAGTCCTTTTAGTAACAATCCACAAACCATGTAACCAAAACACTACTAGAGAATTGCAACTCTTTCTTTTCTGTTTTGTACGTTCAAAATAAGGAACAAAACAAATTGGTTTGCTGTCACCTATTGTGCGAAAAACCAATCGGGTGGATTTGTTTTTGCTTTGCGTCAGATATCAAAACAAAAACCCTTTCAATATGTTTTTTTTTACACTTCGTCCGTTTATCAAGATCACAAGGTGGCGGCCATAAGGGAGATTAGGGTTAATAATTTCTTGCTCCCTAATTTAAGTGTATATCCATAATACAAGTTATGAGATATGACATTTAGGCCCTTTTCCTTTTGATTCTTTATGATTACTCACTAATACGTTTTAACTTAATAATTAATTAAAACATAACTAGCCAAGTAATTGTAGTTCATATAAATAATATAATTACCCTAATTATATTATATATATATATTAAATGGTGTTTGGTGTATAAGTGTGTGACCCTTTAGGCTCACATGCGTCTAGCCATATAACTATATGTCATGTACGTGACGCATATTCCAACAGCTCCCACTTGCGCACGTCATAACATCAAGTTGTTATACAAGCAAATGTTAGAGTCTAGTAACCCGCCAATGCCCCTAGAAGTATATGAGTGAGTTTCAGAAAAGTCTAGGTTCAAAGTTTTTCAATCAGTTATCATTTTGTTACTGATACTATGTTGAATTTTAGACAAGGATTAATGTCAATCTAAAATTTCAACGATTCTGTTTCTCGATCTTTACATTGAAGTAGATTACCAAACCAATCAAGATTCATCTTGATTATCTTTGGGTACGGCCGTACAAACATCTATTCAAATCATCGAGGGGCCCCAGTAGTATCTAATCCACATGTGTGGAGGAACAAATTCTTTATTGACTGCACGTGTCTGTCATATGCTTAATGACAAATCCGATAATGGTTGTTATAGCAGCCTTATTCAGGTCAGCGTTTAACCATATCAAAGTTTGCCCCTCTACATACACAAACCAACTTGCATCTCAAGTCAGAGGATAAGTGACAAAGCCTTTGTGAGATTCACTTGTGACATAAATCCAGGAAGTGATTTCTCATAGGTTGGGTCAGTCCAATTGTGCATCATTATGAACAACATGTGAGTTTGATTTCATCATTCTTAGTCATACTAAGATAATGTCATCAATGCCCTCAGATTTGTCGTAATAATATTCCCATATTATTAATTATGACAATGGACAATTTAGAATATAAAACGCAGTAAATATTCATGGATATAAACATGCAAATATAGAACATAGTAGATATTCATATAAAAACGATCATATCAAATATATCAATTTATTCCAATAAAAACTGCTCAATGTTCCATTATCCAAATACTAAAACAGATTTACATGAAACTAATAGCTTGTCGAAGTCCAATGTTCCATTCATATTCAATATGTTTGGTACAAGACATTGAGTTCGATAAAGTGTCAGCTAGTTAGTTATCTGTTTGAACTTTAAGAGTACGAATTTCACATATCTCGATTAATCATTCGAATGTACTGAACCTTCGTAGATAGGGTCTAGCGTCATCACGACCTATTTCAAAACTAGCATAAGTATAGCAAGTATACTTAGCTTCAGTTTGGTATCTCCACCATAACCAAGGAACATATATCCAGTATTTCAAAAATACTTAAATGTGTTCTTAACAGTGATCCAGTGACTCTCTCGTGGATTCTGTTGGTATTTTCTAGTAAGATCCCTTAAGGACGTTACGTTTGGCCTAGTGCTTCTTACAGCGTACATGATGAATGTAATAGCCGACTCATAGGGGATTACATTCATTCTCTTCACCACATCAGGTGTGGAAGGTCCTTGAGTCTCACTCAAGTTTACATTGTGTTGTATACGAGGACTTCATCGTTTGGGAGCATTCATTCTAAACCATTTTAGAATTTTGTCAATGTAAGCACTTTGACTTAAACCAATCAACCGCTTTGATCTATTCCAATAGATTCTTAACTTCAAGTATGTGTGTCGTATTTCTACAATCCTTCATGTCAAAACATTTCCAAGCCAGGATTTTCATCTTGTAGCCATGCTATATTGTTTCACATGAGTGACATGTCATCAACATGTATGATTTGAGAAATGACAATGCTCCCACTAGCTTTCATATATACACATGCTCAGTTTGGATTTTAGGTGAAACAAACTTTTTATTTCACCATTAACCAAATCTCATAGTCATAGTACACTACTTTGGCTATAAGAATCCTAATGTCTTTAGTAACAGGCGAGAAGGTTTCATCATTGTCAATCACGTAGGATTGAGTGTAACCTTTTGCTACTACAAGAGCTTTATAGGTGTGTATACTTTCATCCATGTCAACAGTCTTACTGTTTTGAGAAAGACCAACTAAGTTCAAAACTTAATTGTCTCTCATGGATTTCATTTTCGCATTCATAGCTTCAAGTCATTTTTCAAATTCAAAATTCGATAATGCAACTTCATAGTTAGGGGGTTCATTATGATCCTCGAAACTTTGCTCCTCAGCATCGACATAAATGTATATCGTTCAGGTGCATGAGGTGTCCTTGCGGACCTACGAATGGGAACAACATCATCCTGTGGTCCAACATCTATATGTCCAGCCTTAGTATGATATTTGCTAGTGTTACCAGAAGGTTGTGCATCTTCACTTTGAATCTCGTCAAAGTCTACAGTGCTCCCACTTGCTTTGTGAAATGAGAATGTTCTCAACAAACTCAGCATACCGAGCAACAACAATTTGTTCTCAGGTGGGTAGTAAAATAGTAACGAAGATATAGTTGATAGATATGGGCTCTAGTTTGTTTGGCATGTCTCGTTCCACGAGATCCTCACAACCCCAGATCTTCAAGTAAGACAAATTAGGGACTTTCCCATGCCATATTTCATATGGTGTCTTTTAAACCCTTTGGTCAAAACCATATTAAGTATTCGAGCAGCACACTTCAGTGCATGCCCCTCAAAAGGATAGAGGAAGAGTAGTAGGAATCATCATAGATCGAACCATGTCAAGCAGGGTCCGATATCTCCTTTCAGACACACCATGATCTTATGGAGTGTATGGAGGAGAGAATTGTGAGACAATCTCACGTTGGGTTGGATGATCCTAAAACTCTTGGCTCATGTACTTTCCTCCTCGATTAGGACAGAAATCCTTTGTTGTCTGGCCGAGTTGATATTCTACATCACTTTAGAAAACTTTGAACATTTCAAAGATTTTATGTTTATGTTTAATCAAGTAAACATAACCATAACTACTGAAATCATCAGTGGAAGTGATAAAGTAGGTAACACCTTCCCTAGTCTTAGTTCTAAAAGGGCCACATACATCAGTATGTATGAGTCCAAGTAGATTTTTAGCTTTTTCGCCAACATGGGAGAAAAGCTTTCTTGTTATCTTTCCATAATATACAAGAGAGGCATTTAAATGATTCATAATCATTTGTTAAGAAGCCCTTCGTGTGGTAGTGTCAAAATGCATTTCTTGTTTATGTGGAAAAGATGACAATGCTCTAGGTAAATGGAATCCAAAACGTTTTGGATTTTTGAGTGCTACATTTGTATATAGAACTATCGTTTGAGTCTGGATCATGCATATCAATTTCAAGTATACTATTACAAGGAATAGTTATAAAATATGTTATTTTTCATAAAACAAAATATCATGATCCATAATAGTATGAATAAATCATTATTCAACAAACGATTAAGCTAAACAATGCATAATTGACAATTGTTCAAAACAATAATTAACGCATTAGGAAGGATTAGATCATAGCTTCCATTATTTTAGCTTTATACTTTACTTTTAATCTTGCACATTTGTGTAAATGTGAGTTCCACAACTAGTGTCATACACTCAAGATTTATTAGTAAAAGTATAGAGTTCTATAATGAAGATACCTAATGTGCTAGCCAGAACACATTTGTCCTTCATCAATTCTGCCAAGTAGGCAGGACAGTTCCTCCTTCAATGGTCGGTTTCATCACAATGATGGCAAGATATATCCTTTGTAGGGTGCTCCTTTTTAGCATGTGGGGGAATCGTATGTTTGGAAAAGTAAACTAGCTTACCCTTACCCAGACTCTTGCCTTGTGCTTGCGGTTTACCTTCCCTGATTGCTAGAAAAGAATTGGGTAACCTTTGCTCAACCAGTTTTACCATAGCATGTAGAAAAGAATTGGGTAACCTTTGCTCAACCAGTTTTACCATAGCATGTTATACACCAATTGTCTTCCCAATGCTATGTATTTTTAAAACTCTTTTCAATCTGGTCATAGTCCTTGGATAGTGAGGTACGAATCAAACTCATTCCAAGAACTTGTGGCAATGGGTAACCAAGACGTTCCATTTGATCAATATAGCATTTCATATTCAAGATATAAGTGCTATTTGATTGGCCTAGCCTGCTTGTAAGCATGGAATGCTTTAACTATTTTGAACAGTTCATGTTCTGCTTGTTGTTGAAATATCATTTTCAACTCGCTTATCGTGTCATATGCTGTGAGTTCCTCGAAGTTCTTTCGGATCTCGGGGTTCATGCTCACAAGCATAGGAGTAGCGACTTCTTGGTGTTCGTTAAACGTTTCAGTAAAGGCTTGACGAACAGCAACAGAAGCATTTGCAGGAGGTGCCTCAGGTAAGGCCTCTTATAGGTGTATCAACTTGTTCTCATCTCTAAGGACAATCCTTAGAGTTCGATATCAGTCGATAAAGTTGATATTAGTCAGTTTCAGTTTTCAAGAACTGATTTTAGAGTGGAGATACTTAGGTTTTGATTTGTTGTTATCTGTATAACACACAAAGTTCATAAAATAGTATTTTCAATAATAATTTCTTTTAATCAATTAACTACCCAATTAATTTTAATTAAAAGCTAAGATCCCATTGAGCTTCTATCACCGCATCAGTTGATCTGCTAGAGATGATAGATCCAATAGGTAGGTGACGATCAATAATTGCATTACAAGTGCAACTCTTAGAGGTATGAGACTTCATGACACCTAGTGAACAAGCATCTAGGGTCAAGTGGCATGTTTGTCGCATCTTCGCCTCGAGTCAAGGTCTCACCATTAACTCGATTAAGTCATCCAATGTGAAATCATGTCAAAATAGATCTAGGTCTCACGCGTAGAGAATAATGATCTCGGATCTAAATTCAAACCACGTCTCACGTGAATTCAAAAATAGAAGCAAGTGATTATCAACCGATTGGACGGCGTGACTTAAATTTTAGGTATGTTAAATTATAATTAATAAAATTTTATTAAGATATGAATGAATCATGTACTTCATTCATACCACTTCATAAGTCATTTAATAAACGGTAAAAACATTTAGCGATTATTAAGGGTTAAGTTTCAAATCGTATTTAAACTTAGTTTAATCTCAAAACAATTTTAGATTAAAGATTAATCATGAATGATTAACAAGTAATCATAGATGATAAAAGGTTTGGATGTTTTAATGTTTATGTCTAAAATCATATTTTAATTATTTTATTACTTGTATCTAATAAAAAAGAAAACAGTCACAAACATAAATAATATATGCAACAAAGTTTGTGCAAACCTCGACCGATGAAATCCTAGGTTCGGTCACGTGAGTCATCACGACGGACCGAATGGTCAAACTAGGGGACGGGCCAACATGAACCCAAACGGGCCTACAT
The DNA here is from genome assembly GCA_963853835.1 of Calendula officinalis. NCBI lineage: Eukaryota > Viridiplantae > Streptophyta > Magnoliopsida > Asterales > Asteraceae > Calendula > Calendula officinalis. The sequence continues at coordinate 65,688,610 of OY970821.1, read as the reverse complement.
AAACCCAATGGGCTCCCACTTGCCCTCGTGACATTCATGGGCAAGTAGAAACCCACATTTATGAAAAAATACATTCTGCCAGAAAATTCAGTCTGACTTCAAGGCCCGAAAAGTCACTGAAGGATTCTTCGGTGGTCTTCCCCGCCTTCTGTAAAGTTGTAGGTCTCTGAGTTGCGGAAATTTTGGCGGTGGTTTCAGGTCCAACGGAATAGCCAATCTCCGGGAAATTCTGTTTTCGTGCAGTTGCGCAGGAGGTGCCAAAAATTGTTTTGTCCTCATTTTCTCTCCATCTTTGGTCAACAAATTACAAAATACAAAGAAATAAAATACAACTATTCTAATTACTTTTACAATGAAATTTGCCCAAAAAAAAATGGCACCAAAAATAAAAGAAAAAAAATGAAACAAATTACAACAATTTAAGCCAAAAACACGGCTTTTCCCAAAACAACCAAACAACCAAACACAATCACATTCAATCACAAACGGTCTAGGTTTTCATCGGTTTGCACAAATAAGCAACAATTGACAAGGCTTTGGCTTGGGATATGCCAAAAATACATGTTTTGCCATATCAAAAAACGAAATTAAAAAATTAAATTCCAAGCCAAATAATCAAAAAATACAATAACTAGATTAATTTTTTGATGTTGTTTTTGTAACAAGTAGCAATTAAGGTTCCAAAAAATCAAATTTTTAACCCAATTTTATAAAAAAAATTGCTACTTTTTACCAAAAAAACTTGCTAATTAAATCATCAATATGATGACTCGTGATACCACTGTTAGTGATTTACGGTTTAATCAAAGTAAAACGCAGCGGAAATATAACATAAATCACTAATCAAGGATATACATATTGGCGAAGTAATTAAGCGTAAATAATCAAAGAGTTAGGATGAACAATTCATACCCTTGAAGCCTTTGATTGCACCAATTAATGAGGAAGAATAACTCCAAGAATTCAATGTAGAATTCCTCTAAAGCTAGTCCACACTACACCTTGTCTAGAACACCAATTAGGATGCTAGTCCTTTTAGTAACAATCCACAAACCATGTAACCAAAACACTACTAGAGAATTGCAACTCTTTCTTTTCTGTTTTGTACGTTCAAAATAAGGAACAAAACAAATTGGTTTGTTGTCACCTATTGTGCGAAAAACCAATCAAAGAAAAGAGGTGGATTTGTTTTTGCTTTGCGTCAGACCTCAAAACAAAAACCCTCTCAATATGTTTTTTTTTACACTTCGTCCGTTTATCAAGATCACAAGGTGGCGGCCATAAGGGAGATTAGGGTTAATAATTTCTTGCTCTCTAATTTAAGTGTATATCCATAATACAAGTTATGAGATATGACACTTAGGCCCTTTTCCTTTTGATTCTTTATGATTACTCACTAATACGTTTTAACTTAACAATTAATTAAAACATAACTAGCCAAGTAATTGTAGTTCATATAAATAATATAATTACCCTAATTATATTATATATATTAAATGATGTTTGGTGTATAAGTGTGTGATGCGTCTAGCCATATAACTATATGTCATGTACGTGACGCATATTCCAACACTTCCGACAACAAGATGTCGTTCAAATTGAATCGGAGGCAATTTTCTGTTCAGGTATGCTTTGCTATGACCATTAACAAAAGCCAAGGTCAGACGTTGTCTCAAGTTGTGTTGTTTCTGCAAGCCCACGAAATCACACATGGCCAGCTTTATGTTGTTGTATCACGAGTTAAGAACAAGAACGGATTGAAGGTCATTTGTTGTGACAGAGATGTCAATTACACTAATTCAACAGCAAATGTCATTTACAAAGAAGTCTTATTTCGTCTATAAATTTTATGTAACATTTTTTCATGTATCGAATTTTGTACAAAATCATCCTTACAGCTATCGATTCTTATGTCATTTTTAAAATTATTAATCTTTGTTGGTATTTTTCTATAATATAAATTTCGAAGCATGTCCGCCCAGTCGGGCGGACTATGAAGCTAGTTCCTTTAATAATCACAAAAGCATCGAAATTCAATTGCATGTGATTAATAGAAGCTCAACTTATCAACAAAAATAATGGAAAAAAGGGCAAGTACAACAACCAAAGTTTGAACTCTAGATCTCTAACTTATCAACGAAAAGCTCTTACCACTCAAGCACTACAACTTTCTTACCCCCTTTCCGACTCATTCTTATATATATATATATATATTTTCAACTAAACTTATGAATAGTAAAACTTGTATGACAATTGTATTATAAGTACAATACAATACAATACAATATTAAATGTTCTTAATCTTTATAATAAGGCTACAATAAACATTTAATATATTGCATAAATTATGGGGTTATAGCTTTATAGAAATAGTATTTATATCTATTATTTATGTTTATTCACTTGATCACCAAAAATGTTAAAATCAAATGATAAGAAGATAAGAAGATTATAATATTACATATGTCATATGGTGGTGAATAGTAACATGAAATAGACAAAACTAATAGATATTTATATAAAAATAACAATATTTAATCATTATTTAAAGAAAAAAACATACAAAAACAACATAATTTCAAACGTTGTACGAGAATAACCAATAGAAATGCAAAAAATCACACTAAGATAATCATATTTAATATTGAAAATGTAACTCCTAAATTTTTTTATTAAATACTATATATATTTATTAACTACTTTTTTTAATTATTTTTGTTAAGCAAATTATAAAAATCATTTATGTGATCTTCCTCTATATATTTGAAAACTTATGTTATTGTTTTAATCAATTATCAGACGAATACCATAGTCATTTATTGAGTTTACTCTGAATATTTATTTTGCCAAAAAGAAAAAGAAAAGGAAAACTACAATTAAGTTTTTTTTAAGATTTTAATAATGACAGCTTTAAAGACTCTCACTAACAAAGAATATTCCATTTTAAAATCAAATCCGATGAAGTAATCTATAATCTTTGGATCATGGAGTCATGGACAAGCATTTAAAACCAAGTACCAACACCAATAGGACTAGAAGTGGAAACATTTTTTTATGGACTGAAATTTACAATTTAACCCCTACCTTTATCTTTTTATCATTTCTAACCCTAAGTCTCATTTTTGTGCCGGTTACCAAATTAGGGTTTCGGAATTCCGCCTCCTCTTCTCTTCCCTTTATATTTCACTCGTTTCTATTCATCCCAATCAAACAACTGCGCCTCCATCGTTTTACGTTTTGATTATTTAGTCTCCATTGTTATAATTTGATCTGTTCCCCGTTTTCTCTATTTTATAGCTCATCAATTTGATCCACCTTTTATATTCACAGATTTGCAATCTAAATTGAGTAATTGTGGGCGCATCATTCTCCTGTTAGGTCAACGAATCTGTTATGTATATTTGTTTGGTAAATGGTTTGGTTGCTGTGATTATAAACAAAGAAAATTTTGTTTCTGAATGCTATTTCTATAGCATGATAGACTCCTTTACACCCATAGAATATGAGCATCCTTACATCATTACATTCAATTTCATTACTTTTTTTATTTAATTTTTCATCGATCTGGTAATTTAGGAGATGGATTGTGATTTGCAGTGATTATAAAAAATTCCTCGTACTGAATGCTATAATTCATGGCATGACAGACATCTATACACCCATAGAATATGAGCATCATTACATCCAATTTCATTACTTTTATTTTTACATGTTTTCGTTAACTTTTGATCGGTTTTGTAATTTAGGTTGATTTAGAGTTGCAGTGATTATAAAAAATTCCTCGTACTGAATGCTGTAATTCATGGCATGACAGACATCTTTACACCCATAGAATATGAGCAACTCTAGATAACCTACTAATTCAACTTCTTTATTCTGTATCGCAATCATATTTTGAAATAATTGGCATCTTGATTTTGTGTTAAATATTGTTATTATAACAAATTAAGTTGTTGATAGGAGTTTGCTACATTGAATTGGCAGTGATATGAGTTACTGTTGATATTAGCTCTCCTAAAATTGAATTAAAATAGGTGGTGTTTAAAGCCCTTGTATCAGTCTAGATTGATTGGGGTTACGCACACCTCCATATCTTTTTATCATTTTGTTTTGGATTTATTTCCAATTGCTATGCTTTGTGTTGTCATTTCCGAGCTGTAAAGATCCTGTTAAAAATTGAAATTCGACATTGAAGACATCATTTGGGTCCAACTTTGAACCAATCATTGATAACGAGTCATTTTGGGTCCTGTCCAAAGAAAATACGGTTTAAAGGGATATATATAAAACGTATCCAGATACATTTTGCAGACTTGCAGCTTCTCTAAGGCGTTCTCATACTCAAATGACCTCCGAGGCTGTCAAATCGTGTTATTGTTTTGTGTTTTTGTACGAATTCATTAAACACGAATATTTTGCTAAACCTTGGTATTTTCTTGAAATGTTCAAATGATGCAACAACCTTGGTATTTTCTTGGTTTATATGCTACCGAAGTTTGTATTTCTGTATTTTCGACAAAATACAAACCTCTCTTTTAATATATTAAATTTTTATAAGCCGTCCGTTATTTATCACGGATTATAACTAGTCTACCTTATATTTATGGAACATAGACTCTGAATTCAACCGATCAGCCCCGCTTTGTGGTTGATTTCACTGCTTTTCTTAGCTGTGTTTCTCTCTCCTATAGTTCTGTATGTTCGGTGAGCTTTGGCCCATTTGTGTGATGATATGCTGTGTTCTAAAAAAGAAAATGAAGGGAAATAACTATACTTTATAATTATGTGCAATTAGGCAGGACCATATACAGTGGCAATTGCGTTGGGTTTGGGTTAGCGGGTTCAGGTTGGCGGGTTGACGTGTTGGAATCACTAAACCCGGACTCGTTTAAACGAAGGTAACCCAGACCCAACCTGTGTAACTCAAAAACTTAATAGGTTGGAAGGTCAAATGGGTTAGCGGGTCAGAACCAGGTCGGCGGGTTAGGAACAAAAACAATGAACCCAAATACAAGGCTAATCTCAATCCAATTAATAAAAATAACAAAGTTCAACTTCAAATACATAATTAAGGGGCTAATCTCAATCCAATTGCGCGAGATTTGAAGGAGAACTTCAAATTTGAAAGGTTAAAAAGAAATGAAAATACTTTTGGTAAGATAACTAATTTAAGGGTGTCTTATATTATTTATGTATTTACTATGTACATATTTTTTGAAAAATCTTTAAAACTTAAACGGGTTGGCGGGTCGACCCGGGTTCACTCAAGACAACCCGAACCCAACCTGATTTATAAACAGGTTGGACGGGTCAACCTGTTTTGACCCGAACTCATTTATGGTTAACCAAACCCTACCTTTTCCGTGTTGGGTTCGTGTCGGGTTGCGGGTCGTGTCAGGAATTGCCACCCCTATATACAACAACTAGGTTCATATCCCGCACAGATGAATGGGCATGCTTTGAAAATAAATAAGGAAAATACTGAAAAATATTGAAGGAATTATATAGTAGTCTATTATTGAAATGATGATAAACGTGTTTTGATACATATCACAAAGGGTGGTGATGTTTATACCATAAAAATTACTTCCACCATCACACTGTACTAAAACATAGTTGTGGTGTAAGACTAAATTTTTGTAGTATGTTCGGAAATATCATAAAATTCTTTGCTTTAATCCTTTTCTAATTTAGAGAAGTTTGTAAAATCTTTAATATATTGTAGGAAATCAAATTCTTTGCATTAAAATTCTATTCAAATTTAAATTCATTAAAAAATTTGTATTTTAAAAGTTTTTAAAGATATAGTAAAGATTCAAATAAGAATTTAGGCTGTATATTTTAAAAATGCTATATCGGTTATATAAAACCTCAAATCCGTAACTCTCGATTTTATTTTCTTTTGAAATTATGTATATATTTAATATGATTTATCTTTTTTAAAATTTATGTGATAATATGAAAATGTTACCAAATTAATAAATAATGCATTATATACTTGTCCTTATATTTACAGTCAATAAAAGTAGATATTTGAAATTTTAAAACCAATATACCCGGTAATTAAATATCTAATTAATACGGTAATACCCATTTTTTTAATTAAATCATACTGAATTTAGAAAATGATAAACAATACTCATTTTATTTAATTACGTTATAACATTTTATGATCATACAAAATTTTGATCATTACATTTTTAAATTATAATACTTTTGGACTTGGTACATAATATGTATGAATCATAACATTGTTTTTTTAAAATTTCAAGACTATACTTATTTTATAAAGAATATAATCTTAAGAACTTTGATATTTTAGAATTTTTTGTTTGTAAAAAAAAACAAAATACGATCTAAAAACGAAGTAGGGGGGCTTACAAAATTACTATAATTAAATTTAAATTTAAATTTTGAAATCGCTCAAATGACTAAAAGACACTTTGAGTCAGCATTTCACATAATCGAAAAGGACCAATCAGACGATAGGGAATGGACATGTCATTATGAAATTGTCATGCTTAGCTCCATATATAGGTGATAGATAGATGAAATTGTTATGATTAGCTCTATATATAGGTGTTACATAGTTATCAAATAAATAACTATGCTCGAACCATAGTTATCAAATATATAGGTTTGAGAGAATGCATACTGCCCCTTATGGATGTCACTGTCCGTGCTCAAACCACCAACTTACTAACTGACCGTTAAAAAAAAATCAAATAAATAAATTCCGTAATCTTTATTATTTTTAATACCTTATCATGCAATAAATTGTTTATTGATGTAAGATGTTACAACTTATGTATCATTTTCCCTTTTTTAGTTAATTTAATTCTTTATTTTTCTAACGTTCATTTTAATCTCATAGTTTAATAAATTTTCACTAAAGTTTAAATTATTACTGCATTAACCATTTTATATTCAAAATGTTAATTTTCATTATTACTAAAATAATAATTTTCAAGTCTATTTTTAGTTTTCAACACATTATTTTTAAAATATCCAGTTTCGTATATCAGAATATCCGAAAAACTTTAGTTAGCCAAAAAATCTAAAAAAAACCAACATTTTATAAAAATGATTAAAAATTCCAGTGTTAAACATTTAAATTTTATTAAAAGTTACTCCATCCGTCCCACAAAAAAGTTCCCATTTCTCCCAAAATTTTTGTCCCACAAAAAAGTTCTCATTTCTCATATTTGATAGGTCCCACATAATAAAATATTATTATTACTAAGTGCCCAACCATTTATATCCACTAATTATCTTTCTCTCTCCAAACCAACTTTATATTTTAATCAAATTTATTACCAATTACCCCACCACTAACTATCACCTAAAAACTTGTGCCACACACAAATGGGAACTTTTTTGTGGGACGGAGGGAGTACTTTATAATGTGGAAAACAAAATATACTTTTATAATTATTCAATATTATTTGTATGATTTCCTAGTGAAATGTTCAAGGTAGTCTATTAATTTTATCTAGTCCCAAGGGACATTTATTAGTCCTTGGATCAAGAAAAATTAATGGTCAAGATCAAGATTCAAAACCACCACCACCACTACAAGCACATGTGCTTCTCCGGCGGCCGGTGGCGGCGGACGGCGGCGATGGGCGGTGGCCGGCGGCGGCAGACGGCGGCCGGAGATGGCCGCCGGTGGTGGTGACCGGCGGTGGTGGTCGTGACTGGAAGCACATGTGCTTCTTGACTTGTTTTGATTTTTTTTTCTGTGTAGTGAAGCACATGTGTTTCATAACGTCAAGCACATGTGCTTCGTGATTCAAACACAAATGACTTGTTTGTAAGTTACATGTGTTCAGGAATAAAAACACATGTGCTTGGCTTTATGAAGCACATGTGCTTGGCTTTATGAAGCACATGTGCTTGGCTTTATGAAGCACATGTGCTTCATAATGATATGTTCGTCACATGTTTTGATTTTTTTTCTATGTAGTGAAGCACATGTGTTTCATAACGTCAAGCACATGTGCTTCGTGATTCAAACACAAATGACTTGCTTGTAAGTTACATGTGTTCAAGAACAAAAACACATGTGCTTGGCTTTATGAAGCACATGTGCTTCATAATGATATGTTCGTCAGTTGTTTTGATTTTTTTTCTGTGTAGTGAAGCACATGTGTTTCATAACGTCAAGCACATGTGCTTCGTGATTCAAACACAAATGACTTGCTTGTAAGTTACATGTGTTCAGGAACAAAAACACATGTGCTTGTCTTTATGAAGCACATGTGTTTGGCTTTATGAAGCACATGTGCTTCATAATGATGTGTTCGTCACTTGTTTTGATTTTTTTTCGTGTAGTGAAGCACATGTGTTTCATAACGTCAAGCATATGTGCTTCGTGATCCAACACAAATGACTTGCTTGTAAGTTACATGTGTTCAGGAACAAAAACACATGTGCTTGGCTTTATGAAGCATATGTGCTTCATAATGATATGTTCGTCACTTGTTTTGATTTTTTTTGTGTAATGAAGCACATGTGTTTCATGTGCTTGGCTTTATGAAGCACATGTGCTTGGCTTTATGAAGCACATGTGCTTCATAATGATATGTTCGTCACATGTTTTGATTTTTTTTCTATGTAGCGAAGCACATGTGTTTCATAACGTCAAGCACATGTGCTTCGTGATTCAAACACAAATGACTTGCTTGTAAGTTACATGTGTTCAAGAACAAAAACACATGTGCTTGGCTTTATGAAGCACATGTGCTTCATAATGATATGTTCGTCAGTTGTTTTGATTTTTTTTCTGTGTAGTGAAGCACATGTGTTTCATAACGTCAAGCACATGTGCTTCGTGATTCAAACACAAATGACTTGCTTGTAAGTTACATGTGTTCAGGAACAAAAACACATGTGCTTGTCTTTATGAAGCACATGTGTTTGGCTTTATGAAGCACATGTGCTTCATAATGATGTGTTCGTCACTTGTTTTGATTTTTTTTCGTGTAGTGAAGCACATGTGTTTCATAACGTCAAGCATATGTGCTTCGTGATCCAACACAAATGACTTGCTTGTAAGTTACATGTGTTCAGGAACAAAAACACATGTGCTTGGCTTTATGAAGCATATGTGCTTCATAATGATATGTTCGTCACTTGTTTTGATTTTTTTTTGTGTAGTGAAGCACATGTGTTTCATAACGTCAAGCACATGTGCTACGTATGCTCCCTTGTGTGTGTTAGAAACTCATGTTTTTAGTGACTTGAAGCACATGTGTTTCGTGACCTGAAGCACATGTGATTCGAAGTAATATGTTGTGTTTTAGTGAAGCACATGTGCTTCGATACATCAATACCACCACCACCCCTATTAGCACTATCACCTTCACTGTCAGCCACCACCACCACCACCGCCGGCCGCCAGCCGCCCCCGCCGGCCACCGGTGGCGGATGGCGGCGGACGGAGGTCGGCGGCGATCGGCGGTGGTCGGCGGCGGACGGCGGACGGAGGTGGCCGGAGGCGGCGGCCGGCGGTGGCTGTAGGTGGGGGATTTGATCTTGTTCATCTTGATCCAATGATTAGAATTTGTCCCTTGAGACTAGACAAATCCTTTAGACTTCTTTGAATACAATATTAGTTAAAAATGTATAGAAACAGAAAAAATAATCTTCAGATGTGTTGGATATCCACAAAATTTAAAAGATCAATCTGAATCCATAAGTTGGGATATCCGAATTTCAAATATATATCCATAAATTCAGATATAACTCAGGATTAAATTTTGGGTATTCGCATACCGAATATTTTTTACACCATTAGTTAATGAGTAATGATATTCCTTCATATCCATATGCCTACCTAGGGGATGGTTCTTTTGTTAATTGGAAAAATCATTAGAATGTGATAATTTGTGTAATCATCGATGATATGACACATGTGCCCCCTAGCGCCGCGCGAAAATTTTTGCCGGACCGTGATCCCCAAATCCGCCCAAATCAACGGCTGACATCTATTCTCACATTCTCACCCAATAGATTAATTTTCAAAGGAACTCATTCATGCCCATTTGATTATCACACGTGTCAAAATCAATGGATGATATGAAGAAAGAAAATTAGTATATCACACATGTTAAATTAGAGGTTGGTAAATATATGGGTAGTGTGAAAAGATAAAAAGAAATATCATATCATTTCATTTTAAAATTTTTTTGAACGACATAAAATCTACTTTATTTGTTCACGACTGTACTTGAACTCTTGATATATAGATAATGGAAAACACTTTATATTTTTCACCAATATCACTAAGCTACAATTCTCGGGTAAATATCAATTCTCTTAGTTAATAGTCTAGTATTATATTTGAGCCTTACTTAAAATGGAATCGTAACGAGGAAAGGAAATTATTAAAAAAAATGTAGTATTCATTTTATTAAACAAGGGAAGTAGGTGTGCGTGGCGCACGGAAGCATGGGTCTTTTAAATCATTAGTGATTAAAATATGACGTATGCAAATACCAGATCTAACATCACATACTTCGTTCTATGTTGAAAAATTTGCTTCATATGCCCTCAAGGCCTCAATTATAACCTTTATAGGATAGGAATTAGGATGTGGTCCCTTTAAACTTACGATTTTAAATAAACCACAACCTTATTACTAATGGCGTTTGACCGAAAAAATCAACTATTATACGATCTCATTTTGTTGTCAATTAGAGTTCGGTTAGCAGATAACTTCTATATCAACTACAGCTTCATAGCCCGCTCGATTGGGCGGGCATGCTTCAAGATATATATTATAGAAAAATACCGATAAAGATTAATAATTTTAAAAAAGACATAAGAATCGATAGCTGTAATGATGATTTTGTACAAAATTCGATACATGAACAAATATTACATAAAATTTATAGACGAAATAAGACTTCTTTGTAAACGACATTTGCGGTTGAATTAGTGTAATTGTCATCTCTGTCACAATAAATGACCTTCAATCCGTTCTTCTTCTTAACTCGTGATACAGCTACATAAAGCTGGCCATGTGAGAACACCAGTTTTTGCAGAAACAAACCAACTTGAGACAACGTCTGACCTTGACTTTAGTTAATGGTCATAGCAAAGCATACCTGAACAGGAAATTGCCTCCGGTTCAATTTGAACGGCATCTTGTTGTCGGAAGGACTAATGACCATTCGAGGGATAGCGCAAACTGTACCGACCTTGCCGCCAGATATGATTTTACCATGGATTATATTTACCCCTATTCGTAGTATCTGAAGTCTCGTTCCGTTGCACAATCCAGTTTTCTGATCAATATTCCGCATACACATTACCGGAACGCCGATCTTTAACTTCAAGATATGTTGCGGGACGCCTGACATTTTTATACTGTTCAAGAAGTCAGTGGTGTAAATATCAAGATTAAACATAGTATCATCTTCATCTGCAGCAGAAACCGAGTCCAATGACTCGTATGTCTTTTCTTCTCCGGGAATTAAAAAAGCATCCGTTCGTTTATGAGGTCAACCATATCGTGCGTGGGCGCAAGAATGGCTCTATCTTGAAAAAAGCTGCGTTGCCATAGATTACCCAGCAAATGAGGGTATGTTTCTCGAATAATAGCCCCAACGTTATCATCAGACGCTGGAATCGGCATGTTGTCCGGGAACTCTATTGACGACTCACCATCATTTTCACCACTTGTGTTTAGACAATTAGAAAAAAAGTTGATATCATTCAAAAATATAGTGGAATGGTTTATAAAAAATTACAAATAAATTAAATACACACCTATAGTGCCGTTTCCAATATCGAGTATCCAATCTGCGAATTCCTTTATTTCTTTTCTTTCAACCTCAGATGATCCAGAACCCAGCCTCATGTTTACTGTTAAATTCAAGACAGTGCAGTGGTCCCAAAGATATGAAGCATTGATCGTCGCATGTACCACGTCTTGCCTACAGCTGTTTGGAATAACAGGGAGAATTTGCCGAAAATCACCACCAAACAAAACAACTTTTCCACCAAACACATCTTTTGATGGTGTCGAAGGGTCCTGTCGGCATATGTCTCTCAGGGTTCTATTAAATGCCTCGAAACAATATCGCTTAATCATTGGTGCCTCATCCCAGATAATTAGCTTTGCTTTTCGGATCAACTGAGCAAGGTCACCGTCAGCTGATATGTGGCACAATGAATCATCGACCACATTAATAGGAATTGCAAACCTGGAAAGAGTACAAAATTAGCAATTAGCATACAAAGTCTAAAATTAAATATTATAATGTTGTGGTCGAGTATAATAATGACGTGCAAACCTGGAATGAGCCGTCCTACCACCATCCAACAAAAGGGCCGCAATACCACTTCATGCAACATTCAATACTATTGACCCTTGTGAACGTAATGCAGCAGACATAGTTTTGTACATGTACGTCTTTCCAGTACCACCGTAACCATATACGAAGAACATTCCACCCTTTTCATTATTAACGACGTCCATGACTGTTCTGTAGATATGTTTCTGCTCTGATGTAAGGCTGGCATAAAGAGTTTGATGCTGCTCGCGGAGTTCATCTCTGTTGTACGATTCCTCGGCGTATATTAATCGGTTGTAATTTTCCATTGTGTAGTCTTCATCAGGATATGACATGTTTGAAAAAGACTTCAAACTCTTGTTATTACAAAGCAGCATGTGTTCAATATACGTAAGACATATATTCATCCTTTGTGTGTCAGAAAGTTGTAATTCTGCATTAATAAACAATAAGATTATGAAAGAATATAAATAAAATATCATACAAAAATTAGTGATTAAATGGAATGAATTGTTTAAATATATTACCTGGATCATTACGCTTCCTTCGTTCAACGTATAACACATCTTCTGCCAAAACATAAGTTTTTCCCAGACAAACTCGGGACGAGACATACTATCAGTCAAGAGGAGTATGACAAAAAAAGAACGCAGATAATCACCCATGCCCCAAAAACTTGCTTCCAACAACCCATCAATGTATTCCTTGTCGTCTTGTAGAAGCCCACGGGCATAACACACATCTCTGTATGATGGATAAATAACACCGCGCCATTTCTTGAGGTCATCCCAGTTTTTTGGACCAGGTACCTTGTTTAGTAATACACGTAAATAATAAAGTTCACCCCATGAGGGCGGGACATGATGTATACGCCCAAGTGTATTTCCTATTTTTCTTCTCTGCCAAATACGTTGCTGCTGATTCCAAACATAATACTGGGGGATCTCAACATATAAGAGTTCTTGGGCGTCTAGATCTCTCTCGTTTAGTTCCATCCATGCTATAAACTTGGTTTCGTTCACAGATGACTTATCTAACGCGTAATCAATACTTTCCCTTGCATCAAAGATTAGTGACTGTTCATTCTCTAAATGGAATGGCAACCTTTCGACTGAAGGTGTCCTTTTATGAATATCAAACTGAAATATATGCCGGGTTGCCTCACACGCTGAAAGATACCTACAATCATAATAATCTTTTATTTCGTCGATCTCTTCGCCCTCAACATCAACAGTAACCCTGTCCGGTCCTTTGTTCACATACTTAAACATATATTTTATGGAATTAATCTGGTTGCACCATTCAACGTTTATATGAGACTGGTATTTTCTAAGCAAACCTGGATTGTATGGCACGACATAACCATTGTGCAAATCTATTCCGCTTTTCTTTACCGTATTTCCATCATTTCTCCTCTTATAGATTGCATATCCAGTCTCATCTATTAAAGTTGATTCGTTAAAATGTTTTGGAAATTTTTTTGTACATTTGAAATTGACAGTGCAAGGGCATCTTGGATTTTCAGCACCGCACGGGCCATGCATCATTTAATCGGTAACAATCTGGTACAATTCAGGATCCTGTTCTTTATTTGGTATCTCTGCTGATACGAATTCATCTATTTTTGATTCTGCAGTTATCTTGTCTTGTGCCTCAAGCCACAATAATATGTGGCAATGCGAAAAACCCCTTTTTTGGAACTCAATAGTGTAAACAACTGCGATTTAGAATGAAAAAAATAAGATAATAAATAAATAAAAAACATACATTTAAATGAGAACAGTCTAATATGTGTTTCATTTTTACCTCCTTTTACGTGACCAAAAGTATGATTTTCTTTGAAATCCTTCAGGAGGCAGTCTAGCTTAATTTTAAACACTCTAGATATAATATCCGGATGATCTTCAGATTTCAAACCTTTCTTGGCCATTTCACGGGCAATCTCAGGCCAATTAGGGTTACACGTGAAAGTTATGAATAAGTTAGGATAACCGTAAAACTTACAAATCATCATAGCGTCTAAATAGTTCTGCATCATATACCTTGGACTTCCAGTGAATTACGACGGTAGCACGTACTTCTTACCACGTAATACATTACCATTATCTTGGTTTTGCGCCAAGATGGCCAATTTCGCATAAGTCTCAATACTTAAATCTTTTTGCTGCGTAATTATGTATCTCATCCTCTCCGCCTCATCCATTGAGTATGCGTCGGTACAAAATTGCTGTAACAATCTCCTACCAATGAGTATCATGGAGAACTGATTTCTCCTGTCTTGCAATCGGTAAGCGAACCACTCCCTCATTGATACTCGCGTGCCTTTATTTTTTTCATTAAAATTAGTCACGCCTTGGTGGTAGACATCAGTACGGTACCCATCTTCTGCATAGGGGAAAAACAAAGGGTAATGCAATGCTAGGTATAGTACATGCAACTCGCTTATTTTTTGAGTTTTCCGTTTTGCCTGTGGAGGACGATATCCCTAGGATTTGCTGTATCTTCAAAATCACCAACAATCAAAGCTGCTACTTCAGATGAAGTTGGTAGATTGTAATTCCTACCATCTCGTGACCTGCTGCCAATAAGTCTTAGCTTAATATTATTGTCATTTGAAGACCTTAATACTTGACCAGCCATCCGAAACTTCTCTACCAATGGATTGATTGAATCAAGCATGTCTCGTATCCGGGTCGTAAGCTGATAGTCTATTTCATTATTAGATGTTGACGTGCATATACGATTGCTGTAACAAAAATAAATATTTAAGAATTAGAAAATGTAAATGGTTCGTTTACAAATTGAAACGACATAATTAATTAATTAAGATTGCTTACCTAACAGCTTGTATCCGGTTTCGAATCTCGTTTTTCGTGTCATATATATAAAGTTGACAAAATTTAGGACGGTTTCCTGGTTCGGGCATCAAATTTCCCAATCTATATGGATTTTCTCCATTTATCCTGAAGCAGTAAGGGCCACGTCCAACATTAACGGACTCGTCTTGCTTAGCACCCATAGAAGTGAAAGCGAACATCATGTTATATCGCCGTATATTGTTTAAAAAAGAAGCGCTCTTTGGATGTTGATTAGTAATAAGATCTTTCAATAATTTTGGTGGTTCAATAATGTCAACAGGCAGCTTAACCTTACCCCTCATACAACATATTGAATATGAGTGGGGGTTTGAACCGTATCCTCCTCGGTCCTTCTCAGCTTTCCAAACCATAGCACCACAAAAGGCGCATTCGAAATCATGATCTCCATGGTCAAGGTATTGTACAAAATACATGTGCGTAAAAGTCTTATGATGTAAAAAACGAATTTATAGTTTTAAAGAAAGGTTGTTTTTTTAAATTATATAAATGTGTACCGTTTGAAATTCCAACCACGAAATGTGGTGGTAGCTCAGGTTCATTTTCGTGTTGTGGGGTGGTAAAGTTTAAACCACGTGAGATTCTCGGATGCACCATTTTTGCTTTTTTGTTATCTTTTTTTCCTTTGCATTTGAAGAATCTCCTATTTCGATGTATAAGTTGTTAATAATTATAAAAAGTAAAAAGATAATAACATATAAAACAATTGTTGTTTTTTTAGGTGTCAGTTGATAGTAAGAATTGCAAACCTTTTTCGCTTAAATTAAAATTTATGGGTGTATTGATGTTGAACCTTGAAGTCTTGTTGGTGAATACTCCACTCACTGAGTAAAATAGAATTTTAACTAAATATACATTGAAAATTTAGTAAATATTTATGAAAAAACAATATACCGTTTGTTTTGATTTCACTTTTTGAAGTAGTCGGAAATGAGCAAGGCTGTGTTGTAGTTGTTGGAGTTGCAAACGTTACAAATGGTGATTTGGTTGGTGGTGTCGCGAATAATCCATGTATAGAAGCGGTATTTCGATAAAACATATTTAAAGGTGGACCTAATTCAACTCAATAATTAAAAAAATTAATATAATTTTTATACGAAAAATAAATAGAATTTACTTACATGATGAGTGACTCATATGTGGCACTATCATAGGCATTGGTGATACAAGTGAGGGACCTGATGCAATATAAACAATAATTAAATAATCAGATACATACTTATTAACAATTTTTTTATGATTTGATAAGTAATGAATAATTAAATGTTACGATCCCTTGAAATGATACGTTTTGGTTCATTGTTGTTGGCGGATATCGCAGTCTTTGTACTTTTTGACGGCCTTCCAGGACGTCGTTTTGTTATATCACCGAGCGAATCTGAGATAGATAAAAAAAATTATTTACAAAGGTTGCATACTTTCTACTGTTTATAAAAATTACAAATTTAATTTAAATAATGTAATAGACAACAAAGGTTGCATACTTTCACTAATTGGCGTAAGTGATTTTCTTCCGATAGGTCTTCCAGGTTTCCTAACGACTCCATTTATCTCATTTGGTAAACCTCAAAGTCGAAAAGAAGTAAAATTTGATTAAATATATTTGATAAAGAATTAAATTGCAAACAATATAATCTAAACTATTAACAAATAGAGTAATTAAATAAAAAACTTACGTGTGTTGGACGAAGAGCACAAACCATCTACCGTGTTTTCTGGACGATTCTCCTTATTTTCTACCATTTTTTTTCTTTTTCCTCCTTTTTTTTCTTTATTATCTACCATTGCTTTATTAGTGGTGGAATTAGACATCTCCATATAATCTATCGCTATATAATATCTGTAGATAAATTAAGTTAAAATTTTAATTGACCAAATATATTTTGAAAAAAATATGACAATAAAAAAATAAAAATATAATTTACACAATCAAATGACAATAACTTATTTTAGTAGTTAAGTGGGTAATTATTTATGATCTAACATATATAATCAAGATTATAATTTGCCAGTTTTTATGTCAAGTAATGACAACCCATTAGGCCCTGAAATGAAAAGGGAGTCGGCCCAAAGCGCATTTAAGGTTTGTCTCTTGATCTGTCAAAAAAAGACAGTAACTCAAAATTAGAACCCATCGTTCAATCGGCAATCGAGAAAGATGACGTATTCATCCGACGATTACACAAACCACCGAGTACGATGGTGCCGATGAGCTTTGAGACCGCTGTTGTTGTCGGATTTGGTGGTGGTCGCACGAGGGGTGAGTTGTTTGGTGGATGGTCGAAGGTAATTATACCATTTCAACACCTGCATAGGTAATTGCTTCTGCCCTAATTTCCGTATATCACGATTTGTGGGCGATTCAACAATACAACCCACTAAGCGGATGTTTTTGATGTGTGATTGATTACGTATTGTTCAAACAGCGGTATAGCTAATGAGATGGTTCAGATTTATAAGAAATTGGTTAACAAAAATATGCAAAAACAGGCTAACAATTCGGAAAGCAAATTCTGAATACCTCTGGAACGCGAATGTCTTTCTTCTCCAATCTGTAAGTCTTCAATACCTTCCGAGTATGTAAATAGTCCTTGTGATTTTGAAATTGATTGATTCCCGTCGACAAAAATATAAAAGATTGATATTTCATTATAAAGGTGATCTGTTATTCAAAATATCCAAATTAGTCAATCCACATTTAAAAAATAAGAGTTACACTGGTTGTGAATAGTATACTATTAGGGTTTATAAAGCAAATTAGTGTTTGACTAAACTGGTTAGCTGCTCGGACTATATTTAAGGTTTGATTATGCAAAATATGGTTTGACTAATACTAATTGAATAAGATTTGTTCAGCCCTGAATATAATGTTTTGACAATTACTTGAATTGATAAAGGTCAAATTTTGAGTGAATATACTGTTTTGCAAATTAGTGCTTGACCTAATATGTTGGACAGTTTGACTTTAAAATTGAAACTGTTTTTAATTTGAAACCGTGTTAACCATTATACTTATCAGTATCTAACAGTTTGGTTCAGCGTCATTATCTAACAGGCAAGCAAACTTTTTAAACAAACTTTTTTCTCATTGTTCTTATTGTAAAGCTGTAAATCTATATAAACTGGTAGACATAATATTACATTAGAATAATAAACGAAAAAACAATGTTGAATGCAGGCCAAAACTTCGGTAGAATTGCTATTAAGAAACATAGAATTAAAGGATCGAAGTGATTTGTGTTACCTGATGTTATTGCAGCTTTGATGCAGGGAATCTGAAGTTTTGGCATTTCCTTTGTAAGTTTTTTGTCTATTCGTTCATTCCGGTATTATATAAGGTGAATGGTTAACCAAAATTCAAATATGGTAAAGATAATCACAAATTCACGGGATTTTACGGATTTGTATAACCTTACCGTATATAATACCGGAATTTAGTTTGATTCGGTTGATATCTGTTTCCTGAATTATAGACATATAAAAGGAAGATTAGGTATTTTCGTTAAATGGCTGATTTTGTGACCCTTGTACGTTTACTTTTCTTTTTTACTGATTTTTTTGGAAAAAGGGTCAATATAACCGGAACACATTTATTTTTATTTATAATCGTTTCTTGTACACAATCGTTTCTTAATTTATAATCGTTTTTTATTTATAATCGTTTCTTATATTTCCGGTTTACATAAAAACTGATTTGTACACAATCATTAATTTTTGTTTATCCAATTTATGTTGATCATGATGTACAAAGAAGAAAGATCAGAAGTATATATAAGGCTTATACTTTTTATAAATAAAAAAAATAAAAATATTTAAGTGTATAATGATCAGTCTCTTTTAACCTTACAAAATATGCACACTTGAAAACAACGGACATAACATAAGGATCCTAGTATAATTTTGTTATTATTGTACAAATAGATTATTTAGTATTAATTGTGTAAACGATTATTTGTTTACCAAACGAATCAAATGAACAAATGAAAAACCAATGTAAATAAGTATTACCATCACGAAAAGTCTAAAAACATCACCACCAATTGTGTCTCAAAAATACTCTAAATCATAAGATAACCAAGATAAAAAAATAGTCTAAAAAAACAGCATTGGGCCATGTGATGGTTGTCAATCTTCCGGTTCGATCTTCACCTGAACTAAACCCTCCGAGCTTATGTTAGTGCTTTCATCTTCAGAATCCGTGTGAAGATCATCAAGATTAATAAACACACGGCGTTTCTTAGTACTCGAAGTGCCGCTGCCAGACGCACCATCGTTTGAAGGTGGTGTGTGCATGTTAAGCACACGTTTAACACTATCACCATCCATGCTAACCTTGTTTATCAAGTTTGAAGGCGTTTTGAACTCTTCAAACGGCTCATCCTCCGGCTGAAAAAGTATAATCAAATAATTACTAAAATAATACAAATTGGATTATAATAATATGTTTTTGCGTAATATATACAGTAGCATAAGGTTACCTCATCCACAACATCAGCCACTACACGGTCTTCAATAAATATTTTTTTAAAATGTTTGATTAGTTCAGGATCCTCAGACATACCATCACATCGGTAGGTGTGGTTATTTTTTTCATGGTTTTCTTTAGAGTACCACAGCTTAAACAGTAATTTTTTACCGATAATCGTATTCAACTCATCGGGGTAGTACTTAGACGGATCCTTTCGTATTTGTCAATCAAGTCCCACACGGTAAGGCCGGTCACATTCGTAAGTAGTATGGCGATTATTTGCTGATTTTACTTTAACTTTATTGCTGCACTTATTGCACGCCAAATAAGCCCATGCCATTCGTTCGTGTAAAACATGAATGGTTGCAAATACGATGCAGTGGGAATCCTGTATATTTTAAATTAATATAAAAGGTAAATTCATCGTTCAAATAAACAGATAATGGCATTATAGTAATAATTAATGGACCGTGCTTTTACATACCGGTTGAATTTGACGAATATGTCCCCACCATGCTTTTAACAGTACCCCTAAAGAAATCGGTTACGGTAATTACTTTAGCATCAGGGGTAAAAAAAACTCAATTTTGAACTGATTTGGATCATAATCAACCTGATTTTCAGTCCTGAAATACAAAAGTATATCGAGGACAAAATGGTTATAGAATTATGTTTTTTCATGAATTGATTTGAATGACAATTAAAAAGTTTTTTACTAACTATGATTTAAATGCAACAATAGCTGGATGACTCTGATCAATAATTATTTTTGTTCCGAACAAAGCGTTATGGACCGCCGGCGCCCCTACATTGTGTGTGTAATGTCCAAAAAATTAAAAAAAATACTAAATGATACATTTTTAGTAATTTCGGTTGAAAACGATAAATTTCTCTCAACAGTAATTGACTAAAGTGCCACATTTTTTATTTACACATTATTTATAAAATAGAATAAAAAATATTAGGTGACCAGTTATGTTTTAAATAATACCTTCATAGTACTTAACTTTGCCAAGCTGTAGTATCACGACAAAATGTCCGAACTTTTCTAGATCGGTGGCATAATCATTCCACATCGTGGCCCACTCTTCTCAAAATGTAAAATCAAGCTGTTCTCCCCTGTTTTTATAAACTTGTAATTATTTATAAATAACTTATAATAATTTTTATTTCTATAAATTTGTATGTTATTAGTACGTACATATTATCCTCGACCACAACAGTACGTCGATATTTCATTCCACTTTGCGTGGGTACCTTCATAATCTCCATAATTCCAATAACATAGCCAATAACATCTGAAATAGAGAACATTACATAATCTGAATATAAATAAAATATACTTGTGCCATAAAATCAGTATAAAACTGTTGGCTTTAAAAATTAAATTTTTTAAAGCATTATGTATAAATTAAATATATTTATATTATAAATAGGACGTACCAACAACGTCTTTTTCAGCATAAGTACGATCTACCGACTTAATCTCAGTATAAGGTTCGAGCAATAAACTATACAAATTGTCATCAATTTGTTCAATTCAAGTAACTGTTGTGTTGAATCCAAAGGCCAGTTTATATTTATGTGGCAATAAAGGATAATTTCCAGTAATCTGATAAATTGTGAAGTTGGAAATTTCATAACACTGGCCTTCCTCGAATAGCGGCTCGAACTTATACATAAACTCTTTCTTAATCCAAATTTGGATTCGATCATTCTGCAAAATTTGAAAATTTAACCATGTTTTAATTAAATTACGAAGGTAAAAAAGTGTTATATGATGTATTGACAACAATACCTGATCATCATGCAGCACTAAGTCTAGAGAATAAGGGTTATGCGGTTCGTTCTTACGGTGGGAATGCCAGATTGAAATACATCTCCCCCGAACAGATATTTTTCGTAACCCTGCATCTATTTTCCCTATTGGGGTAATGGTTTTCTGTTTAATGTTGTCTGAAATAAACATGTAGAAGTTAGTAATCGTATCTATTTAATAAGATAAAATGTACTTAAATGTATTTACCTTGGTCTATTCCCATGTTAACTGGAGCCTGGTTTGTATTTTCAGTGGAACGAAATCTTCGGGAACCTAGTGATATACCAGAACTTGCCAAACGCCTCAAATTGCTACCGGATGAAGTTGGTGTTTTCTAGTAATTCATCTTCCCTTTTCCTTTGTCGTTGTTGGTATTCATCCTAAACAATTAATAAAATTGTGTTTCATATATGATTGCATATAAATTTAAATGAATGGTCACGTTTATTATTTATAAACGGTGTAATTTTTAATAAAAGAATAACATGTTGGACAGTTTGACTGTAAAAAGTCAAACTGTATAAAAGTCAAACTGTAACAATTTTAATTGATAAAAAGATTAAAAAATAATTTTGTGGTTATTCAATTTTCTTTTACTGTTTCAGGACCGTTTTTACTGATTTTTTTTAAATTGCAATTTTTTTATCTGTTTTTATCAATTAAAGCAGTTTGACTTTTAAAGTCAAACTGTTTCAGGACCATTTTTACTGTTTTTTTTAATACATGTATTTAGATTTTTAATAAAAGAATAACAGTTTTATTTTGACTTTTAAAGTCAAACTATTTCAGGACCGTTTTTACTGTTTTTTTAAATACATTTATTAAATTTTTAATAAAAGAATAACATCTTGGACAATTTAATTTTAAAATTCAAATTGCTTTAATTGATAAAAACAGAAAAAAAAAATTGTAATTAAAAATAAAAACAGTAAAAACTGTCCTGAGCAGTAAAAAAAAATTGATAAAAAATAAAAAAATTTAATTGATAAAAAACGTTTAAAAATCAAATTTTAAATAAAAGAATAACATCTTGGGCAGTTTGACTTTAAAAGTCAAACTCAAGATGTTATTCTTTTATTCCAAATGTAATAAATGTATGTAAAAAAACTCTAAAAACGGTCCCGAAACAGTTTGACTTTAGAAGTCAAACTGCATTAATTGATAAAAACAGAAAAAAAAAACAGTAAAAACGGTCCTGAAACAATAAAAAAATTGATAAAAATTTTTTAAAAAAAAATTAATTGAAAAAAAACGTAAAAAAAATTAAAATTTTATTATAAGAATAACATCTTGGACAGTTTTACTTTAAAAGTCAAACTGCTTTAAAATTCTAACCGTGTTAACCATTATTTTTATCATTATCTAACAGTTTATTCATTTATCATTATCTAAATAAATATTTTGACTATTATACGTGGTTAACCAATATATGGTCTTCAATTGGTTTTATCATTATCTATTAAAGTCAAAGCACCGAAACACAATTTTATTTGAAAAAGTCAAACTATTTTTATCTGTTTGACTTTAAAAGTCAAATTATCATAATACATAACTATCAATTTTAATTGATAAAAAGATTAAAAAACAATAA
This sequence comes from Calendula officinalis, assembly GCA_963853835.1. Taxonomy (NCBI): domain Eukaryota; kingdom Viridiplantae; phylum Streptophyta; class Magnoliopsida; order Asterales; family Asteraceae; genus Calendula; species Calendula officinalis. The sequence continues at coordinate 65,665,554 of OY970821.1, read as the reverse complement.
TGTGTTTATTAGCTCAATTTTACTGTTTCAGGACCGCTTTTACTGTTTTCCTATAAATACATTTATTATTTACCCATGCTTTTTTTTTTATCAATTAAAGCAGCTTGACTTTTAAAATTAATCTGTTTCAGGACCGTTTTTAAAGTTTTTTTTAAATACATTTATTAAATTTTTAATAAAACAATAGCATCTTGGACAGTTTGACTTTAAAAGTCAAACCGCTTTAATTGATAAAAACAAAAAAAATGTATTTAAAAATGCAGTAAAAACGGTCCTGAAACAGTATTAAAATTGATAAAAACAATTAAAAAAATTTAATTGATAAATAATGTTTAAAAATTAAATTGTTAATAAAAGAATAACATATTCGACAGTTTGACTTTATTGTTATTTTGTAAATAAAGATTTTGACTATTTTATGTGGTTAACCATTATCTCACTTCAATTGGTTTTAGGTTTTTTCAAAGTGTGTTTGACTTTATTTGTCAAATTGTCCAGGTACATGAGTATAAAATTTAATTGATAAAAACAGAAAATAACAAATATTAAACGTATTTAAAAAAAACAGTAAAAAGAGTATTGAAACAGTAAAAACAATTGATAAAATTTTAAAAAAAAATTTAATTGAAAAAAAAATGTTGGGTTTTTGAAGAGGAGTGTTTGGAAATTACAAAGACGTTACCTCGATTCCTGCAATGTAACACAATATTATTAGTATCAATTAGCGAAAAATGACCGCTTCTAATAAAAAGCAGTTTTATTAATTTCTATTTATGTACAGCTAGATTGGTTTTCTCATTGTTTTTATTACAATAATAAATGACAACTTTGTGTTGAATGCAGATCAAAACTTTGGTACCCATGCTATTAAGCAACAGATAAATACGATAATTAAGTGATTTTTGTTACCTGATGGTGCAACTTTGATGCAGGGAATCCGATGCCGCAGCCGATTTGTAAGTTTTTGTTTATTCGTTGAAAAAGGTATTATATAAGGTGGTTAACCAAAATACAAATATGGTCAAGATAATCACAAAATCATGGGATTTATGGAATTTTATAACCTTACCGTATATAACCAAGGAAATTAGGTTGATTCGTCTGTATCTATTGTGATTAATATATTTTAAATTAAAAGCATCAAATCTTCTCCTTAAATTTGGCCGATTATGTAGTCTGTTACCTTAATTGCAGGAGTGGTGGTTTTATAGTTTGAACGGATTTGATGTGATTTTCGTGGACCAATTGCCGAATTATAGGTGGCATTTCGGACGAATCATGGAGCTCGAAATTGCCAAGGTGTCAAACCCATGTCAAATTAGGGGCCATATATAGGGGAAGATTGACGATTTCTCTCTGTTCATCTGTCATTGATGAATAGGTATATATGACGGCAACGACGACTATATGTAATCCCTTCATACATCTACCCGGAGGTAGATTAATTGCTTGTATGTAGACCAGGGGCGTCTCCGAGATTCGGAAGGCCCAGTGCGAACTGATGAAAATGGCCCCCTAAATACAAAATTTATATTAAAAACTTGGACTATCTATTTTTTTTCTTTTATATTAGTAAGTTGGATTAAAACTTTAAGACTATATATATAGGATATATACAAAATTTGGGGCCCCTATAAATCGTGGGGCATGTGCGGTTGCACCTCCTGCACCTCCTCAAAGACACCCCTGATGTAGACATCCGACAAAAATGCGAGTGAGTGGACATGTGTGTATATGAGATTTGTATATATACCTATAAAAACATACACCAATTAAAACATGTAAATATGAAATTGTGTACAAAAAATTATGTGTGTCACATGAGTGATTGAGGATGTAGTGTCTATACTATATATAATGAGCCAATGCATTTCTAATATTAGAATGTCTTAAACTAGACCTTACCATTAGTGGAAGGTCTTAAACCCACAACCAAAATTGCAATAAAAAATTGCGTGGCCCGAGATTCGAACCTGGGACCTCACGCAACACATACATCCGACTTACCACTATACCATATCCAATATTTGGTATTCTATCCGAAACATCTTAAGTACTAGTCTCCTTAAGTATCATAAGTGTGTGTTGACTGTTACAGTTTATTTTTTTCGCAAAGCCCATCTATTCCGCCTAAATTGAACACCCATCAATTCTTGCATTAAAACCCTTTTAAATGGCTGCATTGACTTCATTTTAAAAAGTAATGAGTATCAAATATACCACAATTAAAACGTATTTTAATTAACGCATTTTCTACCACAATTAAAACGCATTGACTTTATTTTAATTGGCTTCATTTTAATTCAAACTCATTTTAATTCAAAATCGTTTGACCACAATTAATTTGCTTATCAGTTTTCTAAAATACTATTATTTCGTCTGCATGATTTTCAAAATATGTTGATTGTATTAATTTTTTTTCTAATATACCTCATTCATTTCGATTTACATATCAAAGGTGTGACTGTGAGTCTATCTACAGTTTATTTTTTTGCAAAGCCCATCTATTCCGCCTAAAATGAACACCCATCAATTCTTGCATTATAACCTTTTAAATGGCTGCGCTGACTTCATTTTAAAAAGTAACGAGTATCAAATATACCACAATTAAAACGTATTTTAATTAACGCATTTTATACCACAATTAAAACGCATTGACTTTATTTTAATTGGCTTCATTTTAATTCAAACTCGTTTTAATGCAAAGCCGTTTGACCATAATTAATTTGCTTATCAGTTTTCTAAAATACTATTATTTCGTCCGCATGATTTTCAAAATATATTGATTGTATTAATTTTTTTCTAATATACCTCATTCATTTCGGTTTACATATCAAAGGTGTGACTGTGAGTCTATCTACAGTTTTATAAATGTGTATAGGCGTATTCTCATTTTCATCATTTTTGTTTCTTTCGGGCCTCTTTCTAATATCTTTTTTTTTTTTGTTTTTAGACATCAACAGACGAAAGAAAGGTACATATTTTTATCTAATTTTTCTTCTTTAAATTTAGCTTTATCCAATAATCTTGATCAATTTAACTGAACTGATTTTAGTTTTAGATTTTAAACTTAAGAACCCATGGCTACCGAGATCTATAGCCCCAAGATGAAGACAACTTATAAGTGTTGATCAGGATAATCATATACTTGGTATTCCAAAGTACCAAATGTGTTCAAGTAAAATCTTCATGTATTGTTAATTACTTCCTCTATTCTCATGGTAATCATCCCGTTGCCCTTGATGTGTAGGAATATAAATAATTCATGTAAGATTTACTGATATAATGTTTTTTATTTTTATTTTTTGGAGGAGAAAAATGCCATAAGAGAAGAAAAATGAAACTTGATGAGAAATATATGTGGGTATGATTAGAGTGGATGCTAATCGGACCCAATTGGATTTTATTAATCTATTCTTTACCTGTCAAGGTTAGCAATTATGCAGTCAAATTACCGCCCATGTTTAATTTTACATAATTAGCGTTATATAATATTCATGATTTCACATTTGTATTTTAGTCAGTTTGAGTATATATGTTATTTGTAACACCTCAATTTTCGAAACATCTTTTAAAACATATTTTTAAATAAAAATATTACAAAGTCCGATATCCCAAAATACGGTTTAACAAAAACCTTTTAAAAGTTTATCAGAGTACTAAAACCGGTGTTACAATATAATATCATAACCATAGGATAAAAGGGATCTACCTACGAGCTCCCGAGCTAATCAACACTAGGCCACTTCTACCGCGACCCTCTAATCCATCGATCTCGAACCTGGGTACATAGCAAAAAACAAAGTAGTACGTGAGACAAAATAGTCTCGTGAGATACATGGGTTTTCGACCCATTCTCAAATATATTAAAAGTCATTACTATTCATTTCTCTTCTTTAATCACTTATTAATTATTATCTTATGTTCTTATCGCTTATTCGTATCTACTAGTAAGCTAACCGTAAGCTTACCCATCACGTAGTCACATACTTGTAAGCTATTCATAGCTTATTAAATCTTTATCACATACGCTACGGACCTCTCCGTAGCAAACTCCCCCGATGTGGGTTAACTAGGTAAACTCCCCCGTTTCCGGGTTAACTGAAACTCCCCCGATTTCCGGGTTAACTATTTCTCCCCCGATTTCCGGGTTGACTATTTCTCGACAGTCTACTCTTGCGCAGGGTGGTACCTCCCCAAGTAGGTGTCACTAACTCCCCCAACTGTGTGGGTTAACTATGATCCGGATCCTTTTCTCAACACAATTGAAATCATCAAATACGGGTCTATGCCCAAATAATACATACTCAAACATAAATTAGAATACATCTATTCTAATTGTCATATTATTCTCATTTCTTATTCAATTTCAATATTGACTTTACCAAGTCCTTTATTAAATAAAACATGTTTATCATTTATAAAAATCATATACTTTAACTTCTCTTTGACTAGAATACAAATCTATTTCTAGTCACTTTATATTTATTTCTCCTAGCAATTCAATCACTACTTTTATTAGTATAATATACTAATCAATACTTGATACTTAAAATCATTGTTATGAGCTTTATTAATACATATTATTAATAAGCCAAATGTCATACTTTCTTAATCATTACTCTTAGTCAAACATCATATTAATAAAGAATTATTAATTACTTTTCATTATCATAATCTCTTTCAAAAATCATTAGTCATCTAGACATACTTAAATGGTCTATTACTTGCATTCTCTTATCCTTTTAACCATATCTTTATTAAAAACATTTATTAATAAAGACTCATAAAACATCATAGTTTTCAAAATCATTTGCTATTTACTTAGTAAAAGTCTCATGTACTCACCTTAGCCAAACTAACTCCAAATCGTGTCTAACAACACAAATCCTTGCTTTCCAACTTGTGAAATGTCACCAAACTTTAGGTCTTCTTGACGTACCATCAATATCATCACAATAACTGGTTATTATCCATAACTAATCACTAATCAATCCATATCTACCACCCTAACCACCAAGTTCATCCAACTTGGTGGAATCTCAAACCCTAGTTCAAGATTTCCATCAATAAACCGAAATCCAACTTGTACAAATCGATTACAAGCTTACAATGAGTGTTCTACACCCATGATTAGTCATCTTCCCCAAAGATGTCATGGTTGGTTCCCCAAACCACCATTTTTACCCATACAAAGCTCACAATCAAGGTAGATAAGCAAGACAATCAAGAATACTTACCCTTGATGTTTCAATCCTTCAAGATGGTGAAGATCTGAGCTCTTGAGCTCCAAAAACGACCAAGAACACTCCCAAATCGGCTGCACTATGTGTGGGGTTGAATGAGAAATGAAACCCTACCTTACACACAAGTTTATGTATTCCTGACGCTCCTCGCGCCCCGCTTGCACCCACCTCGCGCCGCGAAGTGACGCGGCTTTGCCTGCTGGTTGCCGCTGAAATACAGACCTCGCGTTTCACTCGCGGCTCTTGTCTCAACTCGAACTTCTCGCGTCTGAGCTCTGAACCCACTGTTCAACCTCGCGTCTGGCTCGCGCCTGCCTCGCGCCGCGAGGGCTGTCCGGGTCAGTTTCTTGCCTTTTAAACTTGTTTCCATCCAAGTCTTGACCCATACTTAGTTACACCAAGTCCCAAACATCCAAACACTCGATAAAACACAACGGAGACTCGATTAAATATTTTACCTCCTTTATTCCTCAATATTTCCATTTAATTCATTAACCGAAAATTCCGGTCGTTACATTATTGATATGGTTGCTGTCAAACACAAAGTGGATTTAGATACATATATATGGAAGGTATGGTTTTTATTATATTGTTATAATCTGAGTTTTATATCATCATGCGTATTGTATAGATACAAATATATGGAAGGTATGGTTTTCATTAGAATTTGAAATAATATTAAATTTTTGTTATTATAATATGACATTTCTCTTATAATTATGTAGATTGTTCCAACTGAATATTAATACATATCAAGAGAAGTCTTACCTTACCCACCAGTTCTCCGTTACCGAGTACTCCTCCCCAATGAATGAATATGACAGAACATGGACATGTTTGATTCTTAAAAAAATGTATTTTTTATTCATCATGTTTATATGAGGTTTTTAATCATTGTTTTTTGTATGTAAATGTATTCATTGGTTTACATTCTTATAGGTCTATCAGCATTCACTGTTTTCTGAAATATGCAAGCAATTGACCGATCATTTTGATGTAGTGCTGACTGCAAGAGACGAGAATAGGGGCACCAATGCCGTTGCCAAAGTGCACTCTTCCGGTTTACCGGGCGTCTTTCTTCATCAGCTCGATGACACTGATCCGACCAATATCTCTTCCTTAGCTTATTTCATTGACGCGTTGTCCGGAAAACTCGATATATTGATAACAATTTACATTTTGAAGCCCTGTTTTTTGTATTGAGTTTTAATTTTATAATTTATAGCAGTTTACTTGCAATGATTAACAAATAATCATTTTAGCTGAATGTAATTTCTCCTAATTTATTGTGAAAGTAAAATTTTATTTTAATTTCAACCAATTTGAAGTGGCTAGATATGGCTAAATTACCAACCAAATTGTTAGGTCACGTTTGTTTTGACGTAATCCTCCGTAATTGTAATTCATTTACATTACGGAGGTACGTTTGGATGAACTTTTTTTCGTAATTCATTTACGACGTAAATTCGAATTACGATATTTGTTGTAATTGGATTCCTTACCAGCACCCTATGAATTCAATTACGGTCCTTTAGTAAACTAACAATTTTGAATATTTTGTATACTTCAAATTTTAAAATCGTTTAAAAAAATTTTAAAATTAAAATATATATATATATATATATATATATATATATATATATATATATATATTTTAAAAACTTTAAAAATAATTAATAAAATTATTTTTTTACAAATTTTTTCTAATGTTTTAGAAAAATATAAAAAAATTTAAAAATAATAAAAAATAATAAAATTTAAAAAAAGGATTTAAAAAAGTTTTTAAAATAATGCATAAATATTGATTGAAATTACAACTCAAAATTTTATTAGCCAAACGCGTAACCATATTCAATTACAACCGAATTCAATTACAACCGAATTTAATTACATTACAGAAGATTACTTTGAGCCAAACACCCCTTAAAGTTTTACTTGAAATTCTATCTCGATCCAAATGGAGTTATGACCCGACCCCATATTTGTGATAAGTCTGATTCTGGTTAATGTTTTCTTATTTGGAAGTGGTCAAACTGGTCAATAAAATGTAAGGACCTATGTCAAGTTAAGGGCACTTGCAAAAACCAAGATGATTTTTAAAAATGTTACTTGTCTACAGGCACATACTTTGGTAACGAGAATGAAGATGTTGTAAAAGGTTTAACTTTTTCCCTAAGTTGACTATATATAAAGTCAGTCATCTTTTGTCAGATTATAATTTATTTCAATATCATGGAACTCAAAACTTTTTATTTATTTAATTTGATTTGTAGATATTTGGTATTAAAACTCTGGTAAAGAACTACTTGCCTATAAGAGATGCATATCTTTGTGTTGGCATTGATGAAAGAACTGTTTAAAGGCCTATGTCAAAACGTAGGGATACATAAATCTCAATCGATATATTTCTCCTTACTTTCAGGACTTTTGACATATTTGACCCTTACATCGTAAGAAATAATGTGTAACCGAAGGATATTTGCTCGCTAAGCTAGCTTTGCTATGACAATCAACAAAGCTCGAGGACAGACAATTCTCAATGTTGGCGTTTATCTTCCGGAATATGTTTTCTCGCATGGACAACTTTACGTTGCCCTTTGAAGAGGAATTTCACGTGACACGACAAAAGTATTAGGAAATCCAGCAAAAATAAAAAAAATTAATCTCGACGGAGTTTACACACCAAACGTGGTGTATCGGGAGGTTTTACATGATGACTATTACGCATAAACCGACTTTTCCCCCCTCTATTTTATTCTTAATTAGATTTATTTTTTATAACAAGATACATTGGTGATGGATCATTTGTGCTATTATATATCAAAACATGTAATTGAACAACATTTCAACGCCAATGCCAATTCTTGTTTTTTTCCTCTATTTTATACACAGTTTGCATGCTTATGTATTGTATTCGTTATAAAAATATGTAACCAATGAAATTTTAATCTCCAGGATATATAGTTCGCAGCCGCCGCATCGCGCGGGTTTTAGCCTAGTTATGCAAAATATGTAAATGTGTGTGCGCGTGTGCACGTGACGTGCTTGTGAGAGAGTTATGCCAGAATGCACAAACAAGTAGGGGTGTTCGTTTGGACGGTTTGGTTTTATCCAAACCAAATAGGTGAAACCAAATAGAGTCCGGTTTTCAAAAGTTCAAACCGAACCGTCCAAACTAATTCGAAAACCAAACCGATCCGAACCAAATAACAATTTGGTTGGTTTGGTTTTATCCGTTTGGTTTTTTACTTTTTCCTTAAAATTTTTAAAATACTACGAAAATATATAACATAAATAATATTAAGTTCGATATGTAAAATTCAAAAATGATAAACTACTTTGTACATAAAAACAAGTCTAATTCATAGCTTGTTACATTTACAATCATATATGCAAAAATCTTGACATCAACTTTATCAAAAACTCCAAAAAGATTGGTACATCGCCAACCGATACAATATAAAATGGAACATGTGTTAGTATATAAATCGATTTACTATAAAAAATGTAAAGAAAAGGAGTACCATAATTGCTTACAATGGAAACCAACAAGTGTTAGTATATAAATCAACTAGCTTCAAAGCCCGCCCGAATGGGGGGGCATGCTTCGAGACTGACGTAAGAAAATAACAAAATATTGATATTGTATAAATAATATAACAATCCATAATTGTAATGATAAGAAACAAATTTTGATACATGAATAAGTGTTACAGAAAATTTAGAGACGAAATAAAACTTCTTTTTAAATGATATTTATTGTTGAATTAGTGTAATTGGCATAAATTATTGATTTTACAAATTGTTGACTGCTTTTAAACAATAATAATATTTATTTCAGTTTTATATTAAAAAAAGGAAAATGTTAACCATTTCCTTATGGGCAATGATTAAGAACATATTTTAGGCTTTAAAAACTTGTAAACTAACTAATAAAAACCAACCCCATGCATTTTATTAACCACCCATACTTATTTAAATGTAAATTAACCATTAAAACTACCCTTAACCATTGCCCTTAGTGCAATGGTTGCAAAACCCTTATAAAAATTAAATTTTTGCAGGTGATTCCTGTAATGGCATTGGCAAGTAAATATTATGGCGAAGAGCTTGTTTAACATATCAAATAAAGCAAATTTAAGTATTGCTGCAATGTCTATTTATCTAAATGAGGTATGCTTCATGAATTTTATAAACTATTATATTTTATTATTTATATTTTTGATGATTTGTAAAATCAATGTTGATGTGTTTTATGTGTTGTCGTCTATTCTGTTTGTGAAAGCAAACAATGCGGAAAATAGTGAGTGTATGAGGTTTGAGAAATTTGCTCATACTGATTTATATCAACGGTTAAATCAAAAGAAAATGAAAGCATTGGTTCCTCATATGGTTCAACTAACTTTATTTGGAGTCATGCTTTTGGTATTTATTAGCTCAATGGCGGTTAAAACTGATTTTTCTAGTGTGTTTTGAAAACATTGAATTATCTTACTATTTTTTTTCCAGTTTAATAATAGGGATTAATTTTTGTTAATTAAATATTAAAACTGTTAAGATTATTGAAAAAAATCTAAAGATGTCAAAGTGTTTTCAAAACTGACATTGTCGAATTGAATTTGACATTGTATTTCTCGAAACCAAAATTGACATTGAAAAAAACTTGCTTAAACATTACAGAATTGAGGCTATATACTTGTGATTAGAAGAGTAGCGTCTGCTGCAATTAAATTCTATGTTAAACGTTAAAACAGGGTATGATTTAAATAAGCTAAGTTGTGGTAAAGTTTCCATAATTTTATAGGTGATAAGCAAGGAATAGTATATATTATAATTATAATAAATATATATCCGAAATTCAAATTCAAATTTTGTAAAGTTTAAATATTAGTTATTTGAAGGTAATATCTAAAGATTTCGTATTAGGAGTGAGTAATTAAGTATAGATCCAGAATGTATCCATGTTTTTTTTTTTAAATCCCGAGAATTAGGCGATTTCCTTGTTGAATAAGATTGCATTCGGATTTGAAATTTAGTATCTCTCGATTGGGCAGATTTGGTCGCCTGATTATTCGGGTCAAAATTAACTGCTAATTCTTATCGTTATGTGTAGTTTATGAAGAATGATTGGGCCAATGAAGGAATTACATGTGGCATTGTTCACCAATCAGAATGCAGCGTAGTGATGAGGCGTCATGAAGGAATCATATGTAGCTCCATATATAGGGGAGGATTTATTATATATTACTATTCGGTTTATTTGGACAATCCGGTTTTCACAACGGAAACCAAATCCAATCCGAAATCCAAACTATTAATTTGGTTCAAGTCCAAACCGATCCAAAAAACAAAATAACCAATCCAAATAGTCCGATCCAAAATGTCCAATTGGACAATCTGGTTATATCCGAATAGTGAACACCCCTACAAACAAGTGACAATCAAAAGCATCAAATAAATATGCAATGCAACATAAAACATAATGTTCTTAATTCGTGTCACAGTCAAAGCCCCCCTTTTTTTTTTAATTTATTTATTTGTCATAATTTTCCTTGGTTCATTAACATATTCTCCTCCACTAGCTTCTACGATTTCTCGTTCAACCTTGTGTGAATCTGTTAGTACCTGACGTAACTATATAAATTTGATGTAATCAATTACACTAAGTATAAAATATCAATTTTTTTGTAAGTTCTCAGTTGATGATAACTACTAAGTTTTATCCGTGCAATATTATGAGATTTTGATATGATACTCAAAATGTTATTTACTGATTATCGATTAAATATATCAAATATATAATTCTTAATTGCAGTAGCAAATGCATATTCCCACGAAGTATATCTACTACTAACATTTGAAGAATAACATTTTATAACTGAAAAATATCAACAAAGAAAAAAGCTTATCATAATATCTGCAACTTATTCAACAACAAATACTACTAACAATGAGCTCTTTTATCATTAGAAGCCCTTTATTAACACTTTCCCCTAATTTTGATGATTTCCAAAACCCTAGGTTTAACCAATCTTAAGATTCTTACAAATCTTAAGCATATACTTGTTTTCTTTGTTAAAATACCATCTATTAAGTGTATACAACCTTTATTTAGCACTTAATCACCAACCCAAGAACTAGGGTTTCAAACCCAAGCCTATAAATCCATAGATCTAAAGCTACAATGATCCAAATGATGTTTTCCACTAAAAACGTATACAAACTCGTTGGGAGAGAGACTAGGGTTTGTGGATGGCATTTATGGCTGGAATCCCGTATTTAATACAATTACTGCGTAGTTCGCGCCGTGAACTCTTGGTACACACGTAGTTCACGCCGTGAACCCGTCTTGAACTCTGTCGTGAACTCTTAAAATCATAAACCCAAAGTCTCGGGTCCAAGTTCATGTCGTGAACTTTTGTTCGCGGCGTGAACTTTCGAGCTGCAGTTTTTGTTGCCCTTTTCGACATTGTTTCGTCCATAACTTCCTCATATGATTTCCAGAAGACACGAAACCAATTCCTACGTTTTTTAAATGATTTATCCTTATTTAACATATTTTTATAAAATTTATTTAACACCAAAAATTCGGGTCATTACAACTATCCACCCCTTAAAAGGATTTCGTCCTCGGAATCACTAAAATTTTTCAACCCGCATTTGACCGAGTATTCCGTCCTCATTCTCTTGTGGTTATTACCATCAAACTTTTCCCATTAAAATTCATTCAAAAATATGTATTGAAACATTCACTTAACCCCGTTAAGCCCGAACGGTCAAAACCCAATCTTAAACTCATAATACTTAAACGGGTCAAAATTGCACAATTTGACCATAACACTTTAAATCCTATAACCAATTCTTTTAGTACACATAGAAACAATATGACCCAATGTCGTCTAATCCTTGACTTAAGCACAAAGTCAACGATGTGGTCTCATTAACCATCATTTCCATTATGGTTCATCAACCATCATACGCCCGACTCCCAAATTTCAACTCGAAAATACCCAATGGTTCAAAGTCGCATGATTCGACTATAAGTCTTTTAATTATTTCATTACCATTTTCACATACACACAATTGATACATTATGCTCTCATCATTCGCGAGTCATTCAAAACGAGAGTCAAAGCCCATCTTTGACCAAGTCAACTATTCACATGTTGACTAATCTTGACTTTTGCCTAAAGTCAACAATACTCTTCCATTTAACGAATTCTGCACTCACGGGATACCATTCATGTAACATCCCAAAACCCGGCCTAATAGTTTATTGACCTTAAGGTATTTCATTAAATGATTATCCGATTAAATGCTTAGTTAATTTAATTAGCTTTCTGTCTTTTGCAGTATTTTAACCAAGGGTTTAAAATACCCGACTTGTGATATAATTGGAATGAAAATGTAATTTTTATATCTTTAGACTCTTCGTCGAATTTCGTTTCCGGAAATGCTTTCGTTTTTAAAATTGGAGTCCGTTTGCTATTTTAAATAAATTATCTATGAAAGAGACTTTTCAGACATATACTGTTAATTAAAGGAAAAAGCCACAATGGGGTCCCACCCCATGTGTTTGGGCCGGTCAAGGAGAGGAGGGAACACCATCCTTCTCTTCATTTGAAACCTTATCCTACTTCTCACTATTCCATTGTCTCTCTCTCTCTCTATAGAAACCTCCATACTTGTTCTTGAGCTTGAACTTCTTGATTCTTGGTGCTAAGACCCGAATTTCTTACCAAAGTTTGTGTAGAAGAACCCTAGAAGTAACCTACACCTTCTCCTTTACTTGTTCTTGTTGTTCTTGAGCTTTGTTATGAACTAGGGTTTATGATTTCTAGTGTTTTGTGGTGGAATCTTGTTATGGATGTGATAATATGTGTTTATGCAAGCTTTTACATCATTTGTATGGTAGATTGTTAAAGGAAGACAAGATTTGGTGAAAATCACCTTCAACCTCCATTAATGGGTGGATGTTGAAGGTGGGTTTTGATGAATCTTGGATTTCTTGTTATTGGGATGGATGGAATTGTTTGTTAGGTTGGGAAAACATGTTTGTTAAGTTATGAATGTTAAAAACCTAGTATTGTTAGATTGTGAAGTAATCTAGCTAGTGTTTGGATGTTTGGGATCAAATTGGTTAACTAGTGATTGTGCAAGTATGATACTTGGAATTTTGATAGTTATGAATTTGATGGAATTTCTAAATGAGTGTGAATTGCTAGTATAGGAGTTATGTGCTAGTAGATGGAAACGGGGAAGTGATTTAGTCAAGTTCGGGTTTTTGGCCCGTTTGGGTCAAATGGTCATAAGATGGGCTTATTGGTTAATATTGATTACTTGTTATGTTGTGATTGTTTAACTAATTGGTGATGGCACAAAACATATATTTTACGAGCTTTAGGTCGTGTTTTGCTAAATTGATGATTTTGACAATTCGGTGGATCAATCACTAACTCAGTGTATGTCGTTACAGGAACCGGGAAGGAGACTCAGTGATAGTAGCTCACTAAGTTAAGGAAATCGAGGATTGAAAGGTGAGTGGACTTAACCTACAACTCGGGTCTCGGTTTCCTTGTTTGGTATTTGGTCACTAGTAAAATGCAGGAAGTATACCAAACGTGGGGAGTTCGCGACGCGAACTCCCGTTCCCGATCGCGAAAGGCGAACAGAGATTTTGGGTGGTTATCATGAAGTTGTTCGCGAAGGACGCGAACTAAAGTTCGCGACTGGGAACTTTTTGTGACACTTTTCGTTGTGTTTTCGTAGCTAGTCTACTTGATATGTATGCCTAGTGTTAGGGGAATACCATACATGACTATGTGCAATCGGGACGAGGTCAGTGTCGGAAGGATATCGGCTGAGCATAGTGTATCGACTAATAGGGTATTCAACCTTACCTGTATACGTTGCACGGTTAAGGGGGTTTACCCGGGGTGTTGGATACAGCGCTATCGGTTACCGTGGTTTTGGCCGACCATGATTTAAGGCCCGCAAAGCCACCGATCCTCTCAAATAAGTGTTTACCCAAACCGGAGATGTTTCTAGCTTCCGTGTTTAGTGATTAATGTAGTTGGTAGTTATAGTAATTCATTCACTTAGCTTTTGTGCTAATCCCTCTCTCATTGACACATTTCAGGTTGGAAGGCTTGAACGAGTCGGGCTTGGACGAGAAGTTTGACCATGCTTTGAAATTGTGTTTTTGTAAAATGAGCCGTGTTTTGTAATACCGTCTTTTTAACTAACTCCTTAAATTCTGTTAAAGTGGGACCATGGTTTGTAACTTATGTAATGTAGGATTTAATTCGATGCTTCCGTAATCTTGGTTTAATGCTAAAATAATTGTCTTTTAAAAAAAAAAATTGGCTCCAAAAATGCGGTGTTACAATTCACAAGTTACCACTTCCGGTTCTACCTATTATTGTTTCCTTAACGATAGTTCACTGGTCAATCTATTCCTTTAACCATAGGTCACCGGCCAACCCGGTCATCTTTGAGTCAACCAATCGACTCTGGTCTACATATGTAACCCATGACTTGGCACCCATTAGCCCAACATTCCATGTCATATTCCATTTATTTCCCAATCGTAGTCTTACGCACACTATGTCATATTCTATCACACCATTATTATGAAAATTTTCCAATGATCGTCATCTTACCCTTAATATCGAATCAATCATCCCTGTCACAAAACTTTGTTATGGCTACATGCCAACTTTTACTCAACCATTTTTGACAATTAAAATATGTCATTCCCGACACTTACTCTTTTCCACCTATGTTCCATTTATTAGTTCTAAGGCATCACTATACCTTTAATCATTCTTTTCTTTACCATTAACGTATATTAACATTACATTACTTATTCGGGTTCCCGCCGAATACTCACGATTCATTTCCAAGGTCTCTATATCCAAAATTTCCATCCTTATCACAATTCTTACCAAAACTTAGTACTTCATTGTACTATTATCCCTTTGTTGAAACCTTTACCGTCCTTGCGGTTCATCTTTTGATACTACATAATAGCATCAACCCTTATATCCTTACTACCTGCGACACACCGGTCCATAATCCTTTCCAAAAATATAATTTACATACACATAACTAATCGGGAAGACCATTCCCAAAATAAATATCCACGTCATACAACTTATCTCCGATTTCTATAAGCACCAAATTATGCGACAACCCAATAATTAAGCTATAATCACATAATATCTTGACTTGGTGCATACCCAATCAATCCATACCGATAACCATACCAGAATCCTTTATTCCCATGGGCAATAAATCGACTTTAAACTTTTCCCCATCTATTTTGCTATCTCACAATTTTTTTAAACGCATTCGACCTTTGAGGTTTTCCCATTGCCTATTTATATTTCACATTTTTTTTAACAACTCGGTCGGCACAATTTAACTTTCTACCAAACTCATGAGACTCAAACGAATAAGTAGAACCCGAATCAAATAATATATGAGTTGGCATGGAGTAAATGAGTAAAGTACCTGATACCACATCGTGCGTCTCTTTTGCCTCCTCTCGAGTGAGTTGGAAGGAACGCCCCTTCACTTTAGCCAGTTCCACCTTCTTTTGATCCGTGGACACCATTGACTCGGTTCCCTTTTTCGGGCACACATTGCTATAGTGTCCCATCTCGTGGCACGAGTAACATTCCACCTCGGAAAACGCCTTGGTTCTACAATCTCGAGCCATATGCCCCACCTTTCCACAACTGTAGCACACCTTCGAATCTCCTCGGCATTCGCCGCCATGGTTCTTCCCGCATCTCTTGCACGGGGCAACGCTTCCTTGCTTGGAGAAATTTGATGTGAACTTCCCCTTTTTGTAAGTTCCCGAGCCACTCTCGGCTTTCCTTTTCTCGTCCACATGGGCCCTCTCGGCATTTCTTACCGCATTTACCTCTTCCACACCTCGGGCGGCACTAATGGCCTCATCAAGTGTGACCTCTCTCTTCACCTCCAATTGGAAATCCCAAGGTAGCCCACAAGCATACCGGACCACCCTCGACCTTTCCTCAAAATAGGTTTTAGCAACAAACGGGAGTAATCCCGTGAACTCCCTTGAGTACTCCTCAACCGACCTATCACCCTTCTTTAGGGTCACAAACCTCTCATGCATCTTTTCCAAATCCCTTTCGGGGCAAAACTTTCTCTTCAACCTCGTGGTAAAGTCATACCATGACATCTTCTCCACCACCTCCCTTCCGAGGGTTTCATAAACAATATCCCACCATACCATAACATCTTCTTTCAACAATTGCGACGCATACATCACCATATCGGCTTTCTTACATTTGCTACTTCCGATGACCCGTTCGGTCTCTCGGATCCACCTCATAGTCACCATCGGGTCCGAACTACCCGTGTACACGCTTGGCTTACAAGCCATAAAAGACTTAAAAGAACAACCATCATTTTCATCGGGTCTCGCCCTGGCATCACCACCACCACCACCGGTTGAGGACTTATCCTCTCGGGTATCGCTACCCCCGGTTCCCTCATCCGACCTAGCTTCGGATTCACGATCACTTCCCGACTTTTCACGGTTTCTGATAATACGGTGCACTTCCTCGGCCACCGTCCCTTTGATTTGATCAATGAGAGTTTGAAGGTCCGCCATGGCCACCGGAGTCTTGTTAGCTCCGACCCCCGACTCATCATGCATCGACGGTAGACTTCCTTGTTCAACAACGACCTCAACACGAGGTATTTCATCCCCTTGATCTTGTGGAGCCTTTCCACTTCTACGAGTGTTTACCATTATCTTTCGATATCGACTATACGAAAGACATTAAACAATTAGTACTCTATGTACAATCCATTAGTCGCATAAGACTCAATATCCATAATCATATCAACTTTCATAGGTCTCCTAGGTTCAACCCTAAACTTAACATAAAGTCTCAAGGTCAACCTATAATCTCAAGGAATCTTATATTCCTAATGCTACTGTCTAAGACTAGGATGGTCATCCAACCTAATTCACTTAAACTATAGCTCTGATACCAAGTTGTAACACCTCAAATTTTTATAACAAAACATTTGCCAAAATATATCATTTTATAAATAGAAGAACCGTTCCAAAAATACGGATTTACAAAAACCTTTGGTATGAAAATCAGAGTATAAGGTTTGGTGTTACAAAATAGATCAAAACCAAAGCTAAGCATATATCCGCTCTAATGCTCTTCTATTCTAGGCCCCGCATATCTCTATCCATGCGTACCTATATCTTCAATCCCGAACCTGAGTACATAGCAAAAACAACAAGTAGTACGTGAGACACAAAGATGTCTCGTGAGCTACATGGGTTTAGACCCCGATAAAACAAACATGTATCATATATATATATATATATATATATATATATATATATATATATATATATATATATATATATATATATATATATATATATATATATATATATATATATATATATCATCATCATCATCATCATACGTCTAGTCACCCTATTGTGACCCTATCGATTTTGCTTCCCTAGCAATCGTATCTAGTTATTCGGAACATCTCCAAATAACCCATCACCTCACGTACTTATTAATCGGGGATCCCCCGCCTTAATAAGCCTTATGATAACGGCAAGAGGGAATCACCCAATCTACCATTACCCGACTTCTAGCCGGATCACGTCCGGTTAGCAAGCCTCCTATCACATGATGGTCCATGGGTCGACGCCCAATCCGCCCCATCCAAAGTGATCGGGGATCCCCCGAATCACCGCCAATCTATCACTCATCATAACTTCTCGAGGTATTCCATCTAAGCCCTTGGCTATATCGTCAATCATCAAACAAGTTAGTTATAATATTCATAATAATATATAACTAACTCTACGTACTAATAGTCTACACAATTAAGCAAATAGACCAAACACACATAATAAAATATTTCAATGGCTATGTACCCAGTAAAGTCCACACGTACTCACCTTAGCAAATATTGCTCCCAATGTGTTCTTCACACACAATCCTCTTGCTTCAATAAGCTAGCTCCTCCCAAGACTTCACCAAAAGCCTATCATAATATCCACAACTTGTTCAACAACAAATACTAATAACAATGAGCTCTTTTATCATTAGAAATCCTTTATTAACACTTTCCCTCAATTTTGATGATTTCCAAAACCCTGGGTTTAACCAATCTTAAGATTCTTACAAATCTTAAGCATACACTTGTTTTCTTTGTTAAAATATCATCTATTAAGTGTATACTGACTTTATTTAGCCATTAATCACCAACCCAAGAACGAGGGTTTGAAACCCAAGCCTAGAAATTCATAGATCTAAAGCTACAATGATCAAGGAGTGAAGATTTACCTTTAATCTTCAACTAAAAGTGAACAACCACGAGATTTGACCAAGAAATCGCCTCCAGATGATGTTTTCCACTCAAAAACATATACAATCTCGTTGGGAGAGAGACTAGGGTTTGTGGATGGCATTTATGGCTGAAATCCCGTATTTAATACAGTTACTGCATAGTTCGCGCCGTGATCTTTTAGAGTTCGGGCCGTGAACTCTTGGTACGCGCGTAGTTCGCGTCGTGAACCCGTCGTGAACTCTGTCGTGAAGTCTTAGAATCAGAAACCCAAAGTCTCGGGTCCAAGTTCACGTTCGTGAACTTTTGTTCGCGGCGTGAACTTTCGGGCTGCAGTTTTTGTTACCCTTTTCGACACTGTTTCGTCCATAACTTCCTCATACGATGTCGAAATGACACGAAACCAATTCCTACGTTCTTTAAATGATTTATCTTTATTTATCATATTTTTATAAAATTTATTTAACATCAAAAATTCGGGTCATTACAAGTATGTTCTTACTTGACAATTTAATTTGATATAGCTCATTAGCCGAAGTTAACGGAGAAAATCTTCCAAGAAAAACTCATAAATAGCGGGTAAGGATGATCCAGTCACGTAACTCGTTTGTTTTTACCCTGCAACCAAACCCTCAATATTGGGTTATAACTAATAAATTAGAGTAAATTACACTAATGGCCCTTTAAATTAAAAGCAAATTTCACCAATGGTCCTTTAGTTTCAGAAATTACTCTGATGGTCCTTAATTCTGAAAAGTTTTTCACCAATAATCCTTTACACTAACTAAATTTAATTTTTTCTGTTAACTTACCCCATGTGCAATGCACATGAGGGTAAAAAATCATTTTTCATTTCATTTATTTTTATTTTTAAATCAAAAAATTTTATTTAAGATAAAAAAAATTAGTTTAAGAATGAAAAAAAATTCAAAATGACTTTTTTTATCCTTTAACAGAATAAATTAACGTCAGTTAGTATAAAAGACTATCGGTGAAAAACTTCTCAAATTTAAGGACCATCCGCGTAATTTTTGAAACTAAAAGACCATTGATGAAATTTATTATAAACTTAAAAGACAAAATGTAATTTACCTTATAAATTATAATATTTAGTTGTGGGAATTTTGACCGTGGAACAAATCATTTTATTGGTTAAAAAAGAGTACGATTGAAATAAAGAAAAATAAGATCAAATCTAATGTGAAATACAGATGATTCTTTTTATTTATTTATTCATTATTTTATCTGTTTATTACATCGTTTTTTAATAGAAAATATTTTATATTAAAACAGAGGTAGAGAACTTAGCATGTTACTATCCTAATAATCTGCTTACAAATAAGTATATTGAATACAATAATATGATAAAGTGCAGTAATACAATTATTAATTCACATTTAATTACCCATGTATCTAACCTATAATACAACAATAAAAAGTTAATATACATTATGTTATCTATAGTTCTATACCAATTTTTTTAATTATTAGTAATGATATTGGGAAGAAGCAACTTGCAAGTTTGCTTGAACATTAAACAAATTTTATTTTAGAGCATGTGATGCGATAAGTATTTACTGCAATGTAATATGATGTAGTTGCTTATGTAGCATTTGATATAATAATATTTATGATGCGACCGGTGTTATCCATACCGAGCTACCAACATGCTTAAAGTTTATAGTTTATTGAGCTAAAGTTTAAACATTTATAAATAACTAGCATGCTTATGTAGCATGTAACAATTATCAATGATAACAATAATTTCTAAATAAGCATATACATACACACACTCTCTAGACTCTAGCTTGCTTATTAGCTTACCCTATCTTTTGTCTTTAATCTGTAAAAGTTGGAATTGGATTCTTCTTTAACTGTTTTATGCCTTATTCCTGCAATTTCCCCCTTGTTTCTATGTCACAATTGCTTGTACAAATAATATTCACTGTTCTTTTTCTCTCTTAGACATTTAATCAAACACCTAATGGGCAAGATTTTGTTACCCATTATAGCTTCTGCATTAATTCAAATTCGATCAGAATTTGATTCTCTTTGCCAAAATTTTGTCTTCAAACATGGGCGAACTCCATTCCGCCTTGTTTGTCTGAATCTTTAAAATATTTTGATGCCCATTTTGTAGGATCAGATCAAGGTATAGTATACCGAATTTATTTGTTTTTGCGTAGAGAATCTTGTGGTTTTTGTTTAATTTATTGGATAAATAAAAATAATAACAAAGGAATCTACTTTATTATTTTAGGTAATCACAGCAAGCTGTAGCTTAGCAACAACTACTGTCACACACTCCATCTTTCTCTAACTTTACTTTATGCTCTGAAAGGTTAACACTTTGTTGTCTGTTAACAATTTTCACTTTTGAGTTTTGATCATTATTGCATTTTTGAAGGGTAAATAGAGGTGGGTTGTATGTAAGATTTTATGCCCTGTTACACTTGATTTCCCTCCTTTTCTTTTGTATTCATGTCATCAAGGGTTTGGTTTCTTTTCCACTGTAAAGCTGCCATTTTGTTCCTTGTTGAGTCTTGCAAGAAATGAGTAAACCTAACCCTAACCCTATTTTTAGTCAAACCCCACTTTTTTCTACTTTACCCCTATATTTCTAAATTTAATTAGCTTAGATCCTGTTCTGCTTTTTCACTTTTGCTTTCTTCTTCTTCTTCTTGATTCTTGATTGATAAGAAATATATGGCTTCTTCAGAGGATGATAACAATAATAATAATAATAATGATAGTGAAATGGGTTTTCAATATAGAGGTGAAATGAGCTCCGGATCTGTGTTTAACAACAAATCTTCAAGTGGGTCTGGTAATCTTTTCGGGTCGGGTTGGGATCCGCTCGAGAATTTCAGTGGTTACCCAGTTGGGTTCAACAATTATCATCAATCAGGTTCAGCCATTGGCGATTTAGTACCAAAAATGGGGTCTTTTGGAAGTGGGTCTTTTTCTGAAATGGTGAATCCGTTTGTGAATCCAAATCCTGAATGTGGGCCTTCTTCTTCACCAAATAAAAGACGGTTCAACCCCATTTCCGAAATGGTAAATCGAGCTTGATCTTGTTTAAATTAATGCATAAATGTGTATCAATTTGTAATATAAGTGTTGATTTTATAATAATTTGTAGAATAATGGTGAAAAAGAAGAAAGAAATGATGGCGATAATATTTCAGAAAAAGATGAAAAAAAACAGAGGATTGAAACAAGAGGTAAGCAAACAAAGGGTAATAATTCTGATAGTGCAGGAGATGGTAAAGATAGTTACATTCATGTCAGGGCTAAAAGAGGTCAGGCTACAAACAGCCACAGTCTTGCAGAAAGGGTAAAAAAAAAAGAAATTTGTGTCTTTTTTGTAATATTTCAAACTTTTGTGTATTTTCTTTGAATAATGTGGTTTTTTTTCCTTCAGGTTAGGAGAGAAAGGATCAGTGAGAGAATGAAATTGCTTCAAGAACTTGTTCCTGGTTGCAATAAGGTAGATTTCATAAAAAAAAATTAATGTTTTTTTATTGATTTTTTTTTATTAATTTTGATTTAATTTGATCTGGGTAAAGATTACTGGAAAAGCAGTGATGCTTGATGAGATTATCAACTACGTTCAGTCACTTCAACAACAGGTGGAGGTAAGTTAATTATTCAAGTTTGTAGTCCCTATTTATGTATCTGTTTTCAAATCATAAACCAAATTAAGTTAATCATGTGATTATTTGGTTTTCCACAACAATAACACATCAGTTTTTAGTACAAATATGAAGTTAATACTTAATATATTCCTTTTGATCAAACTAAGTTAGGTTATTGATTTCAAACTTGACCTGTGTTTACAACTATAAAAAGTTAACATCTTTGCTTTCAATTCGATCAAAGAATAATGATGTAGCAACTCATTGTCCAGATAAGTGAAAGCGAGCTGATTTGTACATATCAATTCCATACAGAGCAATTTCATGTCAAATGACAATTATGCCCTTCCTTTCCTTTTATCAAGCTTTGCATTTCACCCCTTCTACTAAGGGCATGAATGTCCTTTGATATGAAATTGCTCTGTATGAACAAAAATTGCTTTGTAAAAATTAGCTTCATAAGTGAAATGAGTGATGTAATTATTTTCAGAGCATTTTTTTTTTTTAAAAAGTTACCATTTATACACTTTAAGTTAAGTTCAACAAATGAGTGATGTAATTATAAGTTTGAGTCTATGTAATATTTTTTTAAAATTTTATTTCTTTTTTTTGCAGTTTCTATCAATGAAATTAGCCACAGTGAATCCAGAAGTAAACATTGACATCGATCGCCTTATGTTTAAAGATGTAAGTTCCTTCTAATCAATTTTCTAATTACATACCATTAAGGACAAATACATACCATTAAGGACAAATGCAAACGGGCCCACTAAATGTTTAAGATGTAACAAACGAATAATTGTTTTAAATATACATATTTAGATTCTTCATTCACGGGGAAACAACAACCCGAATCCACCTTTTGGATTTGGGCCAACATTAAACTCTTATCCACATGGAAACTTGCCCAGTATTCCAGCTACAACTACACCTTTGCATCCTATTCATCCTCAGGTACTTTAAGAGTTTAATTTACATTCTTAATTGATATTGGTTTTATAAAATGCCAAGTAAATTACATAAAGCATAAAATGTGCATCTGGTTTGTATGAAATTATGGATTTTGTCTTTCGAATTTTTCTTATTACACATATAGTCCCTAATTTTGAAACTTGTAACACCAACTTTATCTAAAGCAAAAAAAAAAAAGTTGTTAAGTTGTTAGGGATTCTTGTGATACAAGTTTCAAAGCTAGGGAGTGTTGGTGTTACGAGTTTCAAAACTTGGGATTATCTGTGTAATAAAAGAGGTTGATGAACAAAATCTAGAATTTCATACAAATCACAAGGACGATTTATGTAATTTACTCAAAATGACATTATGATATACGGTTTTATAATATTGGAACGGGAGTCTTATAAATTTGTCTAATTATTAACTTTATGACATTTTGTAAATGTTAGCCTGTATGGGATAACGATCTTCACAATCTTCTTCAAATGGGATTTGATGCAAATTCCGGCATGAACAATCTTGGACCAAATGGTAATTTCTCAAGAGAACCTTTTTAATATCATAATGGGAATATATTTTATTTTTATTGTTTTGTGTTAGCAGGACGATCAAAGATGGATCTTTAGAACTTTCTGGAAGATGAAGTAAGTTTGAGTAGGATCTAGAAAAAAAGTGAGTTGTATAGGTTCTTCCAACTTCTAACTGTTTGTTCTTCGAGTTTTAACAGAAGATGACTCGTTAAGTTTTTACGAACCATGTACATTTAAATGGATATAAGAAGAAAGAAAAAAGAAAAAAAAGCCAGACTTGGTTTGATTAAGGATAATTTGTGTGAGAATTTTTTGGGGGAGTAAACAGTTGGAAGGAAAATTTGCTGTAAAGAGTGTTGTTGATTGTTAGAAAAACAAAAAATATGAAAAATTATGTTATATTTATTAGAAAAATGGTTTGGTGTTATTGGTTTGGAAATGAAGGGCTTTCATTGTTTTTGCTATTTTTGTTGATAATCTTGTAGCTGTAGGTTATAATTCTTATTTTTGTTGTTATTTCTTGATGTGTTTGGTTTCATGAAGGTAGTTTGAGGAAGTGAGTTATTAAAAATGAATGCATTCACATATCTAGAGCATTGATTTAAAAGAGATTAATAGAATTAATCCAGGACTAAACTCAATATTTATAGAATTTTGATGATAACTGTCTTTATAACGAACATTTGTAATAAATCAGTATATTTTATAGCTAGTGTTAATATCGCTAAGAGCATGGGTAGCCAAATCAACATTTCACGTTCAAAACTCCAAATACTCGTATAAATACTCTCTTCAAAAACTGAATCAAATGTGGATTTTCTAACTCATAACCATTGATAAAAATAAACGAAGTTGTATTTATCCTAAGACTTACTCGTTGCCCTTATCTAGCTCGTTGCTATTGCGATCTTGCTTATGATTCAGTTAGTGGAAAGAAGATAACACTTGACATTCTGAAATATTTGTATCTTTATTCTGAAACTAAACTTGTAAATAATAAGAACTAGAAACGATTTTATATCTGCAACTAAACTTGTTTTAATAATAAGTAAAACAATTGAAAATTAAATCGAAGGACGAGGAAGAAAAGAATTCAAATGAAATTAAAAGATTTATGACAGTGACATTTTATGCGTATATTATAAGCATGTACGTGTACATTTTGACACATACAGTATGGAATCCAAATATTTTGTCTTGTAGCTAGATGATGTGCCATGTTTAAACGATCATGTCTACATCATGATTGAGGGTAACTCAAGGTCCATAACAAGGAAATGGTCATTTTCCGTTGGTCATGTAATTATCATATTTAATGTTTAATTATGAAGGGTAACTCAAGGTGCATAACAAGGAAATGGTCAATTTCTGTTGGTCACGTAATTATCATATTTAATGTTTAATTAAGAAGGGTATACACGATGGTAAATAAATTTTCCAAGTAGATGGCGGCGGATGGTGGTAACTATAGCTTTTTAAAGTTTAAATGATTAGTAAAGATAATTATAATTAAATAATGAACATATGATCTAATAGCTCAATTGGTATAAGTATAGCATGTTAATAACGCAAAAGTTGCAAGTTCAAATCCTACATAGTACATAAATGCGGAATATGTATTAAAAACAAGTAAAAAGAATTTTAATTAACTAAAAACAATCACCTAAACAATATACACTACGGATAACCTCCCTCCATGTCAAACATTCAACTAAACCACATATAAACCACCTCATACAAAAGAATCAACCAAAAACAAAAAAACAAAAAAAAAAACAACAACAAAACAATCCCAAAATACATGGGATCAGACAGATCTGGTTTCAGGTTCAAGATTTATCTACCGAAACCCAATTTTCGTGTACAAATCATCAAGCTTTTGATTTTGATTTCATGATGCAATTTGCTCACCGATTAAGTCAAACCCAACGAGCAAAAACGATAATCCTTGAAATAACAAGAAGTAAAAATGGATTCCTTGAGCCGATAAAAGACTTCTAGCAGAAGCAGTCAGCAAAAGGAAAGCCAACATTAACTCCTTCGTATATATCCTATTATGTTTCTTCTTCTTCTTAATCTTCATCACTTCCTCCACTTTTTCCAATTCGGGCTCCAACCCGGCCCGTTGGGTCTCTTTCAGGCCCTTTTCAACTAAGGCAACAAGATCACCCTCAGAAGACCGGCCCGATTTCTTTGTCACAACCCATTCGTAAGCCGACCCGAGTTGAAAAAGGCCCGATATCATGGCGTTAAATTTGGTTACCGACATTGTGTTCTCGAATAAAAGATAAGGGACTAAAAATGGAAAAGATTTTGGAGATGGGAGAATGTTGAGAAACGACATTGTGGCGGGAATGTAACAGACGACCCATGCGGGGAGTGTGGCTTCCGGTACAAACATTGTCATTGGGAGAATTATGCAAAAAAGGGTAAATGAGTAAAATGGTAGGATTAGTTTTCTTAAGAGGAAGAATAGGAATATCATGTTTAGTTTCTTCCAAATGCTAATCTGCACACAACAAGAAATATAATTTGTAAAAGGCCAAATTAAATTTTAGTAGAACTTGACTGACTAGGTCTTCTACTAGCATTATATCTTGAACTTGACAAAATAGTCGATTTAGTATCCTGACTCATTAATTTGATCGCGTTTTCTTACTTACTTATTTTCTTTAGAACTTTTGACGGGCTAAAAAATATACGTTCATCTAAATATATTGATATTAGAAGCAGACCACTTGAGAAAACAAAATCAAATTAGTGAGCTAGGGTACTAAATCGACCATTTTGTCAAGTTCATGGTACCAATGCTGCAACTTTAATAGTTCATGGTAATAAATGACCTAGTCAGCCAAGTTCAGGGTACTAAAATGCATTTTGGCCTTTGTAAAAATTTAATCATTAAACAAATGACCACAATTGAAAAGTTTGAAACTTTGAGGGTTTCTATGAAAAAAAATAATAATACCTTTGATTTGATGATGTCAGGCAAACATAGCCTAAACAATTGCATCGGTCCCGAATGCCATCTGTGTTGTTGCTTCCGATAAGCTTCATACGATTCAGGCAGTTCACACTGACACTGATACCATGAAAAATAATTTATAAAACACCACAATTGGTGATTTAATTTAACTTTTAAAATTAATAAATTACCTCAACATCGTTAAGAAAGACCATTTTCCAACCATGAAGATGAGCTCTAACCGCAATATCCATGTCCTCAACGGTTGTTCTCTCCAACCACCCACCGGAATCTTCTAACGCCTTGATCCGCCACACTCCGGCGGTCCCGTTAAACCCAAAAAAGTTTAAAAAGATTCCATTTACTTGCTGTTCGACTTCAAAATGGAATGCTAAATTAACATGTTGTAATCTTGTTAACAGGTTTTCATCTTTGTTTACAAATGACCATCTTGCTTGTACCAATCCCAATTCATCATTATCCTACCATCAAAATTCACACTTCAATTTTACTTCAAAATTGACAATATGATGAATTAAAGTACCTTAAAATGGGGAACTGTTTTGATGAGGAAATCAGGATTAGGTTGGAAGTCAGCGTCAAAAATGGCAACAAATTCATAATCTTTAACATAACTGCAACTCATAGCTGATTTGAGATTACCAGCTTTATACCCGTGTCTGTCTACTCGGTGTCTGTAAATGATATTTATGCCATTGGTTTTCCATTTATGAACTTCGTCTTTGATCAACAATTGGGTTGTTGGGTCATCAGAATCATCCAAAACTTGTATTAAAATCTTTGATTTTGGCCACTTTAAGTTACAAACCGCCCCAATTGATTGTTGATACACCTGGTAGATAAAGATTTCAACATTAAGTTTCTAAACCCTTAAGGTAAAAAACAAGATTATACATAAAAGGATATAAATTGAGTAATGGGTATGTAAAAAATTCAAGAATTGACACGAAAACAATAAAAAGATTCAAGCTTTTAAGAAAATGAAAACAATTTCCACTCCATAAATACAAAATTTGTTCAAAATCCAACGAAGATATTAAAGCTTGTGTATATGAAATTTAAAATTGTTCATTACCCAAATAAAAAAAATCAAATTTTTTCACAAAAGCATAATGTGTGTGAAAAATTAAAAATTTGTTAAATTTTTACGCAAATTAGCAAATTGATGTTTAGAATTCTGAAGAAACATTACCTCTCTTTCGTTACACATGGGGATCTGAACGAGAACCATAGGAAAAAACCCATCACTGTCACCGGATTCAAGATCGGGTAGGGTTTGTTTAGGAACGGGTTTGATCTTCTTAAAACGGATCCAAAAACAACCTAAACAGAGCACTAATCTATCCAAACTCTGTATAAGAAACAGATAGATACAAGCATTTGCCAAGAACTGAAGCGGTGGAGCAAGATACTCGACCCGAAATAAAACCCATCTGGAATATATTGAATCAAAGAAACCCTTGAATGCAAACGGGTTTGTTAACGTATACAAATACTGTAAATGAAGATCCGGAGCTCCGAAATGCCAACCTTTATAATAAGCAGCTACCTCAAACCCTAACAGTAAAACTGAAACTAAAAGGAACACTTTTATACAAGAATAAAAACGAGTGGAAGTGGTGGCGACGGGTTTTTCAGTGTCGGTGCGGCCGGCGGAGAGGCGGCGGCGGATGGCGGAAGCGATAAAGAATGTTGCCGGAGCAATGGAGGTGATGCAGCCCGCGGCACGGTGAGCTTTTAACAGTAAAACCCATGTGAGCTGCTTGGCGTTTTTGTTACGGCCTTTTGAAACGCCGTCGTTTAGGAAATCGTCCTCCGATGAACCTTCAAGCTCTACCATTGACCAATTATTTGGGTTTTCCATTTTCACCACCACCGGAGTTCCCCTGTGTGTTTCTTTCGGCCACCAAAACGACGTCGGAGCCATTTTTTTTTCTTTTTCAAGATTTTGATCAAGAACCCTGAAGATTTGGAAGTAGATAATTAAAGATCAAATACCAAAAAATAAAGATTCATTGCAGCATTGCAAATGCAATTTGAGAGATTTTGTATCATGTTAGATTTCTAGAGAGAGAAAGGAGGAGTGAGGTGATGGTGCTAATTTTGACCATGTTTAAAACATGTCGTTTATGATTTTGTGGTATATATATATATATATATATATATATATATTTATTTATTTAACTTTTTTTTTCCAACATCTTTTATTTATATTTTTCTTATTTATATAACAATTTTTTTTTAAACGGCAACCTAATCTTAGATCAAAATTTAAGGTCAAATATAAAATGAGTAAATAATGGAGCTAGAAATGATCAAGTCTTCTTAAAGAGTGAACTTACCTTTTCTAACCTCGAAAGGCATTTAAGTTTTACTTTTGTTATCTCTTGTTTCTAACACTCTCATATATTAAAGATGTCAAAATGGAGTTTTTTCTATAGAAAAACTTTAAAATTTAGTTAAAATAATAAAACTTTATTGAGATTTACTTTTAATATTTAAAAGCCACTGAACGTTATGAATGACTTTAATAAAGCTAATTTAGCCATATTAGTGATGTAATATGTTCGTTAATGAAAGTTAACACCTTTTTATAGAATTAAAGTTATGTTTTCTCGCTAACGAGTGCAGTGCACACATTAAATTGTATTTGATATATGAAATGTATTTGAATAATAATGAACTTTATTTCTAAAATTGTAGAAGAAATATTAAATACAATATTCTTTTAATAAAAAAATTATTTTACATGTTAACCATAAGACTTTAGAAATAAAAATACAAGAGCAATTAGTTGTTTACTTTTGTCATGTGTCTTTATCATTTCCCGGTTATCCTAATTTCCTAATTAAATTGATTTTTAACCACATAAATTATTTCACTCAATCAATTTTATATTTTTTTGTCAAATGTAAAGGATTGTAATTTGTTCTACATAAATTTCACTTACAGAAGCTATCCCTGAGTTTTGATAAATTTACATCTGCACAAACTTGCTTTTTTATTAGCCTTGCAATGATGTATTTTGTTTCTTCTTTTCTTGTAGTTCCAAATGCTTTTAAACAAGACTAGATGCAACAATTCGGTCCTTAATCTTTAGTATTCTTCCGGGAGTTGATTTGTATGACCAATGTAGGGGCTGCATTTCATAATAACTTAAGGTATGGAAAAATTACTGTATTTCCTAAAAAAATATACTTAAGATAACAAGTTTGCATAGTGAATACATGAAATTCTGTATTACCTATTAAAAAATGTACGAGCATACCAATTATGATTAGTGTAATTTTGTGGTGTTCTTTTTTGTTGATATTTATTAATTACACTCAAGTAGTTTTTAAGATATGCGTCAAAACAATAAATTATACTCCCTCCGTCCCATTTTTATTGTCAACTACAAAAAAGAACACGGGTTAAGAAAAGTACATTAATTATCTAATCAAATTTTCTCTTTCTCACTTAAATGTTTTTTGATTGGTTAATATTTAGGAAAGGATAATCTTTGTGGGACAAACTAAAATAGTATTATGGACAATAAAAATGGGACGGGAGAGTACTTTTTATGAAGTTGAGAAAGTTATAATGAAGACGACAAACTTACATTAACCCACATCTATTATATACAAACAACATTTAGGGCATGTTTGGGAAAACTTATTAACGGGGCGCTTATGAGCTTATTAGCTTATTAAGCTCAAATACGCTTGTAAATTTGAGCTTAATAAGCTAATAAGCTCATAAGCCCCGTTAATAAGCTTTCCAAAACATGCCCTTAGGTTCTTAGGATTAGGAAACATCGTTGTTCCACAGTATGTGAGTTTAAACAAGATATATTACAAACATTATGATAAAATGTTTTATATATAGTTTCAAATCGATAAACTTAATGAAGTGATAAACAGAGACCACTATCCATGTTAGGTCTAAGCATAGACAACGAAAGGTGTATGAAGGTCAAAATGTAATCTCGTCATCGTAGCTTAGTGGCCTATTAATTGAAGTCGGGCCTAAAAGATCGCAAATGCAATATGATATTAATCGTTAAGGTATCAAAATGTACTCCAAGAAAAGGAATCGGGAAACGAACAACTTTTGAATTGTGAAATAGCATTGAAAGATGAGGGCTAATACAACCTATTTTGATGCGTGAGATATGATCCTTTTTTTATTTTTTATTTTTTTAATTTCATCTAGGTGTTGTAAAGTCTAAGTGATTTAAAATATGGAATAGAAAATGCAATAAACTCAAAATATGGGGGTGAATTTGAATTCCCCTAATCAAAAGGAGGAGAGACAGAGAGAGGGGGTCCTTTAATTCCTTGTGACGTAGGGGGTTGGATCTACCAGGACCGGCCGGTTGGGTTTTAATTACGTCACGTGAATATCAATTGAAATAAATAAATAACATAATGCAAATAGAATAGAATAAATAACTTAATACTTCATCTATCACAGATTATGTATGTTTTTAGCTATGCTTTAACGTGGAGTTGGTCCGTGTTTCATGACCGATTATAAATATACATATCATATTAATAAATTAATATATTACTTCCTCCGATTCAAAATAAGTAATACACTTTCTATTTTTAGATGTATCAAAATAAGTGATACATTTTGAAAATTTACCTTATTTGGTAAAAAGTGGTGGGTCCCACATCCATTAACTACCTACTTTAATAAAGTGAAATGACACATTTACTCTTACTTTTTACTTTCAAACATCATTAACTCTATTTTATTCAAAAATTGTGGGCACCATTCTCCACTAAACATCTAATTAATTTAACTTAACCCATATTATAATCTTTTTCATCAAAAACCGCAAAATCAACAATGTATCACTTATTTTGAATCGGATGAAGTATTAACTTCGTTAAGGCAACTTGAATAATTATTATCTTAATTGACCTTTAAAAAATATGCATATGTTGAATTAGTTATAAATTTATTTAATCTGTATATTACAATTATATAAAATATATTGGAATGGTTGCAAATTTACTTACTCTATACATTTCAATTTTATAAAATAGTTTCAAATAATAAAATTATATATAATATATATAATTGTCATTTATATAAAAATACACTATTTAAACATCATAAGTAATATTAATAATAGTATTAATAATAATAATAATAATAATAATAATAATAATAATAATAGTAGAGTCACGTAAAAGATTCAAAGAGAAAGCTGACAATACCAAAAAACAGCTTAAATGTAAATATATATATATATATATATATATATATATATATATATATATATATATATATATATATATATATATATATAATCTTTCTTATTAATAGTGATAACATTTGATAAATATTATATGAGTTTTGATAATGATAGCCCTTAGAGCTGTCAATAAGAAAAGATAAGAATGAGCAGTCTTATTCTGATTGGAGGAGGATTTGAAATGTTGCTAAAAAGAAGGAATATAAGTTGACTAATGCAGATAAGAGGGGAGAAATATGAAAATAATATTTCTATTATTCATTCTTATTGATAGCCCTAAGAGCTGTCATTATCAAAACCCATATTATATATACAAATTTCTAACTTTTTGAATATGATAATTTTTCATGTATATATAAATGAGTTTCTCATGTTCATACTCTATGCTTACATTCGTTAAAAACGTTCTAAATAAGTAACAATATTTTCAACCCTCAGTCTTTGGGAGTCATTGCAAGACCATAATGTTTTCCAAGGCATAATGATTTAAAGTGATATCTTTGTATTTAATTTATAATTTATAATTTATATATATATATATATATATATATATATATATATATATATATATATATATATATATATATATACACACATTTATATAAACAAAAATATGAAAACAGACAATTATAAATTCATAACATAATTAATCAATTTTATTCTTCATTTTGGG
Organism: Calendula officinalis; assembly: GCA_963853835.1. Classification (NCBI taxonomy): domain Eukaryota; kingdom Viridiplantae; phylum Streptophyta; class Magnoliopsida; order Asterales; family Asteraceae; genus Calendula; species Calendula officinalis. The sequence goes on along the minus strand of OY970821.1, from coordinate 65,632,908 downwards.
TATATTGAATTATTCTTATAATAAATAATTATACATATTTGTCTCGTATAACTCAATATTTTTAATATCTTTACTATAGTATAAAGAGTTTACCACTTCCATAATTAGCAAGGCCGAAAATTCAGCCAACACACTTACTAATTATAGAATTAGAATCCTTTTGGAAAAAAAAAAATTCATCAGCCAGGACTCGAACCCACTACCTGTTGGTTACTTAGCGTCATCAAGACCAGCAGGGCAGGCCGCCGACTGATAATATGTTGAAACATTAATAGTTAAATTCAATATAAAACGCGGGTTAAGCCCACTATACCACAACCCATCTGATCAAAGGCCTTTGGCCCATCATATTTGGTCTGATATGCTAACCCCGCCGATTGTTCCATCCGGGATCTCAACCCAAGTTCAAAACAGTGTGTCTGACTCTATGTTTCCGCCTGTTCGTTCACCGAGGACTATCGTCTCTTCATTTCTGCATGTTCGATTCTTGAACCATGATGATGGGAGTGTCAGGCGATTTCATTGGCAATATTTCAAGGTTTCAACGATTGCATACCCAATTCAAGACTTCAACAATTGTGAAAACCACAATAAATACAACATCGTTTCTGCAATTTCATTCCCAACTTCGACCTATTTATTTAAGGTATCAATTTCATACAATTTCATACGAAATTTCTTACAAATTTTCGTACCATTTTGTAGCTGATTTTTTTTTTTGTTAATTTCCAGTCAATTTCATACGCAACTTCATGCAATTTCATACGCAATTTACTGCCTAATCGACCAGACAATTTTGATTGTGTTTTTGGGTCGAAATTACATGTAATGTTTTGGGTTTTTAGGTTCTTTGATTTTTGATTGCATGTTTATTGGGGGTTTCAGTTGTAAATTTTTTATTTTGATGTTTGTTTGATTTTTAGTGATTTATTTATAGATTTCCTAAAACTTCAAATAACAATTTACTGATTTTTGAAGATGGAATTAATATATTTTTTTTAGTCAAATGCATGTTCATTTTTTACTCAATTTTTTAATACAAATATTCAGTTTGTTAACTATTAACCTCATGTCTTATAACCAGTTATATTTGCAGTTTGGGCTTAATCACACACTACCAACTTGTGTTTTATGTCTTTGTATCTTTACTAAATGTTGCATGTGTTACCTGCTTGTGTTACATACCACATTGTCCTTAAGAATTTAAAAAAAGCTTAAAAGAGAGTCAAATTTTTTAACATGGAAATGGGATTACATTATTGATATACTAGCTGACATCTTATCATCCTACCAGCAAATTTCATGTAAAGAACATGTTGAAATCGAATTCAAGCCTGGTTTGGGTTGATTTGACGTAGTTGTCATTTTTGTGTTGTTTACATATATATTATTATTTGAATTGGTTGTAGATTGGACATGTACCCTATCCTTGCATATGATGGCATCGGGAAAGAAATAACAGTCGAGTTTTTCCAAAATACCCTTTAAACAAAGAGATCGTTGCAAAACATTTTAAAGACTCGGAAAAGTAACACTTTCTCTATTAGACTATTTCTCTTCCAACTACATGTAGATAGAGGTCGCTGGAACTCATTTATGTGAAAATGGGTCGATTTGGGTTAGGCAACTTGCTCGGAAATGAAATGGGTCATGCAATTCAGATTTGTTGAAAGTACTCAATGCGGTAATTAACATCTCCCAACAATTTGTTTAAACAATTTAGATCTTATTTAGATAGAATAGTTATTGTTATGCACTTAGTTTTTATAAATCTTATAAAAGAATAAAAAAAATGTTTATCTGAAATAGAGCAATTGCAGCAAGATGAAGGACAAATGTTGACAGGTGTATTCGGGTTTGGGTTTGTATAATCTCATAAACGATTGACCAATAAATTGTTTTATTTAAATAAGTATAATTATGATCCTAGCAATTTTGTTTTTATAATCTTAACTAATGCATTAACTATAAAAAATAATTCAAAAATTAACAAAAATGAAGTGGTAACGGGTTAGCCCAACCCATTTGGATCTGCTACTTAACTTTAGGTTGATACAAGGGATAAAGAAATGATTCCACTTTTGCAGCCTTTCCAGTTCTTTATCCTTCACATAGCTGGAATGGCTTGTGGGAATGCTTCAAGTTATCTATAGTGGGATAAATTTCATTCAAAATTTGTTAAATGAGATTTTATCAGAGATTGTTTAGTCTGGATTGCATACCAAAATGTGTAATTGTATGAGATATAGTCTATAACTATTCTTTGCTGCATATATGGAAACTAGCTTCAAAGCCCGCCCGATTTGGGCGGGCATGATTCGAGAGAGAGATATAGGAACATAACGATATATTAATAGTATTTAAATAACATAGGAATCCATAATTGTAATAATGAGAAACAATTTTTGATACATCAATAAATGTTATATGAAATTTATAGACGAAATAAAAGTCAAACTCAATATCAAAGTCAAACATACATTCAAGAAATGGTATAAGATCCACAAGTGTTGTATCATCAGCTTCACATTTTCAGGGTTTTATTGCTACACAATTCTCTGGTTGAAGACAACTCTCAAGAGCATTACCACTTATATATAAAACCCTAGAGGGATCTTTGTTAAGCTTTGATAAATCCTACAAAAAGAAACAAATTAATTTTAATTTTATACAATATTTGTAACCATATACAATACATAGATTGTTTATTATTTTATTAAAATTAAATGTAGTTACATAATCTATAGTGCTTCCCATCTTGATATCTAGTTGCAGCCCTTGATAGCCTGTATCTTATGCAGTGTTTTCCATCCAATGTATCAACAATAGGATCAACATACTGCACACACAAATAAAAATCATGAGATTGTCAAGACTGAGGAATTTGGGCTCGCGCTTCGCGGCGGGTTGCAAAATACACATATGATGTGGAGGCAGGGTGTTTGGATCAATGTATCCTAGTTCATCGATCATTTGAAATAAGCGTAGTAGCAGCATCTGAAATAAGCGTAGTAGCAGCATACGAACCAAAAGTAGCATTAAGCCTGTTAACAATACATATTAGTTAAAATTCATCAAAGTCAAAAAGAAACTTTGATAATCATATAAAGAAACTTTTATAATCGTACTATACACCTGTTAAAGCTCAGATATAACATTAACTTGAATTCATCTAAAGAAACTTTTATAATATTGATCTCACGACACAATTGGCAATCAAAGTCAAAAAGAACAACGAAAAAGGGACCCGTAACTCTTAAGAAATGATGAAAAAATGGAAAAGAACACTAAATAAGCGATCTTAGTACTCACCTCAGGTACAATTTGACCAAAAAGTTCCAAAGTGAAGTCAATGTTTCATCTTTTGCCCCAATTGCAGAGAAGTTATATAATCCATGTGATTCATATTTAACCGCAATGTGTTTTGCATTTGTTAGAGCTATGGTTAGGTGAACTTTAACTGCAAGTTGAGCCCAAAGATCTTCTGGAATCTGGATGGCTTCTACACAAATTAAAGAAAATACAACAATCAAAGTTGGATCTTTTTACTGCTCAAATTGAGAACTGATGGAGATAACACGGTCATTTGGGACAATTTAAAAGAAAAACGGGACAACTGAAGCCCCACAAATTTCAGCATCTCGGGCAACTGTCACCCACCTTGGTGTTGTAATATTTATTGCTCCCCAACATCAAACCCTAAAAAATATAAAATAAAATAAAACTTATTAGCATAGGAGCACAAATTAACAATAAGATAATGAAATATGATAAGATTTAACATGACTAAATTCCAAGAGTGATAAGCTATTGGGAAAATCGACCTGAATTTAGCATATCTCCAATAGACCACATATCTCCAACACTCATTAGGAAACGATAAAATGAAATAAAGATCAAATTAGCAAAACATTGAGAAGGGTGTTTTGCTAATTTTATTTAACCCACACATTTACCTTAGTAAATAGATTTAGCAAACTACTTTGTAACATAATACAAAAGATGGAAGAAATATAAAGAATAATTTTACAACCTACCAGATATGCACAACAAATTGAGAAAGAGATTAAAACAGGAAGATCAAGAAATGTTTAGGCATTCGGGGATTTACAATTTGTTGTCACTTCAGTCTAATCATTTTATATGATACTATCATAAAAACAAAAGTACAAAGAGTGTTATGATTTTTCAAAGGGGTTTTTAAAGGCTTCAAATTCATCTCCCAAATACTTGGTAATCCCTTTTTTCTAAATCAATTGGTAAAGTCAAAATTAGGGTTCTTTTCTTCAGGATTTAGATAAGGATTTTGTGATTATAGTTATAAAAGAGCGTGAGATTGAGATTGGATACCCAACAGATGTTAAGCATGTTGCTCATATTGGCTGGGATGGATCCTCAGGCAGTGCTCCTTCTTGGGTAATTTTGTCATTCTACATCTTTTCTATTGAAAATCAGCATCGTTTTATTAAAAAAAAATTGAATTATTGAAGATGAATGAATTCAAAACAACTCTTGAATTTGCAGCAACTTCCATTGGTAATTCTGGTTCTGCTATGTCCACATGGTCTTCTCAAGGTATTTTATTGATATTTAAATCGTTTTATTTAATTTCTTTCGTACAAATTAATCATAATCATTTATATAAATTGAGCAGAACGATGTATTTTCGATGAAAATGCGCTTTTGGACGAATTATCTAAATGAAAACAGACCTGAATGTTTTCAAAGTAATATCTTTTTTCTTTTTAATAATAACAGTAACTTTTAGTTTTGGTACCTCAAATAGAAACTAATATATGACCTACAGACATAAAATCAAAAAAGTAACATTTTTTTTTACCTTTTTAATAATATGTATTTCGCTTCGGGATCCAAGGTAAAGATGACGATAAAGGAATTTCTTCAGTTATTCTTTCACTTAAGCTAGTGAGGATGACGATAAAGGGATTGATAAGAATGACACAGAGCTCATTTCATAACATCCGACATGGTTTAAAAACAAAAACCTGCAGACATAACTTATGAATATAATTCACTTGAAAAATTCCGTCCCCTTGAACTTTAGAGTTTAGACTCTACTAATTGATATATAACTGCAGCGTGTAAGAAGTCGAACTTAAGAATATAATTCGTTTGCAGCGGCTGGAAAATAGAAACTAATATGACATGCACACATAAAAACAAAGCATTAACAACTTTTACCTAACAAAATATTGTATAGCAGGTTTATGGAAAATAATACTTTAGAGCAAAGGAATTGTATTACCAGCGTTGTATGACGTAGGAGGATCCTTTTGCAAATCCTTCAATAAATGTTTCGATCCAGAAATCGGTAATAATCGGCTCCACAATTTTTTCAGCCGCTTGAGCCCTAATTTCTTCTTCTCGATCCTTCAACAAAACTTGAAGCAATCAAATATAGAACCCTATATTTTGCTATAAAAAGAATATTCACATTTAACAAACCTATAGATACCAGATGATGAAATTGACAATTATTTTTTTTAAATCCTCTTATAACCAAATAGAAACTATAAGTAGCAGCCGCCGGCTAAATTGTATGTTGTACAACGAATGGCATTGTCATAATTTATAGATACCAAAACTTTACATGAGAAACAGGTTCATTAAATTCATTGTAGCAGCTTCTGTACTATAATTAGCAGCCGTTTGGATCGATTATATTGTTGTACAATCTTGAAATTGACAATCAAATAAGCCCTAACTTAAGTAGCAGCCATCAATTATGTATGATTCGGTATCAAATTAGTTTAAATAAGCACTACTTTACAATTGGTGCTAAATGAAAATTTAGCAATTGAAGGATCTTTAAAAGTTACCTTGGTGAGATAGATGAACCTAACTCAATGGCTGACTCAAATATGTAGAAGACGACATGATTCAAAATGAAAGGGTTTTTGGTGAATGCTGCATAATTTAACTTGCATCCAGTTATCCATATTTGCAAGAATAAAAGACGATTTCACCCAAAAAATTGCACTTCAACGTGGAGTAAATTGCACTAATTTTGATATTTAATTCAATAAAACAAATAAAGGAGGTAGGATTTTACCAAAATGATTGTTGATTCCAATGGTGGAGTTGTCAACTTTAGATCTTGAAGAAACACAATTGCCAATAAACCCCTTTATTTCAACACCCAATGAAATCTTCATCATTAATCTTCTTTTTCTTTTTATTGTTCTTATACACCATCTTCATCCCCAAACTTCATCTTTTAAAAACAAACCCTAAAACAAAGAATATTGGGTATCATCGATACAACCCGGCAAATGAAAAAAGATCCACAATTTTACCGGAAAGATATAATCAAAGGAAACAACATGAATTTCTGTTTTAGGACAAACAGATTCATGTAACCCTAAAAGCCAAATTAAACACCGGAAAGATATTAACACAACCTAAAACCCAGAAATTATGTAACCCTAAAATGCAGTGAACAAAAAAAAACAGAGATTACATGCTTGGGCCTCCGGCGGTGATGAGACAAAAGGTGGAGACAGCGATTCCTTCCATATCTGTAAAAAAACAGATGACGGTGGATGATGAAAAAGGATGGCAGATTGGGTTTAGATAAATACATGGTTTAATTTTGAGCGGTGTCAGATTATGACGATGGTGGAGAAGGTGAAACGAAGGCTTCTTCAATTTGTATGTGACTGTCATTGTGGTAGCATCGATTGAAGGATGTGACGAAAATTAGTGTAACGAATTTTCAAGGTATAATTGAAGTACGATTTGGTTGGCCAATGGTTGAATTACAGGTGGCATTCTCAACCAATGAGGGAGCTCCAAACTACAATCAAATGTAGCCTCATATATAGGAGAAGATTTTTAGCATTTTAGCTTAGAAAATATTGAAATTCTGTTAAGTTTTGGTAGTGAAAAGCTTGCAGTACTATTTGGGTGAACAATGGTGTTAAGTGGTGTAAAATCCTTGTTCTCTTTATTGATTTACCAAGATATATATAGTGCTACAATACAAATCTTTTCCCCTAAAGTAGGAAAGGATATTTACCAGAATATTCTAGAATATATGTAACACCTCAATTTTCAAAACAACATTTAAATATCATTTAATCCAAAAATACATAATATTGTATCAACATCAAATGCCGGTTTTACGAAAACGAAAAGGTTTCTTGTTCGAGATTATCAGAGTTTACAAAAACGGTGTTACAAATTATATCTTAACCATAGGATAAGGACTCTAATCATCAACACCGAGCTAATCTCAACAAGGCCTCTTCTAAACGGGCCTCCTAGATCTTCGATCCCGAACCTGAGTACATAGCAAAACACAAACATAGTACGTGAGACAAAATTGCCTCGTGAGATACATGGGTTTAAAACCCGATAAACAACTAGTCACATAATATCATTTAAACTTAAAATAATATTACTAAGTTCATTTGAGTCACTTCATTACTTTCATCATTTGGCCAATGTCAAGATAATCGGAATGCCTCCAATCTATCAAGACCGTCATATCCACGGTAACCGGAATGCCTCCAATCTACCGGGACTCATAGGTATTGGGTAATCGGAATGCCTCCAATCTACCACTAACCTTAAGGCACCGTAATAACCGGAATGCCTCCAATCTACTACGGCCCTAGGGACATCAACATCATCGTCATCACTTATCTTTTATCATAGTGAGCCTATAGCTCCATCATTTCTCATTCAATTAATCGATTCATCATCACATAAGCAATTCATTAAAAATCACATAATTAACTAAATTACTTAAAGACTCGATAAAAGCATTTAATTATAAACATTTACTAACTATGTACTCAGTTTTGAAAGTTCACATGTACTCACCTTAGCCAAGCTTAACCAATTGTTGTGTTCCTTAAACGCCAATATCACTTCTCAAGATTTGAATGCCTCAAATCTTCCAACCGATAACCTATTATCAAAACCAATACAATGGTTTGCATTAATCATCTATACTAACTACACAATCCATGGCTAGTCAACTACTAAATTCATAAATCACCACATTTTCGTGTATCCATAACATGACCACGTTTTCCTTGTTAAAATACCATAGATCTAAGTTATATTACTTCCATTTAACCATTCATGAACAAATCCATAACTAGGGTTTATGATTCAAGCTTCCATACTTAAATCTAAGACTTATAACACAAGAGAATTGAAGATTTACCTTTGTTCTTCAATAAGGAGCAAGAATCACCAAGATTTGATGAAGATTGAGCTCCAAACGACACCTTACACTAAAAAATCACACACACCAAAAGAGAGGAGAAAAACTAGGGTTTTATGTGAAATAAATGATGTTTCCCGAATTAAATGCTGGTGTCGGGCAAAGTTCGCGATCGTTACTGAGTTCGCGTCGTGAACTTCTTCACGCACGCATAGTTCGCGATCGTTACTAGGTCGGGAACTACTTCGCGACGGATTGCCCAAATAGCTGTATCGAGTTCACGATCGTGAACATTAGTTCACGCCATGAACTCCCAGAACAGCCCAGGCTGCACTTTTTAATCTTTGGCTCGACCCGGTTTCGCCCATAACTTTCTCGTACGGTGTCCAAATGACACGAAACCAATTCCTACGTTCTTTAAACGATTTATCCTTATTTAACATATTTTTGTACAATTTATTAATTTACAAAATTCGTGTCGTTACAACTATCTACCCCTTAATGAGATTCCGTCCTTCGAATCTCATCATAATTCACGAAGTTCGGGTATCTTCTCCGAATCTCGTCCTTGACTTCCCAAGTCAAGTTCGGCCCAAGTGAATGCTTCCGCTTGACCAACACCAATTCAATTTCTTTATTCCGAAGTTTCTTGGTTTTTGACTCTAGTATGGCTTCGGGTTCCTCAATCAATCGGTTCGGGGCATCCACCCGCAACTCTTGTAACGGAATTATATTTTCAACCTCACCCACGAACTTCTTCAAATAACTTACATGAAACGTATCGTGAACACCTTGAAGTTCGGGTGAGAGTTCTAACTTGAAAGCTTGCAAACCGACCCGTTTCAAAATCTTAAACGGGCCAACATACCTTGGGCTCAATTTGCCTTTCTTACCAAACCGCATTACGCCTTTCCAAGGCGATACTTTCAACATTACCATGTCTCCAACATTCAAATCATATGGTCTCTTTTTCAAACCCGAGTAGCTTCTTTGTCGATCTTGGGCGATTTTCATATTGGTTTGGATTATCCCAATCTTTTCATTGGTCAACTTCACAATCTCGGGACCCGTGAGTTTCGTCTCACCCGCTTCAAGCCAACACGATGGATTTCTACATTTCCTTCCATACAACGCCTCATAAGGCGGCATTTTAACAGTCAATTGGTAACTATTATTGTAGGAGAACTCAACTAACGGTAAATGTTCATCCCATTTACCTACAAAATCTAGCACACACGATCTTAGCATATCCTCAACCGTTTGAATAGTTCTTTCACTTTGACCATCGGTTTGCGGGTGGTAAGCCGTACTCAACCGCAATTTCGTTCCCAACTCTTCTTGCAATGATCTCCAAAACCTCGAGGTAAACCTCGCATCTCTATCGGATACAATTGACAACGGGACTCCATGAAGTCTTACTACTTCATCCACATACAATTTTGCCAACTTCTCAAGTGGCATGGTTTCCCGAATTGCCAAGAATAATGCACTTTTGGTCAACCGGTCGACTATGACCCAAATGGCGTCGTGGTTCTTGCTCGTCCTTGGCAATCCAACAATAAAATCCATTGTTATATCATCCCATTTACCGGCCAGAATTTGTAACGATTGAGCTATCCCGTAAGGCACTTGATGCTCAGCTTTTACTTGTGCACACGTGGCACACTTAGAAATATACTTTGCCACTCTTGCCTTCATCCCGGGCCACCAATACATCTTTTTCATATCTTGATACGTTTTCGTACTTCCCGGGTGGATCGAATACTTAGACTTTTGAACATCGTTTAGTAACTCCTTTCGAGTACCCCCGAACTTGGGAACCCAAATTCGACCACCCACGGTTTTCAACCCTTGCTTGTTTTCCACAAAATGTTGGTTCTTTCCCAAACGTTCTTGCCTTAACTCATCCTTTTCCATCACTTCCTGTTGGGCATTCTTGATTCGTTCCACTATACTCGAGACTACTTGAATACGTGTTAGCTTCCCTTTAATCGGCTTTTCATATACTTTTCGGCTCAAGGCGTCGGCCACCACGTTGGCCTTCCCCGCAGGGTAAACAATCTCACAATCATAATCTTGTATCAATTCGATCCATCTTCTTTGCCTCATATTTAGGTCTTTTTGAGTGAAAACGTATTGAAGACTTTTGTGATCCGTATATAACGTACACCTCGTACCGTATAAGTAGTGTCTCCATAACTTTAAAGCAAATACTATCGCCGCCAATTCCAAATCGTGAGTCGTGTACTTTTCTTCCGCATTCTTTAGTTGTCTCGAGGCGTAGGCAATCACTTTCCCCCGTTGCATCAAAACACAACCCAAACCTTTATGTGAAGCATCACTATACACGATGAAGTCTTCCATCCCTTCGGGTAACGTGAGAACCGGGGCGTTACACAATTTTTCCTTTAATATGGCAAATGCATTTTCTTGTTTTTCTCCCCACACAAACTCACTACTCTTTCGGGTCAACAATGTGAGTGGTGTCGCCACTCGAGAAAAGTCTTGAATAAATCGACGGTAATATCCGGCAAGGCCGAGAAAACTTCTCACCTCGGTTGGAGTTCGTGGCGGTTCCCACTTCATAACCGCTTCAATCTTCGACGGGTCAACTTTGATTCCTTCTCGGGACACGATATGACCAAGGAATTGGACTTCTCGAATCCAAAATTCACATTTAGAAAACTTAGCATACAATTTTTCTCGTTGTAGCACTTCTAACGTTTGCCTTAGGTGGCTCTCGTGTTCTTCTTCGGTTTTTGAATAAATAAGAATATCGTCAATAAATACGATAAGGAACTTGTCGAGGAATGGTTTGCAAACCCGATTCATAAGGTCCATAAAAATGGCCGGTACCTTAGTCAACCCGAATGGCATTACCAAAAACTCGTAATGTCCATAACGTGTACGAAACGCCGTCTTCTCGGCATCTCCCTCTTTCACTCGAACTTGGTGGTAACCCGACCTCAAATCGATCTTCGAGAAATAGTCGGCACCTTGAAGTTGATCAAATAAGTCATCGATTCTAGGCAATGGGTATCAGTTCTTAATAGTCATCTTGTTCAACTCTCGGTAGTCGATGCACATTCTCATTGAACCGTCTTTCTTCTTAACAAACAATACGGGCGCACCCCATGGAGACGAGCTAGGACGAATAAATCATTTGTCGAGTAACTCTTGCAATTGGGACATCAATTCCCGCATTTCGGTGGGAGCCAAACGGTATGGAGCACGAGCTATCGGCGTCGCTCCCGGAACTAAATCAATACGGAATTCTACTTGCCTCTCCGGTGGCAATCCCGGTAAATCGTCGGGAAATACCTCGGGAAAATCTCGAATCACCTTTACATTTTCCACCGTCTTCTTCTCTTTCCTTCCATCTAATACATATGCTAAAAAGGACGAACACCCTTTGGCTAAACATTTCCTAGCTTTAACCGCGGTCATAAGACATGGTAAATGGTGTCGTCTCTCACCATACACATAAACTTTTTCATTGTCGGGAGTCCTAATCGAGACTATCTTTTTCCCGCATAAAATCTTTGCTTGATTCTCACCCAACCAATCCATACCTATAACTATATCAAAACCCGCAATTTCCATGGGTAATAAATTCACCTTAAACTTTTTCCCATCTATTTCCAATTCACAATTTCGACACATATGTTGAACTATGGAGGTTTTACCATCCGCAATTTCTATATCATAAATTTCATCAAGGAGTTCTAACGGCACATTCAACACCACAACAAAATTATGCGACACAAACGAATAAGTAGCACCCGAGTCAAATAAGATCCGGGCGGGAATAGAATTTACGAGTAGGGTACCTGAAACGACATCGTGGACTTCTTTGGCTTCATCTCGGGTAAGTTGGAAGGACCGACCCTTGACCTTTGTCGGCTCCGCTTTCTTTTGAGCGGTCGACACCATGGTCTCGCTTCCCTTCTTCGGGCATGCATTGCTATAGTGCCCTTTTTCATGGCACGAATAACACTCGATTTCATCCAACGGTTTGGCCCGGCAATCCCTTGCCATATGCCCCGGCCTTCCACACTTGAAACACGACTTTGAATCCGCCAAACATTACCCCTTGTGGTCTTTGCCACACTTCTTACAAGCACCCACACTTGCTTGCTTAGAGAAGGTCGGGGTGAACTTTCCTTTCTTCACCGAACCCGAGCTCCCCTCAAACTTCCTCTTCTCAAACTTTTCAAACTTTGGCCTCTCATTGATTCTCCTTTGGCCCACCTCCTCCACATTCCTCGCCGCACTAATAGCCTCATCTAGTGTGGCGGCCCTCTTTACTTCCAACTCATACTCCCACGGGAGTCCATTAGCATACCGAACAATCCGGGATCTCTCATCGGATACAATTTGATTACAAACGGGATTAATCCCGTGAACTTCTTAGTGTACTCATCGACACTCAAACCACCTTTCTTCAAATGAACAAACTCTTCTTGAAGTTTCTCCAAATTTCTCTCGGGGAAAAACTTTGCCTTCAACCGTTTCAAAAACTCATCCCACGTCATCTTGTACATCGCCCTTTTCCCAACGTTTCATACAAGGTATCCCACCACACGAGGGCCTCATCTTTCAGTAACCGAGAAGCATAGATCACCATATCACCTTCCTTGCATTTACTAGCTTCAAGGACTTGTTCGGTTTCTCGGATCCAACGGATCGTGACTTTCGGTTCGGAGCTACCATAGTAGTTATCGGGCTTAAAAGCCACAAAGTTCTTGTACGTGCACCCCTTCCTTTCCCTCGGCTCGGGGTCACTCTCCTCTTCTTCCGTTGAAGACCTCTCGGTTTGAGCAACACTACTTGACTTGCTTTTCGTGCGGGGTGGAGATTCCTCCCGCCTTTCACGTGCCTTATGCTCATTGAGGATTCGGTTCACATCCTCATTCACTATGTCCCTCATTTGATTGAACATAGTTTGGAGGTGTTCTACGGTGACCGGGGTGTGAGTGTTCCTTTCAACACCCGAATTTTCCTCACCTTCCCGAGGTTGAGGACCAAACACCGGTTCGATGACAACGTTATTCGAATCTTGCCCTTGATCAAGTGGGCCTCTTGCACTTCTAGTTCTCACCATTTTGCTATAATAAGACATCAATCATTTAGAAGTCAATTTATCAAAGTAACGGTGGCATTGACCGTTCCACTACCAACATGACCTATTCCCTTAAGGTCAACCCTATCGAACCTACATTTAAGGTCTCAATAGCCATTTCATAAGTATCCTATGGAACCTACGGTCCTACTAGCTCAGTTTAAGTCTAGGATGGTCAACTCAACCTAGTTCACTTAAACTATAGCTCTGATACCAAGTTGTAACACCTCAATTTTCAAAACAACATTTAAATATCATTTAATCCAAAAATACATAATATTGTATCAACATCAAATGCCGGTTTTACAAAAACGAAAAGGTTTCTTGTTCGAGATTATCAGAGTTTACAAAAACGGTGTTACAAATTATATCTTAACCATAGGATAAGGACTCTAATCATCAACACCGAGCTAATCTCAACAAGGCCTCTTCTAAACGGGCCTCCTAGATCTTCGATCCCGAACCTAAGTACATAGCAAAACACAAACATAGTACGTGAGACAAAATTGCCTCGTGAGATACATGGGTTTAAAACCCGATAAACAACTAGTCACATAATATCATTTAAACTTAAAATAATATTACTAAGTTCATTTGAGTCACTTCATTACTTTCATCATTTGGCCAATGTCAAGATAATCGGAATGCCTCCAATCTATCAAGACCGTCATATCCACGGTAACCGGAATGCCTCCAATCTACCGGGACTCATAGGTATTGGGTAATCGGAATGCCTCCAATCTACCACTAACCTTAAGGCACCGTAATAACCGGAATGCCTCCAATCTACTACGGCCCTAGGGACATCAACATCATCATCATCACTTATCTTTTATCATAGTGAGCCTATAGCTCCATCATTTCTTATTCAATTAATCGATTCATCATCACATAAGCAATTCATTAAAAATCACATAATTAACTAAATTACTTAAAGACTCGATAAAAGCATTTAATTATAAACATTTACTAACTATGTACTCAGTTTTGAAAGTTCACATGTACTCACCTTAGCCAAGCTTAACCAATTGTTGTGTTCCTTAAACGCCAATATCACTTCTCAAGATTTGAATGCCTCAAATCTTCCAACCGATAACCTATTATCAAAACCAATACAATGGTTTGCATTAATCATCTATACTAACTACACAATCCATGGCTAGTCAACTACTAAATTCATAAATCACCACATTTTCGTGTATCCATAACATGACCACGTTTCCTTGTTAAAATACCATAGATCTAAGTTATATTACTTCCATTTAACCATTCATGAACAAATCCATAACTAGGGTTTATGATTCAAGCTTCCATACTTAAATCTAAGACTTATAACACAAGAGGATTGAAGATTTACCTTTGTTCTTCAATAAGGAGCAAGAATCACCAAGATTTGATGAAGATTGAGCTCCAAACGACACCTTACACTCAAAAATCGCACACACCAAAAGAGAGGAGAAAAACTAGGGTTTTATGTGAAATAAATGATGTTTCCGGAATTAAATGTTGGTGTCGGGAAAAGTTCGCGATCGTTACTGAGTTCGCGTCGTGAACTTCTTCACGCACGCATAGTTCGCGATCGTTACTAGGTCGGGAACTACTTCGCGACGGATTGCCCAAATAGCTGTATCGAGTTCACGATCGTGAACATTAGTTCACGCCGTGAACTCCCAGAACAGTCCAGGCTGCACTTTTTAATCTTTGGCTCGACCCGGTTTCGCTCATAACTTTCTCGTACGGTGTCCAAATGACACGAAACCAATTCCTACGTTCTTTAAATGATTTATCCTTATTTAACATATTTTTGTACAATTTATTAATTTACAAAATTCGGGTCGTTACAATATATACAATATATTTATACTAAAATATAATTCGGTTAACAGCCCCCCGCAGTTTGAGCCGGAGGGGACCGAATGCTTAAACTGTCTCGGAAGTCAAGGAACAATTGTCATGGAAGGCCTTTGGTGAAAATGTCCGCATATTGATAAGCCGACGGAACATGAAACACGCGAATGTGACCTAAGGCAACCTTCTCACGAACAAAGTGAATATCCATCTCTATGTGTTTCGTACGTTGATGTTGAACGGGATTGCTAGAAAGATAGACGGCTGAAACATTATCACAATAAACGAGTGTGGACCGTCGCAGTGGGGTATGTAGCTCGAGAAGTAAGTTGCGTAACCAACATGATTCAGCAACGACATTAGCGACACCGCGATATTCTGCTTCAGCACTAGAACGTGATAAGGTGGGTTGACATTTTGCCGACCATGAAATCAAATTATCGCCAAGAAACACACAGTAACCCGATGTTGAACGTCGGGTGTCCGGGCATCCTCCCCAATCAGCGTCGGTGTAGGCAATTAGTTGAGAGGGAGTGGAGGGATATAGTTGCAAACCCAAATGAGTCGTGCCTTTGATGTACCGTAGAATTCATTTTAGGGTATTGAAATGAAGTTCTCTTGGGGCATGCATGAATAGGCAAATTTGTTGCACTGCATAGGATATATCAGGCCGTGTAAATGTCAGGTATTGTAATGCTCCGGCAAGGCTTCGGTAGGTTGTAGGATCGTCGCACAAGTTGCCAGAAGTGGCGCTCAATTTAGAAGATGTATCAACCGGCGTTGCGACGGGATTACAAGTTTCCATGTGTGCTCTTTTTAATATAGATTCCGCATACTTTTGTTGGGATAAGAACATGCCCTTGGGTGTACGGTGAACGGAGATCCCCAAAATATACGTAAGGTGGCCGAGGTCCGTCATTTCGAATTCCTTTTTGAGAGCATCAATTATTGTTTTTTGCAATGTTGTTGATGAAGATGTAAGGAAGATGTAAGGACAATGTCATCCACATAGAGTAGTAGGTATGCAGTATCATTGTTGTGATGATATATGAATAAAGAGTCAACACTTTTGCTACATGTAAATCCGATTTTGAGAAGATGTTGAGCGAACCGTTGGTACCACGCCCGTGGTGCTTGTTTGAGTTCGTAAAGAGACTTGCGTAATCTGCATACATAACCTGGAAAAGAACGATTAGTTAAACCGGGAGGTTGATGCATATAGACCATTTCATTTAGGTCGCCATGAAGAAAGGCGTTCTTGACATCAAGTTGGTGAATCGGCCAATTTCGTCCTAATGAAAGAGATAGGACAGTGCGAAAATTGGCTGGTTTGACGACAGGACTGAACGTCTCGTCACAATCGATACCAACCTATGTGTTTTCCCGTTTACGACAAGCCGTGCTTTGTATATTTCCAATGAACCATCGGCTTTAAATTTGTGCCGGAGAATCCAATGACAACGTATGATATTCGCGTGCATTGGTCGGGGAACTAGATCCCACGTATTCTGTTTAAGTAAAGCATTAAATTCAGTGGTCATGGCAAAGTTCCAGTTAGGGTCTAGCATGGCAAGTTTGGGGTTGGAGGGTATTGGAGAGATGGTTTGAGTGTGAAGAGATAGATTGGGATTAGGTTTAAAAATACCGCTTTTGGAACGAGTTTGCATGGGGTGGTGTGAAGATGTAGCATCGGTAGGAGTGGGATTTGTGGTGTTGGCGGTGTTCATGATTGGGGCAGCAGGTGCGTCGGCCCGAGAAAGGGGAGGTGGCGGGTGTGCGGGTGGATTAGGATTCGACATATTAGGGGGCGGACTAGGAGGTGTAGGTGTACTAGAAGATAGGCCATGTGTAGGGTTGACAGTGGTAGATATATGAGACAAGTAATAAGGAGATGGAGGTGGGTCATTGAGGAAGTCATAAGAAGTGGTATTCGTGTTAAGTGGTGTAAAATCCTTGCTCTCTTTATTGATTTACCAAGATATATATAGTGTTACATACAAATCTTTTCCCCTAAAGTAGGAAAGGATATTTACCAGAATATTCTAGAATATATACAATATATTTATACTAAAATATAATTTGGTTAACAAATGGGTTAATGGGTAACTTAGGGTACTGGTTGCGTCACTTTGAATTGATCAAGTATATCATACTTCGCATTATGTTTTGAAGGTTTTGCACTACTTTTGAGTTTTGACAACTTGCAACCTGTTTAGCAAGTTTTCATGAAGCTAATATCTATATCTTTGAGAGATAAAACATAATTTTAATGCTAAAATTTATAAGCATGCAATGTTGAAATTGTCACATGTGCTTGCTATGGTAGTTCGGTGATTAGTTGTACAAATAAACTCCAAAATACTAATGAACTAAAATAAGAATAACTTGCAAGAATTAGTAAACATTCAACAAATTGTGAAATTATAGATCGTCAAAATACAACTTAACCACCAATGCCACAATCACCCAACACAGCAATCACTAATGCCGCGACCCATTGTCACGATGCTCCATCACCCACAACGAATACTACTGTCACCACCATCAGGATCACCGCTGCAAATTATAATTACACGGTACCCGCCGTCGCATTGCGCGGGTACCAGCTAGTATTTAAAAATGGAGCTTATGATAGGTTAACGGGAGCCACACGTTATTGAGTTTAGGTATTAAAATGTAGACGAGGATAAAATAGCAGGCGGTTGAAGTTTAAATGTATTGACATGTGGGACAGGAATAGGGTGAGATGACAATGAAGCCAAGGGATAATAGTGTCATTTACATTTATACACCGAAACAATTACACACTTGGATCCCTTACTTACATGACACCCCGCATCAACCAATGTCTTTGTAACCCAAGGCTTCTAACCTAGTGGTATTGGTGAAAAAAATAAGGTGTTGCCCATGACCAAGGTCATGGGTTTAAGTCCCGTCGTGGACGTGGGGTTTATTCCCCATAGGTGGAAGGTTCAAGGGAAAGCATACTGCCCTTATGGATGTCACTGTCTAGGCTCGAATCACTAACTTACTAACTGGCCGTTTAAAAAAAACCAATGTCTTTGTAGTAATTATAGGATTTTGTCGACATCTTTAAAAATTGTTTTTAAAAAATTCTTACTATATTTTAATTAAAAGTTTTTCTAACATATCTTCTGTAGTGTATAATATGGTGAATATGATAAATATAAAATTTCCCTTTTAATAGAAAATCAAACTTATGCAACTTATAAAATGATATAAATTAAAGTTTATTAATGTTATTCCATATATAATTTAAAAGCGAATTAAATGCTCATTAATGTACGATCATATTGCATATGTTAAAAATGTCATTCAATTAATAGAAGAGTATCAAAGGGTCTTTGGCCTAGCGGTATGATGTTTCCCTCTCAAGTATGAGGACAGGAGTTCGAGTCATGTCGTGGACATAGGTGGTAATTAGGAATAGATTAGATTTTCCGTTTCAAAAAAAATTAATAGAAGAGTAATATTATAAATGTAGAAAGTAGTTATTGATTAATATACAAGTTTGTATTACATTTGTTAACACCATAACAATGACATTTTTTTGAACGACAGTTATATTAAAACCAAAAGCTATCTTCAAGAAGAAGATGGACACAAACACCAATAAGGAATCACAAGATGGAAAAGAACATACACCTAAACACTTGTCGACAAAGGATACCTAAAACACTTGACGCTAGTATAGTGTTTGGCAAGGTCCAATTAAAGGGGAATTGAATTAACTATTCTAAATAAAAGGTTGTTTATTATAAATTTAATGCAAGGTTAATTAAATTGGATACCTCATTCCGTAAGAAATCTTATAAATTTGCATATACCCCTACTCTTCAATTTGCAGATATATTTCCAAAATTTTTTACGTACACAACTATTTTGAGTTCTCAATCCAATCTAAGCATACATGAGCCTATCCAACTGCAGTGTGGTATATGAGCTACCCTTTAATGTTATATATTGAAATCAATATAATCATAACCCTAACAATCCTAATATATATTTTTACAATCTCTGACAAAAATTAATTTGGTCTCTTTGTAACTATTTTTTTATGCAACCGTTCACAAGTGTCATTATTTGAATGTATATTGTCCCAGTAAAACTTTTGGTTGGTAAGTGATGTTTTTAGTGTCAAATTTTTGTAGGTGGCAAAATTGTTGTAATTGATCCGTTGTTTCGGATCGATATGTTGTCCTTTGCTGATAGACTTCATGTTCTCATTATTATTCCTCATTAAAAAAGAAAAGAAAAAGATTTGTTAACATATGAATATGAAAAAGATATAGAAGTTGGTAGCATAAATTGTTAATATAGTTTCATAAAATGCTAATAAAACAAAAAAATCGTAATTCAAAAAATTCGTAATTCAAAAAATTCTAGTATTTCATGCTAAAATTTTCTATTTGATCACTCAACAAATAAAATATTCACATATGGATACCACTAATTATTTTTCTAGAGAAATTATATTTATTTATACCACTTGTTCCTACTCATTTCCTACCCACGTGATAGAATTACATGTGTGATTCATTAATTCTCTCTCATAATATTATCTCTTGATTTTGACACATGTCTTGATCTAGTGAGTAGGACGATAAATAAAAACAAATGATAGGAAGCAATACCAGTACTCTTTTTTTTAACCTCATTATTTAATTTGAATATTTATATTAATCAAATAAATAGTAACATTGACATGTTTGGAAAAACTTATTTAAGAAGCTTTTAAATTTATTAGATTAATAAACTTCAAAATTTGAAGAATATCTAAGTTTATTAATTAATAAGCCTAAAAATCTCGTAAATAAATTTTACCACACACATCCTTAGTAGAATGTTTAGTAGAATACAATAACGTGGTTTTATTTGACAGTAAATTAGAAGCTTTTGTTGAATTTTTTCAAAAATAGGCCTCATCGGAGATGTATTTTCACAAATAGGCTTGATTTTTTTTTGTTTTCAAAAATAGGCTTTCCGCCGTCCCCGAGGCCGGCTTTCCTCTTAAACCCGGACTCCCCGAGGCCGGCTTTGGGGTTGTTTGACGTGACCTCTGGATGGACGGACTCCCCGAGGCCGGCTTCTGGAAGAAGGCCTCCCCGAGGCCGGCTTTAACCCATACAGCTCGCCTATAATAATTCCACCCATCACTTAACCCTCTTCACCCCTTTAAACTTCACAAAAAAATACACTAGTTCTACAAATACACTTCACAAAAAAAAATCATACTTCACAAATCAAACAATCAAGAATGAGTTCATCGAATAACGAGTAACCTCCATATCACCCCGTGTATGATTCGCCTCCTTTAGATGAGGCTGAGTTAGAATGTTTGATAGCTAGAGATTACAATGAGGTGCATCCGGAAGAAATTGCAGACGAGGAGCAACTTCTTTGGCTTGATGCAGAGCAAGCTCAATATGAGCGATATATTGAAATGTTGCGTGAAATAGGACCACCGGTTGTTCATCTCTGGCAGTTAAAAGGGAGGTTTAAGAATTTTGACACGAGAAAGCAAAAGATGGTACGTTTAAAATTACAAGATAATATTTGTTCAATTAACTAAAATTATATTTTTTTGGTATTTCCAGCTTTTACCGCCTCGGTTTGTGAGGCAGCATAACCACCTCCTTCAGAAAAGACATTGCGTGATACGAAGAGGTGATTCTGTTGAAGTCATGGACCTCCATGCTACTCGATTTGGGGAAGTTAAAATGAGTGGTGATTTCAAGCATTTCATGCATGAAAACGGAATTCTACCTAATGAACTTTGTACTTTTATCATAAATGAAGACTATCAGACTAATGGTAGAAATGTGATTTTTACTGTTAAACGTGAGAATGAATGATATGTAATATAGTTTGATATATCATGTGAAATAAAACTGATCTTATCATATTAAAAAGTGCATTAAAAAACTATTACATATTTGATAATACATTAACTTAAGTACCAAATAAATAACTAAAATCACACAATGCTTCTACACTCTTCTTTCTGCACTAAGATTTGGGCATCTGGTTCTGTTATGCCCTGTCCGGTCGCAAATTCCACAATGGTTTCTGCCAGATTGCGTTGGATCTGCCTGGTCCATCTCCATAGGGAACCTATTCACCTGTCTCCTCCCTCTTCTTGTGGAAATTCTTCCACTTGCGGCTCTCAATCCCCAATTCGGGTCGTTCCAGTAAAAGAACCGTTTTGCCACTTCCCGCATGTACAAGAACCGTTTCCACCGTTGTAAGTCACCGTTTGATCGTTCCCACCACTTTGGCCCGGTTGAACCTTTGTCCTCACCCTGTACACGCCCTCCGTGTAGTCAAAGTTCATAATATCGTGCTGGCGTCCATATCTGTCGCGCCTGGTGAAAAGATCCCACATACGCGGGGTTAGTTGCGTGTTACATTTAGACGCTTTCTCAGCACGCTCTCTGAAGAGGTTGACAGTTTTTGTGAATGTGAAGTCAACCATTGCCTTAATTGGGAGAAGCCTAGCCCCACACAATACATTGTTGTAACTCTCGGCGATGTTTGATGTCGTGTTCCCCCAACATCTATGGTCTGTGTCTCCCAAAAGAGTCCACTTATCAACCCCCATCTCCTCCAGATACGCCCCCGCGGACTCGTTGATAGATAGGAGTTCGTCTCTGGCTACCTGAAACTTACGCAATTCAGTCGTGGCACCCATCACCCAACATAGTTGCTTCATTCGGTGGTTTTTGAAACCCTTGTAGAGGTTGCTTCTGACGTGCCTCAGACAATATCTATGATACGCATTTGGCTCCTGCCACTCTTCCAGATTGTTCATTGCATATAGAAGCCCATGGTGCCTGTCAGAAATGACACATAACCGACGTAGCCTGCTAGATTGTTGATTACGTTGATTGCAAACGTACTGCCGTAGGTTATTGAAGAACCATGCCCAATTTTCGTTTGACTCCTCGTCAACAATGGCATACGCGAGAGGTAAAATCTGATTGTTCGCGTCTTTAGTGACGGCAGTCAACAGTTTCGCTCTGTACGAGCCTTTTAAAAATGTCCCGTCTACACAAATAACAGGCATGCAATATGGAAAGGCTGCGATAGCAGGTCCAAAAGCCCAAAAAATAGATTTAAAAATTTGTCGGGTGTCATCAGCACTCTCCCTCTCCCTAATTGACCACTGAACGATTGTGGAAGGGTTTTCCGCCAATAAAGCCTCAATGTACTTGGGCAACTCTTCAAAGTTGCTTTCCCAACTCCCGAATAGCCTCTCTATAGCAATATGCCTAGCACGCCAAGCCTTGATGTAAGATATGTCAACGTGAATATTTTCTTTGACATCTGCTATAATGTGTTTTAGCGGGAATGCGATATTGATCCTTACGTGGTGGAGGATTTTGGTGGCTATGAACTCGGACGTCAAACATCTGTTGTTGTTTCCAGAAACCGTACCCTGATGACAATTGTGCATGCCTACCCATTTTCGTAGTTGCCACAACCCTTCCTTCCGCTTCTTAGTTGCACGAACATACCATTCACATGGGGCGTCCGAGTTCAAGGGGTTGCTGGTTGATGGGTTTTGGTTAGAGGGGTTGCTGGTTGATGGGTTTTGGTTAGAGGGGTTGCTGGTGGATGGGTTTCTGGTAGACGGGTTGGTGGTGGATGTGAGGTTCTCATCTGGGTTGTTCCGTATTTTTTTTGGTTTAAGAGTAGAGCACCTAGCAACCCACCTTGTAGTTGAACTATCAACAACCCAGAGCTCTTTATTTTGGTCTATATTCCAAGACCTAACCGCATCAATCATCTCTTGCTTGTTAGAAAAGAACATATTAATTTGTAAGTGGTAAGGCCTGTTTGAGTTCCAAAATAATATTTCATCATTTTCATCAGATAGGGGCCCTGCTCATCAACCTCAGTTTGTGCATTTGTTTGAAATTGGTTGTAGTCATACAAAGCCAATTGAGGTTAGTCAATGTGCGGGCCGCCTTCATCCGCCTCACCGTTGTCATAAAATTCGTCCCTCGTGTCATCAGATTGTGGCTCGTCTTCCGATCTATCCAAGATGGCAACTTCATTGTTGCCAAGGCCAAGATTGGTTGCCCGTGGAGGGTGCGAATTATCAAATGAGGGGGCATTTGTCGATGGACCAGCCATGTTTGCGGCCTCATAATAAGTTGGAGCTTCCGGTGCAGTTGGACCAGTAACTACTTCTGATACTGACCAATGTTGCGTATTCACATACTCGATTTGGGGAGGTTGTAAGGGACCCATATTTTGCATATCCACAAAAATATGACCCATGAATTGTTCAGTTACACCGACAATAAAGTATAGTGTCTCTAAGCTTTCATCACTTGTTATTCTTGTTGTGTAACTTAAACCATTGTAGTCATAACATAAATAGTATTCTAAGTTGTATTGGTCTCTCGTGACTTGAAGATGGCTGTAAGCCAAGTTTTCAAAACTTTCGTAAGTAAGTTTTTTTACAAAGACAATAGAACATTGCAGGTACGAATCACCTGATACTAAGCCGTTTGAAAAACCAAGGTTACCACCCCAATATAGAGTAGTAATGAAAGGTTTCGCCAAATCCATTTAAAGGATATGTATTTAGTGGAAGGTTTGAAAGTTTGAAGTTGATAGTGGAATGAATTCATTGGAAGGATATGTATATGTATTTATACAGGTTCCTAACATACTTGTGACATAAATTCGAATATGTACGTTTTGATTGAGACTATACTTGCTCCCCTACCACTTAATTAAAGATGCATACTTGTGACATAAATTCGAATATGTACGTTTTGAATGTGACTATACTTGCTCCCTAACCACTTAATTAAAGATGCATACTTGTGACATAAATTCGAATGTGTACGTTTTGAACACTTTCAAACTTTAATTCATATTTTCAGTACTTTAAGTAAACTTTATGTCACTTTTTGGGAGTGAAGACGGCCTCTACGAGGCGTGTGTCAGATTTGCTTTAATTCACGGACTCACTTTATGTCACTTTGACAACAGATGGCAATTTAATTCATCTGTTAATTTAATTCACGGATGCAACTAGCTTTGTCGTTTTCCACCGAAGCCGGCCTCTAGGAGGCGTGTGTCATGCTGAAGCCAGCCTCCTAGAGGCATGTGTCAGCTTTTTCTTCCAATTTAATTCACGGACTTAATTATCCCAACCAAATCTCTGCAAAAGCTTCACAGACTGTATACATTAATTATCCCAACCAAATTGGTCACGGTCAAACCCCAACCACGAAATGTATTGAAGCCGGCCTCGGGGAGGCTGTCTGACAGTGAAGCCGGCCTCGGGGAGGCTGTCTGGCAGTGATGCCGGCCTCGGGGAGGCTTCCTGTCATTGATGCCGGCCTCGAGGAGGTGTTTTTTCATTCAAACCCGGTCTCCAAGAGGTAGTTTTCAGCCAAATTAAATTCACACACCAACAATTACTTCGGTCAAAACTTACCCAACCACCATTATTTATTGAAACAGGTCACGAGGAGGACCTCTTCACTTATAAAAAGGCTGCACACCACACTCAAGATCAATCACACTCAAACTCAATTCCTCAAACTCTAATTCAACCAAACACTTCAAAAACGTTACCATCTATTTCGTTAAAAAATGAATAACATGCAAGTTGTTCCCGGTCCTATTAACCCGGAATTATTATATTTAGCTACTGAGCACAGAGCTTATGGTTTATTTCTTAATCAGATCGCTGATAATGTTTTTCATATTAGACGGGCTGATAAAACATTTTTTCGCATTCACAAAAGTGTCAAAGAGTCACTTCCCGATGTCTTCTGGAACTACATCCGTGTGTCAGGTTTTGCAGGAGTGCTTGACTGCCAATTCAGGGAAATGGATCACGGTCTTGTCACAGCACTCGTCGAGAGGTGGCGGCCGGAAACAAACACATTTCACATGCCAGTTGGAGAGGTCACAGTGACCCTCCAAGATGTTCAAGCCATATGGGGGTTGCGGACTGATGGCGACGTTGTTACAGGTGTTGAACCGCAAACCGATTATGACCACATAATTGACAACTTTCAGCGGTTGCTTGGTTTCAGGCCGGCAAGAGGTGATTTTAAAGGCAGTCAGGTGAGAGTAACATGTCTTACTAATTTTATGGTGGACTTTACCCCGCGGGATGAATTGGAGTGGCTACAAAGAGCAAGGCTATACGTACTGCTTCTACTGAACGGTACTATATTTACGCATAACACTGACAACCACTGCCATTTGTATTTGTTACACTTACTTGAAGATCTAGAGGAATGCGGTCGATATAGTTGGGGTAGTGTTGTTCTGGCCAGTCTCTACCGAAACCTCTCCAAAGGAACTGATCCTAAACTATGGCACATTTCGGGCCTATAAGTTTGCTTCAATTATGGGCATGGACTAAGTTGCCCAATTTTTCACCGATTCTTACTGATTGAAATATAGCATTAAACGGAAAAAAATTTGGTGCTAGGTACGTAATCCGGTATCATTATATTAAAATGATAATAGCCTAACTAATTTTCAATATATTAAAATTCAGGTGGAATCAAAAGCTATCGTACGTGCACCTACCCAAGAACTGTGTGACAGGGTATCGGTCATCGTTAGAAAATTTGACAAGCGGAGAGGTATTTTACTAGTTAAATCTTATCTACAAATGTTATACAAAATATTGAGCTATAACAAAATTTTGCAGTTCTTGTGGACTCCATATGAACAATTTGCCCAACTTCTATCACCAGCGTGTACATCCAACCCGCAGAGCTGGTTATGTGTAACATATGTTATCCATTGGGAAGTAGTTGAGCAGTACTTACCCAACAGGGTATTAAGACAATTCAACGTTTATCAAGGTATTCCAATGGCGCCCCTCTTTAATATAGCAGATCATAGGAGGTTACGTAAAGAGAACCGTAGAGGAAACGCAGGTCTAGATTGGCGTGTGAAGCGTGCCGTTTATGTGACACATTGGAACAACCGGGCTAATAATTCCATTACTGTGGACCAATGGATGGACATGCCAACAGCTTCAAATGATTATATGCCTTGGTACTTTCAGCGTACCATAGGCTTTATTAGAAATCCAAGGCCTGTTGGAGACAACTTATCACGTGGCCATAATCTGGGAGGAGCTTTAAATGTTGCGGTAATATTTCATAATAATGTTTATATGTACAATTAGTCATAATATATTAATATTTGATACAACATGTATGTAGGCTGATGGGTTAGCACATCTTTAATCGATGATGCAACCGTACCTCGGACAACAGGAGTTTCAGCCTTTTATAGGTGACATGTATCAACTGTCCCAGGATTACTTGCACCAGGCACATGAAGAAGAACGTCCAAGTTATTAGGCACCTCGTGTGGCACCTATTCAGCATCAAGCGCCACAGCTGACACAGGAGGAACTAATGCCGGTTCCGAGATGGATGCGGGGGGCTCGTAGGGCCCAACAAACTCAGACAGAAGATGAGGGCCCATCAAACCGGGGGGAATCTAGTGCCCAACAAACACAAACTGAATAAGCTGGTGGAGCCAGTACATCATACCAAATGGGCAACAATACAAGTTGGAACTTTCAAAAGGGGGGTCTAGTACGCAATTTGAAAACCAAAATGAACCTAATATGGACGGGATATCTCAAAATGATTTTATTTAGGAATTGTTTAGTACCCCCCACGCGTATGCTCACCAGCAATATTCTCACGAATTCAGTTTCACACATTCCCCTCATAATTATTTCGCGGGCCAATCTTCTCATCAACCACCTAATAGAAACGTGAGTCCGGTCCATCAGTTTGACATCAATATAGACCCAACTCATCATGAAGAACAACAAAGGCCGGCAAGAAACAGAAGACCACCGAATTGTGGGACAGGTGGAAGAAGGGGCCACAATCATTAGCTTATATTTTGCCCAAAGTTGTATTACAAAAAACTATTTTTTTGCATTTTCATATTGTCATAACTCTTTCATTACTTATCTTTTTGCTATAATTATTTTTCATATGTTTACACTATCATCAATACTGCAACTATCATTTAGAAAGTTATATCTGAATAACTTAAAAGTGTAGTGTATCAAGCTCCAAAGTTAGACATTTAATTTTTTTCAATTTTTTTTAATACTTTTTTTAAATGACAAATAAACACTAATTTTGCATTTTCATGCATGAAATTAACTTTATATGTATGTTTTTGGATTACAAAAAACTATTTTTTTGCATTTTCAGATTCTCATAACTCTTTCATTACTTATCTTTTTGCTATAATTATTTTTCATATGTTTAAACTATCATCAATACTGCAACTATCATTTAGAAAGTTATATCTGAATAACTTAAAAGTGTACTGTATCAAGCTCCAAAGTTAGACATTTAATTTTTTTCAATTTTTTTTTTCAATACTTTATTTTTAAATGACAAATAAACACTAATTTTGCATTTTCATGCATGAAATTAACTTTATATGTATCTTTTTGGATTACAAAAAACTATTTTTTTGCATTTTCAGATTGTCATAACTCTTTCATTACTTATCTTTTTGCTATAATTATTTTTCATATGTTTACACTATCATCAATACCGCAACTATCATTTAGAAAGTTATATCTGAATACCTTAAAAGTAGACGGTATCAAGCTCCAAAGTTAGACATTTAATTTTTTTCAATTTTTTTTTAATACTTTATTTTTAAATGACAAATAAACACTAATTTTGCATTTTCATGTATCGTTGCTAACTTTATATGTATGTTTTTGGATTACAAAAAACTATTTTTTTGCATTTTCAGATTGTCATAACTTTTTCATTACTTATGTTTTTGCTATAATTATTTTTCATATGTTTACACTATCATCAATACTGCAACTATCATTTAGAAAGTTATATCTGAATAACTTAAAAGTGTACTGTATCAAGCTCCAAAGTTAGACATTTAATTTTTTTCAATTTTTTTTAATACTTTATTTTTAAATGACAAATAAACACTAACATCACGATTATATAAATTAATACCAAATACAATTGAAATTTTATTCCAAATCATCAAACAAAACCTCAGATCTAAAAGGATAAATTTCGAGTTGTGATTCTAAAATACGATAGCTATACAAATCACGGGCCATAAGTTGTCGATAACCCGTAGCGATCTAATTATTATCGACGACTCCATCTTGCTTGATTGATTTCCCTGTTACCAGATAATGCATAAACTTACAAACAAACACAGCAGAGTCTTCTTCCCTTCCTTGAGGTATGCCTTTGGCGAAACCAAGATTCGCCTTAACTTGGGGGTTTCTTTCTTCATAGGAGAAACTCCTTTTAAAACTGGGCAAAACATCTCGCCAACGTTTTAGGGTTGCCTTAAGCACGTCATGGTTTATGGAACGACGACAACTGCAAATTAAACATGTATCGTTGCTAACAAGATCCATCTGCACAAGCAACCAAACGTTATCATTTAAACGTAACGGGATGTATAAGACATCCACGTCCCCCCAAGCGGGGTAAGGTGTCAAACTGCCGTCTGCATATTTTACAACATCTGATTCGTGAGGTGGTAAGAGTAGAGACTCAAACTTGGTAGGCATTATTGTCCATCGCTTATATTCTCCAGTATTATAGCCAAGATACAACCGATAACGCATCCATCTTCTAACCCAACAATCTATATGCTGTAATGAATATACAATTATTTACATTTGAGATTCGATTAAAAATATGGATAATAACATAATTAAATTACGTACCGCACGGAACAAAACAAAGCTGGAATTCTCATCTAACAGGGTACTCCAAAACTCCCTAGATACCTGGGTACGACCTAAGAATACAATATAGCAAAAGGTTTCATTCCCGCGCCTATCCCCGTTCAAGTAAAATTCCTCCACACTCCTGGTCCAACCATACTCCTCAACCAAGTCGATTGTTTCTGGTTGTTGATTACGTATTGAGGAGTTTTGAGTTTGCTGCTCCACAACCGCCTCCTCCGCCGCCCCTTCATAAGCCAGGTTATCCATTTCACATATTGTACGTTGCATCTCGTCAATGATAATTTGAAGTTCACGGGCTCGAGCTCGTTGACTCATTTGGTCAATACTCTCTTCTAACATCTCAACCTGTAGTCGAAGTTCCATGATTAAGACTTTTTGACTTCGCCACATAGTATTAGAAATATGTTTTTTTTTTTAGTTGTGAAATATGTTTATTTTTTTTTTTGTGAAATGTAAGGGTAGAATTTATTTTTTTTGTATGTTGTTATTTAACCCGGAAGCGTATATATAGGAAAATTGTATGGCTTAAAGCCGACCTCGGGGAGGCCATGAAGCTAAAGCCGGCCTCGGGGAGTTGTCCAAACAGGTGGTCACATCAAACAAGCTGAAGCCGGCCTCGGGGAGTCCGGGTTTAATTGGAAGCCGGCCTCGGGGACGGCGGAAAGCCTATTTTTGAAAACAAAAAAGAATCAAGCCTATTTGTGAAAATACATCTCCGATGAAGCCTATTTTTGAAAAAATTCGCTTTTGTTGAGCCGGCCGGTCACCGTCTAATCTTGTTGCGGAATCATCGGGAAACACGTCATGAACGCCGCTTTTCACCGGAAATTGATGAGACAGTTTTTATATATGCACATGGGCGTGTGGGTAAGGTGGGGGTCACTAACTAATTACATTCTTCTAATGTCACCACAATCACATTAGTACTACATTAATTTTCTTTTTT
This sequence comes from Calendula officinalis, assembly GCA_963853835.1. Lineage (NCBI taxonomy): Eukaryota > Viridiplantae > Streptophyta > Magnoliopsida > Asterales > Asteraceae > Calendula > Calendula officinalis. The sequence continues at coordinate 65,602,994 of OY970821.1, read as the reverse complement.
TCCAATCAAATACATGACAAACTCGACCAAATTCACATAACAGTTGACCAAATCTCATCCCTCTCGAAATCTACCCCTTCCCTTCCAAAATCAGTGACCCCTAACGGGCCGCAACGATGTCCTTTACAGACACGGCGGGCGAGGCCTGCGTAAGGAGGACGGACACGTCGGGGGTGGGATGGCGGGCGACTAGTGTGGGCAATGCACCCTTTGCGGGTAGTCTAATTATATAGAAATTGTTTATTTTAACAAAAAAACGTATTATGTTGCTTGTGAATTCAAGTATCATATGTAGGGGTGAGCATTTTGACCAAAAAAACCGAACCGAACTGAAAACCGACCGAAAACGAACCGGACCGAAACCGATAACATGTTATCGGTTCGGTTTCGGTTTTGAAAATTCATCGTTATCGGTTCGGTCCGGTTCGGTTTTTGGAAAAGGATGAACATTTGGCCTAAAATAATCGAACCGAAACCGAACCGAACCGAAACCAAACCGAACCGAAACCAATAACATGTTATCGGTTCGGTTTCGGTTTTGAAAATCCATTGTTATCGGTTATCGGTTCGTTCGGTTCGGTTCGGTTTTGGCCCGATAATCACCCCTAATCATACGAATTAGTTTAGAAAATGTCGCACATATTTTATTGCTTAGTATGAAGTTATCAGGTAGAGGTGAACGGAAAAGGAAGAAATGAATCAATTTCTCTTTGTTTGTGTGAAACATGTAATATAAATGGAGAATCAATATATAAAGACAGATTTAAAAGGGAGTGTTTTATAATAGAAATTAGAATCAGGAGGCAAATAATTAAAGTGCGAATATCTATTATCCAGTTCAACCTTTGAATAAAAATATGGATTTTCATAATGACAGCCCTAAGGACTGTTATAAGACATGCATTAATGATTTGTACTTCTATCTATAACCGACTCCTGAATTTTAGGAAGAACTCATTTGTATAATTTTTAATGCACTTAATGACAGCCCTAAAAACTGTCATTATCAAAACCCTAAAAATATATATCATGTGGAAAATATGAGAAGGGTTTCACCATTTGCACATATTTTTTTCTCAAAATTGTTATCTACACCAAAAAAAAATGGGCGTAAAAGTAGACTAGTTTAATACTACACGTGTGATAATTTAGCAAATCAAATATAAAAGATCTTTTAATATGAAGATGGGGTTGGTATATTATTGTCTCCTAAGTAGGGGTGTTTACTATTCGGATATAACCGGATTATCCAATTGGATATTTCGGATCGGACTATTTGGATTGGTTATTTGGTTTTTTGGATCGGTTTGGACTTGAACCAAATTAATAGTTTGGATTTCGGATTGGATTTGGTTTCTGTTGTGAAAATCGGATTGTCCAAAAAAACCAAATAATAATAAATAGTAAATTGATTTATATACTAACACTTGTTGGTTTCCATTGTAAGCAATTATTGTTTCCATTCTTTACATTTTTATAGTAAATTGATTTATATATTAACACTTGTTCCATTTTATATTGTATCAGTTGGTGATGTACCAATCTTTTTGGAGTTTTTGATAAAGTTGATGTTAAATTTTTTGCATATATGATTGTAAATGTCACAAGCTATGAATTACACTTGTTTTTATGTATAAAGTAGTTTATCATTTTAGAATTTTACATATAAACTTAATATTATTTATCTTATATACTTTTGGAATATTTTAAAAATTTTAAGGAAAAATCAAACGGATAAACCAAACCAACCAAATTGTTATTTGGTTCGGATCGGTTTGGTTTTCGAATTAGTTTGGACGGTTCGGTTTGAACTTTTGAAAACCGGATTTTATTTGGTTTCACCTATTTGGTTCGGATAAAACCAAACCGTCCAAACGAACACTACTCCTAATTACAATATAATTTGAACACTTTAATTATATAAAATTTAAAAATGTTAGCTAAAAAGTCATTACTAGTTATTATCTGATTATTAATATACAGTTGTGTTCAATGTATTCCTTAATATTTATATACTAATATACAGTTGTGTTCAATGTATTCCTTAATATTTATATACTCCCAAGGGTAATTTTTAACCATTGATTAATTATATGTAACGATTAAAATTAATCATATATTTTATACATGTAGGGTATTTTGGTCATTTTCACAACAAATTATTTTTATTATTATTTATTTTAGAATTAAAAAAATTATTTTTTTATTATTATTTTAATTAAATATATTTATTTTTCATTAATAACACATAATGTGATAATCACATATGACTATATATTATCACATATGATTGTATATTAAATCACATGTGATTGTACATTAAAAGGACATGTGATTCAGTACCACACATAATTATCAAATAATATTATTTTTTAATGAAAAAATAATAAAAAAATAAAATAAATAAAAAATAAACAAAATAAAATAATTTTAAAACAAAAAATAACACAAAAGTTATATTTTTTTGTAAGTGTCAAATGACCAACATACCCCTTCATATACTCTTTTGTCCCAAAATTATTTTCCACAGACAAGATTCGCACGGTTTAAGAATAATGCATTTATTACAATGTGCAATCAATAATATATTTTTTTACCACCTAAATGTTTTTTGATTGGTTGGAATTTTCAAGTGCACAATAATTTTGGGACATGTAAAAAAGGAAACATGGATAATAAAATTGAGACAGAGGGAGAATGAAATATGTGATTAATATTGACCATTAGATTTTATTGGTTAATGACTGAGAATATTTATCCCTTAAGACTAAACAAAATTTAAGGACTACTTTGAACTAGAGTAAATTACACGAATGGTCCCTGTGGTTTACACAATGTTTTGGATTTAGTCCCTAAGTCTCACTAATTACACCCGTGGTCAATGTGGTTTACACTTCGTATTGGTTTTGGTCCCTAATACTAACAACCATTAAAATTTGCTGTTAAATTTTTTTTAATTGACAATTTTACCCTCACCCTCACCCTCACCATCACCTTCCTCTTTCATTCATCTCTGCATATAAAAACATACCCAAATAATGCTTAATCGTTCATCTCTGCTTAATCGTTCTCTTTATGCGATCAAATAATGCTTCCAATTCCAATTTTCTTATTCATTTCATTCGACAATTTGCAAATGTTGAAATACGCTCGGAAATATCACTTCCACTACTGATTTCCAAATAACCAGAGAGCATCATCTTCTTCATCGGTTGTAGTGAGTTTCCTGAGCAAAATTACAGTCTGTTCTTGCTCGTAAACGTCGAGGCTCTTGAGTTTCGTTGAGAAATGATGTTCGTCTGAGGTGGATGAATTAGGGTGTAGGGTTTCATCTATCACGATTTCGGACCTCGTTGATGCGGAAGGAGAAGATGAATTGCACGACAGCCGAGTTACGAACGGTAAAGGTGGTGTATCCGGAACATTTGCGATCACCGATTCTTCTGAACTCGATGAGTAGAAATGATGATGATGATGAATAGATCGAGTATTCAACTGAGTCGCTGCGTGCGTTAAAATCGCCTGCGGCTTCTCCGCTATTCCATTAAGCAAATCTCTCTCCGAATCCCCAAATCTCGAATCATTTTCACCTTTACTCGAATTAGCCATCAAACTCTGAACGAAATTCTCAACAGAGCCACAATCCGGTGGGCGAGGTAAATCCGCTCCGGTAGACACGCACCAATTTGCAATCGCTTTTTTAAGAGCTAAATTAGGTATCACAGTCATAAAGTCAGGCTTAGATCCATCGGGAATAATAGGAACAAAATCAAGCCTTTGACAGATTTCAACTGATATCCTTTCAAACGTCTGGCCAAAAGAAACCACAACCGGATCAAACATCAATAAACCAGTAATCGGACACATAAACTCATCAAGAGGCTTCGTCTTCTCTGATTTAGCCGTCACCGCCGACGACTTGTCTGACGAAAAAATCCACCGCCGTATCTTACCATTACCTACCATCTCAATTCCATTTACTGATTCAACAAGTGTGTGGTATGATTCATAGTAAATAAATGCAAATTCAAACAGTAAATAAATGCAGATTCATAGTTAATTTTGAATGATTAATAAGTCTGAAATTAGGGGTTGGGGTTTTGATTTGGGTATGTTTTTGTATGCAGAGATGAATGAAAGAGGAAGGAGATGGTGAGGGTGAGGGTAAAATTGTCAATTAAAAAAACTTAACAGCAAATTTTAACGGCTGTCAGTATTAGGGACCAAAACCAATACGAAGTGTAAACCACAGTGACCACGGGTGTAATTACTGAGACTTAGGGACCAAATCCAAAACAATGTGTAAACCACAGGGACCATTCGTGTAATTTACTCTTTGAACTGTTAATATATTCAAATACACATAACTTTACACTTTAACAAATAAATTAAGCTTTTCCTAATTATTTCGTGATTGGGAAAGAAACTAGAGAGGACTTAAAGACTCCCGTAAAGGCTTGATCGTGAGACTGCCCGTAACGCCGACCGAATGAACGGTCGTGACCCTCCACCTCAGCCACCCCGGCGCGTCCCCCCCCCCCCCCCCCCCGGTTACGCACGATCACCGCGACGCGTCCCGGACCTCCAACGGTCGAGTATTCGACCGTTCGACCCGACCTCCAAACGGCTCCAAAACACCCCAAACGGCTATATTTTCCACCACCAACACCCATTTCAAACATAATTTTTACCCCTTTTTTACCTTATAAATACCCAATCTTTTTCTAAAAAATTTCACACTTCTCATTTTCTTTTCTTCATACTTACTCACATCACACACTATCTTAAAAATGAGTCTGACGGTGAAATGAATGTCGCTAATTTCATTTTTGGCGACGAGGAGGAGGATCTCATTATACATCTTGGTTTTTTACAAACGGCGGCGACGTTTATTGAAAGTTCCAGTTCTAGTATCCCTAGAACTCCTCGAAGATATGTGAATAGGGACCGTTGTGGTCCTAATGACCGTCTCGTGGCAGCTTACTTCGCTGAAAATCCGATGTATAACGAGCAAGATTTTCATAAACGTTTCAGGATGAGCCGTGATCTTTTCACACGCATTGTTCGCGATCTCACTAATACCGTCCCATTATTTGCGCAACGTTATGATGCACTTGGGAACCGAAGTACTTCTCCGCTAATGAGGTGCACGTCTGCAATTCGTCAGTTAGCATACGGCACCGTAGTGGATGCTCTAGACGAATACTTACAAATTGGTGAGAAAACTTGCCGTGATAGTCTCGCAGAGTTCTGTAAAGGGGTTATGCACTTGTATGGAGAAGAGTATTTGCGAAAGCCTACTCATACTGATGTGGCGAAGCTATACGCTTTTCATGAGGAGAAACATGGGTTTCCCGGTATGCTAGGAAACATTGATTGTACTGATTGGCCTTGGGCTCAATGTCCAAATGCTTATCGTGGGCAATATGTTAGAGGGGATCACGGGAACGAACCATTCATTTTACTTGAAGCGGTTGCCTCACAAGACTTGTGGTTTTGGCACACGTCCTTTGGTGTCGCCGGGTCGAACAACGACATCAACGTGTTACGAGCATCCCATATTTTCAATGATCTCAAAGACGGGAAAGCACCTGAGGTACCCTTTTTGGCAAACGGGGTGTCTTACAAATGGGGATATTATCTTACTGACGGGATATATCAGGATTGGTCTGTTCTTGTTAAGTCTATTTCACACCCAAATGCGAATGATGTTAAGCGGGTGAACTACACGAAAGCACATGAAGCTGCAAGGAAAGACGTAGAACGAGCATTTGGCGTTCTAAAGAAAAAATGGGGTATAATAAAAACGGCTGCAAGGTCCCCAAATGTTAACCAAAATAAGGGATATAATGTACACTTATATCATATTACATAATATGATTATCAAAGACAAAGGCAGGGCGATATCTCCCAACTTTCATCCGGAAGAGCGACATAGTGAAGTTGACCCCGTACGATCACATGAAGAAGTATTAGAAGTTATCACGGAGATCCATAATCAACAAACTCATCTAATTCTTATATCTGATTTGATATTTGGAATCGACATCTCCACCACTAATTTTTTTTAATGTTTTTTAATTATTTTTAATGTAATGTTTTTAATTATTTTTTATTAATGAAATTAAAAAAAATAAAATTCGATCAGTCACCCATTACGGGCATTTGGTCGTTGTCTGGTCATGTGTTTATCAGGAGAGAGAAAGCAGATGTGACGCAGAGGCGGCAGGGGTGACCAAACTTAGTTTTGTCACCCATTACAGGTAGTCTGAGGCAACCACAACATTCGGTCGCAAACCACCTTTTACATATCATTTGGAGGACGCATTCCTAAGCTGATTTGGCGGATGTTCGGTCGTCTGGGCGTCCGATGGAGGTCGCTTTTAGTGTGCAATGGTCGTTTGTACTTCAAGCATCGTAAGTGGTACATATTGATAAAATTAAACTTAAAGTTTGGTTTTAGGTTTGAACGTTGCTACATGCAATTAGTCGGGATTTGTCATATATTTGGTCAGAAGGGAAAAAACTGATATGATGTTAATTGGTAGGAGTAACCAACGCCAAAAAAAATTGATCTTTAGGGACAACAAAACTCATCGCTAACTATCTATTTTGAGACGCCAGTCGCCGCAAACAACGTTGTCGCTAAAAGTTCATCTCCTATCAATAATTAGCGATGCCATGTCTCGCTTATCGTCGCAGAAAATAAAAGATAAAAAAGTACTTGTTTAGTCACCCGTTTTTATTTGTGATGACATGCCGTCGCTAATAACAAAAGCAAAATTATATCATTTTTCATGATATCTATTTTCTGAGTCGCTGATAAAAATTTGTATTTTTAGCTCGTCTACTCTACGACGACTTGTATTTTATATACTCTATATATATTTTTTGTTGTAAATTTCCAGATTTTTCATTATTTACAAATTCATAAATGCTACAAATCTAAATTATTTACACCAAACTGAAATATTAGTGGAAATGTGGAATAACGTACCAAACCCATATATATAACCAAATTAAAATGTACAAAATATAACGTAACAAATACATAAATGTAACATAATATTTTAAGCAAAATCAACTTCAATCCAAATCATATAACACTAAAAATGTATCAAAAACATTATCAAAACCCACAAATTCGTTAAACCAATTTTACTTACTCATCTTCATCGTCTTCTTCCTCGTCCTCGTCATGTCGTCCGCCATTGTTATGACGATAAACGGTCGGCGAACCTTTGACGCCACCTACATTGTGGGTTTAGACCGCCAAAAATGTATAACAGAGGTTTAAATCTCTCATATCACATGCTAATATTAATTGTCATTTATTGTCGCTCAAGAAGTTTATTCAGTGCATAAAGTAAATAATAACAATCATTAACATGTTAATAATCCTAATAAACTGGTTTCTGAATAGCTACCCCTTTATTATATTTTTATTTTCGTTTATGACTTCGTTCATTTACACAAATGATAAGTATCAAGATCTTCCATCGATCTCAACAACCCAATTGTATTTGTCTTCAATCTTCCCAAGTTGAATTCCTACTAGTGTTTCATACAACTTCCGACTCACCGCCCCATCACCGGTTCTATACTCGACTCTACAAAAAAAACATAGTTCACTATATGAAGATAATATAATCTTTTAAATAATTATTCAAGATATAAATATTCATAAACTAATTGATTTTGCAACATGTAAAGGTGGAAATCGACAAATAATTTAATACGTTTCCATAACTATCTGATGATTGCCTAGCTTTAAGAGCACCTGAAATGATCTCCTAAAGATCACGGGGGGTTCGATCTTTCACCATGTAACGAACATGGAAACGGTTATATCGCGTATATCACGACTAGGACTCAACTACCCACGCTTAAAAAAATATCAATTTGTTTCCCGAATTTCCTTCATATTTCAAATGTAACTAGCTTTTCGGTTTCATACCTTTGCCCATTGTATGTAATACTACCAACACTAGCAATACTAACGGCTGTTCCAGTAGTGAAAACCTCGTCGGCTTCCATCAGTTCGTCTATTGCGATTGAGCGTTCCTCAACCTATAAAAAGTGAAACATTTTCACGAGACTCCCACTTGTATAGACACAATAAGTTACGGGTTACCTTGTATCCAAAGTCACATGCGATATCAATGATACTCTTTCTCGTGATTCCTTCAAGAATAGTACCCGTAGTTGCAGGAGTCGAAATAACGTTCCCCTGTATAAAAAAGAAACATAAATTAAATACACACGTCTATTGAATAATTAAACACTTTCGTTTTGAGAATTTTTTTAAGGGAAGTACCTTCACTAGGAAAATATTAGAAGAACTAGCTTCCTCGACGTATTTTTTATGGACCGAATCGAGGTAAAGTATATCCGAGAACCCTTGTACCTTAGCTCTTGATATCGCTTTTAATATCGGGGCATAGTTAGTGATGCTTTTGACGCCTCCCACCCCACCACGAGTTGCACGATGGAACGTATCTTCAACGTATAAATTCAATGGATCCGTACCATCCTGAGTTTATATCATATACTACATCCGTATCAAAATAAGTGATACATTTGGGAAATTGTGGTTTTTGAGGCAAAAGATTGGAAAGTGATTTAAAATAGTATAAAGTGGATAGTTATTGGATAATGGGACCCACTTCTTTTGGATGTAGTGCAATTAATGATGTTTAAAAGTAAAAGTAAGGGTAAAAGAGTAATTTTACTTTATTAAAGTAGATAGTTAGTGGAGAAGGTGTCCCATTTTTTTTGCCAAATAAGGAAAGATTTTGAAGTGTATCACTTATTTTGTTCCACCCATTTTAGGAAATTGTATCACTTATTTTGATACGGAGGTAGTATATCGAGATTGTATATATAAGAGTAAATTATATAAATTTTCCTTGCGGTTTGTCAAAAGTTTTGTATTTGGTCACTAAGTCTCAGAAACTACATGGATAGTCCCTAAATACGAAAGTTAGTCACACTTTTAATCCAAAATACTAACTCCCGTTAAATTTGACAGTTAAACTGAGGGTAAATATGTCCTTTTTATTTTACTTTTTTTTGTTCTTCCCCACTCTTCAAACACCAACACCAAGTTAAGCCTAAATTCCCCACCTCTTCAAACAGCAACATGATCGAATATAATCAAACACCAACACCAAGTTAAGCCTAAATTCAATTATTCAAATAGCAAGGCATGAATACAAAAATCGAAGTTGATGCTGACTCCGGCGTCAATCGGTTTGCTGTTATCACCGTCATTTAATCAAATCTTAAGACGAAACCATACTCAAATCAGAAAATCCAAATTTTGTTTCAACTGAATTTTAGGGTGTCTGTAAGATCATTAATTTGTGAAGTAGATAGTTAAAATAGTGCAAACATGTGTGCTTTTGTGCTAATTTTGCAAGATTTCTAGGTCACGGTTTCACTAATGGAACGATCAGTTTAGGAGAATACAAGTATGCGAAATCACCAAACTCGAGTTCGTTTTTGGAACCCATATGAAAATTAGAGAAAAAGGTACCAACTTCTTTAAACCAGTAGAGTCATACCCGATGGATTTGGTGTATAGAATAAGACAGATGGGAGACGAGAGAAGAGAGGTTTGTGTCTAAAATGACTAAATTACCCACCAGATTTAACGGACCAATTTAAGGCATGTTACACCTAGGGACTAAAAGCGTGACATGAAGGTATAGATGTTATTGACTACTCGTATAATTTCTGAGAGTTAGGGACTAAATCCAATACTTTTGGCAAACCACATTAACTATCCGTGTAATTTATTTTATTATGAAATTACGATGAATAACATCATGGTACATAAGTTTAAACTCTAAGGAAAGAAAACTTCTAGTGCCTTATCGGGACGTGGGTGAAAATAAGTTGCGATTATATGACACTAACCGCTACGTACTATATATTGAATAATTAGTAATTAAGTAAAAAATAAATGGAATAAAACCTTAAAGTAATTGCCAACCGGAGATGCGTATACTAAGAATGTGTACTCGGGAGAAGGAGATACGCCCAATGTAGGTCCAGTTCCAATGAGTAAAGGCCGAATGTAAAGCGATCCTTTTCCTACCGGAGGGATCTAAAAAGAAACTGATAAGTTAAACAACCTAAGAAAGATTCGCGAAAAAAAAAAAACTCAAAACACGACACACTAACAACATAAGATAAGAAATACCCAACGTTTGTTTGCGATTGCTGTTTGTTTAACTGCATCCACAAATTGTTGTATTGATGGTGACTGCATGCACATTCTATCTGCTCCGCTTTGCATACGAATTGCATTTTGATCAGGGCGAAAGAGTAAAATCTTCCCATTGTCTCCCCGAAAAGCTTTCGTTCCTTCGAATATTCCCTATATATATAAGTAACTATGTCAAGTTCATAGATTTAGATGTTATAACAGCAAAATACACACACCCTCAAAACTATTACTAAATCTACACCATATAGTGCACAATGAGTCAAACCCATGATCACATAACAATGGAGAACACCTCCAATACCTTATATTGCTATGATATAGGCCCTCTTAATCTTCCTCATTTTCTTTTTATAAAATTCTAATATAAGTATGTAAGTACCTGTCCGTAGTTTAGGACTCCGGAAGCGGGACTTAATTCAATGTTGCCAAAATCGCTTAATTGGCCTGGTTGAAAAGTGTCGTTCGTTGTACATTTAGCAATGTACATGTAATCGGTTCGTGTAAGACCAAATCCCAGATTATTCCAATCAACATCGGCATATTCCCCGTCTCTGAAAATAATAAAATTCTAATTTATTAATTAAAAAGATGACGAAATCTATTTAAAAACGCGATGCATTCTAACCGTTAAAGTGGTGCGCCTAAATTACCTAACCATAGGTTCGGTTGCTCGTTGCGCAGATGCAGCGTGTGCCGTCGAACATCTTGTACCAACCTTCAAAACCACACCACAAATTCTAGTTTAGGGTTTAAATGCGATTGTACTATTCTATGGCTACAAGTTTTAAAGTTTCATAAGTTTTAAACATTAGGGTGCGAAAAACCACATCATAATAAATACAACAACATTCCATTTTCAAAGTTGCACCACATAATTTCAATGCAAACCCTCTTTCTTTGAAACATCCGCCAATTGCCCCCTCAACACTTCATTTCCAGTGACTCTGTTTTGACTACTATTATCCATTTAAATCATTTTTCAGTAGGGTTGAGTGAGTTTCTGGAAACTGAACCAAATCGCACCGAAACCAAAAGTACCGAAATTGATAATGATGAATTATCAAAACGAAAACCAAATTGATTAACTATTTTCAGTTTCAGTTCGGTTTTTTCACCCCAAATGCTCACCCCTGTTCAAGGATCGGACCGAATCTGAAAACTAATATCATGAAATAATAAAACCGAAAATCGAATCAATTACTTGTTTTCAGTTCGGTTCGGTTTTGATTGGTTTTTGATTCTGTTCGATTTTTTTGGCCCAAATGCTCACCCCTATTTTACACTTGTTCGGGTTATTTTTTTCTATAGAAAACAAAAGCAATAATTTAATCATCTGATGATAACTTAGTGACAATGGCTCCTGAATAACTTCCTAAGGGTCACGAGTTCGATCTCTTCCTGCGTAAACATTTACCAGATAGCTAGGGGAAGGTTCGAAAACCATCACAATAATGAACTAATGATTAGGTCGTGTACATAACGAGTATAAGCTCAGCCACCCTATATCGGGAATACCTTTTAAAAGAGAGAGAAACAAAAATCTAAACAACTTATAATGAAGAAACCTGTTCAAATAGATTGTCCAACAAACAAGCCTGACCATTCATTAAAACTGGTAGGAAAAGAAAATCTTATAGAAAAATTATACCTTTGATAAAGAAGTCCGAATTAAACCACGAAAACAGGATCTCTGACTCATCATGTTTAATATCTGAAATTGGAAAATAATTGGAGAAATTAAGAGCAGAAAGTTGTGAAAAGGTGGAGAAGGTTTGGTACTTTGGTTGTATTTATAGGAAGTGAAGTGATCGAGTGTCATTTATTTTTAATGCCCATTAATCTTTTTTATTTAATAAATAGAGTAAATTACAGTTTTTATCCCTGTGGTTTATCCGATTCTGTGTTTTTATCCCGTGCTTTTTTTTCTTTTTTTTTTCCTTAAGGTATGCAAAATTCCGTTTTTTTGTCCTTCCGTCCACCTGCCGTCTCTTTTTGGCCGTTAAAGTTCACGTGCTGAAAACGTAAGGGTATTTCTGTCTTTACTCCAAACTAGTTGTACATAGAGCTTTAAAATTTGTACATTTAAGACTTCTTCCCCAATTAAACCTAAAACATTCATCCCCTTATATCCCTTTCAGTTTCTTCCTAACACCATCTTCAAACTAAACACCCTCTTCGTCTACTCCGGCAGACCTTCATCTACTCCGGCGGACCTTCGTCTTCTCCGACGGACCTCCATTTTCTACAGCGGACCTTCGTTGTCTTCTCCGGCGGACCTTCGTCTTCTCCGACGGACCTCCATTTTCTACAGCGGACCTTCGTTGTCTTCTCCGACGGACCTTTGTCTGAAATATACAGTTGCAAGTGGTGGGTGAAGGAGATGACGAGGAAATTAATCAAACCCCACCCTTTTCAAATGTTCTTGGAATGTTCTTTGCTGTAGTGGAAGCTTTTTTTTTAGATCCAATCAAACCCCACCGCATTCAACGAATTCAATGAAATTAGGGGTTTTCAAGTTAGGGTTCTTTACAAGATCTGTCCTTCTAGAAGAAGACCGTAAGTACCGGTGATTATGCATCTGGGAAGTTCGAATGCGCCGGCGCATGTAACAGATGCAAAAACCGTACTGGCGATTGTGGATCTGGGAAGTTAGAATGCGCCGGCGCGGGTAAGAGATGCAGAAACGGTACCGGCGATTGTGGATCTGAGAAGACGAATCCTTGATTATCATATGGTTAATGGTTGTGTTTGATTTTGGGTTTATTCAAGTGTCAATGGATGAAGAAACAAAGAGCATGTAAACATTCAAAGAAATGACGAAAAGGATAGAAATAAAAATGAAAAAGACAAAAAATTAAGATATTAAAGAAAATTGTTAGGAGGTGGGTTGATTATTTTGATTTTTGACGGATACCGAAATTCAAAATGGAGTTAAGGATTTGAAGATGATGATGGGATGAAAGGCTACGGTTGAAGGTGATGAAGGTTGAAGATAGGGGAGAAAGAAAAAAATGGAAACAAAAAAGAAAATTGAAAAAGACTAAAATACCCTCACATGTTTGGCATGTGCGGTAAGTTAACGGCAGAAAATGGACGGAAGGACAAAAAACGAAATTTTACATACCTTAGGGACAAAAATAAAGAAAAAAAAAATGTACAGGGATAAAAACGTAGAATCGGGCAAACCACAGGGACAAAAACAATAATTTACTCTAATAAATATTACCATTGATAAAATATTTGACATAGAATTTCTAATAAGAAATTAAATATATTAAGGTCTACTTATTAGCAATGTTTTATAAAATCGGATGAACCGGGGAGGCCAGTCGGAATAAGGTGGTAAGATCGATGATTATAAGTTATAACTCGGCCAGAACCAATCGGGTGGTCATAAAATTCGGGAATTGACCGTCCGAAATGGAAAAGGTTGATTTTTCAAAAAGAAAAAGAATTTAAATAAATATAATATACATGAATTTTTATACTTCCTCCGTATCAAAATAAGTGACACAAATTGTCTTACACGTTTTTTGAGGTAAAAGATTAAAGTAGAGGTTAAAATAGATTAAAGTACATAGTTAATGGAGAATGAGTCCCACTTTTCATGAATAAAGTGATATTAATGAGTTTTAAAAGTAAAAGTAAGGGTATAAAGGTAATTTCACTTTATTAAAGTGGATAGCTAGTGGGTATGGGTCCCACTATTTTTACCAAATAAGGAAAGTTTTCAAAGTGTGTCACTTATTTTGATACACCTCAAAATGGAAAGTGTGTCACTTATTTTGATACGGAGGAAGTATATGTTTTAGAACTAAAACAACTATCAACAGGTGCTGTTAGTTGAAACATATTAAAAAAAATTGATTATTTATGGTATTTGACTATTTATTTTATACTCCGTATTTTTTTAGTATTTTTGAGATTTTTACATTATTTACATAATTACTGAATCATTAAATACTCAATAATATTGTCATCTAGTTCAACCGACCAACTAATCCTATTCTTCGATTTAACCATACTTAAAACATTGGTCGGTTCAATACAAAAATTAATTCTAAAAACATTACGATATGTAAAATTGATGTATTTGGTTCCTTTTTAGAATAAAACTTGGGCAAAATAAAAATATATGTTATTAATACAGTAACATCTACTATTCAGAAACAGAAAGACCATCAGATATCAAAACAAAGAAAAAAAAATATATACAAAGCGAAAAACGAGCTTGTTAAAAATATCGGATACATTACCCTTAAAAAAGTTGACTAATATAGAATACTAGTATTTTAGGATAAATAAAATAACAAATTAACTTTTTAAATTGATCTCATGCAGGAGCTTTCAATAATCTAATATTTAAAAAAATAAAAATAAATCTGCTCAAGATCTTGATGTGGAAAATAATACCCGTATAATATTAATTTCCAATTTAAGAATTGTTTTTTACTAAAAACACACGACTTAAAAGGAAAGTTATTTTAGAAATTAGTATATAGTGAAGAAACGTCAAAGAACAAGGACTGCACATCAAGTTAATATAGTGACTCTCAAAGTACGCAAACAATTAACGAGGCAAAAAAAATTGTCTGGTTAAACTGAACCAAAAAACAAAATTCACTATTTGGGTTTAGTTAAATAATCGGTTTTTTGGTCCGAATATACACACCATTTATAATGAAAAAGTTATAACACAAAATTTATAATTCAGAAATGAGAATACACTTACAAAAAATTAAATAAATAATGAGACAATAACAATACACAGAGAGAGTAGAAGCAGATTTGGCTGAATCTTGTGTTTGACACAATCTCTTTAAAATAGATTCATTTCTATTTTTCACAATACAATAGCCGGAGCAGTTAATGCGGCCGAATATGACCAATCGCTTGAAAATACACCAAATTTCTTTGTGTTGTGTATGAAATATTTTGGGTATTCAAGTATACTTCATATGTTTGACCACATAGAATGATACTCTCTCATGTTGATTAGACAACAAATTCTCTCTTTATTGTGGTTCATTTTGTATGTAATCAAACAAATGACTAAAGTCTCATATGCATACTTGAAGCCACCTAACACTTAACATAATGACCTATTAATCTTGAGAATTAAATGGATCACTAACTATTGTCCTTATAATACGGAGTTCACTACCAAACTATAAAAGGAGTTTCTTTTTCAACGGGATTTTTTAAAGTTTTTTCTAAAACACAAAAATAGGTTTGGTAAATTTCTTTTTTTTTTTTTTGGTAAATATCAAAAATATATTCAACATTTACCCCTGAAAAATGTACCAATGGCAAAACTCTAATAACTATTATATTGATTTAAATTATATGAGTTATATTCTAGGAAGTCTAAGAGTTTTGCATAGTCCTAAGGGACAAATTCTAGCCATTGGATCAAGATGATCAAGATCAAATCCCCCACCTACAGCCACCGTCGGCCGCCGACCACCGCCGATCGCCGCCGGCCAGCCGCCGTCCGCCGCCGGTGGCGGCGGCCGACGGCGGTGGTGGTTGCTGACAGTGAAGGTGTTGGTGGTAATGGGGGTGGTGGTGGTATTGATCTATTGAAACACACGTGCTTCACTAAAACACAGCATATTACTTCGAAGCACATGTGCTTCAGGTCACAAAACACGTGTGTTTCAAGTCACTAAAAACATGAGTTTCTAAACACACAGGGGAGCATACGAAGCACATGTGCTTGATGTAACGAAACACATGTGCTTTACTAACAAGAAAAAAAACTAAAACAAGTGACAAACATATCATTATGAAGCACATGTGCTTCATAAAGCCAAACACACGTGTTTGTGTTCCTAAACACATGTAACTTACAAGCAAGTCATTTGTGTTTGAATCACGAAGCACATGTGCTTGACGTTATGAAACACATGTGCTTCACTAACAAGAAAAAAAAGTCAAAACAAGTGACGGACATATCATTATGAAGCACATGTGCTTCATAAAGCCAAGCACATGTGTTTTTGTTCCTGAACACATGTAACTAACAAGCAAGTCATTTGTGTTTAAATCACGAAGCACATGTGCTTGACGTTATGAAACACATTTTCTTCACTAACAAGAAAAAAAATCAAAACAAGTGACGAACATATCATTATGAAGCACATGTGCTTCATAAAGCCAAGTACATGTGTTTTTGTTCCTGAACACATGTAACCTATAAGCAAGTCATTTGTCTTTGAATCACGAAGCACATGTGCTTCATTACTTGAAACACATGTGCTTGGTTGTACATATACACTCTTTTATTTTCAAAACAACTGTTATTAGTGAAACACATGTGCTTCTAATAACGAAACACATGTGTTTCAAGTCACGAAACACATGTGCTTGGCTGTACATATACACTCCTTTATTTTCAAAGCACATGTGTTTCAAACACATATGCTTCCAGTCATGACCACCACCGCCGGCGGCCACCTCCGGCCGCCGTCCGCCGCCGCCGTCCGCCATCCGCCGCCCATCTCCGCCGGTCGCCGCCGCCGGCCGCCGTCTCCGGCCACCGGAGGTGGGTGGGTATTGATGCATTGAAGCACATGTGCTTGTATGAGTTGAATCTTAATCTTGACCTTTAACTTTTTCTTGATCCAATGACTATTAATTGTCCCTTAAGACTAGCTAAAATTCTTGGACTACCTTGAACATTTAAGTAAATTATATACTTGGAATAGTATATATTTTGTAAGAAATCCGCTACAAGATAAAATAAATACTATTAACTCATTTCATTTATTTAGTCTTACCATTTGGTCCTGCTCATAATGCTACGCACTTGATACGATGACATGTATTCTTCATTAATTCACTCTCTTTATATCCAATGATTTTGACACATATTTTCATCTAATGAGTAAGACTATAAGACTGGCTGTATCGCACGACCTGACCAACGGTCGCGACCGCCACCTCCACCAATGCCGACCGATCGCCACCATTACGAGCTCAAGCCGAGGACGCGTCCCACACGTCGAGTGGTCGACCAGTCGACTGTTCACAGGTTCATCTTCTTCCTCTTTCTCCTTTATACATATATATATATATTAATAATTAATAATTTAAATATATATTATATATAAAATAAATATTATATTTATATATATATATATTAATAAAACCAAAAATTTTAAAAAAAATTAAAAAAAATAATTGGTCGCCGATTCGGTCACCCATTACGGGCTATTGGTCGCTATCTGGTCATGTGTTTGATCAGGAGATAGAAAGCTGATGTGACGCCGAGGTGACAGAGGTGACCAAACTTAATAACAAATGGTCACCCATTACGCATAATCTAAATAATAACAAATGGTAAAATTAAATATCACTCCTTATTTCATAAATGCATTGTAGAAATATAGGTAATTTATGTTGTGCAGCGGAGCCCGGTCAAATAACCCTACTTATAAAACATTTGTAATACAATGTCATTACAATTCATAATGCTTATATAATTTTGGTGTCTTATCATCTATATCTTTTATAACATCATTAGCCATAAGTAGATGTATACATCTTTTTAATTATAAGTTTAAAAATGTTGAGAAGGTATTGGACTAATACTCATATATTATTTCAAATCTGTATGGGTGGTACAACTTCGTCATTTACACAAATAAATAGTATTAAGATCTTTAATCGATCTCAACAACCCAATTGTATTTATCTTTAATCTTTCCAACTTGAATCCCTATAAGCATTTCATACAACTTCTGACTCACCATCCCGTCACCAGTGTTATATTCCACTCTACAAACAAAACGACAACCATTTATAAAGTTATAATTCAATAGTTGAAAATTAACATAGATAACTAAAATAATATTGCAATATTAAGAAGAGTAAATTGCAAAAATCTTTTTGGACAAATTGCAAGTTGTTTCAAAATTGGTACTGCGAGTGCATATTCAAAACCACTGGTACCAATCGTACAATTCAACCAAATCACATGGAGGATTTTTGCAATTTACTCTATTAAGAATAAAGACATATCAAAATGAATTTTCTCATTTGAAGTAAAATTTGGCAAAATCTAACTAGTTTTTAAAACATGGGTTAGACCAGGATACAAATAGATTGCCGGGCTGAATCAAACGGGTTATTAAAAGGATGTTTATGAACTACTTCGAACCATGCAGGTTAATTATAAATCGGGTAAGACCGGAATGGATTAACCATGTTTTTTTTTTCTTTTAATCTTTTAGTTTTTTTTATTAAAGTGAATATTTTGTATATTTTTTATACATTTGGAATTTTATTTTATTTTATATGTTTTTAATTTTGAAATATCAAGTCTCTAGTTGAATATTATGTGTTTGATATTAATTTTGAAAGATTTCGAATTCATAACTGTTGAATTTTGTTAGAAAATAATTTTTAGAATTTCTAGATTTGCTATAATATTGGTTTTTATTATTATTTAAGTAGTATTTTAGCATTTATATAACAAGATTATCATAAAAACTCAATACTGTTTTAATTCGATTCGAACCTTTTTAGAGTATCAAGTGGTTCATTTCAAACCCGAATTTTAATATTTTTACCTTTGATCTTTGTAAGTTATGCTACCAACAGAAGCAACAGTAACGGCTGTTCCAGTAGTGAAAACTTCATCGGCTTCCATTAGTTCGTTTATTGAGATTGAATGTTCTTCAACCTATATTGATTGAAATTTTTTTATAAAATAGAAAAATAAAAAGTAAAAAGACATTAATAGTATGTCATTCTTGAGTCTTTAAAAAGTGATATCTTAAAAACTTTAAACAGAATAATGTGTAGATGTTTGGTACGTAGGTGTGTAGTATTCTATTCTAAGCATGAAGATGTGTTGTTACACGCTATTTACAACCGGCAAACCGATTTGAAATGAATATTGCACACTTTTGAAATGCACAATCCCGCAATAATATGAACAAAATGGTGTATACCTTGTATCCTAAGTCTCGTGCAATCTCAATGATGCTCTTTCTCGTGATTCCTTCGAGAATGGTACCTATTGCTGCTGGAGTCGAAATAACGTTTCCCTGCAACAAGAAACTTAAGATAAGTACATTAATCAGACTATATAATATTAGGAAAGTTTCATTTAAAAATCTTGGCGGCTAATTAAGTACCTTGACAAGGAAAATATTACAAGAACTAACTTCCTCGACGTACTTTTTATGAACCGAATCAAGGTACACTACATCCGAGAACCCTTGCCCCTTTGCTTTTGATATCGCTTTTAGTACCTACATGTCACAAGTCATATGCTAATTCAAGTTTATTTAGGTGTATTAAGCTAATAAGTTAAAAAGCCTTATGCTAATTCAAGTTTATTTAGGTTTATTAAGCTAATAAGTTAAAAAGCCTTCTAAATAATGCCCTGAAGTTGTAGCAATTTTCATGGATGGTACGTATTTTATTCATATTTAGCGTAGGAATCAAGTTGTATGTGTTTACCGGGGCATAATTTGAAATGCTTTTGACACCTCCTGCACCACCACGAGTTGCACGATGAAACTCATCTTCAACGTATAAGTTTAATGGGGTCATCCCACCCTATATTGAGACCATAAAAATGTAATATTGAGTATTATATATCGAAGAAGAATAAATTAGGTGGTGTTTGTTTATAGCTTAATGGAACCATTCAGCGTTGAATGCTTAATCATTCAGCATTCAGTGTGTTTGTTTAGCTCATCTGAATGAGGTATATGCTGAATGAGACAGCAAAAATCTGCTGAATTATTCTTCCTTATAACATAAGCTGAATCATTAAGTAATCATTATTCTTATAAAAAAAATTCTCACATTCAAAACAATTTTATATAAAACCTCTTAATCATTCAGACCGTTGAATCATTCAGCACTTAATCATTTTTTTCCTATCAAACATCACCTTAGTCAAAAAATTAAATAAAGGGGAGTAATTTAAACCTTAAAATAATTCCCGACAGGGGAGGCGTATACTAGGAATGTGTACTCGGGAGCAGGAGATAAGCCCAATATAGGCCCACTACCGATGAGCAGAGGCCTAATGTAGAGTGATCCTTTTCCTGGAGGAGGAATCTGGTAAAAAGTCCAATACGTTAGAATAAAGAATAGGAAAACAAATTTTGGTTTAACAATTTTTACTTGATAAGTCCAACTTAATCTTCATTATGTTATTTTCTTTTATAAGGCTTGTCTTTGTAATCTAAAAACCATTTATTTCAGAGATGATTCTTTGCATAAGATTATTTGTTTTTTAAGTAAATACACGTTTGAATATTTGTAGTTTATCTCTTTTACTCTTCAAAATATTAAACTATTAAATTCTAGAGTTAATTGTTTCCCCCTTTTATCAGTTTTTTTTTTATATTTATTTTTATTTAGTTTAATATTCAACTTTAATGCTTAAGTTAAAAACAAATATTATGCTATTCATTTCCATTTCTCTCACATTTGATATCGAAAAGAATTCCAAAGTTTGTTGTATATCCAGATGAAAATCATGAAATAAGAGGTTTGTAAATCTATAAATCAATCAGATGTTTTAAAATTCTGTACTTTTGAATCTTGAAAAAAGTGCTCCAAATCTGAAAAACTCTAATTGAATCAAAGTTAAAGAGTTTTTCCAAAAGTTTTCATGAAGCAAAAAAAAGCCAAACATGGCCAATGAAAAGAGATGATTGATGTATTGGATGAGTTTAATGTGACAGATCATTAATAATTTTTCATAGATATATTTTTATTTTATAAAAGTTTCATTTTTTTTTTGTTACGTTACTAAAGTGGATGAGAAGTACCCAACGTTTATTCGCAACTGTTGTCTGTTTCACTGCATCAATAAATTGTTGTACAGATGGGGATTGCATGCACATCCTCTCGGCCCCGAGTTGCATACGGATTGCATTTTCATCCGGACGGAAAAGGAAAATCCGACCATCTTCCCCCCTAAAAGCTTTTGTACCTTCAAAAAGTCCCTATATGAATAAATCTTCAATTGTTAGTATAAATTAATGTTTACATTTTAAACAAGGGTTTTGTTAATGACAGCCCTTAGGGCCGTCACTAACATACATAAAAAGCTTGTACATTGATTAAAAAAGTAATAATACTAAAATTCAGGGGGTTATCTTTTGTTATTTTGTCTTCTTAATGACAGCCCTAAGGGCTATCATTATCATTTTTAGGGGTGTTCATTATTCGGATATAACCGGATTGTCCAAATGGATATTTTGGATCGGACTATTTGGATTGGTTATTTGGTTTTTTGGATCGGTTTGGACTTGAACCAAATTAATAGTTTGGATTTCGGATTGGATTTGGTTTCCGTTGTGAAAACCGGATTGTCTAAAAAAACCGAATAGTATATACATTAATTGATTTATATACTAACACATGTTGGTTTCCATTATAAGCAACTATGGTACTCCATTTCTATATACTTCCTCCGATTCAAAATAAGTGATACACTTTCCTTTTTTGGGTGATTCAAAATAAGTGATACACTTTGAAAAGTTTCCTTATTTGGCAAAAAAAATGGGACCCACATCCACTAACTATCTACTTTAGCAAAGTGAAATGACCCATTTACCCCTTACTTTTTACTTTTAAACATCATTAACTTTACTTTATTCAAAAGGTGTGGGACCCATTCCCCACTAACCATCCAATTAATCTAATTTAACCATCATTATAATCTTTTGCCTCAAAAACCGTGAAACCCCAAGTGTATCACTTATTTTGAATCAGAGGAAGTATTTCTTATAGTAAATTGATTTATATACTAACAATTGTTCCATTTTATATTGTATCAGTTGGCGATTTACCAATCTTTTTGGAGTTTTTGATGAAGTTAATGTCAAGATTTTTGCCTATATGATTGTAAATGTTACAAGCTATGAATTAGACTTGTTTTTATGTACAGAGTAGTTTATCATTTTGAAATTTTACATATCGAACTTAATATTACTTATGTTATATAATTTTGTAGTATTTTAAAAATTTTAAGGAAAAACCAAACGGATAAAACCAAACCAACCAAATTGTTATTTGGTTCGGATCGGTTTGGTTTTCGAATTAGTTTGGACGGTTCGGTTTGAACTTTTGAAAACCGGACTTTGTTTGGTTTCACCTATTTGGTTCGGATAAAACCAAACCGTCCAAACGAACACCCCTAATCATTTTCCTTTAAACAAATATATGTACCAATTGTATTAAACATTTAATTACTTGGCCATAGTTTAAGACCCCAGCAGCCGGGCTTAATTCAATGTTGCCATAATCCTTTAATTGGCCTTGCTGAAAAGTGTCGTTCTCTGAGGATTTAGCGATGTACATGTAATCGGTTCGTGTAAGACCAAATCCTAAATTATTCCAGTCGATATCTGCATATTCCTCAAATCTGGAAACCATAATATTTCAAGTATTAACTCAAAGAAGAAAGGCGAAAACTATTTAAAACATGTTATAAAACATGATTTGAATGTGTATTGATGCCACCCAACTATTCAACATTTTTGATCAGTGCCACACAATTTTTTTAACAACTCTATGGACCCAACTAACTATCTATCTAAGGTTCTATACCAAATTTGGCCAAAACCTTAATAAACGACAAAAAATTTCTCCGATAACTTTTTTACTTCATAGATAGACAAAGTATAGGAAAATAATTTTGGTTTTCAAAGAAATTGGTTTTAATCTTCATCATCAAACATGTTTTTGTTTCCAACTACTAAAAAGTATCCACGCGATGCCGCAAGTATTTTCATAGGACACCCGTGTTTTAGTTTACTATTTGTCCTCGGAAAAATACTATACTCGAGTTCCTGACCTGCCCTGAGTTTGTCTAGGCCTCTGCGACTTTCTATCAAACCAGTTTTAATACTAGATTTTTTTAATATAACACGTGTATATGAAAAAAAATAATAATATATAAACTGGGACCACCAATTTATTAATGTATTTTAACTAGTAAATTGTTACCATGCACGATACCATGAGGGATTTTAATATTATACCTAAAAGGTTGTTTACTGATATTTATATTACACCCAAAATATCGTGGTTGTATTGAAGTTGATAAGAAAATATATTTGTATATAATAAATACTTAAATAGAATATATAATATAACTTATATTAAGGTAATAACAAAAATTAAAGTAATTGTGAAATATATTATATATTAAATTATTTAATTGATGTATACGAAATTTGTTAGTTAAAATAGATGAGAATTGAAATTAAATTGATAATATTCTTATTTTATATTATAAAAAAATCAATTGTGAAAACTTGTTGCTAAATAGAAGGTGATAAAGTAGAAAGAGTGAAATTCAACAAATGTAGGCGAGAGAAGAAAAAAAAATCGAGGTGCTAGTGTTTATGATGTCCTATCAAAGACTAGAAATGTTATTATTAGAATGTTGGCCCTAATATCACCTCCCCTCAGGACTGAATCTCGGAAATTTTATCCTCCATTAAAAAAATTAACTGATACCGCCGGGTTGAGAATTTGGGCCGAAAAATCCGAACCGAACTGAAAACTGATCAAAACCGAATCGGAACCGAAACCGAAACCGATAACATGTTATTGATTAGATAGGTTTCGGTCCTTTCACCGAGCCGAAAAGTCTGCTATCGCTTAAGATAATAAGATAAATAGATAAGCGGGCTTTCAGTAAAAATACCAAATATTCTCGAGGTACTCTTTCTCTTATTGCGCTCTTTCCTTCCCTTCGAGCTAGCCGGAATAAATCCATTTCTTTTGTTTCAGTTTTGAAAATTCATTGTTTTCGGTTTCGGTTCTGTCAATTCCGTTCGGTTCGGTTTTCGGAGAAGTGTGATATTTGGCCTAAAAAACCCGAACCGAAACCGAACCAAACCGATAACATGTTATCTATTCGGTTTCGGTGTTAAAATTTCATCATTTTCAGTTTCGGTTCTATCGGTTTCGGTTCGGTTTTGAACCGAGCTCACCCTATACCGCCCTGCTATAACTACAAAAGTTAAAGTTAAAGTGCATGTAAATTACCTGGGCATGGTTTCATTTACTCGAAGCGCGGAAGCAGCCTGTGCGACCAAGCATCTTGCACCAACCTTCAAAATCACATCACATAAATCTTATTTAGGATTTAAACGGAGATACTACCACCATATCACAATAAGTGATAAATTGGTTTCGCCGGTTTTTAGACGAAATATCATAATGAGGGTTAAGATGAATTAAAGTTAATAGTTATTGGATAATTACTCACACTCATTTTGAACAAAGTAAGGGTAAAATAATTATTTCACTATATTAAAATGAATAATTAATGGATGACGAGTCACATTACTATTACAAAATAAGATAACTTTTAAAGTGTAACATTTATTTTTAAACTGTCAAAAATAAAAAATGTATCAGTAATATAATATAACTACATAAAGGTG
The DNA here is from genome assembly GCA_963853835.1 of Calendula officinalis. Lineage (NCBI taxonomy): Eukaryota > Viridiplantae > Streptophyta > Magnoliopsida > Asterales > Asteraceae > Calendula > Calendula officinalis. The sequence continues at coordinate 65,578,322 of OY970821.1, read as the reverse complement.
ATAGATAAGTTTATGATTTTCTTAAAGGGAGCCTTAAAATTTATCTTTAAAATATTATTACATCATAAAATATTGTATTGTCATTAATGGATGAGTAGTGTTTAAAATGAAAGGATTTGTTATTAGTTTATGTGCAAATTTTTAATACATATATTAACATTTTTAATTACATCATTAAAAACTGTTTGTTATAATTTCTCAATTCTTATAAATGTAAATGCGGCATCGCTTCCATTTGCTTCCATTTTCATAAAAAGTTGATTGAATATCACTAAAGGTAATATGCCGTTAAAAAATTAAAAAATAAATAAAGGTAAGATAGGACCCTCCTTATTTAGTGCTTGAATTGTCATTCGACTCAACTTAATGACACGTAACAAACTAGTGTTTGATTTAAATGTAAGTGATTTAATCGAAATATCTCCTCACCCCTAAAATTTGAATCTGATGAAGAAGCTTAACCAGTCTTTTAGAAGACCAGTTGAACCAATTAAATCGGCACCCTGTGAAGAGAGCGGTTCAAAAATATTCCGGTTTTACTATTAATGACCCGTTGCAACCCAGCCAACCCGGAAAGCGTTGGTGGCACATTTATAGCCATAGATCTCGTTGAACTTCAATTTTGGAAGCTGATTCGTCGAAATTGGAAACCATATCAGGAGATCTGGAAGATGATACAGTGATTTTGGAAAGCGAATCATGGAATATCATGCGATTTGAAAGGTGATTAGACGATTATGGAAACCTAATCATGAAAAATCAGTCGATTTGACCTGGGTTGACTTGCCAGTTGAACAATAACCCGGACAGTACCAGGTCGACAAAAACTCCGAGTTTAAAACATTGGGTTGAACAAATAACTATTGTGAAGAGGTCAGGGCATTATCACCTCAGACTATGAATACTGAATTTTACTAACATATATGCGTCTCCAATTGAACAATCTCCCCTACCCACCCCCATACACTGTATTTTCGGTGGCTTTGGTTGTGACTTATTGTTCTATTTATATCCATTTAATTTAGTTTCACACCTAATTTTTACCTTTTTATTTAAATATTATAGATGATCAATGATACTATCCAATTCATTCAACTGAGAGTATGAGAAGATAAGATATAGATAATCATGAAAATACTTGCAGGTAGAGAGACTGCTTTCAAAATTAAAGAAATGTGTCATGACGTAGAAGATTTCACCCATAATTTCTTATGTTTGAGTCACCAAAAATCGTTAGTTTTTCTATATAAGTATATAAGAATAGACACAAATGATATATCTTATACATTTCAAACATATATAACTCCGAAATTGAAATATGGAAATCATAGATACGTGGCTGTGCATGTTGGAAAGAGTTTTGTCGCAGCTGGAAAAGCCAAAGGAAGGTAGGGTCATTCTCCTCATACACGGAATTCAAACAAAAACAACCAAAACCTCTTTACCACCCTTTTGATTTTTCACCTAGTAATGTTTGGTTTTGATTAAAAACCATAAAAATTACCAAAACATAAACCTAATTCTAAGTTATCATGCACAAAACCCATATAGTTAATTTTGTAATATTCACAAAAATGGAAACAAACATGATTATACGTTCAAAAACGACGAGTAACATAAAAAAAACGATACCTTTGATAACGAAGTTTGGATTAGAAGACGAAGATACGGGTTTTGGCGGATCATGTTTGATATCCCAAAACCCAGATTCTTTCTTGATGGAGAAATTTGAAAGCAGAAAGATATATATGCGAGGATGGAGAGGATTTGGTTGGTATTTATAGGACGTGTAGGTTGGATGGAGATACATAACTTGTCATCTATTTTTTATTAACGTTACTTTTTATATGGATTTTTACTCCTTTAATTTTTATAATTGAATAAAAGATATTCTTAATAATAAGAAACTACATGTTTAAAAATAACCTGATCCTAAGTGAGGTTTTTTACTAGGCAACACTAGAAATATAGAAATAAAGCACCGTCTCTTAAAGTACGAGTTTTACAGAGAAAAATTAACACTACTTAGTTGTGGTAAGTAAAACATAAGACTGTGTGTAAGGGGTGCATCTCCTTGCTTCCCTTAGTGCCCGACACGTATTGCCCCTTACATGAAGCCAAGCCAGACGCGTCTGCAAGTGCATTTGGTCGCCTAGGCGACCAATGGGGGTCGTCTAATACGTGAGTTTGGTCAGAGTTTGTAATGTGTCTGGTCGAGCTGATGTGACGTCGATGTGACAACGAGTAACCAAACATGTTTTGACAGCGCTTACGCATAGTCTAACACTCCTTGCAATGGAAACCACACGGGTGTTGTTTCCGTCACGTCCCCCATTATAAAGCCCCTTGTTTGGTTGGTCAGGTTAAACATTGATAAGTTAAAAGTCTGGCGAGCCTTCATTACTTGGTTAGCTCAATCACTGGACCTGCTGATGGAAGACAAAAGCATTGACCAAGTGTCGATTGATTGTCATAATATACACATATGAAAGACGAAGATATTGACCAATTTGAAATATATTCCACACATTGGCGTAGTTACTCCGCCTCTTCACCACATTTATTCAAGGCTCATTGTAAATCTAACTATAACTGTTTGATTGGATAACTTGCAAGATATAGTTATACCTTTAAGAGTGAACACATATCCACATGTAGATTCGAAATCCTTTATATCATATATCCAATTTGAATCACTATATCCTCCGATAACAACTAGATATGTAGTATAATGCATGTCGTAATATCGAGAGTGTACCTTAAGTAATGAAGTACTTTAGTAATACTTTTCCAATGTTTAATACTTGGATTACTAGTATACCTACTTAGCCTGTTTACAAGACATGCTAAGTCAGGTCTTATATAACTTTTCAAGTAAATTAGACTACTAATAATTCTTTAGTATTTTAATTGATTAACACATTCACCTCTATCTTTATGTAAATGTTCAGTAGTGTCTGTCGGAGTACTAACTATATAAGTGTCTCTCATACTGAATTTCTCAACAACTACCCACATGGCCCCATAGTGTTAAAACCTAATACAAATCCATCTTGGATCCGTATGATTGTGGTTCCAAGAATCACATCTGATAAACTCATATCTTTCATGTTAAACCTAGATATCAACATACTTGTTGCAGATTTTATCATCTTATCATTGTTTACAATGATAAGCATATCATCTACATAAAGACAGAGAATGACATATCCATGACTTGTATTACTCACATAAACAAATTTGTCACATTCGGTAAACCATTGTCTAGCATGACATTAGGGATGAGCGCGTTCCAGAAACTGAACTGAATCGCATCGAAATTGATAAGACTTTAACCGATAATGATGAATTTTCAAAACCATAAACCGAACGAATTACATGTTTTCGGATTCGGGTCGGTTTTTTCGGCCTAATTCTCCCCTCTACACGACATCGTCAAAATTTTGACGTCATTGTTTAGGAGTGTGTTTCAGTCCATACCAATGACTTCACGAGTTTATACATCACGAGTTTATACATTTTTGCGTCTTGACCGGGGGCTACAAAGCCTACTCATTGCTCAATGAAAATCTCCTCTTCTAAATCTCCGTTTAGAAAAACAGTTTCACATCTATTCGATAAACTTCTAGATTAAATAACGTTAGAAAAAAAAAGATTAAGTTTCTAAAGTGGCAGTTCTTTTGACATATTTTAACTCGTTGCGTAGCTCTTATTAAACAAAACACAAACTACAAATCATTAACTATATATTGTAACGACCCAAAATTTGGTATTAAATAAATTGTATAAAAATATGATAAATATGGATAAATCGTTAAAGAACGTAGGAATTGGTTTCGTGTCATTTGGGCACCGTACGAGAAAGTTATGGGCGAAACCGGGTCGAGACAACAACCGAAAAATGCAGCCTTGCTGCATTGAAGAGTTTACGCCGCGAAGATGGGCTCCCGATCGGGAACTGTCTTCAAAGAAAAGGGCTCTCGAGCGTGAAGTAGTTCACGACTGGTTACCGATCGCGAAGTTCGCGTGCAAGGGAAAGTTAGCGACGCGAACTTAGTTCGCGTCGTGAACTATGGTCGAGCAGCTTTAAGTCGGGTTTTGGCTCATTTGATGTCATATCGAAACCCTAGCTTCTTCTTTGGCGATTTCCGAGCTTGGGGGCTGATTGAGGTCGAATCCTTCACAAATCTTTGGTAGATTTCACTCCTAGTTGAAGATTAAAGGTATATCTTCACTCTTTGATCTTTGTAGCTTAAGATCTATGTGTTTGGATGTAAGGGTTTGAAACCCTAGTTCATGGGGTTATGGATTATGGTGATATAAATGATGGATACACTTAATAGATGGTGTATTAACAAAGGAAACAAGTGTATGATTATGATTTGTAAGAATCTTAAGGGTTGGTTAAACCTAGGGTTTGGTAAATCACCATATTTGGGGGAAATGTGTTAATAAGTGTTATCTAGAGATAGATGAACACCATAGTAGTAGTATGTGATGTTGATAATCTTATGATTATTGTTTTAGGCATTTGGTGAGATCTTAGAAGGTTGACCGAATCGTGAAGCAAGGAGATTGACGTAAGGAATACGGTTGGAGCATTTTATTGCTAAGGTGAGTACATGTGAACTTTAAAACTGGGTACATAGCGGTAAAGAAATATTTTTATTATGTGACTATTAATGATAAACTAGTTATTTAATTTCTTTATATTAACTAGTTGCTTGATTTTGTGAATACTAAGTGAGACTAGTATATAGATAGTTTGTATGTTGGCCTTATGGCATTGATGATGGATGTAGGGGTGAGCAGAAAAAGAGGGTAACCGGAATCGGAACCGGAACCGCTTGGGAACCGGAGGTTCTGGATCCGGAACCTGCTAGGAGGTTCCGGTTCTGGTTCCTGAAATCAGGGAACCGGCCTAAGAGGTTCCGGTTCCGGTTCTCAAAATTAAAGAACCTGGAACCGGCGGATACCCTGTATATATTTATTAAATATATAATATATAATATAAAATACATTAAAATAAATGATTTTACTCAAATATATCAGACTATAGCTATATTTTTAACAGTCCAAATTATATGGGCTGTTTTATCACTTATTGGGCCAGAAATTGGGGCTCTAAAATTATCCCTATTTACCATTTACATGAGTTAGAAATTAGAATTAGCCACTTAGGGTTTCATTTTATCTCGCCAGTCGCCACTTCTGCTCTCGTACTTACCTCTCCGCCTCTCTCGACCATAGCTGCACAACCGCCGCCATTCTCCGACCTCCGCCTCTCTCGTATGTGATATTTGTAATATTTAGTTAGTAATCCTTAAACCATATTTAAACTCGCTAAATGATATTTGTAATCGTTAGTTTGTGTAATTTATTGTCTTATTTATTTATTTATTAATAGTTAAATGTTTATGAATTTAGAGACAGGGTAACCGGAACCTGCCCTGGAACCGCTGGATCTGGTTCCGGTTCCGAAAATTTAGGAACCTGTCTTCCAGGTTCCAAATCCGGTTCCTATATTCCAGGAACCTGCGGTTCCAATTCCGGTTCCGGTTCCGGTCGGAACCGGCGGGTACCCTGTTATGCTCACCCCTAGATGGATGTGACATATAGTCACATAAAATAGTTATGACGGGTAGTTTGAAATAGGACAGGTACATGATAGATTCGGAGGCATTCTGGATTATCATGGTATCTTTAAACTGTTGGATTGGAGGCATTCCGATCACCCAACACGATGTTGGATCTCACTGAATTGGAGGCATTCTGATTAGTGAGATATGATGGGTCACCTTGCTTGGACAAGGTGACAAAGGGTGTTCTACTGAACTGGAGGCATTCTGGTTAGTAGGACAAAAATGGGGTCTCGTTGGATTGGAGGCATTCCGAACAACTTGACGGGTCGATTAGGCTATGATTGAATGTGATGGGATTACCGATGAGGTGATCGATGTATATGAATGTGTTAGGGGTACCGCGGAGGTAACCATAGTATATAAATATGTATGTCTATATATATTTAGTATGTGTAATCATTTATATATTAATGTCGGGTTTAAAACCCATGTATCTCACGAGACAATTTTGTCTTACGTACTATGTGTGTTTGTGATGCTATGTACTCAGGTTCGGGAGCTAAGGATTAGGTGCGTTTCCTAGTGATGGCGCACAGGTTTAGTAGAGATAGCAAGGTGGATTTACGTTTGGCTTTGGTTATGATATATTTTGTAACACCACTAGTGACTTTTATTTTATACCAAGGTTTTTTGTAAATCCATATTTTGGGACAATACTCTAAATGATTTAAATTTAAAAGGATTTTACGGAAATATTTTGTATTAAAAATTTGAGGTGTTACATATATAACCTATTATATACATATAAATTAATGAGTTCAAAGTCGATTAAAATTCATTTTCGAACATAAATGTTTTCTTCTTACTTAGTTTTACATATCTAAGACTATGTACATTAAATTATCCACAAAATTCGTATTTTTTTTTTGAAACGGCAAATATATTAATAACGAAACCCGAACTTAGCTTGATACTAAGACGCGCAAAACATAATTATAAACAAGACAAAAAAAAGGAGAAATTCCCCAATCCACCGAATTACACATAAAATTACTCCTATGTTTCAACCATAGATAAGAAGTTGCAATGATGTCACTTGCAATTGCCGGATGAGACTTAATCACTTTGTTAAAAACCATCTCATTTCTATCCTTCCAAACACACAAAATTAAGCATTGAATTATCATAGTTAACATCTTTTTCTTTGAACAATTACCCCAAGTAGCACCAAAATCTATAAGCTCAAAGAAAAGAAGGCTAGAAGTCTATCTTAACAAAATTCGTATTAGTTTTACGTTTTAAAATCAAAATATAATCTTCATTATTGGATTTAGTCAAACAATGCCGAAGTCTATCTTAAAGAAATACTGTTCAATAGAAAACACTGCTCTAAATCTCCTTGTTAGTTACTCGTTTTAAATTATAAAATTAAACTATTAAAAAAGAAAACACAAAATTTCTTTGATGGTGTTCTGTTATTTAGTTAGCCTTTTTTCTTTCTTTCTGAACGACACTTAATTTACTCCACTTTGTTCTTATCGGGTCTTGAACACATGACTATTAAGTTATGAACAACATTATATAAACAAATATTACTAAGCTACAAGTCATGAATTTTAGTTAGCCTTTTAGTTACTGATTATTTTTTGAAAGTTTAACCGAGATCCTTAAATCTGTATTATTTTTGTCCATAATATTTATTGAACCATAATTTTGTAGGTACCTAAACAAATACCACTAGATTATTAGTCCTTTAATATATTAAATAAAATTAAGATAATAAAAGCGGATGAGAACTGAGTTGTCAATGCACATCCAAATGTAAAGGAGATCAGGATGTCACCGATTTCACACTCCATTCCGATCCATTTCATCTCCACGTGCGATATAAAGAACTTTCTGATAATTAAAAAAAAGGACTATACCTTTTATTTTGGTTGACAGCAAAAACTTTTGTTATTAACTTTGTTAATTATCCCTGACATATGTTAGGTCCTGTGCAAAAATTAAAAAGACCTCTAAATAGTTATAAAATGCACACATAAACAAACACATTCGTCTATGCTATATAGAATCTTTAATATAAATGTATTGAGAACCACATAGTTTTAATCTATTAATGAAAATAAGTTTTCCTACATTTTAGATTTTTAGATTTTTAGATTTTTTTTATTTTTTTATTTTTTCATGTTACCAATACAAGAAAAAGACCATATTCCGACAAACCCTATCCCGACGACAAATGTCGTCACTAAAACTTGAGATATCCCGACGACAAATGTCATCACTAAAACTTGAGATATCCCGACGACATGTCGTCGGGGAAGTCTAAATAAATGTTGAACTAAGTTTTCTTGTTTGTTAATTAGATAAGTTTTGTAGTTTGTTAATTAGATTAATAGAGAAACGTTTAAGGAGATCCATTATTTTTATGACAAAAATACCCCTTAATATATAAAATACGTAATTAATCTAGACCATTAAATCTTATTGATCAATGGTTGAGATTTGTTCCTCGGGACTTCGTAAAAATAATGGACCTCCTTGAACGCAACTCATGAAATCTAATATGCCTAAAGTTCATTTACTCGGAGTAAATGGGAAGGGAAAGACAAAATGACCAAAATACCCTCACGTGCATCACACGTGAGGTCACTTAACGTCACGTGCATCACACGTGAGGTCACTTAACGTGAAAAATTAACGGCCGTTTCATAAAGGACCATCGGTGAAGAACCTTTCAAAAATAAGGACCATCGGTGCAATTTTTGAAACTAAAGGATCATTGGTGAAATTTGATATAAACTTAAAGGATCATCCATGAAATTAACTCCTTTTACAAAAATAACGATTTACCATCAAAATCATTTCTTATATATATAACATTTACCAGCTTGATTTTACAGTTCAAATTATTTATAGTAGCCAAATTATTAAGAATACGATTTTAAACGAATACCTACATACATTTTTTTTTACATCATATAAAAATCCTCCGCAACATCACGCAGGGTAAATATTAGCATACAAACTTCTTCTCAGTATCACATAAAAATTAGCAAACAAACAAATTTATGTCAACAATCTTTTAAATGTATTGTATATATTAGTAAACAATCTTTTCGATATCACATGAAGCTATTTACCAAGGGATGTATATTAACATTTTGCCCTTAATGAGATATTTTTACTTTTATTAAAACTTCCCTCCATCTTTTGAAAGTTGTAAACAATCCCTCCACTTCTTGGAAAGTTCTAAACATTTTTGTCCTTATTCTCTCCATCTTTTGAAAGTTGTAAACAAGCCCCTCCATTTTTTTAAAAGTTCTAAAATAGCTCTTGACATTTTTGTCCTTAATGAGATATTTCTTCATTTTTCAAACACAATCCCTCTATCTTTTGAAAGTTTTAAACAAGCCCCTGTATTTTTATTTGAAAGTTTTAAAAAAACCCCTCCACTTTTAAATATTGTTAATTTCATTTAAAAATTTATAAGCACACTTTTTTTTAAAAAAAAAAAAAAAAAAGTTTAAATGCACTTTAAAGTTGCCTTATTTGGTAAAAAATCCCTCCACATATTTCACTTTCTTAATATTAAACAATCTTTGAATGTTGTATAAATATATCAATAAAAAATATTTTGGATACTATTTGAAAATTCCCGCGGAATCGTGCGGGTAAAAATCAACTATTTAGATAACAAATGCTGTCATTTGTTTTTGTGGAATTCGTCTTAGTTTAGCATAAATATATGTAAGATAATTACAATAATGTGGATAAAAATAAGGTTTCTAGATTTTGACTATAATTAAACTTTAACTAAACAACATTAGAGTGTTCTAGGATAAATGATTAAATAAAATCGAAAATAATCATTAACTTTGAGTTTCAACTAGTCAAAATGTATTCTCTTTTATATCTAAGAGTCTTCTTAGAGTATATTTTTTTCCTTGAAAAAACAACATTGAAGTGGAAATTTATGTGAATTTAAAAAAAAAATTAAGACCCCAAAGTCGTTGGGCTGATTATGGAACACTTTGAACAAGTCCTCACCTAACACATTTGTTGACTCTTTTAGATAGAAGTCTCCATATGGTAGGCACTCTCCAATGTAACAAACATTATAAAATGAACTTTATGCATATTAGATTTCATGAATTGCGTTTAAGGAGGTCTATTAGTTTTAGGAAGTTTCGAGGAACAATTTTTAATCATTGATCAATAAGATCTAATGGTTAAGATTAATTACATATTTTATATATATAGAGGTATTTTGGTCATTTTTTAAAAAATAAAAATATTTTTTTATTTTTTATTTTAGAATTTTTATTTTTTATTATGAAGAGGTATTTTGATCATTTGGCACTTAAAAAATTTTTCAATTTTTTTTTATTTTTTATTTTCGATTTTCTTATTTTTTTTATTTTTTTTATTTTTTTTAATTAAAAAATAATATTTATTTGATAATTACGTGTATGACTTAATCACATGTGATTCTACTGTAATCACATGTGATTTTAGTGTAAAATCACATGTGATTGTATATTTAATCACATTTGATGTTTAGTTCAATCACTGTGATTCACTATGCAATCACATTATTTGTTATTAATGAAAAAATAATAATAAAAAAATAAAAAGAATAAAAAATATTAAAATAAAGAATAAAAAATAAAAAATAAATATTTTTCAAAATGACCAAAATACCCGTCAATTAAAAACTAAAAAAAATTAAAAAAAAATTAAGTGCCAAATGACCAAAATACCCCTTTATGTATAAAATATGTGATTAATCTTGACCATTAGATCTTATTGATCAATGGTTGGAATTTGTCCTCGGGAGTTGATAAAAATGATGGACCTCCTTGAACGTTTCTCTAGATTTCATTCCTGATAAATTATAGAACTTCCTAATAAATCTTACTATTTTATCATGTTATCAATTAAATAATTGACATATGAAATATACTCATTCATCTTGCTAATTTCATCATTTGATTTGGACATTTGTATTGATCAAACGAACTATAAGGTAAATAGGAAATTTAATAAGAAACAATATATCTCTCTTGAATGATTACAAAGTATTAATTGTTACTATATAGATATAACAAAACTATGATTAGATTTGCATACCCGCCATAATCTCACACTCATATATTCATATTTGTGTATGTTTATATTGACATGCACACACATTTTATATACTCTTACTTGCATTCTTTCAAAAGGTATTATTAGAAGCAGTCTTTTCATCTTCTGATAGATGTATGACTATATATATTTTACCTTACTTATATCTTTCTTTTAAAAGGATTGGGTATTGATTCTGTTGTAACATAAAGTTTGCAATATTAACCATTTTGAGTAAAAGATGACAAGTATGACTGGTTCTAGTTATTTATATTTCAGAAGATCATTTAAAGTCACTACTTTTTCTTTTGAATTACACTATACTATAGGAGTTTTGCACCAAAAAAATTGGTTAAATTACAACGTAAAACAAAAGTAATGATATATATAGCCTAATTGGTTTGCCTAAAACTCAACATAAGAATGAGACAGTAACAATCGGCAAAATCAAATATTAAGGAGGAAAGTGAAAATGAAAAAGACACGTGTCAATCTTACAATGGATTAGGTATATGTTTAGGTTAATGAGTTAGACATGCCAAAAAATTTCTAAAAAACGTATATATAGGTGCGGATTTGTTACGGTCACGTAGTGGCCCGTGACATTATTCAATTTTTTTCAGTAACATATATTTTCTAGAACTTTTTTTATTAGGGCGCTTTTACAGAGTTAGAAAACATACATAATAATCCCAAATAATCTTAGAAAAAACTAAGTATCAATTTATAGTCCAAACCTACATCCCAACCCAATATCTAAAACAAAAAAAAACAAAAAAAAAAAAAAAAAAAAAAAACTCAAAATGTATGTCTTGTAGTTTTTATGTTTAAAAAATTAGTGGTGTGTCTCGAAGTTTTTTAGCTTTTAAGTTTATAAAATTAGTGGTTAAATAGATTTATGAAATTAGTTTTTGAAAACTTATTAGCGTATATATAATCAGACAGTGTATTCCTATAATAGTGTTCCTTACTCCCTTATATTATATTTGATTTTGTTTCACGCTAGTCACCCAACCCCACCAGCTGACCAGGCAGTGGGATTCCCACCCTTTTCATCCTTGTAAAAGTATTACTGTAATTAAAACTTTCTAGTTCCGCCCAGTATATACATATATTTTTTAAATAACTAGGGCCCTAGTCAGGATTTGAAGTTATGAGAGACTTCAATTCATTCTAGGATATCAACAATAACAATTTTACGCGAACAATACAACAAAGTCGGGTTGTAGTTATGGGCATGACCACCATTTGTCCATTTCCATTTCCCTTTCACTATAATCTATACTTCTTTTCCAGCCCATATATTCAACCTAAAGCATTAAGATCTTAATTAACTTTAGCAACTAATACTCTACTAGTAAGGTACCAACATAATGCGGCGGCGGGTACCATATTAACTATATTTATTGTGATGGAAACTGTTATTAACAACTTGTAAAACTAATATGGTCAAACGGGTCATTCTGGTCAAACATGTCAATATGGTCAAATGGGCCATTATTGAAATTCAGTTTGCCAATGAAAGTATCGGTACAAATCGTCATAGTCATTTAGCAATTGCATGCGGTGCAGTAGGAGTATAATGTATTCTTGTTACTGCACGTGCTTAAGTAACAACCCAATTCGTAAGCAGCGACCAATGATTAAGTAAACGGGTCACCTCTAACATACCTTTTCAAGCTTTTATCAATGGAGGCTGGCAGTGGTAAGACCTTCTTTGACATCATGTGTCCAGATTCGAGTACTTTACTCAATTTTGTCTCCATATGTAACAGTTAGAGATGCAAACGGTACTGGTAGTAGCGGGTACAGCAGAACCCGTACCCGTACCCTATTCCCGTACCCGCCCCGTGCCCGGTCAAATCCCCGCCGGGTTCGGGTAGAAAAATCTCCGCCGGGTACGGGGAACCCGACGGGTACCCGTTCAATAAAAAAAATTAAACAAAATAGCCAAAACATTTAATACTCTTCTCTTAATTCGTTCTCATACCAATCTAAACACCTATTAGCAAGATTGAATTAAATTTTAAATTAAATCTTGGTGCAGGTCCTTCGAACCAAAATAATGGATCTTAGGACTTATTGCCCTGCAACATAAATCTTCTAAATTTGTTTAAAAAATGAATTGGCAACTGAAAAAATACAAAATGTTGACTTGTTAATTGTATCATACGAACAAGTCAAGATGAATTTCCTTTTTTTTAAGCTTGATTCTAGCCCCAAGCATTAATATTATATATTCGGGTCGGGTATAAACGGGTCTGGTATTATAAAACCCGTACCCGCTCGCGGGTATAAAATTTAACCCATCCCCGACCCGTTACCCGTTTAGACGGGTAATACCCGCCCCGTAATACTCGGGTACCCGTGGGTAAAATTTGCATCCCTAGTAACAGTA